>OY856414.1:873956003-875206003 GCA_963693085.1 Alisma plantago-aquatica | reverse complement strand
TTATTCACCTTCAATTTCTACTATGAACATGTAAGTCATTATGTGTGTATTAGTGAACAAAGTGGCATATATTACATATCTATAGCTCGACTTGCATATAATATCTTAGTTGGGTTATTAGATCCATATTATTTTTATTGAGATATGTTATGTGATTAAACACCTAAGGTTACAGACATGCCATATGTGGTTGAAAACATATGTATTATGTTTAGATATGTGTAAGATAGGGTTTGAGTCAAGATGATCACTATACATCACTACACCTTGTTTGCATGAAGTCTAGGGCCAGGTTCCATGTAATAACCCTGACATGGGTTATGAGGTAACCCTATTTTTTTGGCTAATAAAGTTTATTAGAACTTTAATATAATCATCTAAGGTGTTTTGGTATCATGTGACACACTTATGTTTCAATTTTGGTCCCGATTGAATGTTGTTTGAGCAATTTTCCTTTGTTTTGGAACAAACTGCAGTTTACCAAATTTGAGGGGTTATAATGCAAAATTTCACATGTTGAACATGCCTCATGAGTTTTAGCAGCATTGTAGAGAGAGTGATGCAAGGTGGTGGCTTGTGGAAAGCCTAAATTCCAAGTTTAAACTTGTTTGAACAATGCTGGTACATTGTGCACCAATTTTGGTACAAATTGTAATTTACCCAAAATGTGGGGTTGTTATGAAAATTATCACCTCTAGAGTGACCCTACTCCCTTCTAGTATCATTTAGATGATAGAGAATGAATTATACACCATGTTTGAATCACCTATGAGTGATGGTAATCTTGGTAACGAAATGACCAAGAAAAGGGTTGAATTTGAAAGCTTAACTTGAGATGTATCAAGTTGAAAAGCTTATATATGAGTGCCTATCGGCCATGGAGCCCAAGGTGGTGTCCCATATCGTTTTGTGAACTCTTTTCAAAGGCCATATCGTGCAAAGCACCTCAAGGAGGTGAAGTGTGACGGCCAACAAGTTTCCTTAGAAAAAGTGTATCGGCTTGACTTAAAATAGTGATTAAACCTAGATAACTTATCCAAATGGATAAGTAATGTACGAATTTGCATCTCAAGATGATACTCAATCGTTTTGCAAGACAAAATAAATGTTTATGCATGCATGTACACGTGTCATCCATGCATGACACGTGGCACCTACTAGATCAAAATGTTGACACCTCATTTTTTTGCCTTCCTTCATGAACAACAAGTATATATACCCCTAGTTTCACCCCTTGGTCCAATTTTTCGATCCTTACCACCCTCCTACCCTGAGGTATCCTTCATAGAGCTCCCATATCGTGAAGGGATTCTGTGGTATCGTGCATAGGCCTTGGGATATCGCCCATGGCAAGAGCATATCGCCCAAGTAGTTGATATTGGCCATATAGGGTGATATCAGCCATAGAGTGAAGTTTTGACTCCAAGTGAGTGTTATATCGTGCAAGTGAGTGCCATATCGTGCAAGAGGGGCATATCGTGCAAGGACACTAGTGTATCGTGCAAAGGTGTTAAGGAGCAAGAAGGAGCTCATACTTAACCCTAAGGTGATGATAAGATCATCTTCAACCTTGGATTGAAGCGTGAATTTAGGGTTTTGATCTTTCTTTTCTTCTTCACCAATTGCTTATCCATGGTGATTCTTTGCATATAGAGGAGTTGGGAAGTCCATATTCAACCTTAGGAACGTGGAGCTTTGGAGCTTGGAGCTTTGAAGTCGTTCTTAAGGCGGGTTTTATAACTTGAACTCAACCATGTTATTATTCTTCACCTAAATTGCTATACTTAGTGAAATACTTTTAATTCCGAAATTCCCTGAAATAGTTGATGAAATTATGAGTTCTAGTAGTTGCTTAGACCTGTTTACATGAACTATAATAGTTATAACAAAGGTCTAGAGCTTAAAGATGATGATATCACCTTATAAATGTGATATCGGGTGCAAGCATACAAGTAAGCACCTTTAACCCGATATGATGATACACCTTCTTCACTTGAACGGTATGGATCTGAATGAATACATTGTTGCACGATATGGGGGTGTAGTATACACCTCTTTCATGATAGGGAGTCAAGTATAGACTCCATACATGATACAAAGTTGAATGAATACTTAAAAGTTGACATGAAACCCTAATTTGGGTAACCCAATACAAGTGAAGTATAACAAGTGTTGTTGCATGACATAGTTGCACGACATGGTTGCACAACATGGTTGCACGACATGGTTGCATGACATGGTTCCACGATAGGGTTGCACAATACACAACCCTAGATGATATGGTAACCCTAACCCGTCATGGCTAACCCTAGATGGTGACTAGCCCGATAGGGTGATTGAATGTACTTCTAGCCCAACATGGTAATGGTTTGAAACCTCATAAGTATCATGGGCGACACATACATACACCTTGTACCCGATATAAGGTCAAAGTACAAATCCTAACCCGATATGGTGAGTGTTCATACACCTCCAACCCAAGACACCTTGTAAAGGTGAGAGTAAGACACTCTTAGGAGTAATGAGTGTAACACCAAGTAATGGTATGACTGATACCTTGATAGGTGAAACACCTAAAGTAGTTGATAATAGTTAATACTATATCAACAATGTCTCAACTGAGATGAGTCCATATCAATTGATGGTGGTTGGACAATTCAAATGTATGACTCATGATCAATACACTACAGAATAAATGTGATGGGCTAGTGCATAAATTATTAGGATGGGAAATACCCTAAAACAAGATAAGTTGGTGAACTTAAGTAAGTTAAAAGTGATGAGGGAAGTGATACACCAAGGCATGGTAAATATCACATCCAACACTTTAAGGTTGTTACACCTTGATGCGCCTTAAATCCAATATACTTGGATGAGTAACACATGATGTATGTCATGTCAATTGTTACATTGAGATGGAATGCACTTTGATAAGTGTAGGCTATCATACCTTGAGAAAAGGGTTAAGCCAAGTTAATAAAGTATGATGTAATCACACCCTGATAGGGATGAGAAAGGAACTCATACCTTGTGTTGATGATTCATTTAATGATAAATGATGAGAATAAATAAGTATGATTGAATATTTATGATATTAATGTATGCTCCTAGATGTGTGGAGCAATGAATTAGGGTTTTGATTGATAATATGAACTTCAAATCCTATTCGGCTATAAAGGGAAACCCTAACCCTAATAGTTGTTGCCTAGTGAGAGGTGACAAGATGTTTAATGGCCTTGTGAGCCATGTGAATAGTTGTTGCCTAGTGAGAGGTGAAAAGATGTTTAATGGCCTTGTGAGCCATAGGAATAGTTGTTTCCTAGTGAAAGGTGACAAGATAATTAATGGGCCTGGTGAGTCATGTGAATAATTCTTGCCTAATGAGCGGTGAGAAGATGTGTATTAAAGACTCATGTAAGGAATGGTAATGTGCAAAATAAACTAAGGGAAATGGAAAACAATAACTTCATAATAATAATAAATGGTTATAATAATAATGAAATCTTGATCATACATGATTTATGCTTATAGCCAAATAAGGTCTATAGTGTTTTGAATATGCTTAAAGGAGATAAGAGGAACACTTGTAGTACTTAAAGAATGTGAATTGATATGATGGATTGCCCCAGGGTATAATGCCTAGTAAAAGGATGTGATAACCAATGATGAATTTAAGGGATTGATATCCCATAACGAATGTGTAATCAGGAGTGGTTAGAGTCCACTGCCTGGTTGTGTAATCAGGATTGGCTAAAGTCCAATACCTGGCGGAGGCGTAAAGCCTATAATCACTGAATTGGTAGAATCCAATACCATGTTGTTCACAGGATTGGTAATAACCCCAATACCTGGTAGAGGCGTAAAGCTTGTAATCAGGATTGGTTACAGACTAATACCTGGAAGAGGCGTAAAGCCTATAATAACTGGATTGGTAGAGTCCAATACCAGGCTATTCACAGGATTGGTAATAACCCCAATACCTAGCAGAGGCGTAAAGCCTGTAATCAGGATTCGTTACGGACCAATACCTGGAAGAGGCGTAAAGCCTATAATCACTGGATTGGTAGAGTTCAATACCAGGATGTTCACAGGATTGGTAATAACCCCAATACCTGGAAGAGGCGTAAAGCTTGTAATCAGGATTGGTTACGGACCAATACCTGGCAGAGGCGTAAAGCCTATAATCACTAGATTGGTAGAGTCCAATACCAGGCTATTCACAGGATTGGTAATAACCGCAATACCTGGCAGAGGCGTAAAGCCTGTAATCATGATTGGTTACAGACCAATACCTGGAAGAGGCGTAAAGCCTATAATCACTGGATTGGTAGAGTCCAATACCATGTTGTTCACAGGATTGGTAATAACCCCAATACTTGGTAAAGGCGTAAAGCCTGTAATCAGGATTGGTTAGGGACCAATACCTAGCAGAGGCATAAAGCCTATAATCACTGGATTGGTAGAGTCCAATACCAGGCTGTTCACAGGATTGGTAATAACCCCAATACCTGGCTGTTAATCAAAGGATTGGCATAGTCCAATGCCTGGAATGTTTGCAAAGGTTTGGCATAGTCTAATGCCTGGAATGGTTGCACATGATTGGCATAGTCCAATGCCTAGATAGAATATGATGATGTATACTCACATGGCTGGTACAATTCAACATCTGGTTAGCAGATTGGCTGAGGCCAACAGATAGAAATGAGAATGATTCATGGATGACATACCATGATAATGAGCATCACAGGATAAGCTTGAGATAGTATGATGGGTAAATGATATACATGTTCTTCATATTCCTTATAAAATGAATAGATGAATTATTGCTCTATCATAGATAGATGCAATGCTTTAAAATATGAGAATGTTCTAAACTACTTATCATCTGCTCAGTTTAATATTATTTAACTGTGATAATAACATTTTTGGTGGAGAGTTATATCTCTCGCTGGGGCAATTTTAATTGTCTCACCCCTGTGAGATCCAAATTTTTAGGTGGAGGTGCACGAGGAGGTGAAGACCTTTCTACAGAAAAAGAACAACAGCAACAGGGACATCAGTGATAGCTCAGGTTGAGTGTATTGTCTCTCATGTCTTGTAGATAGAGTCATATGTGTCGTCTCTGTACTCTCAGGTCCTTGGAGTTGGTTCGTTATGGTTTCATGAACGATCTGAGGTTTTGGCTTGTAAGCCTCGAGGTTTTATGTTGTTTCATTATATGTTTTGACAAAGCAACTGTAATATGTTATCCTCGAGAAGAGATGGTAAAGTGTATGTACAATGTGAACAATGATATATATAAAGTTTTGTTTCTGCCTTAAAGAGTTTTCCTAGAAATGGATCTCTTTGCAAAATGGTTTTAATTTTTAGTGATTTGTGTTAATCCGCTGGTAATGCCTTAAATTCTGCTTAATTAGTAATGATTTGTCTATCGGTTTGGCGACTGTCATTACATTCCATATATGCAACTCATTTTCACATAAGGGTTTGTTGGTCTAGGACATGTTTAGGGTAATATGTACCCATATCTGGGTTTACGTTTGAGTTTTTTTGGTAAAAGTGGAGATTTAGTTTTCATTCATCCTACTCTCCACCACAAGGCAAGATTAGAGAAGCATACATCAGTGTCCTCCTTAAGCCTGAGAGGTTTATTTGACGAAAACATAAAACTAGAACTTGAATTCAGTGAAAATCTAGCAATGTTATCTACAATAGAGTTGTAGGATCTCTTTATGAAGGTGACATGTGGCTTTCCGACTTCATCATTGAGTTTCTAGAAGCACATGAGATAAGGGGAAAACTTATGTATTGGGGGATGAATCTCAACAAAGGTATGAATCACCATGGTTGCATCCGAAAAGATGGTAGGTTAATTCCATCTCATAATTTCGCAAAGCTCCAGAGCACTGATGATGCCCTAGATTTCTTCTTCCAGTGCTGAGCTAGCAAGGTTGGGTTAATTGTGGCCAAGGAGTAATCTACCATGATGGTCGATGACATGTACTCCAAGAGCTGCATTGGAAGATTGTGGTTTATGCAATGTGTCCACAAACATGAATATGTAGTGGTCAGTTGGGGGCTTTCTTAAGATGGACTCTCAGGTAGGCAGCTCACGACTTACCTTGGAAGGCTCAGGATTGAGACATTCAAACCCTGATGAAGATAAGCTTTAGGCTAGTTCCTTCCTGTATGAACTAATTCATTTTGATGATGCTAGATGTCCCAGGTGGCCACTTTGGGTAGCAAGGTAGACATGTCTTTGCCACTGGAGTCACTTGCACCTAAGGATACCCATATAGGTGTACTAAATTATCAATGCCTAAGATAGTGTAGTAGTGTGTCCCATAAATTTATACATATTGGGCATGTGTCATCTATCAGAATATGGCGGCGAGCATTCTCGACGTTTGTAAGAAGGGCCCAATGTTGCTGATGCCATTCAGACATCTTGATTCTTTCCGGGAGGCACAACTTCCATATAGCCTTCCATGCTCCTTCAATGGGCATGCACAAATTTTTTTGTATCCAGAAGTAGGCATCCTTGGAAAAGAATGCATCAGTAGGGTTAAAAGGCCATTTCCACGAACCTAGACCTAAGGTGGGATCTAGTGGGTAAGTATACTGGATTCACAACCAGATGGGCTGAGGAATATAGCAATGAATAAATGACCAGTCCCAAGTTCATTCGTCGGTGACCATGGATACAACACATAGGTTTGAGAGATCATCTGGTGGTGTGATGTTAGGCTCCAACTCCTTGATGGATGATCCTTGTCGCCATTTACTGGTCCTCACATTAGAACAGGTGCCTGAGTTGATGGTATTCGACGATGCTTCTTTAATGGCTGACATATTTTTCTTAATGAAGGACCAAAGAGAGGAATCATGCTTTTTGAGTGGTTCACCTTTTGGAATGTATTTCTCACACATAACATGAACCCATAAAGAGGTAGGATTAGTTATAAACTGACATACATTCTTTAGCATTAAAGTAGTGTTTTGAGTTCTTGTATATTTGATTCCCAGACCACCGACCTCTTTAGGTAGTGTAATAACCTTCCAACAGACTAGAGACATGCTTTGATGATCTCTTACCCTAGACCAGATAATGTTTTTCACATGTCTATTTATATCATCACAAAGGGTGGGTGACAATTGTATAAATTGCATTGTGCAGCTCTGTATGGCTTGGAGTGTCGATTAGCCAAAGTAATCCAACTAGTAAGGGACAATTGACGAGCGGACCATCTAGTCATGGATTTTTTTATTGTTGAGGTAATGGTAGTGTGGGTGGTTTTATTAACCCAATGATGCAAGATGGGAATGCCTAGATAGAGACTCAAGTCATTCATGCACTGGATGCCAAGCTTTATACATAAAGAGGAGCTTTCAGAGAGAGAAGTGTTAGGCGAGAAGAAGTAGTAAGACTTTGCTCTAGAGATTGTCTGCCCAAAAAATCGGGTGAAGCCCTTCAAGATTTTTTTGATGGTGTTATCTTGTTTGTTGGACACCTCCACCATTAGGATATTGTCATCAATAGAGAAAAATTGGATAGTGGTGTGCCATATTGTGATAAGAGAATAGGCTGCCATTCACTGGAAGAAACAGACTGTGTGATGGCTTGACCAAATCTTTCCATGCAAAGGAAAAATATGTATGGGCAGCTAGGGTCTCCCTGGAGAACACCTTAAGAAGCTTTGAATAATTCCATAGGACAGCCCTCCAAAAGAATAGATGTGGCCACTGGTGGTGATGTGCATAATCAAGTTGATGATGTTAACTGGGAGCCCGATTTTATTCAGCTTGTCTAAAATGAATGACCAACACATACAATCAAATGCCTTGATGAGGTCCATCTTTATGCACACCATCTTTTTGCTCATTTTTTAATGTGAATAGTATGGATAACTTATTAAACAAGAATAATATTGTATGTGATCTGTCTATCAGGAATGAAGCTAGTTTGTGATTTAGACACCCACCCATTGAGAAAGGGTTTGTCATTTGATGATAATTTTGGAGATGAGCTTGAAACATCAGTTATTTAAGGAGATAGGTCGAAGATTACTACAACGCTGAGGTTGTTTGACTTTTGGTATCAAGACCATATAGGAATCAGCCAGACGATCATCAATAGAGCCCATAGGAAAGGCCTTTCACACAGAACTATAGACTGATGGGCCAATGGTACTCCAGTTTGTTTGGATGAAAAAATTGTAGACACCATTAGGATTGGGCACCTTCTCAGGTTCCATCATGAACACGGTGCATTTGATTTCCTCCATGTTCGGTATTTGCTCAATGCTACTGGATGTGGACACGTCTAGGTGGGAAAAGTACCCACATAAGTAACCTCCACGGCTTGATCAAAAGATCTAATAGTTGGGACAAACATGAGATTTTGGAAGAACGTATTAACCATTGACTTAATCTACTTTGGAGATTCGACCCAGTCACTAGACTCATCTTTTAGTCAAGTGATTTTGTTGAAATGGTGCCGAGCCTTGACGTTAGGTGTGGAAAAACTTGGTGTTTTCATCACCCAATTTAAGCCAGTTGATGTTTGCACACATTCTTCAGTCCACCTCTTCTTAAAGAAGGATGTTGTTGTATTATTCTTGTAGATGAATGGAAGTGAGATCAATATAATAGCTACTCATAGGGTTAGTTTGTACCTAGCAGTCATCAAGATGATGCAAGGTATTGTTATTCATATGGTTGTTATTGTAAGAAAGCTTCACATCCCACTTGGTCACAACCATGTTGAACACGGGTAGAGCATCCAAAATGATCTTGCTTAGGTCCCACGAGGCTAGGATGTTCACTTCAAACTCTAGAGTCAGCACCCAACTTGCTTTAGTCTGAAAAGGATGTTGGCGAGCAAGTTGTACATTACAACTATGGATTAAGAGAGGGATATTGTTGCTATAGACACAGGGGAGGACCATAATCGATATCCTGGCCGCATCAGCTAACCATTGTTTGCAATGACTCTGTCTAGTTTCTCCAAAAGTTTAATATATTTGAAGGTGAATAAAGGGCCATTCAATTTCATATCAGCAAGGTCGATGTGAAGTAGGAGGGAGTATATTTTTTTGCTTGATCAATGATCAAAATGATGACCATATTTCTTTCCAGATGCATCCAACATGGTGTTGAAATCCCCCACTACTGCCAGGCACCCTGGATAGTAGAGGGGATCTCGTAAAGGTGCTTCCACAGGAGGTCTTGCTTACAGGGGTTAGGGTTGTTATACACAACTGTGAGGTGCCATACACCATTTATTTGGCAATTGATGAATTGACAGTGGTTTTGGATAATATCAACACTGCATTGGGCCTCGTCCCATAGTAGCCAAATGCCCCCAGCGAAGCTAAGGGCCTCAAAAAAATGAGAGGAAGAAAAGCCTAGTTGTTTGATAACATCAACTTCTTTGGAACCACTTACACAAAGTTTGATGATACCAATCATTTGCAGTCTATAACTGTGTTTAAAATATTTGAGAAGTCTAATTTTCTATTTGGGTCAAGCCCCCTGGATGTTCCAGTAGAGGAATCTGATCAATAAGGAGGGTGGGAGGAAGGCTGGTGTAGACATCATGCAATGGTTGCACAGAGGTCGACATAAGTATCCTCGCCAACCATCTCATCATCAATGACCATCACAGGCTCATCCTGGAAGTCAAGAGCTCGCTTCCTCTCTGACCCCTGGTTTAAGTTTGTGACCAACTGGGCTAGTTTTCTGACCATCACATGCTCTTGTTGGACTGGTTGTCTGATATATGATCCTCTTGTTACGGAGTATGACACCACCTCCATCACTGTGTTCACCCCAGTGGATGTTTTGTTGTTGTTGGTTCATTGTTACTGGCTCCTCCATCACCACAAATTGAAAAGGTGGGTTAGTTTGAGTGCTCTTCTACCTTCTATTGCTCATCTCATTGTCCACCAAGGTTACAGTAGTATCATATTGAACAATGTTCTTATCTTTAGTAGACTAGGGTTTTGGAGGTGGGACATTGGTTGACCGCATAGGTTTGGTTTGTTGAGGCCAATGCCTCTTCTTCTTTTGTTTCCTTCTCTGAACAGTCTTCCAATCCTCCTCATCATCCTTCAAGGTGACGTGCGGAGGATCCAAGGAAACCTTGGGTTGTTTGTCATGTCTTGTAGTAACCTATTCGTGTTCCTTTTTTGCCTACCCCTGGGTGGTCTTCTTTGCTAGAGGTGGGCATCATTCAGGTTTCTTGGAATGAATTTGCTCAGTGTATGTTTCTTGACATTAAAGGATCTATCATGAAGATGGTGATGTATATGTAGGGGTGAAGGGAGTGACAAAATTACAATCTTTATCAGTGTGAACAACCCTTCCACACTTCATAGAGACGGTTGGTAGGTTTTCATATTCCATCTATTGCTCGCCATTAAGGTACTATGTCGATAGAAGCAACTTTGTGGTATCAACCTCCATTCCAAGCAAGAGAATTTTCCTTTGTGGTCAAATAGCATGGTGGTATTGACCTTGATCATCTTACCCACGAGATCACCAATGCTCGTGAGTAGTTGATTTTGATACAAGAACATAAGTAGCTTTGGGATGCTTAGCCATACAACAAGTTTCCTTGGGATATGGTATGTGGGATGAAAGGACGACGACTAAGATTGAATAGAGAGATAGTTGCCAAATATTGACTAGGGGCCTTCTGGCATGGCATGCACGTAGTCAACTTGATTTCCCAACTGGATAATGAAGTAACCCATCTGAAGATCGACAACACGGGATTGCTCTGTTCGCTTCCATAGGGATATGATTCATTTCACAAGGGCGGTGAAGCCAACATTAATATCGAATTCCTTGAATACCACATCAAATTTCAAGGGTTCTAGTAATGGAGAGAGGACTTCTGGATTAATAGTAATCCTTAGAAAGGCTCCACTTCTATCCGCATGAACGTCATCCACCTTCAATGTGTCGGGTGATGTTGGCCAAATTGAGAAGGAGATGTCTCTGGATGAGCTAGCCATGGCATCGCCATATGACACTGGTGGCAGGAGGCCAGTAACAGACCATGTGTTTCTTGTTGCCTAATCGCCATCATCCATCATTTCCACTTCACCTTCAGACATGGGGTACTTGCCTTTATTGGAGCCACCCGCATGTACATTATCGTCCCCTCCATCCTAATGATAGGGGGGTTGAAACAACCTCTACCAGTGCCATGACCTCCATAGCCACCGGTGCCTCCACCACACATGATCCCTAGCGCGTCGTCACCTACAGTCACTCGCAACGCGTCGTTACGCGCAACATGCTGTTGTGAAAAAAATGATTCTTATTTAACTAAAGCCCTATGTTTATAGGTTGATGGTTTACGTTTGAGTTATTCATATTATGTGCATTACACATTCATTACGGAACAAACATGTGCATTATTATTTTTATGTCAATTATATGTTCATAAAGGAACAACAAAGCATGTAGGGGTACACTCTAACCTTATTTTGTCAATTCTAAAATCCAAGCACATGAACCTTCCAGTCATGGGTTTAGGGTTTCTAAATTCATGATAGGTAGATTTGGGTATGTTACCATACATATTTCATATTTCACAAATGATGGATGGGAAGTATTACTCTATTCACAAAGACGACACTTACCTTATGAAAATAACCTTTCATCTTACTTTCTATAGTAATTTTGAATCACTGATTTGTTACTAATACTACAAACAACTACCTTTAGTTTTTCAACTGACGCTTCATCTTAATCAAATTTATACTACTATAGAAATATTTAATAATTTTACTATTTAGTATAGTTCCACAAACCAATCAGGTAACACTATTTTTGATGTGATGCACTCTCCTTAACTCTCTCTCTCTCTCTTCACCTTTTTCCATGATTTTACTCCTTTTATTTATACTCTTTAAATATTCTCCTTAGCAACAATCCCCATCGTCCTACTCCTTAACTCTCTCCTACTCCCCCATAAAAAGTAAATGTTCCCATTTTCTATAACAAATACTACTCCTAGAATATCATATCACTATCCTCCCACTTTCTCTCCTAATATCTCTCTGTATAGCCCAGAAACAAGCCCCTAATTCCCAAAATGTGTCTAAGGTCAAATAAAGAAAAGTAAACATGTCTTTATTAATTGATCTTGGTGGTCATTTAATCACCATTGATTCGTGATTTGGTAAAAAACAAATACTTCGACATCATTTTCTCTTTTAAATATCATAATGAGATGGGTGAGCATAAGAAAAGGATTCACATAAGCATTAAGGTACATTCACTAGTACAGAAACATCGTTCAATGTCACTTTTCTGGGCGAGGTTATTTAGGAAATCTGACGCCTATAACATTCAACGTCGGTGATTTAGGTCATCCGATGTCTATAGTTAAGACACGAGTACCGCTTTGTATTCAGCGTCGGCTGGATAACAAACAACCGACGCCTAAAATCTCCCGCGAAATCCAATTTTCGAGCGAAAAAAATTTGGCACATACAACGTCGGTTTTTTACCAACAAACCGATGCCTATATAAGATGAAAATTTGCGCGAAAAGTTCCAGCTTAGGTGTCAGTTATCCTTGGATAACCGACGCCGATAATGGTTCCCGCCAAATTATTTAGGGCAAAATTTGTCTAATTGGATGCCGGTTATTTAAGTATAACCGACGCCGAAGCCTTTAGGTGTCAGCTGTATTTTATAACCGACGCCTGTTACCAACTTAATAGACCCTCGAATGGCCACTGTCCCCTTTCTTCTGTTTCATCATCTTCTGTTTCATCGCCTGCTAGCTCCTGCTCACCGCCTGGTGCCTGCTGCTTCTTGCTCGCCGCCGACGCTCCCTGTTGCTACTCTATGTCACCGCCGCCACCCGCCGCCTTCCTCCTTGCATCGTCATCGTGCCGCCTTCCTCCTTGCCCACGCCCTACTGCGGCATGCTCCTTCCTCCCTGCTCACGCCCTACTACGACACCTTCTTCCTTGCCCACCTCCCGCCGTATTCTTCCTTGCCGCCACCCGCTATTTGCTTCTCTGCTCTCTAGGTATTAGTAGTAGCATCTGTTCTTCTTTCTCCCTAGCTCTTTACCTACAGCAAACACGGCCGTGGTAGGCCAAACACAGCCACGGCCGTGTTCGTTGTTGGTAAGGATATGAACAAATCTATATGTAATGCTTTATGTAAATTATAGGATACGAACAAATCTTTTGCTTGCATATATTTGTGCTTCTAATCCTAATGCTTGACCTAATTCAGTAAATTTTGATGCATGTTGAAATAAGATTTAAACTTGTCCATTCTAGCATCCTAATTTTATTTGATTAAACCCTAACATTGATGAAACCGTAACATGTACATATCTATTATTGTGTTTGTTGGCCTAGAAACCCGTCTAAGATTTACTCATTAGGAGTAAATCTTGGATAGTCCCCGGTTTGGGACTGTTCTTGAACACCTAATCTCACTTAGGATGTAAGTGTATAATGTGTATTGGGTTTTCGAGAAAATTTCGGTAGCATTTCCTCGTTTATTCTCTAAGTACAAATGTACTTAGAGAACAGCGTGGAAATGCTGCCGAAATTTTTTTGAAAACCCAGTACACATTATACACTTACTAGTGAGATTAGGTGTTCAAGGATGGGATAGGTGGTACACATTTATTATATATAAGAATGACATCACATGTGTTTTTTGGCCTAGAAAGTGAATAATCTTGGATAGGATGTAAGTGTATACCCTAATCTTGTCCTAATATATACTTGTTTTGTCTTTGATCATAGAATGGATAGATCATGGATATCCATTCGCAATCCCTGCACCCCAGAGTTTATATCTGGTCTTGATCACTTTATTAGATTTGTCGAGGAACATAGGAAAAAACCTACAGATAGGTTCTACTGTCCATGTAGGCATTGGAGTAACAACTTGAAAGTCAGCACTGGTGAGGAAATCAAAAGTCATGTCATGTGCAACGAGATTGTACAAGGCTATACAGAATGGCACTGGCATGGAGAGATTTCAAACTCGAAACCAGTTGATGTCGATAGCAGTGCTTGGGTGGAAGAAGAAATTGCCTTCGATGATGTAGATGTGAACGAATCAGTTCCAGTAGACATTGTTGATGCGATGTTGGATAGTTGTAGGGTAGAGCACACCGATCCACCTCCTATCTTTAGAAACATTGTGCATGATGCTGAGATACCATTATACACAGGTTGTGCTAAGTTTACGAAGCTTAGCGCTGTGTTGAGATTGTATAAGTTGAAAGCTAACAATAGATGGAGCGACAAAAGCTTCACTTCATTGTTGACTTTGTTGAAAGAAATGCTTCCTAAAGGAAACGAGCTGCCAATCTCAACATACCGGGTAAAGAAAATGTTGTTCCCAATGGGAATGGAGGCCAAGAAGATACACACATGCCCGAATGATTGTGTATTATTTCAAAAGGACTATGTAGATTTGAAAGATTGTCCAAAATGTGGTGCGTCACGGTATAAATTGACGACTTCGAGGGAGTCCAAAACTGGTTCTCCTGCCAAGGTATTGTGGTATCTACCGATAATATCATGGTTTCAACGCTTGTTTGCAAATCCGAAAGATGTGAAGAATTTGAGGTGGCATGCAGATGTTAAGAAAAATAATGATGGGATCCTACGACATGCGTCTGATTCCCCACTGTGGAAGAAGATTGATCTATTGTACACGAAATTTGGTGAAGAAGATAGGAATCTAAGACTTGGGATTTGTACATATGGGATAAATCCGTACGGGACATTGAGCAGCCGACATAGCACTTGGCCAGTCATGCTTGTTATATACAATCTTCCTCCCTGGTTGTGTATGAAAAATAAGTATGTTATGTTGTCATTGTTGATATCGGGCCCTAAAAAACCCGAAAATGATATTGATGTTTATCTTAAACCTCTAATTGATGACTTAAAGAAACTTTGGGCTGAAAGTGTGATGACCTATGATGCTTCAGGAAGAGAGACATTTCATTTGCATGATATGTTGTTTTGCACTATTAATGACTTTCTAGCATATGGGAATTTGTCTAGATATATTGTCAAAGGAGCTAAAACATGTCATATATATGAAGAAAACACTGATTCAATAATACTAAAACATGGCGGCAAGACTGTATATCTTGGTCATCGAAGGTTTCTTTCAAAATTTGATCTATATCGTAGGAAGCGCAAAGCATTCAATGGATGGAATGATGAACGGAGTGCACCTAAACCTATACCAGGGGATGTTGTTTATGAAAGAGTAAAAGACATTGTCAATGAATTTGGTAAGAAATCACAATGTAGTATGTCCACACAGAGTGACAATTCTTCATTCAAGAAGAAGTCAATATTTTGGGATCTTCCTTATTGGAGTTCTTTGACAGTCAGGCATTGTATCGATGTAATGCATGTTGAGAAAAATGTATGTGATAGCATCATTGGTACTCTGTTAAATATACCAGGTAAGACTAAATATGGGATAAAATCCAGACTGGACCTACGTGAAATGGGAATAAGGTCAGAATTAACAGAATTATGTGAAATGGGTAATAAAAGAACATACTTACCTCCCGCTTGTTACACGTTGTCTAGAAAGGAGAAGAAATCTTTTTGTGAATGCTTGGTAAATGTTTAGGTGCCACATGGTTACTCATCCAACATCCGTAGATTGGTATCAATGAAAGATCTGAAGTTGATAGGTCTTAAATCTCAAGATTGTCACACTCTAATGCAACAAATATTGCCCGTGGCAATTCCATCTATATTGTCAAAGCATGTAAGGTTTGCAATCACCAGACTTTGTTTCTTTTTCAACAGTCTATGCAGCAAAGTTATTGACCCTGATACTCCCGATAATTTGCAAAGAGATGTGGTTGTTACCCTATGTCAGCTTGAGATGTATTTCCCTCCTTCGTTCTTTGATATCATGGTACATCTTGTTGTCCACTTGACTAGGGAAGTGAAAATGTTGGGACTAATTTTCTTGCATTGGATGTATCCCTTTGAATGATACATGAGCATTTTTAAAGGTGATGTTCGAAACCGTTATCGGCCTGAAGGGAGTATTATTGAAGGTTATGTGGAGAGAGAGGTTATGGATTTTTGCAATGACTTTCTGAATGGTAATAACACTCCTGTTAATGACAAGAATATTGAGGAGGGCAAAGGAATTTTGGGATCACAGGTGAAAGTAATCAGCCGTGAGCAGTTGGAACAAGCTCACTTGAATATTTTACACAACATGGATGAAGTGAGTGTTTATATCGAGGAACATACCAATTTCATCAAGAGACAACATCCTCGAGCAAGTTCAATGTGTCTTGCTAGAGAGCATAATAAGACTTTTACTAAGTGGTTTGAAGATAAAGTCTTACATCAACTATCTCAAACACCAAATGATATTACAGAAACTATCAAATGCCTCGCCTTTAAACCAAAACCGAATGTTATGTCTTATTAAGGGTTTGACATTAATGGGTTCACATATTACACAAAGCGCCAAGATGATAAGAGTGTCATCCAAAACAGTGGCATGTATGTTTATATTTTTTTATTGAAGCTAAATGTTTGCTTTTTTAATATCAATATCATTTTCAGATTTGATTTTTCATTATCTTGTAGTTAATGCAAATGCTAAATGTTTGCCCTTTTCTAGTTAATACAAATGCTAAATGTTTGCCTTTTTCTTGTTAATATAAATGCTAAATGTTTGCCTTTTTCTAGTTAATACAAATGCTAAATGTTTGCCTTTTTCTAGTTAATACAAATGCTAAATGTTTGCCTTTTTAATGACATTTTCAGATGGATGAAGATGATGAGCATGATGTCCATGATGAGCATGAAGTACATGATGAGCATGTTGTCCATGATGAGCATGGTGAGGATACCAATGTAAGTTCTAAAAACATATCCTGTATTTCTGTAAAATTCATTATCTTCTAGTTATGTCATATATCCCATATTTCTATATTGGGCTAATTCAATGTGTTTATTTTTGTCAAATTTTAGGTTGATGATGCACATGTACCCACTAAAGCACTGGAGGAACTTGATGCGCATCACCAAAAACTTAACAAGAAAAGGGGCATCACTCTGTTGAAGAAGTTAATAGAGCTAAGTGGCAGTGGATCCAAATTGGTTGAGGAGTTTGATAATGGAGGAAATGAAATTGGAGTGAACCGTAGTAATTCTGTAAACTATCTTGGGGTTGTCACTCGAAGCCATTGTGGTGTTAAGTATGATAATTGGCATAAAGCTCCTCAGTTGAAGAAACACATGATATGGAAGGATTTATGCGTGAGTTATTATTATTTGCAATTCTATTTTGTAGATTACAAATTCTATTATTTGCAATTCTATTTTTGGATACTAGTTAATAACAATTCTATTTTACAGAATCTGTTGGCATTGGATGAGAAGCTGCATCGTAAAAGCGTGATGCAACGCGCTGGAAAGATGCTTAGGAACTATAGGACAAATCTCAACAGAGAATACATAAAAGATGGTGATAAGAAGAAGAAGTCAGCCCTTGAACAATGGAACTTCTTGGACAATGAAGATTGAGACAATTTTGTTGCTTCAAGAAAATCTGAAGAATTCAAGGTATTAGGCATCACTCCCAATTTAATTAATATACGTTGTATTCACCTATTCAAGATTAACATTTAGTGCTACTAACCAAATCATTAATGTGCATACTAACTAGGCCCTCAGTGAGGCGCAAAAAGCAAGGTGTGCACTGAATGTGCATGACCACACTATGGGTCCAAAGGGCTATGCAAGCGTTCGCCAAAGATTACAGGCGGAGTCTGCTGCTACTCAGGAGTCTGCTGCTACTCAGGAGTTTGCCACACCCATGCCTCGCCATGATATCTGGATAGCTGGGAGGAAAAATAAGAAGGGTGAAATAAAGAAGCCCGTAACTGCTGAGGCGGCTGTGAAAATGGTAAAATACAACTCTTAGAGCAATCGTTTGAATAATGATTATTTGTGGTGTTAACTTACTGATTTCTATTAATGGTGATTAGCGGGAGCTGCACGAGTAGAGGAAACAAGGCACGCTCATCCCATAGGGCACAAGGGATGAATTGACAGTTGCTTTGGGTAACCTAGAGCATCCTAGACGTGTTAGGGGTGCAGGCGCTGGTGTGGGCTTTAAAGCATTCTTTGGGCCATCCCAGCGCAAACCCAGAGCGGGACTTTCACAAGAAGAGGTAACCTATTCTTTTTTTAGAATGTTACTGCAAAAGGGAATTCAATAATAAGAAGCTAATGTTTCTTTTATCCATTTATAGGAGAATAAGAGAGTCGAGGATATAGTTGCTAAGAAGGTCAATGATATAGTTGCTGAGAAGGTCAAGGAAGAAATAGTGCGGTGGTAGACATCTTAGGCTTCCAATCAGGCTATGGCGACCCACTCTTCTCCTGATGCACCGACTGCGAGTAATCCCGGAGACCCATCGCCTAACACATCTGCTGTAAGTATTGTTTATGACATTGTAGCTAGTCTTTTCAAGATGATATGTTTTCAAGATGATATGTATATATGTATAACATTGTTTACGTAAATTTGTAGGCATTGAAGCCATGCCGCTTAAGAATACAAGACTATGTTGTTGTAGAGGTGCATGCTTACCTATCCCTTCCTGGGTCAATGTTTCATGGGACTCCAATGCCGTAGGGCTACGTTCGTGTGAGCCCGATATGTGTATTTCCCGCTTGGAAGGAAGCTGCATTGCCATATGCCCACCCAGATATTGATACACTTGGTGAGGCAGAAGGCGGGGTGATATTGTGTCCCAAAGCAGATGTCATCTACACTACTGAAATTGTAAGATAAATTTACATTACTTTAGATTGTTAATGTGTATATATGAGGTCAACTAATCTGAAATTATATATACAGGTTAAAAAGAAGACACCTGGAGCACCTAGGCCTCCACCTCCACTTCCTGTATTACCAAGTTGGGTTCCAACTGACCTAAAATACCGGTTAGGTCCTGCTTGTAGGGGAATGGCATGTTGGCTACGGGCACATAATATACATTGCCCTATAATTGTTTCTTTAGAAGCAGATTATGCAGGTTAATCATATGATAGCTCTTTATTTATACAAGATATTATTGAGTTGTTTATGTATGATTGGCTGAATACATCAATGATAGAGACATGGATAAGGTGAGATCTTGTTTATACATCCATATACCTTGTGTAAGATACGGTGATCTGGTTTCTTATATATTAATGCATAGGTAATACATGTTTTGCATCTACTTAGATGAAGATCAATGCAAACAATTTGCATTTGATCATGTGGGATTTTTGATTCCATCATTGATTAGTATGGTAGCTAAGGACCCTGATAGTGTTCAACAATACTGTATAGATGCTTTTACAATTTTTGGTCAGCAAAAGAAGACGATAATAATAGCTCCATTCAATGTCAAGTAATTTTACTTTATTTATAATTTGGACTTAAGAAAATTCCATTTTTATTGTGCATTTTGAGTTATTAATTTTGAACTTTTTTACCTCTAGCGGTAGACATTGGGAGTTACTAGTTATTGTCCCCGGGACGTTCACTGTTTATTATCTAGATCCTGTGGGAAGTACATTGAACACTAAAATTGGACACGTAATGAGAATGTCATTATTCTGGTGAGAAATATTTCATTTTTATATCTGTTAACATATGTTATTACATTACTATTTAATTATGCAATTTACTGTGTTACATTAACATGTAGGGGTTTAGATGCATTCAAAAATGTTGGAGTAAATGTCCCAAGGAGAAAGAACCAGCCAATAATTTGGGAGAACGTAAAAGTTAGTTCCCGACTCCAATGTATATATTATTTATGTGAACTGTGCTTAGTTGTATTTTTTAATATTTTGTATGTTTCAATTTATAGTGTGCTACACAAGACAACGGTTGGGAATGCGCATACTATGTGATGCAATTTATGTAGATGATTATCCGACATGCTGCATTGGATATTAATACCATACATGAGGTATTCTATATAGTCTCATTAGTTAGTATCAAATATTTCAATCTTACTTTTATATTATTACTTATATATACATCATTCTCTTTGCAGGTGTTTAAAACTGACCACACTATAGGTAAATGCTTAAAAATGTACATGCTCCATATACGATGGAAGAATTAAATGAAGTAAGAGAAGAATGGGCAAAAGCAATACAAGCAATGGTGATTGTAAGATATAATTGGGATGCTGATAGCGATGCTGAATGATATTTTGTAAATGAATATTTCTAAATGTTTCTACATGTATTTGAATGTTTCTACATGTGTGAATGTGAGAATTGAATTGATGTCTGAATGTATCTACTTGTGTGAAAAAATATTTGTTGATTTTGCAGGTTTGTGGCCTTTTTGTAGGCTAATATCAATGGATGTCGTAAACCTACAGTTCAGAAAACTGAACTGCACGTTCTCATCCTGCTGACCTGCCAAAGTAGGCCTGCAAACTGATAAGAAAAAAAAAATTAAAATATAGGCTTCGGTTATTTATAGAATATCGTCATCAAAGGCCTACAACATCGGTTATTGGATAAAAACCGATGCCTAATATGACAAACAACCCGACCATGCAGGAAAGCACGACTGTGGTGGAAAAGGCGTCGCTTATTCGTATAAAACCGACGCCTATAGTACTAAACACGGTCATGCAGCGAAGCACGGCCGTGTCGTCTGGGAGTATGGCGTCGGTTGTTCAGTTCTTAACCGAGGCAAAAAGTGTCCTAGGTGGTGCCCTTTGTTTTGCACGAACCCTATAGACGTCGGCCAACTATTTATAATTGACGCCTATAGATCATATAGGTGTCGGTTAGAAAATTGACGCCGAAGAGTTCAACCTTTAGCGGCGCCCACATAGGCGTCGCTAGAAAACCATCGCCAAAGGAGGGTTAAACAACTGACGCCAAAGGCGTGTTCTGTAGTAGTGATTGCCCTACTATACGATCGCCATAGATATGGACCCTACCTTAAGATCACCAAAGATATAGAACTCTTTATATCACATAATCCAAAGGATAATCATCTTGGAGGTGTACAAATTATAAAGATTAATAGTTCATTCAAAAATATAAAGCATAACTATGACAATTTAGTTGTGAAATAAGAATGATTTGGATATGGCAACGTGTAACACATGGGCCCAATATAAATATGTTCACACCAGAGCACACTGCCACCAGTCGAGAGCAACTTTGGCACTCCCCATCTAAGCTTTGAGGCCACAATTGTGTGTGTCGAGGACACTAATTGATTTGGATGCATTTTAAACCTAGGGAGGTGTGACATCAGGGCACCACATGGCTGAGTTCATAGATCATGAACCTGTGACTCTGAGTGTTGCCACTGTCAGGCCTCGGATCCCCTTCTCCTTACTTCTTTTTTCCTTTTTTGCTCCATGGTATATTCTTAGGTCAGATGCCTAACTAACACAAGCCAACATCCAAAGCTTTATAGCCTCCATGCCTTCCAGATATAGCCATGGGATTTTGTCCTAGTTCAGACTCTAGTGGAGTCCATGTTCCATAAGAATAGGGAGTCACAAGACCTTCTTTTTTTGTGAGCACCCTTCTCAAAGCTGGGTCAGATGAATTGAACCAACATGTTGGCCATAAACCAATGGTTCAATCTTCCCTTTCTTGGTTTATTTCTCACAAAGGTTTTTAAAAGATGATTTCTTATAAAAAATTTGTGGGCTACTCCTCAATCCTGATTGGACCCAAAATTTGACCAACACCCAACACATATAAATAATCTTCTTATAGAAAATTCTACACGACCTAGTTTGTATCCATCATATATAAAAATTATCAAACTATCCTTAACATAGGTGAATATGATTACATAATCCAACTATATATTATCAAATTGAATGACCAAAATAACATCAAGCTTTACTTTACCTGAACCATGATCTTATTATGTCTTAACCAACCTATAATCATTCTCAAGTTCATATTGAATGATTATTAAATGCAAAACTGAACCAACTGCACAAAAGACCCCTTTCTACATGATTTTTCCTTTTATGTATAGATCTTCATGAAATTTGGATAGAACCTTACATTGACCATAAATCAATCCTATATTGATTTAATCAATAACTCAATCATGTACTTTCTAGGTCCCAAAAAGTAGGTTGGGACGCTAGCTCATAGACATTGCCATGATTTATACGTACTCATCATAAAGGTGTTGTTGTTGTTGTCAATGAGCAAGATGCCACAAAAACACTACTCATACCAATTTTTGTCATGGAGAAGTGAAATGTATAGTGGTATCATCAATGTTGTAGCGGTTCTGGTGGTAATTAGGAACAATTACACAAGGCAAGAGTGGTGGTATGGTGGCCATAGTTATGATGGCGATGGAGGAGGGGGCCCATGAAGGTTGCAATGCTTCTATTGAGCTAGTGATAGAACCGTTAATGACAAGTTCCATCATGACAACGGGGATGGGTACTTATGATCATGATAGTTATGTCAGTGGCAAAGGTGAAGTGGTGGTGAGTCTTTCATGGAAGTGGGGCTTGATAGGGTCACCACAATGTCAGTGAAGGGGTGTCACTGGGTGGTCGGAATGGGTTTTGCCAATGTGAATGAAGTTTGAACAAAACTAGTTGGCATTCCCACTTACATTCACACTACCTCCATGGTTTTTCTTTCCATTTGAATCTTCATCCAAGAGAATTTGTGGTTCTATGAAATTATAGTATGGGTCGGTTTGCGTTGGTTTGGAAGATGGTGTATGACTTCTTTGCTAATCATGCTAGCATGAAGGTGATGCTTCTGCACGAGATAACTACTACAATGCTAGTCCTTCGGAGTATAGTCATTATTGTGACCCTGTCAAAAATAGAATACGGCCCTAATAAGGACCCCAACAAGTACAATGCTGGATAGGACCCTGCCAAGAAAATATTCTCATGCCTGATGGGTCTACAGAAAATACACAAATGGGCAATTTCCCAAAAAAAATCACAAGTGAAGGAGAAGAAAGGGTTGTGGAGGTTTTGTTCCATGGTAATAAAGAAATTTTATGTACAGTAGTAAATGGTTAGGGTTTGGTGTGGTTATGATTATATTCATAATCGTAGCCATTTAGTTAACAAGGAATACCCAATTATTGAAAAGGTATACCCACCACCATTTCACTATTTGCATAATTGTTGGGTATATGGATGAGTAATTGGGTATAGGATTATTGATGGACTTACTGCAATAACATACCACAAACTTTGAGATACAACAAACTACATTGCTAATTGGGAAATATTGGTACTAGTATGGTGTTGAATACATTATATTTACATAAATATAGTAGTTTATAAATAAATAACATGTCACCTTAATATGGGATACAAATATAGTAGTTGTTACACAAGTTGTGTCAAATACATCTAGGAACGAGAACAATGATGATAGAGTAGTTGTGAAATTACCATGTATGTAGGTAGAGAATCTGAAACGGGATGGATTCGACAAAGACAAAAAGAACCAATTTAGAATAAAAACTAGGAATAATCTCTACAAGAAATTAAGAGGAGCAACATCACTATGAGGGAGGTAGTGGCAAAAAAATTGAATAGGACATGAAACCATGGGCATGGACTACTACAACACATAATAAAGTTATTACAAGATTAAGTTACTCATTTCTAGGAGTTTTATCTTTGTTATCCCCGCCTCCACTTAGTGATGATCTCTTTAATGGTCTCAACCTCAAAAAAGAACTACATGATCATGATGAGAATGCATATCTATGTTATTACCCAATCAATTCAATGAATATGAACATATTATCTAAGTAATGATGAGTTTTATCACATGTGTATGCCTACCTCTTTCATGACATGGTAAATGAACAAGACATCCCTCTTCTTGGATGCATCAATGCTCCATTACATCATGTCTACAACAACATCCTCGATTTAAAGAACAAGACTTTTCCATATGATGAATCCATCCTCCTTCGTAACACATCCACATTGGGATCGATGGATGGAACAAGCCTGTGATGGCCCCAATTTTAGGATTATGATACCCAATATAGTATTTTAAGATGGTGAATTTTATGTCGATGATTGATGCTGAATTGAGGAATGCATTATCGAATTACTAACTCTTTTCACTAAAAAAGTGTAACTAGGCATGCAACTGATGATTATCAGACCCAATTGAGTTCAATTATGATTAATATCTTTTACTAATCAACTTGGTTACTTTATGGCCAAGACGTCCATGTAGTAGTTGCAACAAACTCAAGTGGCCAATTTATCAGCCTCCATGTGTGTTAGTATCATTACAAGTGTTCTGGACTAGTATGATCAAGATTTTATGATGATTTGAATTGAATTCAAGGTTAATATTCCTAATTTATAAGGTTGTTCGAAGAATTTATTTGCATGAACAAATAATCGAGTTTGTGACTCAAACTGTTGTAGAAGTTGCCTTAGGGTATTATGAGCCAATGTCTAAAGTTCCAAAATGTTTGGAGATTGCTACAAACATATGTATCTATTTGAGGCTGGAATATTAGTGATTTAAATATGATTGGACTTTAGCTTTCTGAGTATATTTGTACTTCGGTATGTGACGGACTTTGTGTCACACAATTTTTTCTTCACTGGGCTATGCGGCACCTTTAAAGCCATGGAACCAGGACCCAGTCATCCCTAACCTCTGAAACTTGAGGAACAGAAGATGGTGGACGCGTAGTATTGATGCGATGAAGGTGGGGTTATAACTAGATACTTTGTCCACAACTAGGGATCTATGAAACAATATGAACCCATAAACCCCTCAATCGGTGCCAGAGACCCAAGTTTGTAGAACACGAGTGGGATGATCCTATGAATTCCCTCACATATGATTATGGCCCCAGAGGAAATGCTCAAAATCCCACATCCTTGCTCTACGGCGCTTAGGGGTAAGCAATGGAATCTGCACTAAGGCACCCCTACAGCTCCCAGCTCCATTCTCGCTAGCATCCCCTTTGTAGAAGACCCTGCGCTCCTCCACGATGAAATAGATGACTTTGGAGGACCTTTCTCCAATCTTCTTGGTTCCCTGTGATCAACTACATGCCTAACCTTGGACGTGGAGGTTTTGGGCTACAGAGGACAACACAGCCACCACCGGAGAAGGTGAGCCTGGTTGAGCTCTCCGCCATCACTCACCACCAACCAAGGGTCAAGGCAAGTTCAAGTTGGCATCCAATATCTTCCCAGTACTTCAATCTCGCATTTTGGGTTGTGAGATGGAAAACCCCAATCCCAAAAACATGTTCACCGAGGATTTGCAGAGAAGGTGGCGACAAGGCCACTGATCTCGTAGCACCTAGAAGACTGTCTGGCATCCCTCTCACCCGAAGTTGAAGGTGATGGCACCCATGAAAGGCAACCATGATAGATGAAGTAGAAACTAAGTCCCTTCCTGGCGTCCTCCCTACGCGATGGAGCACGCGCTCACGGGGATAGATACCGCCAGAGAGAAGTGACCAAGAGAAGGGAGCGCATACCGGTTTAGCATGTCCATTTCCACATAGTGACCAGTTTATCGCAAGTCAACAAGAGGAAGTCGCACCCCTTTTGGGTATGCATATGATGCATCTAGTCTTTGGATCCAACGGCCACAATAAATCATGAAAGGTAAATACCTCATCTAATGTACATATCTTAGAAATACGATTAAAAATAGATCTTGTGTCCAAATAATTATGCAAAAATATACCTGAACTCAGAATAATGCCTACTTTATTATAGGACCATTAGATCAGACCTTTGAAGCAGTAATGTTCATGGTTTTTGAACTAGTAGATGATTCTTCTTTTTGTAAGGTTAGTTTACTAGAATAATTAGTAAATGATGGAGATAAAAACTGAGAAAAATGTTATTGAACCTTAACATTATGTAGATACTAAACATGAACTCTGGCCTAGTCATCATACCCAATACTAGGTCTTTTCTCATTAAATATGCATAAGTGCCTCTAATATCACATTAATTCTAGAAGATGAAATGAGCATCTGAAACATACAAAAATTGAAATAAAGATCTAAATTATGATTTATATGCAGTAAAAAAATACCAGACACCAGAATAATATGAAATTGAACCTAGGTTTGTCCTAAAACCCTAACTAGATTTAAAATATCAAGCATATAATGAATCTTGTATTAATGATGATTAATTGTTATTAATCAGGTGATGATCAGATATCTAGATGATCAAGGATTATTAGGAATGTCTAAACTCAGGTACGTGGGTTTTATTAAGTATATGTCTAGTTTTTGTGGATGCATAATAATATGATGTACTTTGGATGCTTTTATTTGCATATGAATTCTTGGACGTGTATTAGTATTATATGCTTCACAAAAACTTAATGAAACATAAATGAGCATTTTGATGAGTTGTAGCTACTGGTGCATATGGCCCAGTATGGATGTATGTTGCCTAGCATGGATGTATGATGAATTGCCCATGTTAGATGTATGATGAAATAATTTTGCCCATACTGGATGTATGAAGTGCTTATAGAATTGTAGTACAACTACATCTAATGAAACATATAAAAGAGGTGTTTACCTGATTATCACATTAAATAATGTTTTGTTTTACATTTCTTTCTCAAGTTATTTCAATTATGAAAGCATATTAGTATGTATCTATCTACCCATGTACACAACACCTTGTGTGTTGATTTTTTGATTCACGTATGTTTTAGGTTCAGAGATAGCATGGGAGGAAAAGATGGGAGTGAGCAGTTGTCTAGGTTGTACCTATTGTGTAGATCCTAATTAGCATACATGTTCATAGACTTGTGTGTAAAATTTTCTATTCAATCTGCAAATGAAATATGTAATAATTCATGTTATAATTAATATACATGTTGAATGTTGAGAATGTTATGGTGTATGCATTAAATTGAATGTTCATGTATGCGCATATTGCTTCCGCAACGCACTTTGATACAATTGGTTAACGTTTTCAAATTTTGTCTTCTCATCTCCATGGGGTTTTGAGAAGGTGAAAATCCACAGACGTTACAGGTGGTATCAGATCATGAACAATAGCTACACCTAAAAATTGCTCACCATGAAACATATAAACTTAACATCACCTTCACCTTAAACCCTAGAAACTTAGTAAGTTGTTCTATAGGAATAAGTTTTGACTTAGCCTCTAGATTAGAACCTAGATGTCTGAGAACTATGTTTAGACAAGTGTATGAAACCCTTTCCATATAGAGCTCATATGTATTGGGTAGCTACACTAGTCTGCACTTTGTTCTCATCATTTCACTAGGTGACATGGCACTAGACTATCTAATGTGTGTGGGACACTCTGTTTTGCTGATTTGGTTTTATTTTCCAATCGGCTCCAGCCTCGATAGTTTTCACTGACGTCCATCTTCTTGGAGAAAAACTATATAATATTTAATTATATATATGTAAATATGAAAATGTGTTCCTCACACTGAAGAATAGTTAGTGTTCATGCAACCTAAGTGAAAGGGAGTGACATCAGTCTAGAAAATGGACTAGATGTAGATTAGATGTCTAGAGCCTTATCAAGATATGTGATAAATAGAGTAGATGATACAATGATGGTTGGTATAAGCGTAGATTATCTTTTCTAAGTTCTACATCTAACGATATAAGTTGTTTTATATGGAACTAAGTTGTATGTAAGTTGAATCCAATTTTAGAGATTATAAGCTAAGTCTTGATGATGAAAGTGCATTCCCTTTTCTTACTTAAGGTGAGATAAGTTTAAGATAAAGTTGAATATGCATGAGCCTCAAGCTCTCTTATAAAGGAGGACCTCTAGTGTTAGGACAAGATATGTGGTGAACTTCGGAGAGAGTGAGACCCACAAGGAGAGGGTTGTAGGACCTACCCTATAATACATGAAAATATGAGATATATGTGAAATGACGTGTCCTAAGCTAGGTTACTCCTGAGTACATGAGTTGAGTCCTTTTGCATGATTCAATCCTATATGTGGGAGTTGGGTAAAAAAAAATGAGTAGGTGACTCATAATGAGAAAGTCAATACTTTGACTGGTTAAGTCCTAGCTTGAGTGACATAAGCTTGTGAATCTCATCATTGGCGCTTATGATTATCCCGAATTTGTTTTCCGAGGATTTTATTGGTGTTTCCATCATTGCTTGAATTAAACTGTTGGATGTATTTAATCATGCAAACTATAAAGTGATTATGACTATCACCTAAGATATGTGCCTACTAGCTCAGATCTTGGTCCCCTCTATAGATTAATGGATTGACCTAGTACATGGCTACCTATGGGGTAGGTCCATCAGGTCATTGGATGACTTAGTACATGGCTAACAATGGGATAGGTCCATCAATCACCTTGAGTCAGGAATTGGGCTACCTTTGGGTAGGGCCATGCGACTATATAACCCTAAGTATTGGCTACATGTGAGGTAGGGACATGGGGGTAAGGATCTACCATATGAGAGAGGTAGTATCCAAGTCCACTGCAGGGACATCACAAAGATAGGGGATAGGTAAGGATTGAGTAGTATTGCTTAAGACATAATTTTGGCTATTAAATGATAATTGGCTGATTAAATTGTTATCATTGTTGCACAATTATTGTTTCCCCAACATACCATCATAATTCATTTATGCTGACCGACATTTTGTTTGTTGGTGTTTTTGGTACAATAAAAAGAACAAATAGTAAATTGGCATATGTGGAATTTAATATGAATTAAAGTGCAAGGAGGAATAGTTAGAATAGAATTCATACATGGATAGAAGTTTAGAAATCCAAGTTTTCAGAAGGTATCCAAAGTTTAATCTTATTATAGCCTTTCAGTTTAGTGTAGTAGAATTTGATAATTATTATTGATTATTTGTCAAACCTTTGATCCGGAAAATTGGGATAATGGCTCTGACCTCTTGGTCTCCCTTAATTGGGGGTTATCGCGAGGCAGGGTCGTTACAAAGCATGATCAAGAATGATTACTTATGAGGGTGGAGTTTACTGGTTTAAAGCATTCATGGGCATTTCAAGACCACTTGAACAAGTTATATCATAAAAGAAGTAACCTTTTGCAAATAGGTACATATTAGGTCATGTAGGCAACAAAAGATCATTTTAGGGTACAAAAGTAGAGAAATTCGGATCATGATGCATATATATGTTCAAATGATGTATATTAGGCTAACATCCTATTTTGGTTCATTAGGAATCAAACTTGAGTATTAAATAGCACAAGACATGAAGAAAGAGATCAAAAGCTATAATTTTTAACATAACAGGGGAACTACAAGTAGAATCAGGTCGTGAAACTAGTCTCATTCCAAAGATCTTGTTCTCGAGATGCAAATTCATATGTTATATTGCCAAAATGGCACAATAAATGATGAGATAAGACATTTACAAGTTTGAGTATGAATCTAGAAGAAAAAAGGAGGAGCCTACCTTGCATAGAAATGATCCGGGCCAGTCATGGCCCTCAATCCATCATCCAGTGGTTGATAGTGATAGAGGCGAGTGGAGTGTGGCGTCTCATGTGGCTCTATCTACTGGACCCACACTATGTAGTCTACGCCTTTGACTGAGGTCAACAGAGAGAATGAGAGAAGGCAGGGGAAACACAGAGCGATCACAACCCTCCATCTGAGGCACCCAATATCCGACTGTGGAGGTTCTTTGTCCTTGGAATGCCAAGCTGGGGTGGTAGTTTTCTATTGTGGTGCCTGGTCTTTGGTGATGGAGGGGCGCAGGTGTGTGATGCAAGGAAAAAACAAAAACAAACACTGCTCGGCCATGGAGCATCCTGTCGGGGATGATGACAGTGCCAAAAAGACCCAAGAATGGTTGACGAGAGAAGCTCGATGCCTCTAAGTTGCGGCAACACTACCATACGTGGGGAAGAAGGAGTCAGACTCGAAGATGAGCTAGGGCTTGGGAGAGAGGGAAAGTGAGGGGAAAAGAAAGGGGGAGGTGAGATGAGATGAAAGGACGTGCCAATTGGAGGTAACGGGGTGAGATTGGGTGGAGCCAACAATGGGGTGGGTGGGTCATGAGCCAACCAGGAGGCTTCGTACACTGTTGGTTTGCAAAAAGGGGGAGACAAAGGATCATCGTTGGATGATGCTCAGATTTGGAATTGAAGGATCCAACAGTCCAAACCAAAGGTCATGAGATCCGGCCTTGTGATTGGTCTAAAATTGGATATGTAGATTGCTGATCTTAGTGATTGGGCAGAAGGGGGAACCTTGTTTTATTGGGCCGCACTCCTAACTAAGCCCAAATGGGTCAAACAAAAGAATTAAAACAAGGTTAAATCAAAGATCAAAAAGCAATATTCATTTGGTCATATCTTTGGCTAGGATGCTCCAATTGAGGTGATTTTTGACCCTTGGAAAGATAAATAAATTCTCTACAACGTGATATACATATCAAGTAAAATGAGTTCATTAAAATGATTAAATTTTTTATTGCAATAGGATTATGCATAATAAGAATGCAACTTAGTTAAAAACTCAAATTGAGCATGAAGGGACTCAAAATCATCACATTGAGGGTGAGAGAGTTTATTGAGTACAATAGAGCATCTAATTATTCAAGATGTACACAAATTGAATTAGTTAAAATCTAGGTTGTCACAACCTTTACCAAGAAGTAGCTCCAACCTTATTTGAAGCATCCTTCATGAAGTAACCTCAAGAACACCTTGGAGCAGCCTTCACTTTATTGATGTAATACCAAGAAACCTCCTTTCAATAGACTCCAACCCTAGGAGTAGTTGAGGAGAACAAAGTACAATATAGAAGAAATAGATCAGAAGTAAGAAATACTCAACCAATGAATTACAATGTCTTGATTCCTATATCAAGCATTTATATATCCTATCCACTTAAGATGGACGTTTCTATGTGGTGGCTAGGAGATAGTAGCCATAGGACACAACTTTGGAGCACAAGGAAGAAGATATCAAGTGAATCTCATCTTTGTTGCTCTCTAGAATGATTGCTCAAGTGTAGCTTGTGTGTTTTGTGTGTCCTAAGGCTTCTCCTATTTAGAGGAATGGTTTGCAAGTGTTTTGGAACATTCTAGTGAGTCTCTAGAGTATTGTTAGTTCTTAACTTGTCATTAGGTAGAAAGTAGTTGGGTTGTAACCACTAAATTTTTGTTAAATGTGAAGTTTTCGAAACTTTTCTCGGTCAACAATATTGTTGACTAGATGACTCTCGGTCCACAACATTTTTGATTGGATGACTATCTGGGTTTTGTTGTCTATATTTCTATTTCTCTCTTGTTTAAACCAAATATAATGGCTACATCTCAGTCAACAATATTGTCGACCCGAGAAGGACTTTTTTCAAGGATTTGCAATGTATGTGAGGTCCTATTGATGACTCATATAAACATATCAATTCTAAAGTCTTCATGTGATTTTAAGATAGGGTTTTTGATGGATAGGGAATATCTCACTCTTCATTTACATGATATGTAATTACTTGTACATTATATACTTGTACAAGTTTTTACATTGAGTACAATCATGAAAATATTAAACATTTAAGTGCATTGATCTTCAACTATCCACTTAGTATGTTCTCCTCATTTTTTTGAACTTTAAATACTCCAGTAGCACATTATATCCACAAGAATGAATTGTTTTTCATTATCAAAACAAAGGATATGCTGATGTCCAACTTAGACAATAATAAGTATTTGAACAATGTGGTCTTATAAGAATTATGTGAACGGATAGCCCTACAATCAATATTCATCCCAATATCTCCTACTGCAAAAACAATGCTAAAAATCCTCAACAACAACATCTCCAACAATGGCCATCTTTGGGGAGCAAGCCCCCTGTGGGTAAGAATATACTAGGTTTAATCAATAATGCTTACATGAATTCCAATAAGCGACAACTACAATCAAAGTCTAACTTACGTCTCTCCTATAGAATTTTGTTTCATCTCAAGTAGAGGAAAGTGATGAAAGCCACCCAAAATGGAAGTTCTTGAAGGATGACATTCATCAATTCACTTCATAAGTGGATGATGTTTCTACTTACACAATAAGGCTAGAAAACTAAATTGTTGAAGAAGCCCTTTCCAATAAAAATTCGCCTTCTAGTTCCTTGCCTAGTCAACTAGAAATTAACCCAATTCAGACATACAAGTCAGTTACTTTGAGGAGTCAATTCTTGATAGAATGATATTCCCCACCATCAAAGAAAAAAATAAGATGAGGTCATTCACACCAATGAATGTGATGCAATCGAAAATCAAAGAAATAAATTTGTGAGCAATTCTCCACCAGGTGATTCTTCTAGCAAGACAAATGCCCATTTTCCTCACATGTTTGCTACAAGAAAGATGATATCAAGATCAATAAAGTTATGGACATTCTTAACAAGATCTATTTCAATCTCCTCATAGTATAAGTAATTATTGAAATGCCTTCATATGTTAATTTCCTAAAACACATATTGAGAAAGATAAAATAGACTTGATCAATTAGAGACAATAATTCTTTATCAAAGAACTAGATCCATTATTTTCAACATGTTGCTAAAGAAGCTAGATGATCTTGGTGCATTCACTATACCTCATTTTATTGGGGACTCAACCATTGATAAAGGATTGGTAGATCTTGGTGCTAGAATAAGCTTACTTCCATTTTCTTTATGAAAAACTTCATTTTGGAGAATGAAAATCCACCTATATAGCTATCCAACAAGTAGACTTATCTATTAAATGTCCAAGAGAAATTAGTAAAAATGTTCTAGTGCAAATAATAATGTTCTATTTTTGTTGTGATTTTGTGGTCGTTGATATAAATGAAGACCCTACAAATACTATTCATAATAGGAGACCATTCCTACACATTCATAAATCCATTATAGGTTTTAGGGATGGGAGACTAACTCCTAGAGTTGTAGATGAAGCCATTGAATGTTTTATTTATGATACAATGGAAGTACCAAGCACAAGGGAGTATCTCTATCATATTGACAACATTGACCAATGTTGGACTATGAGAAGAATCTTTTCTATTTAGTTTTTGATGATTTTAAAGAAGAGGATGATATTATAGATCTGAAGAATGGTTTCCATGAAATAGTTTCGACAGCCACGCCAAGCTCGAGTTCTCAAAAAAAATATCAAGAGGAGGAAACAAGAAACATTATAAACTGGAGAAAAAGGAGAAATAAGATCCCTTTCACCACGGTTGATGTATGCATTTCTAGACCCAAATTATACTTCTCAAATAACTATTAAATTTGAATTAAATGAAAAACAAGAAGAAAAAATTCTTAAAGAATTTTGACTTTTCAAAGATGTAATTGGACACTCAATTGATGATTGAAAAGGAATCAATCCACTAATTGTATGCATCACATAGATTTAGTGGATGAAGCAAAAATATGTGTTGAACCTTCAAAAATTGAACCAAAACATGATGGAAATGGTAAAGAGAGAAATTTTCATGTTAAGAGATGTACAGATAATTTATCCAATAAGTGATAACTATTGACTAGTGCAATTCATGTTGTCTCTAAGAAATGAGGGACCACTATAATAAGAGGAGATAGTGATGAGTTGAACCATGCATGTGTATCTTCCAGGTTGCACATGTCTATTGATTATCAAACATTCATTAAGCCACTGGAAATGATTATTTACCCTTGCCTTTCATTGAACCCATTCTTAAGAGACTTGCAAATAATTCCTATTTTTTCTACTAAGATGGATGTTTGGGATTTTTCCAAATCCTAATGTATCCACCACACCAAGAAAAAATACTTTCACATGCACTTATGGAATGTATACTTATGAGATTAAGAGAGAAAGATTTCTCCCCCCTCTCCCACGCTCGTGGTGAAGGCCGAATGCCCGGGAGGGTGGTAAATCAAGGTGCAACTGGGATTTTTCAATGCACCCTATATAGTGTAGATATATATGATTTCCATTTTATATGATTTCATTGAACATATCATGTCAATATTTATGATTAATTTTAGTGTTTATAGTAATTCCATCGATGATTATTTGATAAATCTTTCAAAAGTTAATAGCATTGTAAGAAGATTAATCTTGTCTTAGACTAGGAGAAGTATCATCTCATGATATAATCCAGAGTTGTGCTTGGTCATGTGGTATTAAATAAAGGCATTGAAGTGTGTAGAGAAAAAGTTGAAGCAATTATAAATATGACTAAACTGTCTACGTTGAAGGAAGTCTAAAGATATCTTGGACATGAAGTATTTTATTAAATATTTATAGAAGACTTATATAGGATTACAAAACATATATTGTCACTCCTAGACAAGGATGTTGATTTCAACTTCAATGATGAATGCAAGAGAAGCTTTTTAAGCTCTTTTCTTAGCTCGTATTATTCAACTGCCTGTCTTGAATTTGATATTTGAAATAATTTTCTATGGTAGTGATTTTACATTGTGTGTTGTTTTAGGACAAAGAGAATATATAAAACATAATGTCATTTATTATGCAAGAATGATTTTATGAGGCTCAAACCAGTTATGCTACCATACAAAAGGTTATGCTAGAAATTATATGCATGTGGTAGATTCCTAGAATACTTGGTGGGATCCAAAGTCATTAATTATATGATCATGTTGCAATTAGATACCTCTTGAACAAGAACGATGTCGAGTCTCATCATATTCTCTGGATACTATTGCTACAAGAGTTTTATTTGGAAACTTCAGACAAAAAAGGATTGGAGAATAATGTTGTTGGCCAGTTTCTCAACTCAACACTTACACAAAGGATACTCTTCTTGTTGATGACTATTTTCCAATTAAAAAAAATATGTTGTAGACTCTTTTCCTATGCCATGCCTTGCTGATTTTTCGTATTATTTAATCATCAAATGCCTTCCTCCTAATCTTACTTATTAAAAGAGTAGGGAATTTCTCTAGGATGTCAACTTCTATTATTGAGATGACCCTCTTCTATTCATATAGAGAATTTATGGTTAATATGATGATGCATTCCAAACAAAGAAATTATATCATGATTTTAGAATGTCACTCCTCTCCCTACAGTGGATATTTTGGAGGTAAAAAAATGGAAACCAAAATTTTTCAAGTACGTTTCTACCGGTCATCACTATTTATAGATGTTCATGCATTTTTTAGATCATGTGATAAATGCCAAAGCTCTAGAGGAATTCTTAAAAGAGATGAAAGACACTCAATTTCATTCTATAGATTGGAGGTTTTGATTTTTTTTCTGTCAATTATATGGGACCCTTTACTTATTCATGTGGCTACAAAAATATCCTTATTGCTTGTGAATATGTACTATATGGGTACATGCAATCCAATTCAATCTTCGAATGCAAAATTTGTGATCAATATTTTCCAAAAGATTATCTTCCCTACCTTTAGTGTTCTAAGAGCTTTCATATCTGATGGGGAAAGTCACATTAATGAAAGGATTCAACAATTTGTTAAGAAAATACGAAGTCAAGCATAATATGTCAGTGTTGTACCATCCATAAACGCATAACAAGTTGAATTTTCCAATTGACAACTGAATGCAATTTTAGTGAAGATTGTGTCAACATCAAGAAAGGACTCCGTGATGAATCTAGATGACGCACTATAGGAATATTGGAAATCCAACAAGACTATCATTAGGGAAACTCCATTTTCATTGATTTATGAAAAATCATATGATCTACCTCTTAAACCTGGGAATGTAGCACTTTGGGCTATTAATTCCTCAAATTTGACATAAAGATAACTGGAGAAAGAATATTGATATAGCTCCAAGAGTTATAAGAAAATCATTTAGAAACATGTGAGAATTCCACTATATGCGAGGAGCAAACAAAGACGGCATGAAAAGAGAATTCGAAGAAAACAATTTATAGAAGGTTATCAAGTGTTACTCTTCATCTTGAGATTTCAGGTTATTCAGAGAAAGCTATTTTACAAGTGGTCCAGACTGTTCTTTTTTGCCAAAAAAATCCCCATTAAGTTGTACAATTATAGGGAAATAAATACACCTTCAAACATTTAGGACAAAGAATCATGTTGTACACCCTTGTAGAACTGATTGACAAGGGAGTCCCACACTCCCTCTCTTATGCAAGTTAAATATGATGAAGACTCTTAATTTAGACTCTAAAAAGATAACTTTATGGAAGATTGCATCATCGCTTATTCTAAGTTTATTTGTCATGGTGAACAAATCCACTTAATGCACTCTAGTGAAAATGATTAAACCTTTATTACAAATTGAACAATCAAATCAAAGAAGTGTAGTATTGTGAGATAGATTATCTGCAACACAATGTGTACCCTTTTGAACATAGTGTTTATAGCCCAAGCATAACATCTAGATGTTACTAGATAAAATTTTTGGACCCATGGGTTCTAGAGGGTGGTGACTAGAGCTAATAATCACTTAAGAAAAACTTTTTAGATCTTCACATTATATCACAATATATGGTTGTAATATGATGTTTGAGTGGAAATAAGTATATATTGAAAGGGTGACAAAGATCTAACAAGCAATAGAAACACAATCTATGTATAGAGGTTTCAAAACTCAAAACTAGGAGAGTGTATATCCACTACCTAGAGGGGTCAATCTCTAGGATTTGGCAACTAATGTACCTTTCTTATAATCCATTATAAGAGATACAATAAGATCACCATGTCAAGGGTACCTAAAATTCCTTTTAAGGACCAAAGGAGCCAATAAACTACAAGGAACTACTGATCCAAAAGAAAAAGTCCTCTACCTATACAAGGGTTACCCCATTTTTCAACAAGCTAGCAAACCTTCACCATGGGATCTCCTCTTGCAACAAGTCTTTGGCCTTGAAGGAATTACCCACTCTTCTCTAGGATCTTCATCCTCTATCTTCTTCTTCACCAAGGAGAAGTGTTTACCATCTTTCCTTTGAGGAAAGGACATTGTAAAAGGAATATGATATTTTTGTAATGTGTACAATGAAGTATCCCTCTCATAAGAATCCTAACTAACTCAGATTTATGTTGATTTGTATAAAATCATGAAAGAGAAAGGGGATCAAGTAGCCTAGAACCACTCAACTATAGTAAGGAACATAGAAGGCAAACTTGGATAGAAGTCCTTGGGTTATTTTTATAGTTGGGGGTGTCTACTAGCCAGTAGTTACACTTAGAATCGAGGTATAGTCATTTGGAATGTTGCAACATATATTTTTTCAAGTTTGCAACACTCCAAATGTTAGAGACACTTTTTTTGGACATTTTATACAATGTTTTCAGTCAAATTCCAATAAAGGGTAACTTGACCAATGGCACTATGCAAAAAAGAAAAATTTAGTTATTAGTGGAGTTTATCTTGGATGAAACTTGACCATTAGCATAAAATTATTTTTTCTATACAGGGTGTCGGTCGAGTTCTCACCAGGACAAACATGGCCAACCCTGGATTTTACTAAAACTCACCAAGGCAGTCGGTCGAGTTGCTAAAGAAGCAAACTCGGCCAACAAAAAATCATGTACTAATTTTTGAAAGTGCCACAAAAGTGCTTAAATATTCAATTGAAGTGCATTTTTGCTTAGTTACAAAATTACCTAATACTTGAAATCAATCTCAAATAGACATATTAGATATATATAAATGGAATGGTTTGGTCATCATCAAAATATGGACAATATATAACATTTAGGTCACCAAAAACAACTCTTGGACATGTCCAAAGTGAATACAATGTGTATCATTTAATCATAAATTCTCAAATTCTACCTAGGGGTCGACACATTATCTTCCTTTTTTACATGTCATGCCACCCACAACATTGAAAACTTGGTAATTTTGACAAAATTATTAGATATTCAATACACAATTTGTAGTAATGTAAACACAATGTGTAGCAAGATCTTAAATTCCCAGAGGTCAAATTTAGGTCTAAACATTGTGTTCCCTTTTTACACATTGTGTTATATGAATGTTGGAAAACTGGCATAACTTCACATTGATGAGAAACACAACGTGTGAATGGTAATCCAAGCTGCCAAATAGATACATAATTGCATGTTGTTACTTATTGTAGTAGATATGTGATTGTATGTTGTTCTCATAAATCATGTGGATGGTTTGTATAACAAGAGATGAAACTATGTGGGGGGGATAAAGGGACGAACAAGGCATCCCAATTATAAGAGATAAAATTTGTTGTTGTTTGATTGAGTTTCACCACAACTGGAAATTGACATTCACCTAAATTTACTAAACCAATTAATAATTGAACCAAAACTATTAAACTATATCCAGTCCACAATAATCAAACTAATAGTGACAAATTCAGATTTCCAATTGAATTCCACTCAAAACACAAAATCAATAAAGTAATGAATCCAAAAACAAATGGATGATATAGATTCAAAATTTTCAATATGGTAAAAACATGAACTAAATACAACTAAGTAAAAAATGAATGATGATCCAGATATCACTAGATGAGTAGAATACACTAATTTCCTTATAATCAAACTGAAGTTTATGTATATATTGAATTAATCAGTAATTGAACCACAACATCTAAATTGGATACACATTACACCTAAACACCCTCACCCTAATTGAACACCTCCATAAATTATCCACAATAACCCATAAATTATCCCACTATCATTGAAAATATACCCACATACCAAAGGATCCACTTATAAAAATAACAAACAACCTCCAAATAGCACAAGAACCATAGGCAAGCTACTGAATGAAGTAGTGAATCCAAAAGAACTGAATACACAAAACCAATAAAGCACTAAATTAGGAACTCAATCCTAAAGCACTAAACCAATAAAAAAAACAATGATCCAACTCCGATTTAACAAAGTGAATACACTTATTGTCATAGGATGAAATTGAACCTCATATACTTAGTGAACCAATCAATAATTGAGCCACAACAATGGAAATTGATAAACTAGTAACAACTAAATTCTTGATACCATAAGAAACCAACAAACACTAGGAAATCAAGCACTTAATGGAAAAAATGAATGCTTGATGATAAATCATTCAATAAAAAACCAAATCCAACTTTGAATCCAAAATCATTGAATATAAAAACAAATGATGAATCAAATGCCATTGAACGAATTGAATACTTTGATTGTCACGAAGATAATGTGCAATTGAACATCCCATCTGAATTACTTTCACAAATCAAGAGAACAATATATTCAACACATGAAATCCCTAAAGTAATTCACAAAAAACCTTACTTGCATTGATCAAGACACACTACTAATTGAATTCTATTGATCACTAGAAATGAATGAAATAATGAATCTAAAACAAAATGAATGATCCTAGATCAAATTTTAACCTCGTATGAACAAACAAAATACCATTAGTTTAATAATTGGTTTCATAAAGAAGACATGATGATCCATGTACATAAGATCATGTTTCATTAAAGTAAAAAAAAAAAGACACAAACCAACATGGACCACTGAAAAAGTATTGATCTAGTCAAGCCACATTTCCCTAAATTAAACAACTTTTGTAAATTGCAAGCATGTTCAGTACAAGTTGGTACTATCATAAAGGGCATGAACATGGAAATTTATCTTCGCCCACTTGAATTACTTCATGTTTGTACATTCATAAGGACACATACGTCCACCAACCAACATTCTTCAATATGAGTAGTTAGGTCCTATACGAATAATAGGAAGTCTTTGGTATCCATTATTCACTTGATCCATAAATATCTTCAAGCACACCTGAAGTTGAGAAATCTTTAGTATCTTTCAAATGAGATACAATAATATTTGACTTAAACATGACTTTGAGATACTTTATTAGAAAAATAATGTACATTAAAATACCACATAACCTATTTTAAATGTTTGACTATTATTCCACTTCCAATTACAAGTACTACAAGTCTTTTTGTTCTTTGAATTAAAACTTATCTTGTGGTCTAAATCTTTGTGGTTTCTTGTACTTTAGCAATGATATGTGGGTGCATCTCCCATTCAGATATAATCTTCTACATTGTTGATTCATGGGACACATCTGCTACCCTAGGTTGAATTGAGTTTTAGATGAAGATATGAATGCTTCACTAGAACTCGATATCACATTTTTTTTGCAGCAACAACATGTCATCATAAGAATTTTGAAATCGATATTGCATCATGAGTGTCCATGTTTTGGTAATTTATGCCAATGGAACATATTATAGATCTATAAAGTGTGAATAATACCTACCCAAAAGGGGTACTAGAATAACATGTACCTGAGTTTCTTCAACACAATTACTGGCACGTGTGGTTTTTTCTTTCATTATCAAATCGTTCATCACATGCATCTAATGATGTTTATGAAAAAACAATACTTATAGTATATGAGAAAATAAGATTCTCAAATATTTTATAATAACTTGCATTCAGAAAATATTTCTTCTCAACTCTAATTTACTTTTACTTTTTAGCTCTTCTTAGATGTAAATGCAAGTGCGTCATGACCAACACTTGAAATTTGATATCAGAATATTTACTAACCTCCTCAATGTCATTTAATGAGTCAAGATTCTTTTTTTTTCTAATAGTGTAAAAGTGGTCTAGTGTATATATCTATTGCATGTTTCTCAATGGTACAAAAGACCACAACGTTGGTTGTCCATTCTTGGATCTATAGTTTTCTTCATCCTCTTTGTTATATAGATTATATACCACCTTCTAGAATTTTAGAAAAAAAATTAATAATTTTAAATGATAGTTAACATGATCTTTAAAATTACATTCGTCCTCCCACTTCTGTTGGGTTCTGAACTTTTGCAAAAAGTGATTTTATAAAGTATAAATATATCCATCTCTCTATGATATTGTACAATATACATAGATGTTTGGTTTCACTCAAATTGTATGAGGATGTCATCTTCTTTCATGTTTTCTCAAACTCAACAGTGGTGATAGGTTGATTAATTCAAGATTTGAACTCAGGAGTGAATTCTATAACAATCTCATAGATCATTCCTAGACGTTCAAATGATTTTCTCATTAGATTTCATTAGAAACATTGATATAATGCATTAGGAAATGAAATAAAAAAATCCTTTCTCATTCTTGGATCGAAATAAGTTAAGATTCCATTTGGTTATTTTTGATACATTGGTTCTAGAAATGTTTCAAAAACATTGCAAAAAAGTGTAAAATGTACTAACTCATGTTAACATAATACATAAAGAATTCTAAAATAAGATATTATAAATGAAAATTATTTTATATGATGGATATGGTAACAATACATACCATTTAACCCTAATAATTATATGGTGTAATAATATAAAAAAATTATATGATGTTGGTTTTGATATAAAAACTAGAAACATATCATGTAACCTAATTTTATATGCTAAAATTAACCTAGTTGCCAACTTTTATGTAAACTAGACAATGCTAACTGTCCTTGTTTAATACAGAAAGATAATATGTAAACAATAGAACTAATATGAATTTAACTAGTATTTATGATTTAAATTATAGTGTTTCCTTTAAACTCTCTATGTGACACATTTCTTAAATTTTCTTCTTTGTGTGGACTAAATAAGAAATACTAGCATGATCTTTCTTCATTTCTTTACATTGGGTGTAATTTTATTATGTGGCATCCATTTTCTATCTTGTACCCCATTTTCTCTCTTCCTAGGAACAAAAATATTGTGACTTTTCCTCTCTATATTTCTCCCTCTCTTCTTCTCTTCCTTCCTCGATTATTACTTGTTCATCTATATTACATTGTTGAAAATTCTTAGATATCTATCTTCCCATTGTGATAGACTACAAATATCTATTGAACTCTATCCTTGTTTCCGTCTTTGTTCCTATAATGATGAATTCATCAAGACATTCCAGATTTTCATGCCTATAAATACTAATGCATGAGCCTTCTTTCCATATTTACCAAATGATATCAATAGTTTTTGTATTTTAAATGATTTTACGATTCTACTTTAAAGATCATATTTAGGATATAATGTTTCTTTTATTAATATCTCCTAAATTATATATACTACTATAAATATTATTCAGTAATTGAACCAGTAATTGAACCACAACATCTAAATTGGATACACATTACACCAAAACACCCTCACCCTAATTGAACACCTCCATAAATTATCCACAATAACCCATAAATTATCCCACTATCATTGAAAATATACCCACATACCAAAGGATCCACTTATAAAAATAACAAACAACCTCCAAATAGCAAAAGAACCATAGGCAAGCTACTGAATGAAGTAGTGAATCCAAAAGAACTGAATACACAAAACCAATAAAGCACTAAATTAGGAACTCAATCCTAAAGCACTAAACCAATACAAAAAACAATGATCCAACTCCAATTTAACAAAGTGAATACACTTATTGTCATAGGATGAAATTGAACCTCATATACTTAGTGAACCAATCAGTAATTGAGCCACAACAATGGAAATTGATAAACTAGTAACAACTAAATGCTTGATACCATAAGAAACCAACAAACACTAGGAAATCAAGCACTTAATGGAAAAAATGAATGCTTGATGATAAATCATTCAATAAAAAACCAAATCCAACTTTGAATCCAAAATCATTGAATATAAAAACAAATGATGAACCAAATGCCATTGAACAAATTGAATACTTTGATTATCACAAAGATAATGTGCAATTGAACATCCCATCTGAATTACTTTCACAAATCAAGAGAACAATATATTCAGCACATGAAATCCCTAAAGTAATTCACAAAAAACCTTACTTGCATTGATCAAGACACACTGCCAATTGAATTCTATTGATCACTAGAAATGAATGAAATAATGAATCTAAAACAAAATGAATGATCCTAGATCAAATTTTAACCTCGTATGAACAAACAAAATACCAGTAGTTTAATAATTGGTTTCATAAAGAAGACATGATGATCCATGTACATAAGATCATGTTTCATTAAAGTAAAAAAAAAGACAGAAACCAACATGGACCACTGAAAAAGTATTGATCTAGTCAAGCCACATTTCCCTAAATTAAACTACTTTTGTAAATTGCAAGCATGTTCAGTACAAGTTGGTACTATCATAAAGGACATGAACATGGAAATTTATCTTCGCCCACTTGAATTACTTCATGTTTGTACATTCATAAGGACACATACGTCCACCAACCAACATTCTTCAATATGAGTAGTTAGGTCCTATACGAATAATAGGAAGTCTTTGGTATCCATTATTCACTTGATCCATAAATATCTTCAAGCACACCTGAAGTTGAGAAATCTTTAGTATCTTTCAAATGAGATACAATAATATTTGACTTAAACATGACTTTGAGATACTTTATTAGAAAAATAATGTACATTAAAATACCACATAACCTATTTTAAATGTTTGACTATTATTCCACTTCCAATTACAAGTACTACAAGTCTTTTTGTGCTTTGAATTAAAACTTATCTTGTGGTCTAAATCTTTGTGGTTTCTTGTACTTTAGCAATGATATGTGGGTGCATCTCCCATTCAGATATAATCTTCTACATTGTTGATTCATGGGACACATCTGCTACCCTAGGTTGAATTGAGTTTTAGATGAAGATATGAATGCTTCACTAGAACTCAATATCACATTTTTTTTGCAGCAACAACATGTCATCATAAGAATTTTGAAATTGATATTTCATCATGAATGTCCATGTTTTGGTAATTTATGCCAATGGAACATATTATAGATCTATAAAGTGTGAATAATACCTACCCAAAAGGGGTACTAGAATAACATGTACCTGAGTTTCTTCAACACAATTACTGCCACGTGTGGTTTTTGCTTTCATTATCAAATCGTTCATCACATGCATCTAATGATGTTTATGAAAAAACAATACTTATAGTATATGAGAAAATAAGATTCTCAAATATTTTATAATAACTTGCATTCATAAAATATTTCTTCTCAACTCTAATTTACTTTTACTTTTTAGCTCTTCTTAGATGTAAAGGCAAGTGTGTCATGACCAACACTTGAAATTTGATATCAGAATATTTACTAACCTCCTCAATGTCATTTAATGAGTCAAGATTCTTTTTTTTCTAATAGTGTAAAAGTGGTCTAGTGTATATATCTATTGCATGTTTCTCAATGGTACAAAAGACCACAACGTTGGTTGTCTATTCTTGGATCTATAGTTTTCTTCATCCTCTTTGTTATATAGATTCTATACCACCTTCTAGAATTTTAGAAAAAAATTTAATAATGTTAAATGATAGTTAACATGATCTTTAAAATTACATTCGTCCTCCCACTTCTGTTGGGTTCTGAACTTTTGCAAAAAGTGATTTTATAAAGTATAAATATATCCATCTCTCTATGATATTGTACAATATACATAGATGTTTGGTTTCACTCAAATTGTATGAGGATGTCATCTTCTTTCATGTTTTCTCAAACTCAAAAGTGGTGATAGGTTGATTAATTCAATATTTGAACTCAGGAGTGAATTCTATAACAATCTCATAGATCATTCCTAGACGTTCAAATGATTTTCTCATTAGATTTCATTAGAAACATTGATATAATGCATTAGGAAATGAAATAAAAAAATACTTTCTCATTCTTGGATCGAAATAAGTTAAGATTCCATTTGGTTATTTTTGATACATTGGTTCTAGAAATGTTTCAAAAACATTGCAAAAAAGTGTAAAATGTACTAACTCATGTTAAGATAATACATAAAGAATTCTAAAATAAGATATTATAAATGAAAATTATTTTATATGATGGATATGGTAACAATACATACCATTTAACCCTAATATTTATATGGTGTAATAATATAAAAAAATTATATGATGTTGATTTTGATATAAAAACTAGAAACATATCATGTAACCTAATTTTATATGCTAAAATTAACCTAGTTGCCAACTTTTATGTAAACTAGACAATGCTAACTGTCCTTGTTTAATACAGAAACATAATATGTAAACAATAGAACTAATATGAATTTAACTAGTATTTATGATTTAAATTATAGTGTTTCCTTTAAACTCTCTATGTGACACATTTCTTAAATTTTCTTCTTTGTGTGGACTAAATAAGAAATACTAGCATGATCTTTCTTCATTTCTTTACATTGGGTGTAATTTTATTATGTGTCATCCATTTTCTATCTTGTACCCCATTTTCTCTCTTCCTAGGAACAAAACTATTGTGACTTTTCCTCTCTATATTTCTCCCTCTCTTCTTCTCTTCCTTCCTCGATTATTACTTGTTCATCTATATTACATTGTTGAAAATTCTTAGATATCTATCTTCCCATTGTGATAGACTACAAATATCTATTGAACTTTATCCTTGTTTCTGTCTTTGTTCCTATAATGATGAATTCATCAAGACATTCCAGATTTTCATGCCTATAAATACTAATGCATGAGCCTTCTTTCCATATTTACCAAATGATATCAATAGTTTTTGTATTTTAAATGATTTTACTATTCTACTTTAAAGATCATATTTAGGATATAATGTTTCTTTTATTAATATCTCCTAAATTATATATACTACTATAAATATTATTCTACATTTATCCAAAGACATTAGTTATCAATTCATGAGCACTCTACGATCATGGTCACTTCAAAATATATTTGCACAATTGAACTGAATTTCATCTATATTACATTGTTGCAAAATTTGAGGTACTTCGTTGTGACATTTTTGATATAAGGAAAACAAACTCATTTGTACACATACATGTTGTGGTCCCGATGAGATGAACATTTCAAATGGCAAAATATCGAGTGTTACTGAGTAGAAAATCCCCTAGTTGTGTAAGAACATCAAAATGATTTTACTATCACCCTATCGTCTTAGAATGTGCTAGTTTGAGAGCATACACCCCTTTCAAAATAATTCTATAATTCAATAAGATTTAATACAATCCAATGATTTTAATTTTTTTGATATTTGCACAATGATAAAGAAAAATGTACCAGGTGTAGTAATCAAAAATTCAACATGTTGCTACTGTATTAATTTGTTAACAAATTTATACATAATGATTAATTTCTGAAAATGGGTCTCCCTACGAGGTAGTCATGGTAAAAAAAATTACTTCTATTATTTGTATCGATAGAGATAGAGAGTGAGAGAGAATTCACATCTTTCATTTTGTTTGATATATCATGTAGTTTACAAATACGATATGTTTACATATACATGTATGTCGCATACATTTTTTCAATCTCATTTAATATTTGTTTCTTTTTCTCTATTGTCACATTTATTTCATAAAATATATTTACTCTCTATGTGTTTTATATACTCCCACTAATTCAAAAAGATATGCATACCACAAATATTATATCATACTCATTTACTTATTATTTCATAGTATACATGTGTGTTATCTTTTATTCACATAGATTTGTACGACAAGGTTACAATGCATGTATCATATTCTCTTTTATCCATATCCACTTATCAATGCCCCATGATAATATATCTATACTTATATATATTTTGTAAAATAATCTATATATGACATTTTTTTATCAAAAAACAATTCATTTACAATCAAAACTTATGAATTCATTTTATATATAACATTTTTTAGAAGAAGTCGGGAGGCTATCTTATTCATCCCGCCCTCCCCTTGTGAGCAAAATTAAACAAGAGTTTACAATCACTAATCAAACTGGAAATAGGAAACATGGTAGTACTACTACCATTACAATCTTTAGCAAGCAAACAGTTAATACCTGGTGGGGGAGTGCATACTCCGTGTATGCAAAGGTGTTTTTAATGTTGTTTCTTGCCAACTCATCCTCCAGAACATTGCATTCCCTAGGAATGTATTTGACTTTCCAATCAGGTTGCCTCAAGCGCTGAATTCTACGGATCAACTTGGCATTCCTAGGGTTGCTCAAAACTTGTAGTTTGATCATATTGACAGCAAGAAGGGAGTCATATTCTATAATAGTATCCACTATGCCGTTTTCAATGGCTTCTTCTCCCTCCCCCAAAATACCTTCCAACTTAGCTTCAACAACATCTGTGGTATGCAGTTTGAATGCGACCCCACCCACCCATCAGCCCTGATCGTCATGGCCAACAATGGCACACCAAGCTTCTTTACGCTTGACAACATCATCCATGTTGATTTTGAGTAAGCCCTGCCCCGGTCTCATCCACCCAAGAGCCTCCTTCACTATCACCACCATCGTCGGCCTAGAAAAAGCTTCAGAATGGGAGACAACTTCTCTTCGGATTTGGTTCACGAGCTACATGGTAGGCGTCATGGTTCTTTCAAAGACTTGTTTGTTCCGAGCAGTCCAGATATACCAGCACGTCACTAGCACTCGGGTGTAAAAACCCCTACCTTGTTGAAGAATAGCTTGAATCCAATCATTCATGTTATCCATGGAGAAGAAAAACTCTTGGGGTATTGGTAAGATGAAGAGGGTCAAGCTGGTTTTGAAGAAGTGGTCTAGGGAGTTTATCAACCTAGATAATCTCACTAAGGATGCTAAAATAGTCTATGACAAAGCGGCTGATGTAATGAGGACTAACCCCACTTGTAGGAGGAGTATGGAAGAGGAGAGAAAAGCTGGGTAGTGACTCATACAGCTTCAAAAGGAACAAGAACTCTACTACTGGAAAAGGAGTAGGCTGAAATGGATTAAGGATGGGGATACAAATTCAAAATTATACCACGCTGCAGTGAGGAAAAATGATATGCGTGACCATATCCATAATCTTATTGACGGGGAGGGTAACTTGGTGGATGAGGTGGATAAAATGGCCATTATGGCTGTTGATTTCTTCAATGGAAACTATAATTGCAGCAACTGTGATGACTATGTGACATACAACCTGCCGAAGAAAGTGACTGCTGATATGAATAGAAGCCTGGTAAAAATAGTGAATGATGAGGAGATTAAAAGAGCTATTATGTCCATTGGAGCATCAAAGGTGCCGGGACCGGATGGTTTTAACGAGAAGTTCTTTCACATGTGCTGGGATATTGTTGGACCAAATGTTTGTAGAGCAACTCGATGGTTCTTGGTGGGTGGGAGGATGGTTAGACAAGCTAACCGTGCTTTCATTAGCCTGATCCCAAAGAAAGTGTCGCCTATAGAGATAGTTGATTACAGACCTATTGCGTGCTGCAATGTGATTTATAAAATCGTTTCAAAGTTGATTGCATCAAGATTAAAGGCTTTTCATCCTAATGTGATATCCAATAACCAAGCTTCTTTTGTGATTGGCTGGTCCGTCTCAGACAATACTTTGTTGGCAAAGGAATTCTTGGTTGACTTAGGTGTCAAGAATGCCACTAAGAAGGCCTGTATTAAAATAGACATATCGAAATCCTATGATCGTGTGAGATGGGAAGCTATATGGAGTTCGTTGGAGGCTTTGGGGTTTTCAGAGAGATGGATTGAGGTGATCAAACAATGTGTGAAAATGACGTCCTTTTCTGTCTTGATCAATGGAGTGCCATATGGAATGTTCAGAGAAACAAATGGATTATGCCAGGGTGATCCAATCTCTCCTTTCCTATTCACTATTGTTATGGAGAATCTCACACACATGAATGAGATAGTTGAGCTGGAAGGTCGTATTAAAGCCTTCAAGGTGAGAGGGGTTAAGGTCAAGACTCATATGATATTCGCTGATGATGTAATGTTCTTCATCACTGGGCATTACAAATACCTTAAAAATGTGAAGAAGCTTATGAAGGTGTTTGGGAAGCTCTCCAACCTGTATATGAATGATTTGAAATCCAATGTGTTTTTGTCCAGGTCATGTGACAGTAGAAGAGGGAGGCTGAAGGAGGCTATATGAATTCTAGAGGGCTGGTTTCCTACCAAATACCTTGGGGTTCCTTTGTCTGGGGGGAGGGGAAGAGGCGTTGACTTCTATGAATGTGTGGATGATCTGAGAAGGGTTGTGGACTCCATATCTCGATGGATGGGTAGACAGTTCTTATAAAAGTTGTCTTGAATGCTAAAATCAATTACTGGTGTAGACAAACTGATCTGCTAGCTTTAATTCTGAATAAATTCAGAAGCATCATAGCGAGTTTTCTTTGGGGTGGTGGCGTGAATGCAATTAGCTGGAAAACGGTGGCTCAACCTCTGTATGCTGGTGGTCTGGGTATTGCTTGCCCTCATGATGTGGAATGGGGGGCTACTGCCAAAAGAGTTGATCGTTTCCTGAACAATCCAGAGTCTCCGTGGACTGGATGGATGAAATATAGATATGGGGAGATGGGAGGGGAGATGAAGATAGGGGAGTCATCAGTATGGATGGGGAGGAGTAAGGTCTTCCAAGAACTGGGCACTTTTTATAAAATGCAAGAGCAGCATGCCTCTAATAGCAAGCCGTGGAATGTGAGGAAGCAAATGTCGCAGGTCTATTGGTATGACATCTGTTGGAGCAAGCCTAGATGCCCGAAATGGAGTTTTGGCACTTATAGGGCCATTATGAGAAGATTGCCTACCAGAGACAAAATCATCAAATAGGGGTTGAACTATGAACCAAATTGTCTTCTATGTAATAAAGCGTCAGAATCACATGACCACATTTTTTTAATGTGATCTTGCTATACTTCTGCCAGAGATGTGTCTACCTTAAATGTGGATGGGGTGGGCTTGCCCCGTTGTGTAAGTATGAAGCTTTACAGTGGGTGGGGGGAAAAACAAAGTCAAAGATCAAATCCATACTTCTGGGAGGGATTTTTGTAACGTCCCTCTTTTTCCATATTTGGAGGGAACGTAATAGTAGACTTCATGGTAAGAGACCTAGAGATAATACTACCATTTTTTATGTAATTAGTAACAACCTGGTGGGGTTCCTCAAAGCTAACCCGAAGAGCATGGTTGGGATGGATATCATGGTTCTTAGAATGTGAGTGGGCCCACTATTGGGTCCCACTCTTTACAGCTGCACATGAATTAATAGTAGAATCAAATGCACAACAACAAGAAGAAAAGGGAGGAGAACAAAGAAGACAGCCCCGAAGGGTAAGAAGAATGGATGAGGTAACATCCCACCTGCAGGATCTTTCATTAAATGCATAGCATATGTCATCCATACATGCACAACTTTAAGGCATCCATAAGACACAACAAGACATGTAGGTCATCCAGCAGTACATGTGGCAAGACCAACAACAAATGCATCAATTGGTAAATCACTTGCACCATTACCACCATGCGCAGGCACAGAGAAACCCCGAATGGGGTGAAGACTTTTGGGGTGGTATTTTAGGATAATAGGAGACCTACCCCTCCCCCCTCAAGATGCACATTGAGGCCATTACTACTAGTTCCCTCCAGCCCGTCTTAGACCTACATCTCCTCAACAACACCAGCTGAACCAGCTTGATCAGCCACAACAGGGACACCTTCCCTTTGATTCACAACACCAGCCATGATCTGGACCCTACTTTACCTAAACATGAGTTTCATGATGAGGACAACATGATTCAAAATGTTGGTGTGGTAGGGTAGTATGCACCACCCTATCTTGATCTCTCATTTTTCTTACACTTATTTCACCTGATTTTAAAATTGCTTGATTTCATTCTTGTAAGTTTAGATTTCTTCTTGCTAGCATGCATGCATACATGTAGTTTAACTTCATACATTTTTTCATAATTTTTAAAAAAAATTGCTCCTTTAGCTCTTCCATGTCATGCATTGCATTTTCATGTAGTTTTTGGTAATTTTTTAGCATTAAAAATTAGAATTTACTATTTTATGCTTTAAATTCCCTAAATGTTGGTTTGGATGTCATTGATTCAAAATTTGGCACCATTTTCGGTAATGTTTCCCAAATTTATATGTTCTTGCCTAAAAGCATATTTTAACTTAATCCAATTTTTGAGATGGAAATTTTGATATTTGACAAATGCATGGCACATTTTTAGAGGTGATTGTCATATGGTCTTAATTGTTTACTTTTTAAATGTGCATCACCTCTCTCAAGTTTGTGAATGTCTTTTTTTAATTGTGAATGGAGCAATCTATGAATGCTTAAAGCCTATAGAATTGCAAGAAATAAATGTGAATCTCATGTTTTCAACCATGTGGTGTGATATTATTTGATGAAGTGTTGGATTAGTTTTCATGCAGGAAATCTTATGTTCAGGACTACACTAATGACCCCTCTTTGACCCTACTCTTCGTTCACCATCTTCATACCTCTATGCATCATGAAAGGATGCCTTAGAGCACATATTTAGCCTTGGCTACCTCCAAAAGTTTGGGGTGGACATATTTGCATCCCTCTGCTTCACTCTATCCACCATATTCCCTACCTACACCAAGGGCAAAAGAAAAGAAAAGAAGAAAAGAGAAAAGAAAAAAGAAAATAAAATATGCTCTTGATTAAGAGCATCTAAGTAAAGAAAAGATGAGTCTACAAAAAACTCCAATCTCTTACAACAAACATTCCCTCCTTTTTTTCATACCGATTGAGCTAGAAAACATCAAATCTAGCTCATTTCACCCTTTCGGAAGCCATGAGGGTCATATTGTGGGGTTTGAGACATAAGATTGAATTCATGAAAGTTAAACAACACTCCTAGTCATCATTGATTAACCCCAACATGAAATAGTTTACATAGAATTGCATGAAGGACATATGGAAAGCTTGTATATTCTATTCTCTATAGTTAAAGTTTGTATATTCAGTGCTCTTTTCATGATTGGATTGTGAAAGTGGAGAGGAGAGAGGTGGAATACATGCACTTAGTCACTTCTAAGACCATTTAGTCAATAATATTCTATTGCAATGCATTTTATCATTCTTGTGTAATTGAAAGAAATTGAAGAGAGAGATTAAGTTGGATCATACTTGAGGACAAGTATGTTTTAAGTTTGGTGTGGTGATGCAGCCCAAGTTTAGGGCTTCATCATGTGCCTTTTTTCATAATAATCATATCAAAATAGTTTAGATTACAAGTTATTCCCCTAAATATGATCTTTTATGATAAATGCACTTATGTCTCCTTTTGTGAGTATTTTAGGGCACTCATGAATGCATTGATGCATGGGAGAGAGATGAAGAACGTCTATGGGGTCTTCCACCCCAAGAGTGGACCTATGTATTCACTGAGATTTTCTTGGATCCACAAGAGCAATTCAAAGAAAAAGTAGGCTAGATGAAGAAGATGGAGTAGAGATCAGCACCAAAAAGCCTCAAAACGGCCTTGGTACATCACCACAGTCGTGGGAATTATGCCCCAAAAGTTACAGGGAATCTGCTCAATTTACACATGAATAGCCATTTCCATGGAGCTCAAAACGACCATGGTCACTGAATACCCCATGTCTGTAGACTCAAAATGGATGTGGTCACTAAAGACCCCACGGTCGTGGTCATCAGAATGACCATGGCCAGTACATTCCACTTCGCCCGTGGTCATCACCTAGCCTATAAGGTCCGTGAACTTTCTTAATGAGTTGAATAAGCTAAATCACCATAATTGAATTTCTATAACCCTAATATAACCTTTTTATATATTTTTAAATCATAAGGAAAGCTTAAGATTCAAATTTGGTCCAATTTGGACTCTGTTTGAGCAAGTTATGCAATTTTCTATACATTTTGGACTTTTCTACAATTTACCCAATTGAGGGGTTTTATTTGCAATTTGTCACATACATTATGTTCCTTAGATGTTATATTATCATTATTGAGTATTTTGATCCATGGGGATCCTATTTGAGCCTTGGTTTGAAGGTGTTTTCATCAAGGGTATTTTAGGGTTTACCCCTTCATGGATGAGCTACTTTTAGTAGGTATCAACTAATGAATTATGTGATTGGCTGGGAAATTTAACAAAGGAAAGCTAAGAAGGTCTATGATGATGGTTGGGGAGCTTCTTGTGTGTGTGCTTGTATATTCTTAATAAATTAAGGCAATGGACACTTGGATATATACTAAAACTTCAACTTTTTCTTTTTCTTTATCTTAAAGTTTCATATACTTGTCCCCAAGCACCAAAATGATCTATTTACTCTCCACCGCTTCCCTCCTTCTCTAACATTCGTTCTCCTTATGTTCTTCTGCTAATTCCCTGCCCAAGGAATAAGAAAGTAGGGATCTTCTTGGAAAAAAATCTAGGGTTGCAATTGATTTCCTTTTTGGGTCTACAAAGCTTCCTCCTAGTGATCTTGACCTAAAAATGTAAGTATTAACTTATTTCCTCCATTTATTTCTTTTCACTTCTTGCTCCTATGTCTCTCCAGGTCGAAACCCTGCTGTTCCATGGTGAAAGTGGCTCTAGAACTCAAAAATATATCCATCTTGTTTCTTTTTCTGGGATTTTACTTCTTTGTGGAGAGAAGTACCTATTTGGCCAAGTTCAGATCTGAATCTAGGGATTTCTTGCCTTATTTGCTCGATATTCTTGCTGTTTGAGATCTGACCTACTCTATAGATGCGAGTTATATGAAATTCTTCACTTATATTTCTTACTAGAAGCTTGTTAGTTCATATTTATGCTTTAATGTGATGATCTAAACATAAAGAAACCATGCTTATATAGAATTACGAATTTTTGTGGTGTTCCCTATTTTGTTCAAGTTATATGTGAACTTGTAAACATGTATCTTCCCTTTCTGAGGTGTAACATGATCTTTCATAGGTTGATAGCATCAACCTATGGTGCTAAGCACAAAATAATTGATGGTACAAATTAGGGTTTTCAAGCTATTTCCTTCCCTATCACACAACCGATGGTCATACCATTCAACAACCAATGGTGTTGCTATATTGGCAACTGATGTTCATGATCAAGGGTGCCAAATTTATGGTGACAACCTATGGTCACCCCCTTAGGTCAGGTTTTGGCTCAATTAGACGTTTAATTATCATTTACTGAGTATTCTTATGATGTTATCAATCGATGATGACATTAGCTTAATATTTGATAGTGTTAACTGAATGTATTACTCCTATAACAACCAATGGTGACCTAATGATCACAAGTAATGGTGGATCAGGTCATCACCATATATTATCAGTTAAGAATGTAATTTTAGATTTGACTAAACCTTGAACAAATGGTTCCTTGGTTCAATTGATCTAATAGTTAGACCTATACTCAATTGATAACCTTGAACAATGAACCTAATCCAATGAATAATATGGAATGCTTTAACATCCAATGAATTAGAATAAATCACATGGTTTTATATGTGGGTACTAGTGATGATAATTTTATGGTTCAATGGCATTAATTTGTAGTCTTACCTTTTCCATTATATAGTTATATTTGATAAATCACTATAATAAGTGGATGCGTAACTCCCATGTGATCTAGCTTGGTATACCTAACCTTAATGTAATTATATGACGTTGATTGGTTATAATAAGACCTCTTGAATGATTAATGTGATAATCAATTACACTCTTTTTGTGTTGAAACCACAACGTAGTACTATTTGAATATCATAGTGCGTGGCCATGTTAATATCTATGGACATATATGTGCTAATGATCTTTTGAGCATTGTTTAAGGCATGGAATGATGATGATAAACTTACTATGAATAATGTGATGGTATTAATGACCTTTGGGCATGTTTGAATCTATGATTGAGGTGAAATCCTCTTCATGTTCCAATAAGGGTTAAAACCCTTGAACTTGTGATAAGATATTGGTATCTTGTAATAGTATGATGATAAGTGTGGTCCATTAATTTGCAATGACTGATAGTATGTGGTAATGTGATTAAGATTTATATCTCAAATGTTTTATATCTTTTGAAGTTATTATACATATACTCTTGTTAGAAAAGAATTAGGGTATGAAAGTCCACTTGTATGATAAAACCTTAATACATTCAATTGGTAATAATTAATCAAGTGTAACCTTAATCATGAAGAGCCCTGTGCTATAGGGCCATATTTAGTGTCAGAACTTATTGGATGGTGAAATGAGTATTCCCAAGGGAAACTGAGAGTGCATACTATTGCGTATGTGGGGGTGGCAAGTTGAGGATATATCCTTGTCATCCACAATTGTAGGTTATGGAGGATGGCTATGGTCATGCTTTGACATTAGATGTAATTGAGGATAGGTGTGGTTGTAGCTCGGATTTGAGGGTTTTGTATACCCTATTTTCTAGTGTCATAACTTGTACCAAGTACGGACTAGTTGTTATCACTTGACTATATGTCACTATTGGTAGTTTGACTGGTATGTCATTGTAGTTTACTCGTACTGACTGGCGGGAAGTGATCTTAGTATACCGACACTCCTAGATCTTATACATAACTGAATAGCACTTTGTAGTGGTTAGTTAGACTTTGAGTGGTTCGACTCAAACTCCCCAGGGAATAATAATAAAAGATATAATATCAGTCGTGTATAATAATTTCTAGGGTTTAATCACATTGGTTGATTAACCCTTGTCTTGTCTTTACACTACATCGTTCTTACATGATGCATACTTATGAAAATTGTGTAATTCAACTTGATGCTACAACCTATTTTCTTAACTGCTTAGTATGCTTAAATTGTTCAATCTGTTCATATTGCTTATTCAATACCCTAAATGCTTAATGTATTTACTATTAATTAATATGTTATAATCAATATATGTTGGACAGAGTGTGACACGACTTCACCATGCGTAAAACGTAAGTATATGCGTCAATGTAAAATAGGCCTTGTGAGGCCCGAGTCGAACACATGGAAATGTAATTCTAGGTAGACTACTACTAACTACTCGCGATCAGCTAAACTGATTATAAAAGTTTGGAAGTTGTTTTGCAAAAAAAAGAAAATAAAAACAAAAGAAAACAAAGCCATCAATTAAATGGTTGGTTTAATCAATTCAAAAGGAATCTCTAGGATTGTGGTTTCACCGCGGGTTCACGTTGTACTATTTCCTACACAGTTATCACAACTCGTCTCCCTATCCAGATAGTGGCCTGTAGTCAGAATTGATCACTTCTGCGATACAATTCACTACCTTAATCTAGGTCGGTTCCACGCCAGTAGTAACTTATGCCCTAGACTAGGTGCATGAAGAAAATGTCTCTAGGTTCCCACCTTTAACCGTACATCGCCTTTTCCAAAGGATTTATTAGTTAATGTGATTATCGCCTCTTTTCAACCGTTAATTCTTCGTCAAAAACAATTAAAGGTATTAGATTACCATTATGGGGATCAAGCACAATGATAGCAATGGAGAAAACAACATCATACCACGGATTTGAGAGACAAATGACGATAAACTATGTAAAAAGAGTTATACAAGGTTGCCTGGGCTACTCCCAGTCCTAGAGACAAAGGGGATTAGCTCTGCATGTTCATCTCAATGCAACACATCATGAAGGAAGAAGAAAACATAGGGAGAACGTGGATGGAGATCATGTAATCCCTGAACAGAGAAGAACTGGTGATCCTTGCGTAGGATGAGCATTTTGCAGCCTTCTAGCGGTGGAAAACTCCATCTGTGGTGCTCGAATCTCCCGGGGCATAGCTCTCGACTCCATTCCTCACTCTCTCCTCCTTTGGGACTCATGCAATGCAATAGAACGTCAATGACGGCTTTGGGCCATCTTTTCCTAGGTATGGATACCACTTACGACCGTCAAAAGAACGCAGCCATCCGATTGAAGTCTGCTGGACAAAACTCTGATCCGACAACATTGATACCATTGACAGGGTGTCGATGGCATCGACACCTTAGGGTACTGATGGTTGCTTCAATTTTTGGGGTCTGTCTGTGGCCTTCTCGATACCATCAACTGCTCATGTTGATGGTATCGACGGGATGATATTTGGCTCGCTGTTGGACTTTCGAGACCATCGACAAAGTGTCGATGGTATCGAACTATCTGCTTCCTCTCAGGCTCTGTGACTGTGGCTCTGTCGATGCTATTGATAGACAATTGATGGTATCGATGGGTCCATAATTGTGAAATGCCTGAAAATGAGAGAAAAACACAAATCAAATTCAAGAAATATGATAATTTATGCAAAATAATGTCAAACAAGATGAATTGCACTACTACAGAAAATGCTTTTTACAATGGGAGATAGACAACAGTTCTGATGATTGTGTTGTAGTTAGCATACTTATCACAACAAGCCCATTTTTGTGTTGTATATTGTATATTTTATACAACACAAGTCATTTACAACATGCCAAACCTGTTGTAGTATAGGGGGATACTACAACAACTGCTAAAGTGTTGTAATAGGTTGTAGTATCACACCATATTCAAAATTGTTGTAAAAGATGTTATTTAAACAACATATTATGACCCGTTGTAATAGTCACATGTTGTAATAGACCATCATTACACAACACAGACTCACATGTTGTAGTATGTATTAATTATACAACAGGTCTTTACATGTTGTATTTGGTACATGTTGTAATAGACCACCATAATACAACATATTAAAACTCGTTGTTATATCCCAACATGAGACAACAGACTCCAACCTGTAGTTATATATTATAATTACACAACATGTTGTAACCTGTTGTAATATCCACACATAAAACATCGTTGTAATAGACCTCCATTACACAACGTAAACTAAACCATTGTAATATACTATTATTACACAACATGATATCACCTGTTGTACTAGCTACATATTGTAAAAGACCATAGTTAAACAACACATCATATTCACATAATTCTCTGAAATTTTCAATTATTCGCGTATAATATGCGAATTTTTTATTAGACGTATGGTACACCTGAATTTCGTATTAAACATGTATTTTCTCCGAATTTTATGAATTATTTGTATTTAATTCGTCATTTACGCATTTTCACATATTATCCCGAATAAAACAATTTATTTCTGAATTGTTTAAAAAAATACTCAGTTAGCATTGTTTCATGTTTCAATATTTTCTAAAGACTATTTCCCCTCAATCACTACTACAAAACTCAACAAGGCCGAAGGATTTTTCCTCAACGACATAATTCCTGACAAGTGTATTAATTTTACTGAAGGCTTATCCCTGGCCCTTGTGATGCTATCCTTGATGAGTATATTAAATTTTCCCAAAGACTTATCCCTGACCTTTGGAAATGTATCCCAGACTATTATTTAATTTACCCAAGGATTGCTCCTGACCCTCATTAACTTCTTTCCTAACCAATATGAACTATGTTAAACCAACCATTATGTCTTTCACTTCTGTGAAGAGTCCATTTGATTGTGGACATTTATCCTTTTCTTTTTAGATAATCATAATTGTTGAAATGGATCAGCCGTTGTTTTTAAACAACAATTACAGATTCCTTTTTTGTACCTTGTTGAATCCTAATTCATTTAGACAGTGGATTACTTTCCAATACATGTCTCCCTTCCATTCTATATCTACCGCTCCGAAAACAAAACAACGATGCCAAACCCTCGCCCTCGCTCTCGCTCCCGCTCTGGAAATAGAACGACGCCAAAGTCTCGCCTCCAAAACTAGAACAAGCACTTCCTCTCCTTGTGCCGCTGCAAGTCTTCTTCTGTTTGGTCTTCTTCGTCAGGATTCAATCTATTTTGCCTGTGTATTAGCCATCGGAAGTCTACGATTGTTTCTGCAAGGAGTCTTTGGCGTGGTTCGTCTACTGCGGCCAAGCCTAATCAGGTAACCGACGACGTTGGATAGGCCATTAACTAGTGGGTGCCTTCTCTGGGTATTAGATTGTTCCTTATCCATTCTGCTCCGATGTTGCATAGGTCATTCTATTTTTGCCTCTACTTCTATTGATTACCTTCTCCGACTATTAGATTGTTCCTTGTATACTAAAATTATATTTGTCCCTGCACCAGGAACCATAATCCTTGGCCAATCTACCTAGACAATGTTAAAAGGGGCATCTTTTAAATCACATCTATGGGTGACCGACAACATTTAGGTCTTTCCTATTTTCTCTCCTCGAACAACAGTCTCCAAGGCACAATTGCGTAGTAGCAAGGACAATACAAATTAACATCTTTTCATTGTGGCTGAAGTCAGGTAATTTCTCATTTTTGAAAAAGGGTTCTCGAATCTCTGATTTTTTTGTACATATATTATCAGTGTTCTTAAGAGTCTGTCCAAAAGAGAATATACAATATGTCTTTTTTTGTTTTATATAATAAAAACCTGAACTTGAGAGTCATTGACATGTTTCTCTAGATATTGCATCCATATTTTTACATGTCAACCCGTCAAATGAGATGTTCTTGTCATTTTATATAAAACTTACATGTAAAACAATGATTTATTTGAACCATGATAGACATTACTCTCCCTCTCCCTCAACCCCTAGCAGAGGCAAACGCTCAGAAGGGTGGTAAATTCAATGTGGCCTTTGAGAGTCAAACTCGGGTCCTTTTATTAAGGGACGTCGTGCTTGACAAATCTTGTAGATAGGAATGATTTATTTCGTGCCTTGAGTTTGAATTAGGTTCTCTTTTTGTTGGAATTGTTGTCAATGCCATATTTAGTAATATTTTCTGATCTTAATCTTTTTCGTGTTGCTGATAAATATGTGAGATCATATTTTAATTAATAATATTAGATCACTCTAAAAAATCAGGTTTATCACCATTACATACTCTTGACAGTCGAATATTATCAAGTGGTATTAACAATATCTTAGTGTTAGTATTAAAAAATCATGATCAACGTACATTGTTCATTCAACTATATAAGTTAATGACTTATTTTCTCATTGAGTATGTATTACTTGGATATAAAAATCTTAACCTTTTTCTATACATAGTCCAAAATAGTATATATCTTAATTTTAGAATACATGATCTATCATCATTATTCTAATTAATTATATTAGGTTGCTTAAATTTAAATTTTTTATGGCATCCTAGAGCATGCCGTTGTCGCTTTTTTAGATCACCATAAGGCTAAAGTCCTCTTTACCTTAAAAAATCATGTTTGTTCAGCATAGCGATGAAGAGATATTTTTTTAATAACTTTTCCATTCTTCTTTGTTTTCAGTTATCCTCTCTTTCCCACATGTTACTAAACAACCATTTTTAATAAATTTTCCATTCCCTTTCCTTTCCCGTTTGTCCTTTCTTTCCCAAATGATACCAAACAACCATTTGTAATACCTATATCAACTAAATTATTAGCAATGATTTACTTCTAGAATTAATTACATTTATCTCATGCATATCCAAATTCTTGTCATTGTTTTATAATGAAATAAAATTTTGATGTACATGTTTTTATTTTATTTATTTTATTCATGGTAAAAAATTAAGATCAACTAGATATAGAATATTTTTAAAGAGCATGCTTAGTTTGTTTTGTGAACTACATTACTTGTACTTTTTCTCTACAAATGATAGATTTTTTAGTTAAGTCAAGTGATATTAGTTGAACGTTGTTTACATTTAATGATGAATATATTGTAATATTGATTAATGTCATGTTGTTAGAGATTAGAACATGAAGATTTAAAGAAGATAAAAACAAATTAATAAATTCCTAATTTTAATAACACATTCAATACAACTTTAAATGATCAACTTGACGTGCTATGTTAGATGTAATAAAATATTATAAAAAGAAATTAATTAAATAAGGCATATCTTGCTCCAATTTTTATCTGTAGATTTTCAATAACACTTGAATAATGTCATGTTGTATACAATTACTACACTTACATGTGCACGTTATATTTTTTTTCAAACATTCTGTAGTGATATGTATTTCTGGTTCATATATTTTCAAACAACATAGTCATAGTTCAAATACAACTCTTTAATATAATGCTATTTTAGTTAAGTCAAATGATCTTAGCTGAACATTGTTTTCATTTAATGATGAAGATATTGTAATGTTGAATAATGTCATTTTGTTACACATTAGAACATGAAGATTTAAAGAAGATAAAAAAAAATTAATAAATTCCTAATTTCAATAACACATTCAATACAATTTAAAATGCTCAACTTTACGTGCTATGTTAGATGCAATAAAATATCATAAAAAAGAAGATTATTTAAAATAGGCATATCTCCAATTAAAATTTATTTGAGAATGTATCTTACAAGCTAGGGAAAGGGAGTTCATCAAAATATCTAGGGAAGTATTTTTATTATTGTCATATGGATGATCAACTTATTTTCCTACTATGATACTAAATATATTATTTATTATTATTTTAGATTGATTACTTAGACGATAAGAGTTGGATGTACATTAAAAGACGTTTCCTTAGTAAAGACTTTCGAGAGGGGGTGTCTTCATTCATAGACTATGCTATTTCTCATCAAAGGCCTTTACGAAACAATCAATTGTTGTGTCCATGCAAAACTTGTAGCAATAGGTATTTAAAATCAAAGGAAGATATTTATGAACATGTCATGATTAAGGGATTCTTACCAAATACTATTTGGGTGACTGTCATATTTTTCGTATCATATAAATCATTATAAAGCAAAATCTAGTTCTACTACTGATTAATCAGCAATATAACTTATGTAATATCACATGTTTGCATAGAAATTTTGTTTGAACATATTTGGATTATTTTCTTTTTTATGTAGATGGTTGATCATATTGGTTGTAAGGAACGTCAACAAACATATGTCATTTTGATAATGATGACCATGTTGATCTTGAGCAAAAGACGACATAGAAATTATCCGTGTATTAAAAAATCATATGTACTTAAGGATAAGCCTATGAATAATACTTTTTTCTTATGAAGTTCTATTTAAAATAGATATGATATGGTTTGCAAAATATAAAGTTTGTGATGTTTGTGGTACATTACATTTCATGTATTGTAACAAAATTACAGCAAACCAATCACATGGAACTCATTTTCCTGAAAAACTTCGATTTTTAAACCAATCATCTGAACTCAATTTCCAGGAACTGCACTTCAGTTCCTGGAAAAGGACTTCCAAAAAAACTCTACTTACACTGAACCAATTGGAGCCTTCCAGGAAAATGAGTTCCAAGAAAATTTCAGTTACACCAAACCAGTCAGACCCTTAAAGGTCGATGTTTATCAATTGTACATATTTTTGTTTCTCAACTAAATTCTACACCTATAATTTTACCAAATTGACCATTGTGGTACTGTGGTGCTTTTATGTACATGTATTAATCTTGATAATTGTTGAACTTTTTGTACCAAATTACCAAGTAAAATTTGCATATATATATATATATATATATATATATCCGAATTGTATCCATTTTTTCCAGAATGGTTGACCGAAACCTTTACCGTATCTTTGCCATTTTTTTATCCGAAGTTCCCGCATAATTCCCGAATACCAAATTTTTCAACCTCACCGAATAACGTCGAATTTTGAATTTGTGACTATGCAACACGCTATACATGTTTTTGTATCTACAACAAACTCCTACTTCTTATTATATACTGTGAACCGAGCCGGACGTAATTTCTTTTTATAGAATTTTTTCATGAACATGTAATCAGATCATGATTTTTTTATAAAATTATTTTCAAATATGGGTACAAGTTCTTTATACCTTATAATGTGGGGTACACATACATTTTGTCGATTGTCTGTTATTTCTTTACTTTAAATGTTGCTTAAAAATACATTAATCTTAAAATGTAATACTCATGTATGCGTAGGGGACATTGGATACTTTGCGTCTTCGACCCTATGTGGGGTAAGTGCCACTATCTTGATCCGTTAGGAGGAAAATTATGTGGGAATGTGGAAAAACTCATGGAGTTGTAAGTACTTCACAAAACAATTTCAATTACATAATACATGTATTGAAAGTTCCATATATTGTTACTAATGCATAGAATTCTTGATATGAATTTGAACTGGACTCATAAAGTTTATCAAAAGAGAGATGTGCAATATAGGAAGAATTTGAAATGGGAAATTATCAAGGTAATTTACCATTTTGATCCAGAAAAATATTGCTTTCTGATTCACCAATAGAAGTGTTGTTCTAGTTTCTTCAGATTCTGCTACTTGATTTGATATGGTCTTATTTTTACAAATGCTCTAATTTTTACATATATCGATTAGATCTTATTTGGGTCAATATCATCAAATTGCTCGGGAAATATCCTTTGAAACAAGATATTACACTTTGGGTTTACAAGTAGACCCTATAGGTAGATCCCAATTGTAAGGACATTTAATAAGTTTGTAAAGAGCCTTCTTCTAGAATGTATGCAAGAGTTTAATGATTGTTTGCTTGACAGTGGTCTACTTGAATTGAATTTAAATGTTGTGAGGTTGTAGTTTAACAAAGGTTCCTTTTGGAAGGGTGGCATTCTTCACTCTTACAAAATCCCCCTCTTGTAAGAGCAAGTTTTGCATCATCCAGTATGGCATATAAACCACGCCTTCTTCAGCAATAAACCATGCCTTTTTCACTCTTATAGCATTTTTTATTCTGTTTACACATACCTTTTATTAAGTTTTCTGGCTATTTATACGTTGCCATCCTCTTATTCGCTAACAAGTTCTCACAATTATTTGAATAACAAATTATTATTTATATTGTACAGTGTCCAAAGAAGCCGAACAATATAGATTGCGGGTATTATGTGCGGAAGTATATGAAAGACATCTTTGATGTGAGAAATAGAAATATTCCTGAATGTGTAGGCTACTTAACATTATATTCTTTTCGTTCGTTCAAATTTTTAAATAAATTGAAAAAATCACAATATGTTGATATATTTGTCATATGATTGCAGTATTATTCGAAGTATATTGGTTGTTGCTTCAACCAAGAAGAAATCGATGAGGTACGAAATGAGTGGGTGACATGTGTTCTTGAGCATACATAAGATTATGTGACATGTGGGGGAGACATTTGTTCTTTAGCATAGACCAATGTGTGAAACTTTTTTAGTTAGTTTTCAGTTCGATTCTAGAGTGGATACTCAGTACTTTGTAATATTGAATCGTTGTATAGATGATTTAATATTAATTTAATTTTGTACGAGTTTCTTTCAAGGTTTGATGGAAATTTTGTTCAACTATGTGTTTGTTTGTGAAATGAAAAAGTATAATTGCATATTTATTATAATTTATTAATAATATGGTTAATTTGATCAATACAATTGGTTTGATATATGACCTGTCAAACTCTAATCAAAGACAACAGTTAATGATATGTTGTAAAATGTATGATTCTACAACAAACAACACATGTTGTGTTATCCACACCTATTACAATAGGTTTGTCAGGAAAACAATACACCTATTACAACATGTGTTTCTAGTGAACTACAACATGCATAACCTATTGTATAAATTGTGTATATTAAAACAGACACACACCATGTTGTCTAAACAATCCTATTCAACGGTTAAATGTATGGAAATACAACATACTCCAACTGTTGTATAAACATGTATATTACAACAGGTGTTCTGCATGTTGTAATATACCTACCTATTACAACGGGTGTGTTTAGTGAAAGACAACATGCTCCGACTATTGTATAATATATATTACAACGGGTGAACCGCATGTTGTAAAAAATACACCTAGTACGACGGGTGTGTTTAGTGAAAGACAACGTCGTTCAACTGTTGTATAATATATATTACAACAGGTGCACCACATGTTGTGTAAAATACCCATATTACAATAGGCCATTCCTTAAAAGACAACATGTTTCAACTGCTGTATAAAATACATCTATTACAACATGCGATCACATGTTGTGTAAAGAACCGCCCCATAAGACCACACGATCTAATACAACGGTTAACACCTGTTGTAAATTGAGAAAAGGAACTGTTGTAAAAAGCATTTTCTGTAGTAGTGAATTGATGCAGAAAAGGATAATAGGCTAAAGGAATTGAATCATGCGATATTAACCACAAATATGACCAATAAGCACATAAACGAGTGTAAACTAGCCTATAAGAGTGACTCAAAACCCCTGCATCAAACTCCCCCAAGCTTGAGCTTTGCTCGTCCTCGAGCAACAAAACTATAGAATAAAATTGTGAGGGTCAACTAAAGAACATAATCACATAAAAGACATCACAATATGATTACCAAATGCATGGCACATATCGACTCTCACTAACAATGGAACGATAACTACCCTAAAAGGTGACAATGATCATCCATGAGAGATATCCACCCCGTAATCAATGAACACTATCAAATAAAGCATATAATATAATCAATTCCTCCGGTTCATGCGTAGTGCATCTTGTGATCTCCTATCTACATTGCTCATATCCTAACTACCATCTACATGGAAGAAGATCTCCTGATATACAAGAATGAGAAGATAATCATGGGTGGCCTACCATTTTGAGCAACGGGTGGATGGAATGGGCGGCTATGGAAGAACAGAAGGCACAATACAGTTTATCATACAAAAACAACAAAAACGACCTAAATGATGCATAGGCATATGAAAATGACCTAATGCCTACATTTTAGGTGGAACGATGCATGCTCTACTATTCCATCTCAATGTGAGATAGAATGTCTACAAAACTACATCATGTGCTTATTCATCATATTATGCAGGCGAAACAAGTTCCTTTCTCCCTCTAATTTCACTTTATTTTTTTCTCTTTTTTTTCTTCTTCTTTTTTTCAAGCCCCAATTTTCTCAATTGACTACAGAAACATTTAGAAAACATTAAAAAAATTCTCAGGTTTATTTTCACATAACTACTACCATTGATGCATTAAAATCTACTTTTTAGAGAGTATAGAACAAGTTACCTGCTTTTCTTATTTTTTAGAAGAAATAAGGCGCATAATGTCCTATATGCTCAAAATATGCACAATGCAACTAGATGAAAGTAATTATGCAACTATAATGGCATGCACTCTATAATGTGTGCATGCATGACTAATCTACAAATTGCTTTTCATTTTTCTTTTTTTTCATGCAAAATCTATCTATAATGCAATCTTATCTAAATGACATGCAATCAAGAGATGAAAAATTGTAAAGTGATCTCAGTTCCTATGGTGGGCTGTGAATGAAGTGGGGTGGATAGATCACAAGACTAAATGAGAGAACCATTGGAAAAGATTATATGTCTCTCCTTACTGACATGTGCACAGGGTAACTGAGAGGTTTCTCTCTCTCACTTCAAATTAAAGTCTTGTTACCGTTCGGTCAGTTAAAGCTCAACATCCATATTCGTCCTCATTTCTTGAACCATAAGGATGTACAGTTATGATCATATGTTTTAAAGTTGACCTACCCAATTATTTTCGTAAGTAATGCGCTCAATTTCAACCAAGTCAAACTTGCAAATTCTTAAAAAAATAAATTGATGCTGAAATTTCACTTAATTAACACATCAGCCCCATATGAAAACATTGAGATGACATACTTACATTAGACACCCACGGATTACACTAGATAGAAAGTGGGTCCTAGAAAGTCATAAATCAAGAAAATTGCAAAAAAAAAACTAAGAAAAATGCTAAAACAAAAGAAAATGAAAAAAAAACTAAGATAGAAACTGTTCCATCACCCCCTCAAGCTTGAATTTGACTATGGCCTCATAGCCAAGAACAAACTCAGAAGGTGGAACAGTGACACCCTGCTACTGCTGAGGTGGTGGGTGCAACGGGTACTGGTGGGTGTGGGGGTTCCACTCTGGATACTGCCCTTGAAAGATAGGATCATAGGGTGGCATGGGAGGTGGATGTGGATATCCGCCGAAGTAGTCTTGGCTCCAGTAATGATCGTAGAAAGGTTGTTGTTGCTACTCTATCCTTCCCAACCTGTCATAGACCTGCTACTGGTTGGCGAAGAGCGGGCATTCATTTTCAAAAATAGCCTACTGATTTTCATACATCCTATTCTACATATCCTGAATCCCTACAAAAGCAGCCTGATGTGACTGATGTACAGTCTGCTGGGACTCCTGGATTGACTGAAGCATGGTATACATCCCCTGCATATAATAGGGGTCATCTCTGTCCTGGGAGTGTTGTGGTGGTAGTGGCTGGGAAGAAGAGGATGTTGCATGGTGTCGTGGATGCTTTCTCAGAGCAACTCGTCTTCAAAGAGGAATGGTGGCTTCCTCCTCCCCTTCTTCATCATCGTCGCCCTCTGGAACCTCCACCTCTTGAGCTTCTTCTTCTTCCTCATCATCAACATCAATGATCAGCCATCTGTAGCTTTGGCCTAGTCTGATGTTGAAAGTCGGGTCGGGCAGTGGATGCCGCTGAAAGACCTTTGCCACATGGCATGTGGCGTAGGCGATGTGATTTCGAACTTGAAGGAGGCTAGAGTTGATGAAGTGAGAGAGATTGAGTGTGTTGCGACTCTCTATCTTTTCGAGCCCAGAAATATCAAGTCACAAGTGCATGGCAAGACGAGTGATGAGGCCTCCAAAGTAAACTAGGGACCGATGAGAAACATTTTTCTTTACCGCCATCATGCACGTGAGAAGGAAGGCACCAAAATTGATCGGCGTCCTCTCTTGTAGACAATAGAGGAAAAAGAGGTTTGTCTCCTGGAACTTGCTCTGAGACAACTTGGACCTTGCAAAGAAAGATTTGGAAATAATCTGGTGTAGAATCTGGATAAAAGGATGCTCGAAATCAGCTACAGCCATATGGTGCCAGCTGATGGAATACCCCTCGGGTATGGTGACCATCTTTGCATACATCGCTCCATAGTCACCATTTTGTGGTGGCTGACGCAAATCACCATGGCACCACCCATATATCATGTTGAACTCATGGAGAGTAAGATTGTAGTCCCTATTGTAGAGGTAGAAAGACACACACCCCCCCTTCCATGTTGTCTGTACCGACATTAGTTCATTGGGAACTACACAAATGTCGAGTGACGCGAGGAACTCAATAACAATTTCTTTATAAGTGGGCCATCCACTGAAGAATGGATGCCCATCCTCATGGTCATGGAAAAGCATGGGGGACTCTCGCAGTTGCCCCTAAAGAACATAGGTGAGATTTTCCTCAAAACCCATGTCCTTGATCAGCTCGCGGTCACCATACTGGGTTGGCTCAATCGGCCACTTCCATAACTCTTCATACACCTTCTTTATCTCCGCCAATGGATGGGCTAGCCTCGGCCGAGGGATCAATCCTTGCTGTAGGGTGGGTAGGGCAGGTGGTGCATCCCTATATGATGACACTCCCAATCTAACCATGGTTGCATGACAACGAGTGAAAGAAAGAGATAGGAGAATGGAGCTCGGAGATGACGATTGGGGCACTCGAAGAAGATTGAGATCCGCAAAGCTAAAGAAGTTGCTCAGAGACGATCCTCGGCAGTGATCTTGGTTTCTCATGGGCACTTGGTGATGCTAAGCCTCGGATGTGGAGGGTAAGCAATGAGATTATGTGATTAGAATGTATATTTTCCCTCCTTTTTATAAGAGCCAGCCGGGTCTGTTGTCGGTGCGTCGATACCATCGACAGTCCCGTCGATGGTATCGACAGCTGTTGGAATCCGCCCCTCGCTGCAATTGATGGCTATTGGTGGCTCGATGTGGGGACCTAGATCAGCCTCGTGTCGATGGTAGCGATGAGGTGTCGATACCATCGACACCGGCCACAGATCAGCGTTGTGGACCGCTCGATGAAGACTCTGGATTGCTGATGTTTCATCGATACTATTGAATGATATGTCTATAGTATCGACACCTGTGTGTTCCTTCGATCCTCTCGATGTCTGGCCAATTCAATGCTACTGTAGACATGTCGATACCATCAACTAGTGTGTCGATGTTATCGAAATCACTGAGAAAATTCGTCTGAATATCTTCAGAAAACTAGCTACCATCGACGCGTTGATCGATACAATCGACGCCCAATTCTTTTCTGCCTGATCCAGTTTCGATATCATCGACGAGGCCGTCGATGGTATCGACCGAACAAAGTGTTGGTAAAATTTTTGTTGTTCCAATTTCAATACCATCGACCCAGATGTCGATGGTATCGACTGTTTCCCAGCCTACACACTCAACAAACACATCAGGGTATCATTTTTAAAGACTAAATGATACATTAATGAAAATTACCTAAGACTGCGAAAAAAATGTATAGAAACAAACATGTACACTACCAAGGTTGGGTTGCCTCCCAACAAGCACCTCATTTAACATCTTGGGCTAGATGCAATTATGCTCCTCATTCCTCATTTAGTGCCATGAATTTGATCTCATGCACTTTCCTTGTGTAGTCTTCCCCATAATAGTGCTTCAACCATTGACCATTCACCAAGAATGTTCTTTCACCATCTTTAACCACGATAGAATCATGGGGTCACACCTCCTCTACCACAAACGGTCCACTCCATCAGGATTTCAATTTCCTGGAATGCAACTTCAACCTAGAATTGAACAATAGCACACTCTCACCCTTCTTGAACACTCGCAATTGAATGTGGCGATCATGTATTTGCTTTGTCTGCTCCGTGTAGATCCTTGATTTCTCATATGCATTCATCCTTAGCTCATCCAACTCATTGAGTTCTAACATTCACTTTCTCCCTGCATCGTCCATACTCCAGTTCAACTTCCTTAGCTCCCAGTGCCCCTTGTGCTCTAATTCCACTGGCAAATGACAGGCCCGCTCGTAAGCCAACCTAAAAGGCGTGGTTTCGATAGGTGTCTTAAGTGTGGTCCTATATGCCCATAGTGTATCCGGTACTAATGCACTCCAATTATTCCTTGAAGAGGCCACTATGCGCCGCAAGATCTTATTAAACTCTCTATTGGACACCTCCACTTGGCCTTGCGTCTGTGGGTGATATGGGGTACCTACATTATGCTTGAGCCCATATTTTCTCAATATTGCATCAAATTTCCTGTTCGTGAAGTGGGTGCCCCCATCGCTAATGATCATCCCTGGTACACCAAACCTACAAAAAATATGCTCCTTCAAGAACCTGCACACTACCGCAACGTCATTAGTCCTTGTGGGTATTGCCTCTACCCACTTTGATACATAGTCAACATCAACCAAGATATATAAATTGGAATTAGAGGACACAAAGGGTCCCATGAAATTGATGCCCCACAAATCAAATACCTCAACCTCTTGAAATACATTGAGGGGCATCTCTTGCCATTTTGAGATGTTACATGCCCTTTGATATGAATCACACCTCCTCACATAGTCATAGGCGTCTTGGAAAAGTGTAGGCCAATAAAGGCCACTCTCTAATACCTTCTCCGCCGTCCTTGTGCTTGCATGATGACCACTGGTGGGTAATATATGACAATGACTAAGCACAATATCATATTCACTCTCGGGTACACACCTGCGCAAAATTCCATCCCTGCATTGTCTCAACAAAATAGGGTCATCCCAAAAATAATATTTTAAAGAATGGAAAAACCACTTTTTCTCTTGATAAGTCCAATCATCCGGGATTTCTTTACATGCGAGATAATTCACAATATGTGAAAACCAAGGGTCCTTAGATTGAATAGAAAGGATTTGCTCATTCGGAAAGGTCTCGGTAATGGGTATGTTGGTATCTCTCTCATCTACCCTCTCTAACCGAGACAAGTGGTCTGCAACCACATTCTCAATGCCCGCCTTGTCCTTAATTTCAATGTCAAATTCTTGCAAGAGCAAGATCCACCTAATGAGTCTAGGCTTGGCATCTGTATTTTCCATTAAGTATTTTATGGTGGCATGGTCCATCCATACCACAACCATAGACCCCACCAAATATTGCCTAAATTTTTCGAAAGCAAAAACCATGGCAAGTAATTCTTTTTCAGTGGTGGTGTAATTAAGTAGGGCATCATTCAAAGTCTTAGATGCATATAAAATATTTGTGGGTTTGCTCTCAAGACGCTGCTCAAGAATGACCCCCACGGAAAAATCCGACGCATCACACATAAGCTCAAAGGGCTAAGTCCAATCCGAAATTTGAACAATCGGTGATGAAATCAACTTTTGCTTGACAACCTCAAAGGCATGCATACATTTATCATTGAAATAAAAAACAACATCCTTCTCAAGCAATTTCGATAATGGCTTAGCAACTTTAGAAAAATCCTTGATAAACCGGCGATAAAACCCCGCATGACCAAGGAAACTCCTCACCCCTTTCATCGAGTTTGGTGGAGGTAGTTTGGAAATAACCTCAATCTTCACTGGATCTACCTCCAGCCCCTTGCTAGACACCTTGTGTCCAAGCACGATTCCTTCGCTAACAATCATATGACATTTTTCCCAATTGAGGACTAAATGTGTGTCCTCACATCTTTACAAAACCTTGTCAAGATTATACAAGCACTCATCAAACGACGCACCGTAGATGAAAAAGTCGTCCATAAAAATATCTATGTAGTGCTCCACCATATCCAAAAAGAAAGCAAGCATGCAGCGTTGAAACGTGGCCGGTGTGTTGCACAAACCAAACGGCATACGACAATATGTGTAAGTCGCATAAGGGAAAGTGAAGGTCCTGATCCTTAGGGTCTTTGGAAATCTGATAGTAGCCAGAATAGCCGTCTAGAAAGCAAAAGTGAGAGCGGCCAGCCAGCCGCTCTAAAATTTGATCATTGAATGGGAGAGGAAAATGATCTTTCAAAGTGGCGGAATTCAAACGGCGGTAATAAATGCAAACACGCCACCTAGTTACCAATCGGGTGGTGACAGGCTCATTCAAGAGATTTTGAGTTACCATGATGCCCCCTTTTTAGGGACTACCTGTGTTGGGCTCACCCATGTAGAGTCTGAAATAGCATAGATGATTCCCGCGGAGAGAAGCTTGATCACCTCCTTTTTGAAAACCTCCATCATGACGGGGTTGAGGTGACATTGTGGCTGAATCACAGGTTTGGCTCCTTCAGTGAGCCAGATCTTGTGTTGGCAAAGAGTAGGGGAGATCCCCTTGATGTCAGAAATTGACCACCCAAATGCACCATGGTGGTTCTTCAACACTATCATCAATTGTTCTTCCTCGACGACACTCAAATATGATGAAATAATCACCGGTAGCTTTTCATCATCCGCTAAGAATGCGTATTTCAAGTGTGGGGGTAGCGGCTTAAGCTCTAATTCTAGGGGGCTGACCAAAGAAGATTGAAGCAGTGGTGGAAACGGTCCTAGCTCTTCATAGTGCTTGGTATAGTAGCACGGAAAAACTTGAAGCATCTTCACGCATTTTTGTAATGATGTGCTTCTCATCCAATCATCCATGATGTTAAACAAACAAGATTCAAGAGGTAATTCTGGGAATGAGTCAAGCATGGAGACTACTATAACATTATCCTCAGTAGATGGTGGAACTTCCTCTTCCTCATCATTGGGATAACCCATAGCTTTAACAAGAGAAACCACCTTTGTTTGTTCCATGATGTCCACAAAAATTGTTCCCTTATCTACCTTTATCATGACGTGAGTCATATCAAGAAATGACTTCCCTAAGCAAAGAGAGTCACTTTGTGACATTGCTCATTCGCTTGAGACTGCTTTGAATTTGGCGACATGAGTATCTCAAATCTATCGTCAGTTATACTCATTGTCAACCGACCTCTACCCATCTCCAATATCACATCAGCAGTGGCATGGAAAGGTCTTCCTAAGAGCAGCTCATTCCCTTACTCAGCTTTCTTCTCCATGACAATAAATCAGCCAGGAACACGAATCTATCAACTTTGACTAAAACATCCTCACAAATACCATACGACCGTACCAGAGAATTGTCCGCAAGTTGGATTGTCATGTTGCTTTGTCGAGATTCTTTCAGACCAAGATTTTTGAATGTAGAGAGGGGCATCAAGTTGATACTTGCCCTGGAATCACACAGTGCTTCACCAAATTTCACCTTCCTAATATAACATGAAATATTGAAACAGTTCGGATCTTGTCGCTTTGGTGGCAATTTCCCCATAGTGAAATCGCTAACCTGCTCCTTAAGCACTACCACCTCTGTGTCAGGAATCTTCCTCTTCTTGGCAATTATATCCTTCAAGAACTTACCATAAGAGGGTATCTACTCAATAGCCTCTAGCAACGGAATATTCACCAAAGGCTTCCTAAAGCTATCCAGGAATTACTTAAATTGTGCATCCACTTTCTTTGCTTTTAGACTGTTTGGATAAGGAACCAGGACAATTTGTGCCCTCTGATGTGGTGGCACATAAGGCGTCCTCTTCTCGGCCTCTTTCTCTACAATGGGCTCTTCAGTGACCTTATCTTCATCATCCTCCACTGTCTCTTCAACTGCATCATCCTCTGCGGCCTCACCTATGTCTTCTTGTTGTGGTGTGCTCAGTTCATCGGCCTTAGAGTTTAAAAGTTTCTTTCCACTCCTCAATAAAATTTCCTTGGCTTGATGGTTCTTTTCGGGAACATCAGGATTCCCCGGGAAACATTGCATTGGGGGCTTCTTTAGACTCACAATCTCCATTGCCATCTGTGCTAAGGATGCCTCAAGTGTTCTCATTTGTGCCCCATGGCTTTGTAGAGTTTTCCCAAATTGATTTATAAACTCCCCTTGAGTTTGCAGCTGCTTGCTAAAAGTGCTCATTAGCTCTTGATTTTGTTTCACAATCTTATTGAGCAAATCATTGCTATTCTCCTCTGCAGTGGGTTGTGGTTTGGCATCCGGGTCCTACAGAAAATTATGGGGATCCTTCCATGAGAACGTTTTATCCTTCCTCCTAGAGTAATCATTGTTTATGTACCCTTGTTGTTGGCGCATAAATTTAACATCTGCCTCATCATCACATCCTTAATCTTCTTTTGCTAGCAATCACTTTTCTATGAGGTCCATCTTCTCATTTAGCTCTTTAATTTCCTTTGATTCCCCTACAACTCTTACTTGCTATGCTGCATCTCTATCTCCCCATGACTGTTTCTTGGCCATGTTCTTCAATATCTCCCAACACCTTGTGCCTGTGTTTTTCAAGAAGAAGCCCGAGCCTGCTGAATCTAAATTACTTCTGTCATGCTCATTGAGAGCAAAGTAGAAATTTTTTACTTGCTTTTCCTTGTCCAGCCCATGATGTGGGCACTTCCTCAACGTAATCTGAAAGTGCTCCCAAGTCTCTGAATAAGTCCCACCGGCCTTTTGACTAAAATTGTGGATCTTTCTGACGAGGTCATTTAGACTCTCAAGTGGTAAGAATCTCTCGAAGAAAACCTCAATCATTTGGTCCCAGGTCTCGACGCACTCATCATCGAGATTGTGCAGCCATTCTTTTGCATTTCCCGCTAGCAAACTAGGAAAAAGCTTCAATAAGAGCGTCTCTTGCGGAAACCTATCAATCTTGATTATATCACAATTTTCCACGTATGTGCTGATATGGGAAATTGGATCTTCATTCTTCAGCCCATGGAATGCATTAGATTTGACCAGGTTTATTAGTGTCGGATCAATCTTATATGTGGGGATGTTGATTCCCTGCCTCTTTATCGGCCCTTTAGACGCATATGAGGAAGAAGCCTTGATCTACTCCCATATTGTCTGTTCCTCAGCCATTGCTTCAGGTTCAAAATCTGTGTCTAGGTACTCAAGTTGATTGAGGATATGCTCCTCCTCATCAGCCGATCCTGAAGGTGGCACCTCCGACGTTGACTGTGTGTAGTTCGTACTACGTGTCTTCACCATGCACTAGCACCTGAAATGCGAAGAATTGATTAGTACAGTGCTAGATGAATAGAGAATTTGAAAGATAGAAAATTAATCTCTATTATTAAAATTGCTAATAAAAAGAAAAAAAGTGGCCTAGGGTGGCCGCTTGCAGCACTCGTAGTGTTGAAAATTTTCTTTTTCCCAGAAACAACGCCAAAAACTTGACACAGCTTTACCGTGTGTAAAACGCAAGTATACACGTCAATGTAATATAGGCCTTGTGAGGCTCAAGTCAAACACAGGGAAACGTAATTCTCGATAGACTACTACTAACTACTCGCGATCAGCTAAACTGATTATAAAATTTTGGAATTTGTTTTGAAAAAAAGAAAATTAAAACAAAAGAAAACAAAGAAATTGATTAAATGGTTGGTTTAATCAATTCAAAAGGAATCTCTAGGATTTCGGTTTCACCGTGGGTTCACGTTGTACTATTTCCTACACAGTTATCACAACTCGTCTCCCTATCAGGATATTGGACTGTAGTCAGAATTGCTCGCTTCCGCGATACAAATAACTACCTTAATCTAGGTTCGTTCCACGCCAGTAGTAACTTATGCCCTAGACTAGGTGCATGAAGAACATGTCTCTGGGTTCCCACCATTAACCATACATCGCCTTTTCCAAAGGATTTATTAGTTAATGTGATTATCGCCTCTTTTCAACCGTTAATTCTTAATCAAAAGCAATTAAAGGTATTATATTTCCATTATGGTGATCAAGCACAATGATAGCAATGGAGAAAACAACATCATACCACGGATTTGAGATACAAATGACGATAAACTATGTAAAAAGAGTTATACAACGATTTCCTGGGCTACTTCTGGTCCTAGAGACAAAGGGGATTAGCCCTGCATGTTCATCTCAATGCAAAACATCATTAAGGAAGAAGAAAACACAGGGAGAACGTGGATGGAGATTGTGTAACCCCTGAAGGGAGAAGAACCGAGTGATCCTTGCGTAAGATGAGCATTCTGCAGCCTTCCAGCGGTGGAAAACTTCGTCTGCGGTGCTGGAATCTCCCGGGGTGTAGCTCTTGGCTCTATTCCTCACTCTCTCCTCCCTCAGGACTTGTGCAATGCAATAGAACATCAATGACAGCTTTGGGCCATCTTTTACTAGGTATAGATACCACTTACAACTGCCAAAAGATCGCAACCGTCCGATTGAAGTCGTGATGGACAAAACTCTGATCTGATGGAGTTGATACCATCGATAAGGTGTCGATGGCATGGACACCATAAGGTATCGGCGATTGCTTCAATTTTTGGGGTCCTACTATGGCCTTCTCGATACCATCGATCGCTCCCGTTGATGGTATCGAATGGATGATATTTGGCTCACTGTTGGACTTTCGAGACCATTGACAAAGTATCGATGGTATCGAACTATCTACTTCCTCTCTGGCTTTGTCACTTTGGCTCTGTCGATGCCATCGATAGACTTTCGATGGTATCGACAGGTCCATAATTGTGAAATGCATGAAAATGAGAGAAAAATACAAATAAAATCTGAGAAATATGATAATTTATGCAAAATAATGTCAAACTAGATGAATTTGATGCAGACATGGATAGTAGGCTAATGGAATTGAATCATGTCATATTAACCACAAATATGACCAATAAGCGCATAAAACGAGTGTAAAACTAGCCTATAAAAGCGACTCAAAACCCCTTGCATCAGAGTTATATCTCTCATTGGGACTGGGTCTCACCCATGGTCACCACATTTTTTAGGTGGTCGCGGGCAACGAGATCAAGGTCGTGCTATGGAAGAAAACCAACCTGGTGATCAATATATTAAGAATTTTGGTTAGTTTTAGATGTTAGTAGTAGAGTTCTAGTGTTGTTCATGTACTCTCAGGTCATTGTATGGGATGTGTTTTATAGATGATATACTCGTATCGACATGAGATTTTGGTAGTATGCCAATGTTGTAACATATGACATGTACATGTGAAATATGTTTTGTATGCAGGATGTGACTGAGGTCTTTGGACCCATATGTAAATACTTGTTACAGTATATGAGAATGGAATGGTGGACCATTTGTAAGTGTTTTAGAGTTTATTTACATTGTTAGAATTGGTTTTCATTATCCCACATTTTTTACTATGTGACCAATTAGTATTTGAGTCTGTTTTGTGTTTTGAGTAATCTCATTTAGCGTGACGAGGTGTCACATAGCCCGTGGTGATTTATGCACAAAGATCCCAAAAATCAACAGGGAGTTGGTCCATTTTATACATGAATGACCACGGTCGTGGCCACCAACATGACTGTGGCCTTGAATACCACCTCTCCCATGGTGCTCCCCATGTCTGCGGTGAGCTAAAGACACAACGACCTCAAAGTGTCCTCTCCCATGGCCTCCTCCTTTAACACAATCGTGGTGCCCCACACGACCGTGGTACCCTCTACCAACCACAACTGTGGAACCCCTCCATGGCTGTGGCCACCACATACACTTATCACTTTCAGCTCCATCCATCATCTCAGTCATTCCACCACCCACAACCGTCATGCAACCCCCACCACGACCATGGTACCTCAACATGGCCATGGTGATCACCTAAACCTACCCATTTTCAACACTAATTTTCCCACTTTTCCCCTACTTACCCTAGTGCTTCCCCACAACCTATATATACATAGGCGGCAGCCACAACATGAAGTTTAGACTCCCCCCCAGCTGTCATTACTCCTCTCCACACACTCTTGAGCATTCATTACACTCTCCTTGCATTTATGCTCTCCATACATCATTTCCACCTCATTTTCGCCATAGAAACCTAGTTTTCTAGGTTTTCTAACATAATCCCCTTCATTTCCATGTCCATCATCCACCTTAGATGAGGGAGGTTACCCTGTAATAGCTAGTAGGTGAAGAAGGAGGATCTACTTTGAGCTCCATGGAGTCTTATCCCCTTCTTCTCATTTCTTTTATCTTTTCTTTGAGCATGTCTAGCTAAGCCCCTAGTGGTGGGCTATTTGGGGTTAAAATGTGACTATGATACCATGTACTTACCAAAAAGGTTTCATTGGTTCATTTTATCATACACGATAAATTCATCAACAAAAATTATGAATAATAAAAGACACATATATATTTGAATGTTTGACTAATTACTATTTAGTTGAAGCTAAAGGCACTCAACTAAAATACATAGATCAATAAATTTAATAAATAATCAAGTGTGCGATAAAATATCCAATGTTTGGTACGAAAAAATAGGATATATAAATGTTCAAGTGTTGGATACTAACTAGAAGACTACAAAGAGCATAACAACTAATATATCTTAAATATGTAAGGAACTGGGAGGAAAAAGGAAGGAATATTCATTGGACCAAGAGTTGAACCAGTGATCAACGACAAATCAATTACACTACAAACCACTTCGTCATAGAAAAAATTTATTTTGATAAATATGTTAATTGTATATAGAGTAAATATATATATATATATATATATATATATATATATATATATACATACATACATACATACATACATACAGAGACAAGGAGTGGCTCAAGTGGTCAAGCATGGTGTCCCCTAACAAAGGGACCCGGGTTCAAATCCCAGTTGACACCTTGATTTGCAACCCTCTCGGGCGTTCGACCTCCACCACGGTCGTCGGAGGGGGGGGAGAAATATTTCTATCTTAATCCCATACATACATATGCATGCCCATAAGGGTGTATCTCACTACTGATCGGACCATGAACCCAGCCAGAGGTCCCAGGTTTGAATCCTGATGGGGACAAAGAAATTGGGATTTATGTCTGACATGGTTTGCGTCATAACAAATGAGTTGCAACTTAGTTTACCTTAATCCTATTGTGTCGGGCCTCCACAGGTCAATGAGGCGTCGAGAAGAGGAAGTCTCCTTGATGACTCATACATACATATACATTATCTTCAATCTATTGGGATGCCATGTGGATCCCTTTTGCCTCCATTTAGTTGCCCCCTGCATATCCCTATCCCCATGGACATGTTATCAAACATCATTTTTTTAACAATTTATCCTTATCCATCCTCTTTCCCAGTTCCCTTCCCTTTCTATTTCTCACCAAGTACCAAATACAACCTTCTTGACAAATTACAAACTTTGTACACTCCTAGATCACACACGGTATGAGAAATCAAGTACTATAAATAGAAAAAATCAATCACCTTCCCTCCGTAAGTTTATGCTTCTTCTTCTTCTCCTAATTAATATTATTAAATAATAATATTTATAGAGAAATGAAGCCATACAAAATCAAATAAATAGTTACCTGGAACATTTATTTGAAATAGGTGTCTAGGGAATTTTTTATTGAGTTTTTCCATGGTGTAACAAAAGATTGCATTTGCATTATTTGTTTGATCTTAGCTTGTTTTCAAATGACAAGACAACTCTCTTTACATGGGGTGACTATGCCTTGGCTTCAAAAAAATACAATTTTTCTGTCGATATTATTATTCTAAAAAAATGACTAGAATTAAATAAAAAGCATTCATATAATAATTCTTCTTCTGTATACACAATCTTAGATTGTCCAATAGGTACATGTCTCTCCTTGTGCTTTGTTTACATTAATGTAAAAGTTATAAAAAAGACAAAGTTTCAAATTTTAAAATGGGAATGTTTGAATAAAATAGAGCATAGATCACTGAAGGCGATCATGTGATTTGATTAGTGCATATCTTGAGATTCCTACAAAGAATAATGAAACCCAAAAGCCAAAAATACATAATAAGAAATGGATTTTTTTCAAAGAAATACATAAACTATCTGAAAGCTTCAAGCCAAACAATCTTAACAGATTTACACACACACATATACATATATATGTATGTATGTATATATATATATATATATATATATATATATATATATATATATGATTCTCAAAATCTCAACATATGATTTGAAAATAATTAAAAATTCAAGAATGTATAAATTATAGATAAATGTTTCAAATATAGGTAACTTGTGGCTTTTAACCCTACCTAGCATGGGTGGGCATAGTCTGGTCTGATCCTGAAATCATAGATAAGACCATATATAGTAGTTAAAAATTTTGTTAGATCAAACTTGACTGCCAAAATGATCAAGACCGAACATAACTTTGTTGTTAAAATATGGTCAAGTTTGGTTAAGTTCAGTTTAAATCCACTATTACCTAGCATTTATTAGCAATACATTTAATCAAAGATCAATAATAACATGATTCAATTTTAATGTCAAGTTATTGGTGCTCTTCAATAAAAACCATATTTTAATGACGTAAAATAAATCTTATTATATATGAATAGAATACTTAAATACCACATGGAATGGTTGGTATATTGCATGCAATAATTATACTACATGGAATGTTTGGTATATTGCATGCAATAATTCTATATGAAATGATTTTACTAAATTATATGTATATGTATACACATTTGCCAACTACAACATTAGTATAAAAGTCATTTGTAGCACTAATAATATATATAATCTAGATATAATTTGAAATATTGTTATACACCAACTAAATCATGACTAGAATAATTTACTTGAGTATATATATAGACACATACACACATGTGTAAAGTTGGTCAAATTCAGTTTGATCAGTTAACAAGTTGCTCCGACTATTACCTCACCACTTAAATATGGTTTTTACACTTTTCAAACCAATCATGACCGCATTACCCTTCAAACTTGACTTAACACGTGGTTTGGTCAAGATGGGTTTTGTCTCATGCTCAAGTTTGATTCTTGTCCCTCCCTATTAACTAGTTATCAATTTTCACCTGTAGAGGCATGGCAAACTATATATTAAACTAGAATTTGATAATTGGATTTTAATAAACCACAAAAATATAGTATAGGTATAAGACCAGTGTGGTATTCTTGGTTGTGTGCATTTTTTCCTTCGCTATGATATGACCCTGAGGTAGATAATACTATCTAAGACCTGGAACATCACCTCATTGAGTAAATGTGTCAAGAAGAGATAGAATGGAGGAAAAAAGCACATTGTGAATGGTTGATAACACCACGAGCTACTTCCACACGATAGTTAGGGAGAGATAATGGAAGAGCAAGATGTTAGGGTTAATCAATGACAAGGGGGATTGGGTGCAAGACAAATATCTCTTGAGAACCATGGTGTTTAACCACTTTAAATACCTTTTAGTCGAAGAAAATTAGGGACCCTGATTGTCATACGTGTGAGAATACACTGGTAGCTTTCACCAAGTGGAACCAAACCTAGTCAACGTTGTGGGGAGGCTACCCAAAGTAGAAGAAGTAAAGTTGAGTTTATTTTCCATGTCCACTATGAAGGACTTGAGCCTGAACGGTGACTCAGGCATGCTATAATAGAATTTGAATCCATCTAAGTGTATCCTACTCTCCTTTATTCAGGAACCATTCAGATCAAGCTACTTGGTTAAAAAAGTTGTTGACTCTACCAATGTGTTAATCTCAAAGTTAATGCTCCAACCTCTTGGAAACATTTTTGAACAATATCTCTTAATAATGTTTGTCTCAAAGTATTATATAAGATTATAATTAATAAGATTAAACCACATATGGATCGGGAGATGGTCCCAAAATCATGTTGGTACAAATCCATTGGAAGGGGAATTAAGTGTGATCCTTAGGGGCCGCAAGGTTCTACTAAGTTGTGTGAAGTAGTAAACTTCAAGTTGGTACTAAATCCAAGCTAGTTGTTGAGCTATGCGGAAAGATGTTCCATGCCCGAACACATACTATCACCTGACCAAGAGAATTAATAGGGATAGAGAACGACTCCAAGGGTGTCTTATGAAAAAGATATATAGAGAAGCCATCATACCAGTAGAAAAATTGGCCAAATGGTTTTTAAAGAAACCAGGTGAAACATATTCTCAAGGTATTCTAATGAAGAGATTCAAGAAGTTTTAGACTGTGATGTAGCAAATAGTCTAGAGTACAATATGTGTTTGATGTAGTCACCAAAAAGTATGATTGTTTCATTTTTTTCATATACGAATATTCTGAAGTATAAAAGATGCATATATATTTGCCTGTGTCGACCAATTAATTTTTAGTTGAATCTGAAGGCATTCAACTTTTTTACATAGATTTATTCATTTAATAAAAAATCAAGTGTGTGATGAAATATCCAATTATTAGTTAAAAAATAGGATATATATATGTCCAAGTGTTGATACAAACTAGAAGGCTACAAATAGTGACACTAACAATGTTATAAAATAATATTTTCTCTATTTGACTTTTATTATTTCACATATCCAAACAATATAAAATTCTTTTGTTTGTTGAAAATGAAGTAATTAGGTAGTGATGGATGTGGGATTTAAGCCGAAAAAGTTGCACAATATTTTAAATCTACTTAGTTTTAACAAATATATAAACATTTTTTTTGCATCATTAAGTATGTACTAGTAGTTCATATTGTTAGGTCTAATTATGAAAGAAACTATCAAATGTTAATCCATAAAAAATTACCTATTCTTGGAATATGATATTCAAATTAGATTAAGATAATTTAGAAATTAATAATTATGAAAGTTTTTTATAATAAAGTAGCTAGATACATAACAACAATTTTAGCTACATTATTAATTATAGTGGAAGGCATTAGATGTTGTTTAAACATATGACTAAAATGGACGGATAATATACATATATGCATACATACAAACATTTATGCATATACATATATATGTACATATATACATAATTTTATATAAAATGAATATATATATATCATCATCTAAGCCTCAATCCCAACTATGTTGGGGTCGGCTACATGGATCCTTTATTTCCATTCAGCTCTATCATGGGCCATATTTTGATTGAGATGTAGAGATTCAAAATCTCTCTTTATAAGCTCATCCCATGTTAATTTATGCCTTCCTCTTCTTCTATCTATAGTGTTTGGCTCAATAGCATTACTTCATATAGGCGCACTAGTAGGTCTGCGTTGCACATGTTTGTACCATCTGAGTCGGCCCTCACGCAACTTGTCCTCAATGCTCGCCACCCCCACTTTATTCCTGAAATAGTCATTTCTCAAACGATCTTTTCTTGTCTTCCCACACATCCATCTCAGCATACGCATTTCAGCCACATTCATCTTGTTGAGACCTTATTTCTTCACCGCCCAACATTCACTCCCATAGAGCATGGCTGGTCGTATAGCTGTTCTATAAAACATACTTTTTAACCTGAGAGGGATCTTCTGATCGCATAAAACTCCAGGTGCACTCCTCCATTTCAACCATCCTGCATTGATCCAGTGACAAACATCATTTTGTACATCCCCGTCTATTTGAATAATAGAACCTAAGTAACGAAATTTGTCACATTTTGGTATATCTACTCCGTCCAACTTGGCTCCATCATTCACACTGTAAGATTGGCTGAAATTGCAATGCATATACTCAGTTTTGCTCCTGCTAATCATCAATCCATTTGATTACAATGCCTTTCTCCAACATTCAACTTTATCATTCAATCCATCTTTTGTTTCGTCAATCAAAACAATATCATCAGCAAATAACATACACCAAGGAATATCATCCTGAACATTCTTTGTAAACTCATCCATAACCAGAACGAATAGATATGGGCTGAGTGTGGATCCTTGGTGTACCCCAACTATAATAGGAAAAGTTGGTGTCTCTCCTCCAGGAGTCTTGACACTTGCTATAGAGTTATCATACATGTCTTTGATCAAGTCAATGTATTGGATAGGAACACCCTTTTTCTTCAACACCATCCATAACACTTATCTGGGTACTCGATCATAAGCCTTCTCTAGATCGATAAACACCATATGAAGATCTGTTTTGCTTTGTTTATACTTCTCCATAAGCCTCCTTATCAGAAAAATAGTGTTACAACCCCAATTTTGGGTCCATCTGATGAGAAATGTAAATTCTCATATTGGACAAATAATGATATAATTTGGTTTGATTAAATGGATTTCGTTTACACTAGCCTTGATGTGTGTGGTGTGGGCCTTCTTGGCTATTGGGTCCGAAGAACAAGAAAATTCAATTTGTAAATGAATAATTGAATATTTGTTAAATGGATTTCGTGCCTCTTGGGTTCCTTAGGTTCCAAGGAGTCCCAAGTTGCATAGAGAATGCAATAAGAAAAGAAAAGACCAATTAAGTATTTCCTTGTTAAGAAAGAAATAGAAAACAATGATAAAATGTGGAAAATAAGTGAAAAGAGGTGCAATTGAGTTATCCTTAGTGGGATTTCGTATCCCAAGGATTCCTAATGTAAAAAGGAAAACCAATGAGGAAAATTAAAGAGAAACAAAAATAAATCCACAAAAAAAGAAATATTTTAATAAGAACTCAACATGATAATGAGAATTAATGCATATTGATGCATTTAAGGATAATGAGTATTCCTTAAAAAGTAATTTCGAATTCTTTGAGTTTCTTGGGGTCCAAGGAGCCCCAATAAAGAAGAAAGAGGAAAGCGAAAATACCTATAAAAGAAAATAAGAATATAATGTGAGCACATTATTAATGAATCTCATGGTATTATTAAAAGGGAGATATTTTCTATTAAAAGGAAAACTAAATCTCGTGCCAATACTTCAAAAGGCAAGTACAAGGAAGATAAATGGAGTAATTTTCGAATTCCTAAATATCCATGCTATAAGGAATATCAAGGAAATAAGAAGGAGAGAGAAGATTTCTTCTCATTAAAGGAAAAATGGTTCCTATTGGGAGAAGGACTTAGTAACTCATGGATAGCCGACCTAAGGCTTTGCTATTCACCCCTATATAAAGGGATAATCCTTGGTCCGAGTTCAAAAGAGATCCCACATCTCTCTCTCTTTCCCATCCCCTTCTTCATGAAGTTTTCGCTCAAAACCCTACGATAAAGGGATATCTCTATCTCTTAAGTAGCAAGGGGCCAGATGTAGTTGAGATGTTGGGTGGATATCCCACGAGGTTGGGGAGAGGCTCCGCCACCATGGACCTGCCCTAGCACAGGTGCAGGAGTAGTTGCACGGCTGCAACACTGGCCGCAGTGGTAGGTCTTCCCAGCCAGTCTTGGCCAACTTGGCCACGACCCCGTGGCGTCCTCACGTGCGCAGAGGCACATCGGAGGTAGGGGAAGCACTCTGGAGGTCGTCGGGGTTGGGGATGAAGAGCTGGAGCTACGCCATGGTCAGCGCTCGGCGGCTAGGGCGACCACTCGCTGCCATCGCGAGGAAGTTGAAGGGTAGAGAGGCATTGGACGTTTATGCCCCCACATGCTAAACCAACAGAATTACTTAACCATGGGCAATTCGGTCTTTTCGAAATGTTCCTAAGCAACCTAGCAACGTTGTATGGCAAAGCCTACGTGGCAGCTTCCTATTGGTCCAAAGTAAGTTATTGTTGTTAAATTCATATCTAATAATCGGTAGCTCGGATGGATACAAATAATATATGCTTTTTGCTCAGAAAAATGAGAGGAATCCGATAAAAATATGTTTATTAGACAATTCCTCTTGAAATTTGAAAAGTAGTGTAATTTATCAACTTTAACATAATGATAATTAAAGAAACCCTAATTGGGAATGATTAATGTGATTGGTGGGATTCAATTTATGATTAAAGTTGGTAATAATCTGTTAATCGTAAAGAGATGCATTAAGATCGAAAAAGATGAATTTTGCACATAATTAGTTTAATTGAAATTTCATGTACATGAATATGTTTTGATGGGCCTTGAAACCCAAATGTTGGTAATTAGGACTACTAATGACTTTAATTCTTTGATTTCATGTATAGAACTGAGTTTTCATGGTTATAATATATTTCAAGCATTAAAGTTCCTAATTTGTGGATAAATACTCTAAAAGTAGTAATTAGGGTTTTCTCATGAATAAAAGGTGGAATTAATGGCAAATCAAGTTCATATGTGAATTGGATCATAATGAACTTTGAGTTGATGATAAATTAGCACAATGATCTTGTCATGAATTAAAAGGATAAAAATAGTATCTTTAATGTAAAAGAGGTTTAAGGGGCTTAATTAATGGATATTTATGCCTTTAATCTGAAACTGAGGATTAGATGTTGAGATAAATAGCGTTTGTAATCAATTGCGTTAAATTAGGGTTTAAAATAGTAAAAGAATAAGGGAAACCCTAATTGCAATGGAAACCCTAAAAGTGGACTAGAAACCCTAAGAAGCGAGCTAGATTTAATAGATCTTAATGACATGAGTAATAAAAGGAAATTGTATAATTGTTTCAGGATCTTATTGAATGCTTGCTTTCTCATTGTTGTTTGGATTATTCCTGCACCTGAATCTACCTGTACATGTATGTGGTTACGCTTATGACTACCCGAAATAGTTTTCTGGGTTTTTTATCGATGTTTCCATCGTGTCTTCAATTAAACTGTTGGATATATTTAATTCATGCAAAGTATAATGTGAATATGACTATCACATAAGAAATATACCTACTAGCTCAGATCTTAGTCCCCTTTGTAGCTTAATGGGTCGACCTAGTAAATGGCTACTAATGGGGCAGGCCCATCAGGTCATTGAATGACTTAGTAAATGGCTACCAATGGGGTAGGTCCATCAAGTCACATTGAGTTAGAGATTGGACTACCTATGGGTAGTGCCATGCAACTCAACCCTAGATATTGATCTACCTGTTAGGTAGGATCATGCAGGGTCTAATAAGGATCTACCTAGAGAGAGGTAGTATCTCAGTCCGCTGCAGGGATAGCACAGAGATAGGGGATAGGAAAGGATTGAGTAGTATGGTTTAAAATGTAATCTTGGTTGTTAAATGATAATTGGTTGATTACTTTATTATTGTAGTTGCATGATTATTGTTTCCCCCACATACCAGCTTCTTGCTGGCTGACGTTTTGTTTGTCGACATTTTAGGTACAAATGAAAAGAACAAACAGTAAAGTGACATATGTGGAAATCAATGAGAAATAACGTGCACAGGAGGATTAGTTAGAATAGCATCTTCATGGATAGAAGTTTAGAAATCCTAGTTTTTCCAAGGTAAGAAAAGTTTTATTTTATACCGCTTTCAGTTTAGTTGGTAAATTTTATTAATTGTTATTGATTATTTGTCGGACCTTTGATCCTATTAGTTGAAATACGGCTCTGACCTTTGGGTCTCCCTTAATTGGGGGTTATCGGGAGGCGGGGTCGTTACAATTGTTATCAGAGCAAAGGTTCCTCACTTAATCTTTAATAATTAGTAAATTTTACAAATACCGTAGAACCCAAGGGAGTTATTAAAGGATTATCTGAAAGACAGAGGTGTCTAGAAAAGGATCACGACCGGGGCTGGCAATATTTTCCTCCACACCTCTAGTCGGAATACGAGGACTCCTGGATCCGTGTGACTGCCTGGCCAAAGTCTTAGGGTATGATTCGAAATAAGATACCTTTAGGACTCTCTCATCTTGTTCATCCCTTCTCAACTCAAATTATGTTAAGGACCTTAAGGACTAGGGTTTCCTCTCTTCTCCTCCTCTTGAGGTATGGGTAAGGTTGATTAGGATTAAGGGATCCTCCACCAAATTAATGAAAAGCATGTAAATAAGATGTCATGGTCATAAGCTTAATAGAGTAAGCGTAAAATAATAGATACATGCTTAGGTCGTATGACACGAGTTGTCATCGCCCTCAGGAGAGACCTGAGTATAGACCTCCTTGTCAGGAGGATGGGTAGAGAGAGCTGGTCTTGGAGGTAGAGACCTCCATTAAAGGTAGAGACCTAGCGCATCCTTTGTGGATGATGTTAACCCTAACCCTAAGTGAAGGATAGAGAAGAGAGATGACATGATGAGTTAGATGTCATGGTAGACTAGGTGTTTGGATAGACATGCCTTGGATGCCATATGAGCCATGAGAGGTTGATAATCGAGTGCCTTTGGCAACCCAACCCTGGAAAGGGTTGTGCATGTTTGAGCGAAGGATAGCTCCTTCTTGTAGGATGTTAGAGAAGAACCTATAAAACCTTAGGGGATGTTGCAAGAAGGATATAGCTTGCACCCAGAGTACATCTATAGTATGATCAGTGGGTGGAAACCCTGGTCAAGGGAGTATGTTGGGATGGCTTATCAGATAGGCAAGATAATCTTAAGTAAACATAAGTTTGAGCATAGGCTACACAAGGTAGGGACATGCTTATGAGCTTGATCCTTCATGAAGAAAGGACCTATTATAGAGAGGTTGGTTGTAGGATTAGCTCTAGAGAGAGAGCATATCTCAGGAAAGAAGGTTGAAAGCCTAAAACCCCGAAACTTGAAAAATAGTGGGAGTTGAGGATGATGCGACCTAAGTGGATGATAGTGGTTGTCGTATGCTTGACCCTCGGAGGCTAGTGATGTCTTGGTTGCCATGAGAGGATCCAAACCCTAGAGAGAGGATGAGTCTGATGGTACCTCTGTGCCTATGGTATAGGTGTTTACCTCCTGAGATAGGTAGAAGAGTTTCTTAGACTTGAAGAGGATGAAGTAGAAAGTTGTGAAGCCTTATACCTAGTTGGTTGTCCTGGAAGAGGACTCAAATCTGAGGTGTTGCTTGAATGATAGGATGACATACCTTGGACATGCTTGATTCGTGGTTAAGAAGTCTATCTTGTAGTTGGACACCCAAAGGTAGACCTAGGGTTTCTAGGCCTAAGAGGGGAAGCAGTGTACCCGATGCTCATGATAAGATTTTAGTCTTTATAGCTCTGAGCATGTGTAGGGGAGAAAGAAACCCCTTAAGTTAAGGGTATGTGTGATAAACCCCTCACAACTAAGTTGGTCTAATGTTGAGGATGAGAACAAGTGTGACCTGGCATGGTTTAGTAGGTATGTTTGTGCCTTAGTAGTTGATGGATTAAGCATGCTCATGTGAATGTAAACCCTAAGGATGTTGGTGACCTTTGTTATCAAGGTGTAGTTTCCTCCCATCCTGGGAGATGGACCCTTTGGTAGGGAGTTTACCAATTGGTTGGTTTTGAGGTAACCTAAGGAGGTTTCATAGGATCTTGATAAGATAAGTGAAAAGTACATGGTATGAGAATGAACCTGTAGACCCATAGATAGCCATCTCTAAGTGAATGTGGATGTGTTATCATGGAGGTAACCGGTATGGGGCCTGACCAAGGTGGGCAGGTTGCCATGATCCCTATGAAGGGATCAAAGTCAGTCATGAATGTAGAGAGAGATGAGGAAGAATTGGATAAGGTTCTAAGTTGAACATGTACTATAATGGAATCCTAAGTCTATCCTAGGGTCAGGTAGGGATAAGACCGATGGAAGGAGTTGCCTAATTCCCTAGTTGCACATGACCATAGGGTCGGGAGGTAACAACTATCATTGCCTGAGGGCCATGGGTTAGGAGATTGATCACCTTCATGAACTCATGGGACCCAAAGGGCAGATGAGTAGGGCACTCTCTGGATGCATGAGGGAAGAGGGATGACCCCAAAAGTGTCGGCACCCTATAGACCCAGAGGAGATGACCAAGGAATGTGTGTAAACCTCAATAGGTTTGAGACCAGTTTTCCCTGGAAGTAATTTTTTGATATCATGATGATTGTGATGTGGAGACACGAGTTGCACATTTCAACTTAGATTTGAAGGTGTACTGGCAAGGTGGGATGTACCATCTCTACTATTGGAATGGGAAGAACTATGTATTTGGACGACCGCCAAATGCTTATTTCTTCTTGTTATGGGAGTGAGAGATAGGACAGTATGCAGGACTTACACCAAGGATAAAAGATGATACGAGTTGGAACGTTTCTACGAGGTATGAGGACAGAGATGATAACATACCGTGGCAGAGTGAATGATACATGGATAGGTACAAACGATAAGAGTATCAAGGAAATCATCTTGTGAGGATATTTTATCATGAGCTATGTGGAATTCGCAAGTTATACAAAGTTGAGTTTGATCGTAAAGGAGACGAGCTCAAAGTATTCTCAATGAAGATAGACTTAGAATTCGAGTTTGAGATGATACATGGAAGAGTATGTCTTCAACTTTACCTAAAACCTAAGGATAAGAAGTGGTAATAAATGCTCTGGTTGAGATATAGCTGCCTAGTTAGATGGAGGCTAGAAGAGGTTGTTAGGTTAACCCTCAGTTGGAAACGAGATAAGTTTGGCTAACACACAAATGTAACAATATCGGTTGATCAAGTTAAAGGTTGTTTGGTTATCCAACCTAGTCCATGATATAATGAAAGGATGGTTGTAGAACCCCAGATGCACTCCTCTGAAAAGAAAGGTGATGAAACCCTGATTAGAGTGGTGTAGGGTTTCTGAGGAATTAGCTTGAGGAATCATGACACACTGGAGATCATGATTTTAAGATCACCATATACCATGATATTACTGAGATAATAAGAGATAGTAGCACTTTGGATGCTTAAGATGAAGATGCATGTGGCTTGTGGCCATGCATGATAGAGGTGAATGACGAACACCAATAACCCAATGTATCGATATAGAGGATAAAAGAGTCCCTGAGAGGGAATGGGAGTTCATCACTATGGATGATGTGGAAAATCTCCCCTTAACCAAGGAAGATCAATGTGGGTTATGGTAGATCACCTTACCTAGATGACAGGAAGAAGAAGAGTAATGTCAAGTGACAGATCGGGTTGAACTACTTATTATAGAGAGAGAAATGGTTCAACTACACCATGATGTGAGTTCAAAAGTTCTTGAGCATGATTAGAAGGTTTACTTCCATGCGGTGGAAGTAGGTGCATGAAAAACTCGTTTTTAGTACCACTTGTCACCCCTAACTAATGGTTAGTATAATCTAGACTAGAGGGTCTGATGAGAGCAAGTGTGCTTGTTCAGGGTGATACCAAGAGATAGTTCTAAAGATGTGATGTTAACCACCATAGATTTTATCGGGATGCAAGAAGTTCTATAAGGAGGTTGTTTCGGTCGCCACTTCATTATGATGATGTTGGTGAAGGAGGCCTCGTGAAGGTCATAAAAGAACCACAGTGTGTGCATATGAAGTCACTTGATTGTGCAATGGTTAAGAGAGAGCCCAAGAGTGACATGAGTCATGAGCTGATGTAAAGCAGACTGACATGCAATTCAGTGTGGGGGAATACAATGTGAAAATCCGACCCCTTTAAGCTACAACTGAGAAAGCTGAGTCCCCGATATATGGGTCCATTTGAGATGGATTGGTGGAGATGGTTGTGTTTATCCTTGCCCCTCAGGATAACTTGATGAATAAATGTGTTTCATGAGTCCGATCTAGAGCACTATGTGAGGTACCCAAGCCATGTGCTGACCCCTGAACCTATTCATCTTTTGAGAGGCTGAAATGTCCTGAGTCACCTATGAGGGTACGATATACCAAGGTAAGAAAGAACTCAGATGGAACAATATGAGATTATGAAGGTTCTTGGGAAGCATCATGGAAAGGGTGAAGCCACATGGGAGCCATGATGGACATATGAAAGGCTTATCCTGTTTTGTTTGTTTGCTTGATAGAATTTTGAGGACAAAATTCCTATAAGAGGGGAAGGATGTTACAACCCCCATTTTGGGTTCATCTGATGAGAAATGTAAACTCTCATATTGGACAAATAATGATATAATTTGGTTTGATTAAATGGATTTCGTTTACACTAGCCTTGATGTGTGTGTTGTGGGCTTTATTGTCTATTGGGCCCGAATAACAAGAAAATGCAATTAGTAAATGAATAATTGAGTATTTGAGAAAGAGGTAGAAACCTCTAGAAGGCAAAGAGATGTAATCCAAGGATGGATTTCGTGCCTCTTGGGTTCCTTAGGTTCCAAGGAGTCCCAAGTTGCATAGAGAATGCAATAAGAAAAGAAAAGACCAATTAAGTATTTCCTTGTTAAGAAACAAATTGAAAACAATGATAAAATGTGGAAAATAAGTGAAAAGAGGTGCAATTGAGTTATCCTTAGTGGGATTCCGTATCACAAGGATTCCTAATCTAAAAATGAAAACCAATGAGGAAAATTAAAGAGAAACAAAAAGAAATCCTCAAAAATGAAATATTTTAATAAGAACTCAACATGATAATGGGAATTAATGCATATTGATGCATTTAAGGATAATGAGTATTCCTTAAAAAGTAATTTCGAATTCTTTGAGTTTCTTGGGGTCCAAGGAGCCCCAATAAAGAAGAAAGAGGAAAGAGAAAATACCTATAAAAGAAAATAAGAATATAATGTGGGCACATTATTAATGAATCTCATAGTATTATTAAAAGGGAGATATTTTCTATTAAAAGGAAAACTAAATCTCGTGCCAATACTTCAAAAGGCAAGTACAAGGAAGATAAAGGGAGTAATTTTCGAATTCCTAAATATCCATGCAATAAGGAATATCAAGGAAATAAGAAGGAGAGAGAAGATTTCTTCTCATTAAAGGAAAAAGGGTTCCTATTGGGAGAAGGACTTAGTAACTCGTGGATAGCCGACCTAAGGCTTTGCTACTCACCCCTATATAAAGGGATAAGCCTTGGTCTGAGTTCAGAAGAGATCCCACATCTCTCTCTCTTTCCCATCCCCTTCTTCATGAAGTTTTCGCTCAAAACCCTACGATAGAGGGATAGCTCTATCTCTTAAGCAGCAAGGGGGGCATGTGTAGTCGAGATGTTGGATGGATATCCCACGAGGCTAGAGAGAGGTTCTGCCACCATGGATGTAACGCCCGGGCCCACTGCCCAAGGCTCTAGTAGAGTTTCAGAATTGACGACTGGCCCCACAAACCACCACTAGCCTTAACTGTGCACTTTCTCCACACTGATGCGCAAGCCAGGATCAACTTCCCAACTGGTCACCCATCCTAGTACTACTCCAAGCTGAGCACGCTTAACTATGGAGTTCTTTAGAGATGGGCTCCCGGAAAAGGAGTTGCACCTTGGTGATATGGGTAGTCCAATCATTCCTTTTAAAATCAACTTATCTGAGGCCTCAAATCCTGGGATGTTACAATCCTCCCCCACTTAGACTCTTGACGTCCTCGTCAAGGCTCAACTATATGGCCTCATAATCTGACCCCATTTCAGTGCAGACCCACAATGGCCCATGGAAACCCAGCTCCCGTCCACGGCTACCAACGCAAGGGCGGCTCCATCTCGTCTCTACGGATAGCCCTTTCCAACTTGCCTGGACCGCACAGCTCAAGACTGGCATGCCACATGCCCATGTGGGCCCCACCTACTGGAGGGGTTATCGCTCTGATACCATTTGTAACGCCCGGGCCCACTGCCCAAGGCTCTAGTAGAGTTTCATGAATGATGACTGGCCCCACAAACCACCACTAGCCTTAACTGCGCACTTTCTCCACACTAACGCGCAAGCCAAGATCAACTTACCAACTGGTCACCCATCCTAGTACTACTCCAAGCTGAGCACGCTTAACTATGGAGTTCTTTAGAGATGGGCTCCCAGAAAAAGAGGTGCACCTTGGTGATATGGGTAGTCCAATCATTCCTTTTACGATCAACTTATCCGAGGCCTCAAATCCTGGGATGTTACAATGGACCTTCCCTAGCACATGCGCAGGAGTAGTTGCACGGCTGTAGCACTGGCCGCAGTGGTAAGTCTTCCCATCCAGTCTTGGCCAACTTGGCCATGGCCCAGTGGTGTCCTCACGTGTGCTGAGGCACACCGGAGGTAGGGGAAGCACTCTGGAGGTCGTCGGGGTCGGGGATGAAGAGTTGGAGTCGCGCCAAGGTCAGCACTCGGTGGCTAGGGCGGCCGCTCGCTGCCATCGTGAGGAAGTTGAAGGGCGGAGAGGTATTGGACGTTTCTGCCCCTGCGTGCTAAAGCAGTAGAATTACTTAACCATGGGCAATTCGGTCTTTTCGAAATGTTCCCAAGCAACCTAGCAACGTTGCATGGCAAAGCCTACGTGGCAGCTTCCTATTGGTCCAAAGTAAGTAATTCTTGTTAAATTCATATCTAATAATTGGTAGCTCGGATGGATACGAATAATATATGTTTTTTGCTCAGAAAAACGAGAGGAATCCAATAAAAATATGTTTATTAGTCAATTACTCTTGAAATTTGAAAAGTAGTGTAATTTATCAACTTTAACATAATGATGATTAAAGAAACCCTAATTGGGAATGATTAATGTGATTGGTGGGATTCAATTTATGATTAAAGTTGGTAATAATCTGTTAATCGTAAAGAGATGCATTAAGATCGAAAAAGATGAATTTTGCACATAATTAGTTTATTGAAATTTCATGTACATGAATATGTTTTGATGGGCCTTGAAACCCTAATGTTGGTAATTAGGACTACTAATGACTTTAATTCTTTGATTTCATGTATAGAACTGAGTTTTCATGGTTATAATCTATTTCGAGCATTAAAGTTCCTAATTTGTGGATAAATACTCTAAAAGTAGTAATTAGGGTTTTCTCATGAATAAAAGGTGGAATTAATGGCAAATCGAGTTCATATGTGAATTGGACCATAATGAACTTTGAGTTGATGATAAATTAGCACAATGATCTTATCATGAATTAAAAGGATAAAAATAGTAGCTTTAATGTAAAAGAGGTTTATGGGGCTTAATTAATGGATAATACGAAACTGAGGATTAGATGTTGAGATAATTAGGGTTTGTAATCAATTGCGTTAAATTAGGGTATAAAATAGTAAAAGATGAAGGGAAACCCTAATTGCAATGGAAACCCTAAAAGTGGACTAGAAACCCTAAGAAGCGAGCTAGATTTAATAGATCTTAATGACATGAGTAATAAAAGAAAATTATATAATTGTTTCAGGATCTTATTGAATGCTTGTTTGCTCATTGTTGTTTGGATTATTCCTGCACCTGAATCTACATGTACATGTATGTGGTTACGCTTATGACTACCCGAATTAGTTTTCCAGGGTTTTTATCAATGTTTCCATCGTGTCTTGAATTAAACTGTTGGATATATTTAATTCATGCAAAGTATAATGTGAATATGACTATGACATAAGAAATATGCCTACTAGCTCAGATCCTAGTCCCCTCTGTAGCTTAATGGGTAGACCTAGTAAATGGCTACCAATGGTGTAGGCCCATCAAGTCATTGAATGACTTAGTAAATGGCTACCAATGGGGTAGGTCCATCAAGTCACATTGAGTTAGAGATTGGACTACCTATGGGTAGTGCCATGCGACTCAACCCTAGATATTGATCTACCTGTTAGGTAGGATCATGCGGGGTCTAATAAGGATCTGCCTAGAGAGAGGTAGTATCTCAGTCCGCTGCAGGGACAACACAGAGATAGGGGATAGGAAAAGGATTGAGTAGTATGGTTTAAAATGTAATCTTGGCTATTAAATGATAATTGGCTGATTACTTTATTATTGTAGTTGCATGATTATTGTTTCCCCCACATACCAGCTTCTTGCTGACCGATGTTTTGTTTGTCGGCGTTTTAGGTACAAATCAAAAGAACAAACAGTAAAGTGGCATATTTGGAAATAAATGAGAAATAATGTGCACAGGAGGATTAGTTAGAATAGCATCTTCATGGATAGAAGTTTAGAAATCCCAGTTTTTCTAAGGTAAGAAAAGTTTTATTTTATACCGCTTTCAGTTTAGTTGGTAAATTTTATTAATTGTTATTGATTATTTGTCGGACCTTTGATCATGTTAGTTGAAGTACGGCTCTAACCTTCGGGTCTCCCTTAATTGGGGGTTACCGGGAGGCGGGGTCGTTACAAATAGCATATGTTGTTGATCTTCCAGGTATGAAACCAAATTGGTTGTTTGATACCTGCGTTATAGATCTTAACCTCTGCTCAATAATCCTCTCCCAAAGCTTCATCGTGTGACTCATCGGCTTGATACCTCTATAGTTTGTACAGCTCTGAACGTCACCTTTGTTCTTGTAGATTGGGACTATAATACTATTTCTCCACTCCTCCGACATCTTCTTGGTCTTCATGATCTTGTTAAAGAAATTTGTTAACCATGTAACTCCCTCATCCCCCATACTCTTCCATACATCAATGGGAATATTGTCTGGTCTGCATGCCTTTCTCATTTTCATCTTTTTAAAAGCATTCTTGACCTCAAATGGTGAAACTCATCGTGTGTAAATGATATTTGTTGTATTCATGTCACACGAGTCGCTAACATTATATGCAGTATCTCCATTGAAAAGCTTGTGGAAGTAATTTCTCCACTGGTTTTTGATATCATCGTCCTTCACCAATACTCTACCATCTTCATTCTTTATGCATTTTACTTGACTCAAGTCTCTTCCTTTCGTTTCTCTTATACGAGCCATTTTATATATATCTTTTTCCCCTTCTCTAGTGTCCAACTTCTTATACATATCATCAAAATATCTAGAACTTGCCTCCCGAACCACCTTTTTAGCTTCTTTCTTTGCTTGCTTGTATATTTGGAATGTTGCATCATCTCCAGATTTGGGCAAGCTCCTATAGATCTCCCTTTTCAGTTTAAAAGCCTTTTGTACTTCATCATTCCACCACCAAGTCTCCTTCTATGGAGGTCCATAACCTTTACACTCTCCCAAAACCTCTTTGGAAATTTTTGTTATGCAGGAGCTCATGTTATGCCACATAGTGTTAACATCAGACTCCAAGTTCCAAGTTACCTCCTTGATGAGTTTATCATGAAAAATCAATTTCTTTTCTCCTTTAAGATTCCACCACTTGATCCTACTATCTTGGTTCCCATTATGTTTGCCTTTATTGAACTTCATGTTAATATCCAAAACTACCAACCTATGTTGGGTCGTGAGTTCTTCGCCAGGAATCACTTTACAATAATTGCATATGTTACGATCCACCCGCCTTGTAAGGAGGTAATCAATTTGGCTACAGTTGTGCCCACTCTTGAAAGTAATCTTATGAGATTCCCTTTTCTTGAAATGGGTGTTTGCCAAAATCATATCATATGCAACTGCAAAATCTAATATCCTCTCTCCTTCTCCGTACCTGTTGCTATATCCAAACCACCATGAACTCTCTGAAATCCAGCATTACCACTCCCCACATGGCCATTTAAATCACTCCCAATAATAATCTTCTCCTCGATCGGTATTCCTTGCATCAATTCATCCATGTCATCCCAAAAATCCTTCTTTGCATCCTCGCTAAGGCCAACTTGGGGGGCATAAGTGCTAATAATGTTAAAAATATTTCCCCCAAGAACAACCTTGATAGCTATGATTCTATCACCCATCCTTATAATCTTGATGACGTCATCCGTCAACATCATATCAACGACAATACCTACGCCATTTCTATGTTTATCAATACATGTATACCAGATTTTGTATCTTGTGTCTCCAATATCTCTATAGCGTTCCCCTGTCCACTTGGTTTCCTGCAAGAAAACTATATTGACTTTTCTTCTCATCATGGTATCCACTATCTCCAAAGATTTTCCTGTCAAAGAGCCAATATTCGAAGATCCAACTCTAATCCTTTTTTGTTGAACTTGCTTCTTTACTGGCCTTCGTCAAAAATGTTTCCCCTGCACATTTTTCACTGCATCTGGGCAATGATGCGGCCGAACTAGCTTCTTTACCCACACCCGTCCAAGATGTGGAAACCCTTGCATATTTTTCACTACATCTGGGCGATGATGCAGCGGGACTAGCTTCTATACCCACCCCCGTCCAAGATGTGGAAACCCTTGTTTATCCTTCAACACAACCGGGCGTCGTTGTGTCGAAACCCCTTGCATATTTATCACTGTACCCTGGTGCTGGTGCAGCGCGTCGCTAGGTAGGGACGCTCCAACGATATTCTTATAAGGATCCATGTCATAGAAAGAGTGACAAAGTTTTTATAGGCTGGCTGTCAACCTACCACCAACCCTCCTCCTTTACCCGGGCTTGGGACCGGCTACATTTACACAAAAAATGAAAACATATGCGGAGTTATATATATATATATATATATATATATATATATATATATATATATATATATATATATATATATATAGGTCGACAAGGAGTGGCTCAAGTGGTCAAGAACAGTGTCCATAAAGGGACCCGTGTTCGAATTCCAGTTTCCATCTTGATTTACCACCCTCATGGGCATTCGGCCTCTGCCATGGGCGTGGGAGAGGGGAGAAATCTTTCTCTCTTAATCTCATATATATATATATATATATTATATATATATAGAGAGAGAGAGAGAGAGAGAGTCAGGCTAGAATACACTCGAGTGTATTCGGAGCAGAATACACTCAAGAAGTTTCTCATGATGTAATACTTTTTTCAAAAATCTAATCCTTTGATCTTCTTAAACATGTTGTGAATAGGTCATACGCAAAATTTGAGCACATTTGGACATTTATAGGTCATGTTATAAAGACCGCAAAAATTATGCATTTCAAATTAGTTTCGTGCGTCGATTTTGTTGCCCTTAGATGAGTGACTTACACACATCCAAATGGGCTCAAAATTTGTATGTAGCCTAGTTATAGTATGACGGTGAAGATCAATGGTTTACATTTTGCAAAAAATAGTCTTGATATACAAACACACTTGAGTGTATTCGTGTGATCTGTACACTCGAGTGTATTCCAGCCTGACTCTCTCTCTCTATATATATATATATGTATATATATATATATATATATATATATATATATATATATATATATGATATATATATATATATATATATATATATATATATATATATATATATATATATATATATATACATGACCATATATGGGAGATGATCATATGCGGACTGACCACTCCCGCTTCTATTGTCCTTCACTAATCTCTGAGTTCGACGTTATTGTATGCCACTCTTTTATTTTTTATCTAATAGACAATCTTATAGCCTCGATACTTTAGTCGTTCTTTGCGGCATCACTTGACAAAAGCTTGTTTCATGCTAGACCCACCGTTACATCGCTTATCACTTTCCCCATCACTTTACGAATTGTCTTGCATTCAGCTACTATCCTATACGTGACCGTTCTTCTATGTCCCTCCAGTTTTTTTGTGGGTCATGTATTATTGTCCTTTACACCTCCCGTCCTTTCCGTCTTCTTTTCTGTTGAGTTTGCATTGATAACACCTCTACTAAATGATTTAGGAAAAAGAGTTGGATCCATTTTCCTTTGTGAGTGCCATGATAGAAGATCCATAAATGTATTTGAAAGTTTATTGGTTAACCATACTTGATATAGTTTCATATATTACACTAAAAATAGAATTGCACGTTTCATGTTGATTCTGACATGCATTTGTTAATTCCTTATAAGTAGAGTTTGTATTATTTGTTTTAAAAAATGAGTACCCAGAAACCTGAACATAGCGGTGGAGGAGCTTCATGTGCCTTACAACTCCTTTTGAATGGAGAAGGTCACCAGGTTGGGTGGTGTAGGAAGAGGGCTCAGCGGTGGTTTCGAAGGTGAAGGACGAGTTCAGGAGGAAATCCGAAGCAGTTGGAAGCCCCAGATGTCAGAATGGAGGCGGGAAACTAGTTCCCCCCTTTCTTTGCATCGTGGCAGCTTCCATGGCCAGAGATCCCACCGATCCAGTGCTCCAGAGGCAAACCACCGGAGCCGAATAGTCGTGGAGGTCTACCTTGGATCAACGTAGCTAATGGTGCCCTTCATAGTCGACGATGAGGACCTGGTAGCAAGGTAATGCTCGCTGGAGATCTCTCTCACGGCGGCGACCTGCGGAGGCAGCCTCCTCAAGCTCATGAGGAGGAGGAGCGTGCAGAGGGGTGAATGGACGGCGGCATCAAGGGTGTCTGGACTAAGACAATGGGAGCATAACCCTTGCATGAGGAGCACTGGCAGATTGATAATCGCTCACCGGAGCTGGGCCCTGCGGCGGCATAGGCAGAAGCAGAGTCCCGCTGGGATCGTAGACTCGTGAGAGAGAAAGAAAGGGGAGAGTCCCAAACCGGGTCTGATCGCCAAAACCGGCCGACTCAACCAGTTGCGAGCTGCGCCCATAGTGGCCACGTGGCGCAATGTGATTGGTTACAAAAAGGTGAAATCCCAGAAAACTATCAATTATTGTAAAATTCATAGTAAATAGCTTGAGCATCATAAAATTACATATAATATACCAAAATTCTCAGAAAAATGCGTAGAACACAGTAGAATGATAATATGAGGCTTTTGGGGCAATAATCTCAGTGATATCATGTAAGATGTGTAATGATTAGTTCTTGAGTAATAAATATAAAATGATGATATAAAATTATGATAACATGTCAGTAAGTCTATAATCATGCTTATAATATATATGATGTCATATATGGTCATGTTGATGCACGAAAAGCATATAATTTGTTTAATATGGTTAATTACTGCTAATCACACTAAATATAATGCAATTAATGCATACATGCTCAATAAATGATGAAATTTACAGAACACTCTTATATCAGTAACCGAAATCTAATTTGGAACTTTGATATCAGTTAGAAGCATAGAATTCCTGTTATATGAGGATGAACCTTAATACATATGATGTAACCCTAATATGATTAATGCATGTAACATAGGGTTAACATGTGCACATAATCATATGTAATCAAGCAATGAGATTATGTATTTTAATCTAGGATATATGATCAGTAACCTAATTATAGGAAGACAAGTTTGCAAGTGATAATGGAAATATCCCAATGAACTAAGTGAAACCCTAATATGGACCGAACTTGGGTTGATATGATGATAACGTGATGATAGTATATGATCTTGTCTTAATCATGGTTGACAAGGATATAGATGACTCAGTAATATGTGGTGATTAGGTTTGTCTATCTTTATCTAAGGTATGACATTACCTCTTACTTGGATTATTATACAATATGCTTGTATTATATGTGTAGTAAAATACTTGGCATATGATATTGGATGAAATGATTGTTCTTGAATGATATGTTGCATGATTTTTCATACTTATTGCTATGAACACATGAAACATAAGATATATGATCCATTATATGATAACACTAAATCTCTTTGGTAGAATAGTGCATTGATGAAAGTACTAAATCTCTTTGGCAGAACAGTACATGTGAGCACTAAATCTCTTTGGCAGAATAGTGCATTTATGAAGTACTAAATCTCTTTGGAAGAATAGTACATGTGAGCACTAAATCTCTTTGGTAGAATAGTGCATGTGGTTGATCAACTTTACATATAGTGGAAAGTCATGGTAAAATATGTGTTCTCTTTTGTAAATGAATATCTTTCTACAAGTATATGCTTTTCTTATATTTATTTATAACTGCCAAGTATCAGTTTTATCTTATAGCCAAGATATGATGAGAGGTATATAAAAGACACATAGGCGTACTTAGTACAATATTCTTGAATATTATACTGACGTGTACCACATGTAATCTTTTGTTTAGGTTGTGGTTATGTTCTTGGAGATCCAGGATAGCTGAGAGTTGTGTGGCGAGCTGATGTACAAGTGGACCTGTTGTCTTAAGATCATCTAGTTTAGTGGTAGTACATGTATATGTATAAGTTTGTTGTTCAATATGTAATATCAATTGTTGTAACAATTCATGTTGTAATTATATGTTGAATGGTGAACATGTGTGTATGGTTTTATTATTGTTCATGTGCATGTGCTACTGTTGTTTCCTTTTGACTTCCTCTGATTTTCTTCTTCTTAGACTAGTGTGGGATGTTTGAATTGGGATTCTCACTGAGGTGAGGGTTTCAATTTGGACGTTACACATCAGATTAAGTTTTAGAAAATTCAGGGACGTCTCAGGTGGTATTAGAGCATGAACAATAGCAAAGCCTAACATTTTCTCATTATGCAACTCAAAACTAAAGAACCTTGAACTTAAAAACATCTTTAGAGTTAGATTAGTTGTCTTTTAGAGACTAGATCTGACCTAGCCTCTAGGTTAGCACCTAGATGTCTGAGAACTAGGTCTAGACTGGTGCTTGTTGAGTAGCAAGTCCTTAGATGTCGTTCTTTCCTTGTAGTGCAGCAGTATGGGACGTTGCACTATTTGGAAATGACGTGCATCAAGGGAAGAGAAACCCTAGACATATTGTGCATGTTTTCTAGAGTAGCTACACTAGTCTACCCCTTGTTCTCACAATTTTCACTATTTTTATGACATTGTACTCTCTACTATGTGTGGGTCACTCATTTTCTGGATTTGGTTTTGGATTCCAATCAGATCGTACCTTGATAGTTTTCTCTGATGCTTGTTTTATCGGAGAAAAACTATATAATATTTTATTACGTATATGTATTAAGTGAAAGTGAAGACATCAGTCTAGAAGAGAGAGTAGTTCTAGATTAGATGTCTGGAGCCTTGTTGGATATATATATGATAGATGGAATAGATGATATAAGTTTGATGATATGATGTAAGTATTGTATAAATGACATTAGATGGTTTATGATGATATATGTTTGTTCTTGAGGACTTGTGTTCAGTTTTGAGGATTTGAGATATGCTTTGATGATCCAAGAAACTAGGCTTTTATGAGATAAGATATGTTAAGTTAAAACTAAGTTGTGAGTCAGCATGAACCTCAATCTCTTTTACGAAGGAGGAACTCTATTGTTAGGACCAATTTTGGGGTTAGCTCAAGAGAGTGAGACTCACATGGAGAAGGTCAGAGAACCTAGACTCCACGATATGAGAAATATGAGATATGTGATATGATATGTCCTAAACTAGAATACTCCTACGTGATTGAGTTGAGTTGCTTTATGCATGATTCACATAGTCTTGCTGAACCCTAGATGTCCTTGGGAGGACTAAAACATAGAGTCAGAGACAGGCTAGTTATGTATGTATATTCTAACATGAATATGAGTACCAACCATATGGGTGAGGGAGAGAGAGTCCCAAGACCCTAGAGGAGGTAGATATGTTAGTCTCTGTGAAGCCTCATGCTCGGGTTGGTTGTTTCCCACATAGGAATCTAGTGGTGTATAATAGAGTTTTGGGTAAGAATGGTTTTCATGGGTATAGAGATGAGAAGAGGATGTCATAGCATGTTTTGGTTTGTGCTTATGTGGCTAGAGATAATGAATCTATTAACGAGTGCCAATGAGGTAATCTGAAACCCTAAATCAAGGAGGGAAGATAAAGTTGTGTTATAAGACACTCAAAGAAAGAGTTAGCTCAAAGAGACTGAGCATGTGACTACCCTCGTGGTATGGGTTAGAGGAACCTCATTTGGACTATATAAATTTTTGATACATGTTTCATGAGCCACTTGTATAAGTTTGTTAGCACAACCATGATATAATATATGTAAGATGTGATCTAATCTCGAGACATAATATATAGACATGATGAGATGGAAACCTAGAGATGGTTTAATAGATGGCAATGCATAAATTGTTAACCATCTACATGAATAATGATTATTAATGTAAAATTGTTGTTTAATCTTGTAAGGAATTCACTAGTAAATGTTTCAATTTAGTATGAACAATGAAATAAGATCATATGAATGAAACATGTTACATGATATGTTAATCTTAGTGCTTAATAAAGATTAAAATACAGTTTGACACTTAGCACAACATAAGATTATGACACCTTGATGTGATTAAGTGGGTTAACTTTAGTTAACTCCCTCCTAAAAGGCATATGTTAATGTTGAACATGTTCTAGCAATTAGCTCAATAAAATGTTGATGGCACCTTGATATAATGGGCTGAGTTTGGTTATCTCCTTTAGAACATAGTAATATGATCTGGGAACCCTAATGTAGGGGTAAAGATAAGGATGCAACCCTAATATATGTATATGTCATGGCATAACATGAGTTTCTAAACCTTTTTGAAGGGGTGGTTCACCCTAGATGATAATAATACCTCCTAGAAATATGTAGATATTCTTATAGAGACCTAGCTCATGGGAATGAAGACCCTTGGTTTTTCCTTGGAGTATATGAATGGCTTAATTTTGAGTACGAAATTTCTTTTAAGATGTATATGATGTGAAAGACTGGTTTTTGGATTAATTTTGAGGACAAAATATCTTTTAAGGTGTGTAGGATGTGATGGAGTGGACTTTTAGAATCCTTTAATGTCCTATGACATAAGTGAATTCATGTATGTTGAGTTATCTTAAGTGTTACAAGTGCTTTGGCAAGGTTTGGATGGCGATTGATGTTTACATCATGTTTAAGACCCTTTCTTTTGTCTTTTTGAGGAATTTAATTGGATGGTCTAACAACTGAGTTTTGGAACCAAATTCGTGTACAAGGTACCTTAAATAGTGAGGAAGCTATGGTCCTAATTTGGTGGCAATTGGATGTTCCTAGAGGAAGTTATTAAGGTTTGAAATTTGAGAAATAATGTGCATATTTGATGTCCACAAACCTAAGTTTGGGGCTTAATGGATGTGTCACACGCTCCTTGGTTTGGGTTGCATATGCATGGACAAATCATGTCCATTCGTGGCTAATCTGATGGGTGAGGCCCTTGACTTAAGAGAAGCCACGGATTGGGCTGTAGCTAGCTTCAATATGGACAGTAGATCGTGGATCTGGTGGCTGTGAGTTTGTTCTCAACCTCCGGCGTTGGGTCTCTGACGTGGGGTGTCCTTGACACACCAGGGATGCCATAACCACCTAGGATGTGCATCAAGGGGGCGATCAGAGAGAGAAATTGGCCTCGCCTTTCCAAATACAAACACCCTGACCCTGTTTTTGTTGCTTTTTGTGGAGTAGAGAGAGAGAACGAGCCCCACCCCTTTGTTGGTTCTCCGTTAGAGGCTATAGGTGGTAAACAGGGGAAAGGTGTGTTGCTTAGAGAGTGTTTCCCAAAGACTATGAAGAGAAAAGAGTAGGTAAAGGTAACCTGGGAGGTGTAGAAAGCTCCCCATAAACCCGGACATAGCAGTAGAGGAGGTTCATGTGCCTTCCAACTCCTTTTGAATGGAGATGGTCACCAGGTTGGGTGGTGTAGCAAGAGGGCTCAGCGGTGGTTTCGAAGGTGAAGGATGAGTTCAGGGAGGAAATTTGAAGCTGTTGGAAGCCCCAGATGTCAGAATGGAGGTGGGAAACTAGTTCCCCCCTTTCTTGGCACCGTGGCGGCTGCCATGGCCAGAGATCCCATCGATCCAGAGCTCTAGAGGCAAACCACCGGAACCGTCTAGCCGTGGAGGTCTACCTTGGATCAATGAAGTTGATGGTGCCCTTCGTAAACGACAATGAGGACCGGGTAGTGAGGTAATGCTCGTCAGAGATCTCTCTCACGGCGGCGACCTACAGAGGCAACCTCCTCGAGCTCACGAGGAGGAGGAGCATGCATAGGGGCGACTAGACAGTGGCATCGAGGGTGTCTGGACTAAGGCAATGGGACCATAAACCTTGCACGAGGAGCATTGGAAGATTGATAATCGCTCACCAGAGCTGGGCCCTGCGGCGACATAGGCAGAAGCAGAGTCCCGCTGGGATCGTAGACTCGCGAGAGAGAAAGAAAGGGGAGAGTCCCAAACTGGGTCCGATCGACAGAACCAGCCGTCTCAACCAGCTGTGAGTCGCGCCCATAGTGGCCACATGGCGCAACGTGATTGGTTACAAAAAGGTAAAATCCCAAAAAACTATAAGATATTGTAAAACTCATAGTAAATAGCTCGAGTATCATAAAATTACATATAACATTAAAAAATTCTCAGAAAAATGTATAGAACACAGTAGAATGATAATATCAGGCTTTTGAGGCATTAATCTCAGTGATATCATGTAAGATGTGTAATGCTTAGTTCTTGAGTAATAAATATTAAATGATGATATAAAATTATGATAACATGTCAGTAAGTCTATAATCATGCTTATAATTCATATGATGTCAGATATGGTCATGTTGATGTACGAAAGCATATAATTTGTTTAATATGGCTAATTATGTCTAATAACACTAAAGATAATTCAGTTAATGTATACATGTTCAATAAATGATGAAATTTACTGAACACTCTTATATAAGTAATTGAAATCTAATCTAGAACTTTGATATCAGTTAGAAGCATAGAATTTTTGTTACATGAGATGACCCTTAATACATATGATGTAACCCTAATATGATTAATACATGTAGCATAGGGTTAACATGTGCACATAATCATATGTAACCAAGAAATCCGATTAGGTATCCTAATCCAGGATATATGATCAGTAACCTAATTACAGGAAGACAAGAATGCAAGTGATAATGGAAATATCCCAATGAACTAAGTGAAACCCTAATATAGACCTAACTTGGGTTGATATGATGAGAACCTGATGATAGTATATGATCTTGTCTTAATCAGGGTTGACAAGGATATAGATGACTCAGGAATATGTGGTGATTAGGTTGTTCTATCTTGATCTAAGGTACGCCATTACCTCTTACTTGTCTTATTATACAATATGCTGGTGTTATCTGTGTACTAAAATACTTGGCATATGATATTGGATGAAATGATTTTTCTTGTATGATATGTTACATGATTTTCCATACTTATTGCTACGAACACATGAAACATAAGATATTTGATCCATTATATGAGAACACTAAATCTCTTTGGTAGAATAGTGCATTGATGAAAGTACTAAATCTCTTTGGCAGAATAGTACATGTGAGCACTAAATCTCTTTGGTAGAATAGTGCATTTATGAAGTACTAAATCTCTTTGGAAGAATAGTACATGTGAGCACTAAATCTCTTTGGTAGAATAGTGCATGTGGTTGATCAACTTTACATATAAAGGAAAGTCATGGTAAAATATGTGTTCTCTTTTGTTAATGAATATCTTTGTGCAAGTATACACTTTTCTTATATTTCTTTATAACTGCCAAGTATTAGTTTTATCTTATTGCCAAGATATGATGAGAGGTATATAAAAGACACGTAGGCGTACTCAGTACAATATTCTTGAATATTGTGTTGATGTGTACCACATGCAATCTTTTGTTTTGGTTGTGGTTATGTTCTTGAAGATCCAAAATAGCTGAGAGTTGTGTGGCGAGCTGATGTACATGTGGACCTGCTATCTTAAGATCCTATAGTTTAGTGGTAGTACATGTATATGTATAAGTTTGTTGTTCAATATGTAATATCAAAGGTTGTAACAATTCATGTTGTAATTATATGTTGAATGGTGAACATGTGTGTATGGTTTTATTATTGTTTATGTGCATGTGCTACTGTTGTTTCCTTTTGACTTCCTCTGATTATCTTCTTCTTAGCTTAGTGTGGGATGTTTAAATTGGGATTCTCGCTGAGGTGAGGGTTTCAATTTGGATGTCACACATAATATTATGTTTTAGAAAACCCGGGGACATCTCAAAGGGATAGCTACGAGATAGAAAAATTAGGGATTATTGTTGTGGGAGAGAAAGTTGGGGACTAGTACACCAAGGGAGGAGAACTCCTTCCTCTCTATTATAGTTGAATGATAGGAGTTCTAGTTTGTCCATGTGGACTACTCTAGAGGTAGGAGTCCTTTGGCTACTGCTCGAAGAGCAAATTCAACCTACAGTCTATGGAAAGATTGTGCGAGGAGCTGTAGAAGTTATCCAGACTATTGTTTATGGTGAAGACTAGGAGCTGCACAACTACCGTCCAAAAGAAACTAGTTCATAGTTGCATAGAAGTGATTTATTGTCATTGGAATTTCTCCTAGACCAGGTATAAATCACTAAACCATCTTTCCTATTTCGTAGTAACTGACGCAATCTTTTTGTTATGGATAATACATATAGATAAAATTTTTGTTTCCACTGCTATACTTTGTGCTCATATTTCTCAACAATGGTATCAGAGCCATGTCAATGTATTATGTTTAAGATAATCAATATGGTCAATTTTTTTGTTTTATCATTTATTTATTACACACGATGTGAATATTTAAATTGTCTCATATGTGTATCCAATAAAAGACCACATAATCCTAATATAATATATACACACACACATATATATATACATATATATATGCATATATATACATATATATACATACATATATATATATATATATTCATATATATATATATATATATATATATATATATATATATATATATATATATATATATATATATATATATATATACATATACATATACATATATATGCATATATATATACATATATATATGAAATTTACATGCATCGCCCTAAAAGTGGTTTTAATGATGGATGTGTAGCATGGTTACAGTCCATACCCAAAATGTGTGTGTGGTTGGATGGTTTAGCTTTTCTTGCTTATTAATAATTTCTTAGTTATATGTCCTGCATATTTATAATTTCATATCAATTGTCAAGTATATACTGATACATAGGTAATGTAAATTTACCATACATCATGATCAGTATAGATAACTCCTTCTGTGGGCCACACCACCTTCTATGTCACCTATCATCTTAATGTCGGGGTGGGCATATGATAGTGGATACTTCTCCCAAGATTCTTTGACAAGCCTCAGGCACAAAATAACCACATTGGTGAGTAATGGAACACCATGAAGAATAACACTTGTAAGGAGTGGGTAGGCCTCACCCACATCAATGATATTTTCTTATAATTTTAGACAGCATGGCCTAAAATCCTATAAATTTTCATACAATGTTTTATATACCTAAACATATAAACTTGATAAGACAACTATGTCATAAAAATACTTATAGTGGACGTGATAGGTATTGGGTCCACATGATTACTCCCAACCAACTCTATCGTAGGGGGAACCACCTCGTATGAAGAGTGGGGTACCATAACAAGTACTGTCTAAATTGTTGACTAAGAAGGTACCCATGGTCTCATTGCTTCCTAAATTCCCTTTGCAATTAACACTTTTACCTCCTCTTTTGAGAATCCCCCTTTTGGATAGATTTGTCTTTGACGGCCCAAAGAACGCTCTTATACCCATAATAATGCCTACAACCCTAACATGTCCAGGGTGCCCTGGGTTTCCTAGAGCAACTGTCAATGCATTACTTGTGCCCTTAGGGATTGTTTCCTTTTCTCATAGAGCTCCCTCTAATCATTATCAATAGTAATTGGTAAGTAAAACATAACAATCACCCATACTAATTGCTCTGAGAGTTTAATTATACCATTTTTGTAGTTTCCTCATCAATTGCGGGGTCGGTTATTTGTCAAGATTTGAATTGCCTCCCAGCTATCAATATTTCATGGTGAAGTAGAGATTCAATAGTAGTAGAAGACTCAACAGTCCCAAGAGTAGGCTATTGAGAAGAAGACACATGTAGTAGATTTTGGAGAAGATTTGCATAGTCACCTAGACCCATCGTGTGGTTGTGCACATTTTTTACATGCCTTTCTCTTTGTGCATCGCTAGCATCCTGGTAAGTTACAATCATCAATAGTAATTGGTAACTAAACATAACCTACTATGTCAAGGTAAAATAATGAATTCAAAATAATGTATTCAAAATGGGAAGAAAGGCTTAACATTGAATTAATCAATGTTTTTCATAGTGATAATCGCCTCCCACGTCAGACCAAGATACCTCCATTGCTCAGTGGTTGACTTGTTCCTCTTGTCAGCCTCCCACATGTATAGTCTTGTCAGAGTTGTCCTATAATTCCTCAGTACCCTCCTACAATGTTGCATCACCTTTTTATGATGCAAATTTTCATCCAGGTCTAATATACTCTACAAAATTTCATATACTTAATGGAATATTCTTAAAAATAATTTTAAATAGTTCCAAAAACAAAATTATAAATGATAATATCTCACACATAGTTCTTTCCATATGAAGTCTTCTTGCTTTAATTTATCAATTTTATGCCAAGATTTCACTACTTTATGGCTACAAGTAAGAACCCCTAGATATGGAAGAAGAGAGATCTGGTTCTTTCCAATAGGATTTCCTGCATGATCAAACTCAACTACTAACTTTGGTCTATTACCCCTTTGTTGTATCAAATTGTTCATCATGGTGATGCCCCATATTTAATTTTATTTTTTATACTGCTCAACAATCTGAACAAGATCCTCAAGACATACATCTTCAACCTAAAATTGACAAAAAAATGCATATAGGTCATAAATAGATATAATGTATTAAATGTGATACAATAAGATAGACATATATATACTGTAAAATGACAGAGTGTTGATAAAACAATACACAACTTACGTCAGTGTCAACATAATGATGGTCATTCTCATAGTAATCACCATCATGGACATCATACTCATGGTTAGACGTCATATGAAAAAATGTCATATAAAAATAGTCAAACAATGAAATATAAGATTACAAAATGCAAATGTAACATATAAAAAATAAAGGCATGCGTCTTATATTGAGATCTTTTATCAATTAACATTCCCTCAGTGTAACCTTCATGCATATATAAGTCAGCTTCATTGGTCGTAATTGCTATCTTATTAGGTTTGGTCACCATAGACCGTTCTGAATCCACAAACCATTCATGGATGGCCAAAATTTCTTAAAATTTGTCCTTGAATTTATTCAAGACTTGAGCAAAACTTAGATCGGGGAAGGATATGGTCCTTAGAGTTAGTTTCAATATTTTTTGTTGGCAAGCCAACTAAGAAAGGGCTAGAGTCACCATACTTTTCATAGTATTATTCTTCGACTATAGGATCTTTATTGAACTATCTTTTACCATGAAGAACAACTAACCATTTTTCATTTGTAGAATGCTTCTCCTATGATGCCATTATGAATGGTTAACCCTTCTCGCTGATCTTTTCATAATTCACTAATGTAAAACCCAATTCATACACTACAACTCCTTTAGTGTTATCAACCCAATTACACTTAAAGACCATAATTCTGAAATTTACATAGATGCAGTCCCATATGTCTTCAATGACACTGTAATGACATTTTAGATTCAAGTGAACTCTTATCCTTCGCAGTAGAAAAAATATTGAAGATTCTTTATGGGTGACCCCACTGTTTTGGATGATGATCTTACCATATTGAAGCTTTGTGAAATATGAGAATCCTTATGTCAAACCCTTCATAAAACATAAAATTCATTTTTTATTTAAATGTGAGGCATTTGATATTTTCAGCAACATTATTTGGTGTTCGAGATAGTTGATGTAAGTCTTTATCTTCAAACCACCTAAGAAATGTCTTGTTTTTCTCTCAAGCAAGCCACATTGAATTGGCTCGAGGATATTGTTTCTTGATGAAATTGGTATGTGCGGTGATATAAACACTCACTTCATTGATGTTGTGTAAAATATACAAGTGAGATTTTTCCCATAGCTCTTGACTGATTATAGTCCTCAATATACTTGTCATTTATAGGAGCTTCATTACAACTCAGAAAGTCACTGCAAAAGTCCATAACCTCCCTCGCTACATAACCCATAATAATACTCCCGTCATGCTAATAAAGACGTCAAACATCACCTTTAAAAAAAACTCATGTACCGTTCAAAAGGATACATCAAATGCAAGAAAATTGGTCCCAACATTTTCACTTCCTTAGTTAAAAGCACAACAAGATGTACCATGATATCAAATAATGAAGGAGGAAAATACATCTCAAGCTAGAAAAGGGTAGAAACTACTTCTCTTTGCAACTTATTGAGATTCTCAAGAGTAATAACTTTGTTGCATAGAATGTTGAAGAAGAAATAAAGTCCAGTGATTGCAAATCTTACATGCTTCAACAGTATAGATCAAATTGCCACAAGAAATATTTGTTGCATTAGAGTGTGACAATCATGATATTTAAGACCTATCAGCTTCAATCATTCATTGATATCAATATAAAAATATTGGAAGAGTATCCCTATGGTACTTTAACATTAAGCAAGCACTCACAAAAAAATTCTTCTCCTTTCTAGAAAATGTGTAACAAGCAGGGGGTAAATATTTTTTATCACTACTAACTAACTTCTATTAATTTTTTCCTTATTCTTATTTCATGTAGGTTCATTCCAGATTTGATGCCATCTTTAGTTTTACCTGGTATATTCAACAGAGTACCAATGATGCTATCATAGACATTTTTCTCAACATGCATGACATTGATACAATGCCTAACTGCCAAAGAACTCCAATAAGGAAGATCCCAAAATATTGACCTCTTCTTGAATAAATATTTGTCACGTTGTGCGGGATTGGTACATTGCTATCTCTTAACAAATTCATTCACAAAGTCATTTAGTCTTTCGTAAACAACATCACCTAGTATAGGTTAAGGGGCACTCCAATCCTCATTTGATGCATTGAATGCTTTATGCAACCTTGGATAAGGATGGAAATTTGGAAGAAACCTTCAATTACCAAGATATATAGCCTTGTCGCCATGTTTTAGTCATATTGAATCAGTGCTGTCTTCACATATAGGGTATGATTTGGATCCTTTTACACTGTATCCAGACAAATTCCCATATGCTGGAAATTCATTAATAGCGCAAAACAACATAGCATGCAAAACAAATGTCTTTCTAGGAAAAGCATCATAGGTCATCACACCTTCACCCCAAAGTTTCTTCAAGTCATCAATCAGAGGTTCAAGATAAACTTCAATATCATTTCCCAGTTGTTTAGGGCTGGATATCAACAATGACAACATAATGTACTTATTTTTCATACACAACAAGGGAGGAAGATTGTACATAACAAGAATAACATGGCAAGTGCTATGTTGGCTACTAAATGTTCTATATTGATTCATCCCATCAGTACAAAGCCAAAGCTAAGATTATTGACTTCTTCACAGAAAATGGGTACAATAAATCAATCTTCTTCCACTATGGGGAATCAGATACATTTCGTAGGATCCCATCATTGTTTTTCTTAACCACTATATGCCACCTTAAATTCTTCGCATCCATCATATTGGCAATAAGAAATAAAATTGTGTTATCATAGGTAGTACCACATCACCATGGCAGGAGAGCCAGCTTGGACTTTACTGAAGTCATCATTTTATATCTTTACGCCCCACATTTTAGACAATCTTTCTAATCAAAATAGTCCTTTTGAAATAACACACAATCATTCATGCATGCAAGTATCTTTTTAGCCTTCATTCCAATGGGGCATAAGATTTTCATTAATTCATATGTTGAGATTGGAAACTCATTTCCCTCAGGAAGAATTTCTTTCAACAAAGACAACAATGATGTGAAACTTTTTTTGCTCCATCTATTGTTAGCCTTCAGATTATACAATCTCATCACAGTGCTCAACTTCATAAACATAGTATGACCTATGCATAACAGTCTCTCAGCATCATGTACAATGTTCCTAAATAAAGGTGATGAATCATTGTGCTCTACCCCACAACTAAAGCATCACATCAACCATGTCTATTGGATCTGATTCACTCACATCTACATCATCGACACAATTTCTTCTTCAACACAAGTACTTACTTCTATCGGCATCTACTAATCTCAAGTTTAGAATCTCTCCATGCTAGTACCATTATGTATATCCCTATACAATCTCGTTGCATGTGACATGACTTTTGATTGCGTCATGAGTGTTGACTTTCAAGTTGTTACCGCAATGCCTACATGGACAATAGAACATATATCCAGGTTGTTTTCAATGTTTCTTAACAAATCTTATCAACTGATCAATACCAATAATAAACTCTGGGGTACAATGATTTTGCATGGACATCAATGATCTATCCATTCTATGATCCAAGAGAAAACAACTATTAGGGCTTAGGGTTCACAACATAGGATAATGATTTAAATATAAATTAGGATTTGTTGTTTTAGGTTTAAGGATAAGGGTTTATAGATTAGGGATTAGGGTTTAAAGATTTACATATTTGGGTTTAGTGATGAATGTGTTTACTACCTATATCATTCTCAAACACCTAATCTTACTAGTAAGTGTATAAAGTGTATTCGGTTTTCAAGAAAAGTTTGGCATAATTTCGCCACAGTTCTCCAAGTACATCGATGTAGATGGGCAAATTTCCACTGATTCAACCCTATTTTAGGGCTTCATCTTGTGCCATATTGCATTTCAATCACATCTATACCTGTTAGATTACATGTTACTTCCCTCAATATGCATATTTGTGTAAAATACACTTATGGACATTATTTGCATGTTTTTCAGGCATTTGGACCATGCACGATGAAAAAGAGAGAGAAGGAGTGATCCTAGAGTTTCTCTACCCTTGGAGAGGCCTAAGGTGAAGTTCATTGCTCCCTCAACCTACCCCTAGTGGACAAAGATCCATGGAAGCAAAGATGTCCAAGAAAATCCAAAGAATCAAGTCCAAGTGTTGATCTAGAGGCCAGCACGACAGTGGCACCATAGAACGGTCATGCTAGCTAGGTCACTTACAAATCAACACAGCCATCTCCAAGCAAAGCATGAGTCACCACAGTCATGCCACACAAAATGGTCATGGTGCACTATCCCAAAATGATCGTGCCACATTGCACGGTCGTGTGACATCTAAGGCAAAATGATCATGGAGTAAAGAACGGGCTGAGCGATCCAAGCCACAACGTCCATGCTACCCTAGCTACGCCACGACTGTGCCAACTTCACTACAAATTCCACCAAGTCCTTGTGATTTCTCACCATTTTTCACCACGGTCATTCCCATCCACCATGACCAGTTTCACTCCTCCCCACCACGGTTGTGGTGACCACCACGGACGTACTACCTACAAAAACCTAGATACTTTTACACTGCATTTCCCATACTACTCCTACTTGATCTAGTGCTTCCCCCACACCTATATATACCTAGGTGGCATCTCCAACATGAGGTTAGCTAAGCGCTACGACGCGCATGACGTGGAGTGCGCAGGCTCACGTTCATGAGGAGAGGGATGGGATAGAGTTGAAAGACTCTATTTCCCCTCGACACTAGTTCAAACTCCTAGGGAAAGCATGTCATTTATCTATTAACCAAACCAACAATTAACAATAGGTAAGTGCTGACATATCATCGTATGATTGACCAGTTTATGTTTTATTTGCAAAATGTCTAGAAAATTCTAGAATAATCAAAATATAGCAAAACTATTTATCATTTTGATCAGAAAAATGCAAGGAATCCACTAAAAATCTAATTGAAGCCTATTTTCACTTGCAATTCAAAAAGTGTATAAATTGATCATCTTTAATGGTTTAATTGATGAAAAACCCTAAGAGTTGATGATAATTAGATCTAATAATGTTCTTTGGATGTTATGAGAAAATATTAAATTGTGGTTGATAAAAGAGATAATTAGGTCTAAAAAGATGATCTTTATGTATAATTGACTTAATTTAGTGTTCCATGTAAATGAATATGGATTAATGGGCTTAGTAACCCTAATTTTGGTAATTATGACTTTTAACGGTTTTAATGGTGAAAATCCATGAATAAGATAGAAATATAATGTTCTAAGGTTAATTTGAGAATAAAGATCATCAATATGGATAATTTGAGCAATTAGGATTTTTATGAGTAGAAAGCTATTTTAGGGTTTGTTGACCTAAAAAGGATAAAGTTTGAGAAATAAATCTAAAGAACCTTAATGTATCCTAATGAGACTTAGAAACCTTAGAAAGGTATCCCAAATCAATAAGGAGTTGTTTGGGATATGTTTGTTACAATTAGAAATTATACAAGTTTTCAAGATCAATGTTTGCTTGATTGATTGATTGTCTTTCTTGATTGGAAATCTAGTTGGATTTGGATATATTCTTTCTTTGAGATCTCCAAATCAGGTATGTGGTTACTCTTATGATTAATCGCTCTAGTTTCATGATGATTTTTGAAGTTTTACTAGTTTCTTGAAATTAATTGCTTGGATGACACTTATTTCATGCAACTATAAAGTGACTATGGCTATCACCAAAAGTATATGTGCATGACTAGCTCAGATCCTAATCATCCTCTGTAGCATTGATGATGATGAGATGGATGACCTAGTACATGGTCTACCCTTAGGATCATTAGGTTATCATGAGTCGATGTGTTGGTCTACCCTTAGGTAGAACCATACGAATACATAACCCTATGCAGTGATCTACCAATAAGGTAGGATCATAGGGGTTATTTGTGATCTACCATAATGGGAGAGCTAGTATCCAAGTCCACTGTAGGGACAACACATAGGCAAGGATATATAGGGATTGAGTAGTTATGCTTAATACATAAATTTTGATCTGTTAAACAATAATTTGATTGCATTATGTTGTTACAAATAGATGTAAGATTTTGGTTCCCCCACATACCAGCATAATTCATTATACTAACTGACATTTTGTTTGTCCGCATTTTAGGTATATTTGAAAGTGGACAAACAGTAAAGTGGCATTTGTGATGAATAAAGTTAATCTATTAAAGGATGTTTTAGTTAGTTAGAACTCTACAGTGGGTAGAAGTTCCAGATTCCTATTTTTGAATGGTTTGTGAAAAGAATTTTTGTATCCTATTTCAAACTTAGTTGTGGTAGAATTTATTAATTATTTGCAAAACCATTGATCCTATTTTGTGGGATAGCGACTCTGACTTCTTGGTCTTCCTTAATTAGGGGTTACGATTAATTATTTGTTTCAAACTTAGTTGTGGGATAGCGACTCTGACTTCTTGGTCTTCCTTAATTAGGGGTTACCTAGAAGCAGGGTCGTTACATTCGGTATCAGAGCGATGCTTTTCCATTTAATCTCGAATAATTTTAAATTTCGCAAACTCTTTAGAACTGAAGGGAGTTATTAGAGGATTTTCAATGATGGAGGTGTCTAGAAAAGGATCACGATCTGGGGGTAGCAAGATTTTCCTCTGTCCTGCTAGTCAGTCTACGAGGACACCTGAATTTTGTGTTACTGTCTGGTCAAAATCAGAGGATTTGACTCGAAATAAGATACCTCTAGGTCTTCTCTCATCTGTCTTCATCCCTTCTCTACCCCATTCATTGGATAACTTTAAGAGAATAGGGTTTCTCTCTCTCCACCACCATCTTGAGTTTAGGATAAGTATAATAAGGATTAAGGAATCCTCCACAAAATAAAAAAAGCATGTAAGAAAGATGTCATGGACATAAGTTATTATAATCAGAAACTTAGACTGAGTTTAGTTACATGCTTAGAGCTTAGTGGAGCAAAGTGGAACTAATCTTGGATCTTTTATGATCGACAAGCCATGCATGTGGTCATGTTGAGATCAATCACCTTCCTTATGATTATCTTCTTTCTTGGTAAGTTGTTATCTCTCCTTGATCACATTTTCTTTTAGATCTCTACCCAACCTTCTTTCTCCTTTCTTGGTCATGAGACTATGATTCTACCATGTTGGTCATCTTGAGAGAAACTTTTGTTCATAAAAGTCGGAGACTATGGTTCGACCATGGTGGTACCCAAGTGAGAGGAAGCTTTCTTCTCTTTCTCATTTCTTCTATTGTATTCAATATATGGTTCTTTTTAGACTCTTTCTTACATTCTTCTTTGACCATGGTGTTCTTCTCTTTTGAGGGGATCTTTTGTCTGTGAAGTTGATCTTGGTTGGAGCTTCCTTCTTTTTCAGATCTTGTGATCTTAGGAGCTTGATCATCTTCATTAAGAGAGTTATATAACTCTTTTCCCTCAATATTATCGCACTATGTTCTTACATGCATGTTGTTATTTTCATCTCTAAAATTTGATCCTAATATGCTAGATGAAGTTACCATAATCTAGCATTTAAGTCTTGGTAATTATTACATGTGGTTAGCTTCTACTCCTAAACCCTTATTAATTGCAACTGATTTTGGTGGTGATTATGGAATGCATGTTTTACTCTTGTACTTGATTATGGAACTATATTATTTTGTTTATGGTTCATCTAACTTGTATAGAGGGGGTTTTAATTATGTTTATATGCATGGGAATCTTAGTTTGATCTCTCTAATCATGGTCTTTTGGTAACTTACCATGACACATGCTCTAAAGTTTAGATGGACATCATTGTGTGGAGTTTTTCCACTTAGGTTATCTTCAGGTCGATCTTTGCTTTCATCCATTGTTTGGTTATGTTTTGAACTTGGTAGTGAGTCTAACTTGAGGCCTATATACATCTTAATATTCCTCTAGGGTCGCTACACAAGTTGGGTGGTTATTACAACCACAACAACCCTAACCCTAAGGGTGGTCAATTCCTAGCCTCCCTAGCGGTCCCAACAGGATGTTTCAAGCATGCAGGTCATCACACTTGAGTGCCTTCAATCTCTACACTCAACCTAATTAGGTTTCAATGCATTTGGTCTCTACACTTATGGTCTCTACATACACCTACACTCATGTAGTATGTAGGTCACTACACCTATTTTCCAATCAACCTCAACACTTGGTTAATGGTATATGCATGATTATGTGAATGTAAATGGTTAAATATAATCAACAATGCTTAATACTAATATACTACAAACATATGGGAGGTGATGAAGTTAGGGTTTTTATTTGGGTGATACTATGGAAACCCTAATTGGATAAACATGAAATCCTAACCCTAATATTGGAACTTATGATATATTTTCCTATATTGCTTTATCGACTAGCATGTTAGGGTGCTTTCTCTCTCCTACTTGTGTAATCCTAAACTTGTAGGTGGAATGAATGGCACAACTAGTGAATGATATGGTCTTGAAATGACACTAGGTAATGAGTGTGAGCCTTTATGAGGCATGATGAAATAGTGATGATATACAAGGGACATGTAATTTGGGTCTTGTGACCTGGAAGAGGCTCAATGCCTATTGATAGGTATTATCATCCAATGATGAGAAGAGGGATTCCTATCCTTTAGTGATGTGATGATAAATTGTGTCTTGGTATGGAAGTGGTATCAAGTATTAATGTGACAAGTGTATATCTCATACATTTTATATCTTCTGGAGTTATAACTTGCACTTATCTCTGTAGAGTTTGTTTAAGGTTTATACGTCGCAACTTGATTGGGTCTAAAAGATACTTAATTGTCTTAACTAATCAAGTGAAACCCTTATCATGTAGTTTCTTTGTGGCATAGATCCATCTATAGAATCAATACTTGCTAGATGGTGTAACAAGTTTTCCGTTAGAAAAGCTCGGAGTCATATATTGTTGACTATATGGATTTCACAAGATTGTCTATGGTCATACCCTAGTACGAGACCGGTCAATGCTGTATCTCAAGGGATGTGATTTAGCATGTGTATAAGATGTGTTTTGGGGATGGTTGGGGTCATACCTCGAATGATTTTGACTGCGGTTGTAACTCAATTTTCACTAGTGTTGTGTCTATATACCATGCTAGGTTGTGGAAAAGTAGCCAGTGAAAAATGATGTATACAACTTTGTGATATGATATGTGATACATGTATTACGGGTTATGGACACAAATGTAATAAGTTTTAGCTTTGGTGCTTATGTGAAATTGATTTTAATTTTTTGTGTATTCTGGTAACCTGGCTGATCAATATTAGTTCTATGTTTTGTTTTGAGTAATGTTGATTTTGTGGTGTGGGGCATCATTAATGTTTCATTGGTACCAGAACTCTTGGTTTGTTGAGCTTACAGGGACATAGGACTAGGGTTTGTGTCTATTTTAATGACCTCCAATCTCTCTCATGGTAAACTCTACTGACGTAGAAGAAGAAGAGAAGAGAAGATGGCTAAAGAAAATGAAGAACATGTTGTGGATAGTAGTGTTTCTGAATCAGGTGGTGGTTCCAGGAGGTAGGAGAGCATTTATGATGTTCCTAAAGTTTCCCGGTTTGACCCGACCATGATGGAAATTCCCTCTTTCCAGTCCTTCTTGGACAATTCATGGCCATGATGACACATATGGTGGATAGGATGCTCGTACCCCATGCTAGGGCAACTATCCCTAATATGGAATTCTCGAACACTAGGAAGACCTTCGATAGGTTAAGGTGAGTTGGGGTAGTGGAGTACGCTAGTACGACAGATCTAGTGAATGTTGACATATGGTTGACCAAGTTGGAGAAGGCTTTCAATCTCCTCATCATGCCTGAAGCAGACACAACGAAGCATATGATGTATATTTTGGAAGGGAGTGCATGCTATTAGTGGGTCATCAAGGAGGAGAAGAGGCATGGGGTTGCTATTAGTTGGGAAGACTTCTAATGTCATTTTGTGCGTATGTACTTTCCTCAGACCTACCTGGATGAGAAGATCTCATGGTGCTGCTATCATTTGTCCTGGATAAATAATTTGTTTGACCAGTTGAGAGGTGCCATTGTGTTTTCAAAGATAGACCTGTGATCAAGATATCACCAGTTGCAGGTTAAGGCAGATGACATACCCACGTCACCTTTTAGGACTTTGTATGCTCATTACTAGTTCTTGGTTATGTTGTTTGGGCTAACCAATGCACCACAAGCATTGGACACTATGAATAGATTATTTCAGCTGTATCTTAATAAGTTTTTGGTTATGTTCATATATCATATCTTGATATACTCCAGATTCAGCCACCAACATGAATAACATATGTGTTAGGTGTTGACCTTGTTGAGACAACATTAGTTGTATACTATGTTCAAACAGTTCGAGTGTTGGCTGAAGGAGGTGTCTTTCCTAGGACATACGATATATGTTGAGCATGATCATGTGGACCCCAAGAAGGTTGAATCTGTGACAGAGTGGGAACGACCAAAGACATCGTCATAAGTTTGTAGCTTTCTGGGTCTGGTAGGGTACAATAGGGGGTTCATCAAGAACATTAGTGCCATAGAATTACCCGTAGAGAAAATGACAAGGAAAGATGTACCTTTCTTTTGGGATGACAAAGGTGTCAACGTGCTTTCTGGTTGTAAAGGAGAAGCTGACTAGTGCACCAATTTTGGTTCTTCCTGAGGATGGGAAAGGATATATGTTGATGAGATTATTTATTTGCATAGTATCCCAACTACCATTGTATCGGATGGAGGTCCTCTGTTGACTAGTCGCTTTTGGGAACGCCCGTACTCATCTATGGGTACTCATTTGAGGTTTAGTATTGCTTTCCATCCGTAGACAAATGAATAGTCTGAGAGGATATACAAATTTTGGAAGATTTGTTGAGAGCTTTCTTCTCATATTTTTTTGGGCAATTGGGATGTGCACCTTAGTTTGATAGAGTTTGCATAGAATAACAATTATCAGAGGAGCATTGATATTGCACCTTACCAGGCATTGTATGGGAGGAGTTGTGTTGGTACGATACCGATCAATATTAGCTTCTAAGTGCTGATCTTGTGAAGAAAACAACAAAAAATGTCAAAGTGGTTTAACAACAATGGAAGGCAGCTCAAGATAGATATAAATCATATGTTGATGATAAATGAAGGCCCTTGGAGTTCCAATAGTGAGACATGGTGTATCTTAAGGTCTCCCCTTGGAAGGGTGTTTAAGGTTTAGGAAGAAAGGTAAGTTGGCTCCCATGTTTATGGGACCTTACACTATGGTGGTACGTGTTGGGAAGGTGGTTTACAAGTTGGAGTTACTACATGAGTTGCATAGACTACATCTAGTGTTCCATGTGTCCATGTTGAGGAAGTGCCACCCAGACACTGAGTTAGTGGTGCATCTAGTGGAGGCTGAGTTCGAAGAAGATATGTCATATGTTGAAGGACCTCTATTGATCCTTGCTAGATGAGTGAATAGTTGAAGAAGAGGGATATAGTGCTGGTGAGGTTCAATGGTATCATCGTGGTGTAGAGGAATCCACATGGGAGCTTGAGGAAGAGACGCATAAGAAATACCCATCTCTGTTTACGTAGGATTTTGGGGGTGAAATCCTTTTTAGGGGTTTATGTTGTAAGATCTGTGACCTAGATTTTTGGGCTAACCTTTCTTTATTTTCATGATGAGATGTTAAACCTAAATATAATCCCTTGGTTGAAGCCTCCTCTTTTGGAGCTTGTGATCTTGGGAGCTTGATCATCTTCATAAGGCAAGTTACATAGCTTTTTCCCCTCACGATTATTTTACTATATTCTTACATGCATGTTGTTGTTTTCATCTCTAAAATCTGACTCTAATATTCTAGATGAATTTACCAAAATCTAGGGTTTAAGCCTTGGCGATAATCGCATGTGGTTTCCTTCTACTGCTAAACCTTGATTTCTTGCAATTGATTTTGGTGGTGATTATGGAATGCATGTTTTCCTCTTGCAATTGATTATGCAATTGTATTATGTTTTTTATAGTTAATCTATCTTGGATAAGAGGACGTTTTAATTCTATTCATATGCATGGAAATCTTGGTTCAATCTCTCTAATCATGGTCTTATAGTGAATTCCCATGACACATGTTCTAGAGTTTAGATGGGCATCTTTGTGGGTAGTTTTTCTGCATAGATGATGCTTAGTTATCTTGACGTTGATCTTCAATTCTCACCATGGTTTGGTTCTATTTTGGATTTTGTTGTGTAGATGACTTGAGGTTTTTACACCTCTTGGTATTCCTCTATGGTCTCTACACTAGTTGGGTAGTTGTTGCGACCACAACAACCCTAATCCTAGGGGTGGTCGATACCCTGTCAGGCTGATTTGAGAGATAATTATTCCATGCAAGTAAGAAATCCAAGCAAGCAAGCACATACAACAAGATCTTGAAATATTCATGAAATTCCCTTTTATTACTCATGTCATCAAGATCTATTTAACCTAGCTCGCTTCCTAGGGTTTATAGACCACTTTTAGGGTTTCCATTGCAATTAGGGTTCCACTTCATTTTTACTATTGTAAACCCTAATTGTATATGATTGCTTACAACCCTATTCAACTTATCTATTCTTCATGGAAGATATTAAGGTTATCTTTTAACAACATATAACCCTAATTTTGATTTAAGGCGCAATTAAACATCAATTAAGTCCCTTATGACTCTTTTATATTAAAGCTACCATTTGTATCCTTTTAATCCATGACAAGATCATTATGCTCATTTATCATCAATTCATAGTTCATTATGTTCTAATTCACATATGAACTCTATTTGTCATTAATTCTACCTTTATCCAATAGAAAACCCTAATTACTACATTAAGGGTATTTATCCACAATTAGGAACTTTTATACTTGAAATAAATTATAATTATCTTATCTCAACTTTAATCATGAAATTGATGAATTACAGTCATTAAGAGTCTCATTTACTAACATTAGGGTTTCAAGGCCCATTAAAGCTCATTCATGTACATGGAATCAAACTATGCATAAATATCATCCTTTTAGATCTAATGTGCCCTTTTTGTAATCAACAGGCTAATATCAAATTTAAACATCCAAATAACCCTTCCCAAAACATTATTTACCAAAGATTTGAGTTTTGCATTAATTAAACCATTAAAGATAGCATCTTTACACACTTTTTGAATTTCAATAAGAATTATGCTTCACGTATATTTTTCTTGCATTCCTTTAGTTCTCCTGATCAAAATCCATATATAAATTATCAAAATCCGAGCTACCAGTGATTAGTTATGATTTTTTTAAGAATTTACTTACTTGACCAATAACAGGTTGCCACATCACCTCATCCATGCAACATGCTCTTTTGGAAACATAACTGAATTATGCATATGCCCTCGTGTAAGCGGTTGTCTCTTCTAACCCCGGAGGGGCAAAACGGTCCAACCATTATTGGTCATCTTCTTCCTCATGGCGCACGACCTGGCCGCCGATGGCTTCCCTCCCGCGGCCCACCCTTCCTTCCTGGGGGCTCAAGGACCGCCGCCGATTGCTCCCCTAGCTCTACCATGCCTCGACGCACCTGGGGCTCCTCCAAGTTGTTGCCAAGGTGGTCGTTCCCAAGCGGGAGAAGCTTGCGACCACTGCCTCAATTGTAGCAGGTCGGCAGGCCTTCCGGTGGGATCTGTGCGAATTCCTGGGCATTGAGTTGGTAACCAATCGGTCCAGGGTTGATGTGGAAGCTTCCCGCCTCCATCAAGATGGCACCACAACTCTTCATTGATCTAGGGATGGAACTACCCCCAAGGTTAGGGTTTCGAACAAAAAGAAGCAAGAAGAAGATGAGGAAGAGAGAGGGAGACATGGGATCTCTCTTGGATTCGTCCAAGGGTTCTACCCCTTATATAGGGGAGGACATCCACGCCCTAAATGTGCTTGCCCATGAAGAAAACAAGGCTTCCCCTCATTAGGAAACCTTCTTTCCATAATTGAGAATAAATTATCTCTTTAAATTAATTCCTTGTTTCCCCTTGATCCTTGGTCATTAAGGAATTCAAAAATTACTTCTTTTATTTTCTTGTTCTTGGTTTTAATTCACTGGCCACGAAAAATATAGTTCCCTTTTAGTAGGAAATACTCCTTTTTAACAATGCCACAAAATCCATTAATAATGTATCATATTATCCTCTTATTTTGTATTATTGGTATTTTCTCTTTCTTTCTTCTCCATTGGGACTCCTTGGATCGCAAGTAACTCTAATATTTCGGAATTCCTTTTAAAGGATACTTATTATCCTTCTAGATGCATCTATACTCATTATTTCTCATTATCATGTTTATTTCTTATGAAAATATCTCTTTTTTGAGGATCTCTCTTTATCTTTCTTTTTATTTTCCTCATTGGTATTCCTTTCAATATTAGGAATCCTTTGGATACGAAAATCCACCAAGGATAACTCAATTATACCTCTTTTCACTTATTTCCCATATTTTATCATTGTTTTCAATTTCTTTCTTAATAAAGAGATATTTAATTGATCTTTTCTTTTCTTATTGCATTCTCTATGCAACTTTGGACTCCTTGGAACTCAACGAACCCAAGAGTCATGAAATCCCTCTTTAGATTTTTCTTCTAGAGGTTTCCACATTTTTCTTTTCTCTATTTTCTTATTTACTCATTTAATAATGGAGTTTCTTTTATCTTTTCCTTGTTATTGGGCCCAATAGACAATAAAGCCCACAAAACAATCATCAAGGCTATTGTAAACGAAATCCATTTATTCAAAACAAATTATATTATTATTTTTTCAAATATCTTTAATATGAGAAATTACATTTCTCACCAAATGAACCCAAAAATTGGGGTTGTAACATGCTTTTTCTTGGACCATATGATGATCTTGTGACTTTTAGTGTGTCTTAACGTGGCCTTTGTGCGTACGTTTTTAATGGATGTTAAACATTATGCTTCATTTTATCTAAAGTTACTCAAGATGATTATGTGGACTACAAATTAGTAGTCTTACATGCCTTGTATCCCTTTATGCCTTATGGGGCTTCCTTATGAACTTATATGACCCAATGCCTTAATCTTGACTTGAAATGGAATCTAGCATGCATGTCAATAACTAGCCTCTACTCTTATACAAATCTTTCCCTAATAATCATTCACATTATATAACTGTCTCAAATCAGTAGCTTGAATATGTTTATGATACCTAACTCAAGTATACCCCATCTATACTCCAATGGTGACAATCATGCATGATTATAACTCAATATGATTTGTTATGCCAATCTTGATGCTTATGTTATCTAAACTTGCTCAAATCTTATGGTTGCTCTATTTAAGATCTTGGAACTCTAATAATACATCCCTAATCTAGTTGATTTGTGTCCCACTAAGTGTTAATGAACCCATGATGTACTATGTTTTTTGATAATACATGTGCATGATCTAGTTGAGGTTTTGAAATCAATAATGAACGATATCATGCAAAGATCTAGGCGACACATCCAACCACATTTATTATGATTAATGAGACATACTCTTGCTGATGTGAATCCAATTGTACTCATTTGAAATGTTAGGATCTCTATGTTGACTCAAGTATCAAGATCTAGTCAAACTTGCTATATATTGTTTACTTAATCAAATGGTTAACCTTGTACTCTACTCACAAGGTATGCTTACTCTCTTAATCCTACTACATTATTGGCTTGCTTGTAGGTATGCTAATATAAATGCTTGACTAGTTAATTACTTGTTCGATTTACTTATTCCCTACGATTAGAATGTTCGTTTTTCTTGAAATATGTTGAACAAACCTTGAACATAATTAAACTTGTCTATTATACAAACCTAGTGTACCTTCCTGTATTCTCGGGGTAAGGGCGCAAGGTTGGGCATGTTATTTGAGATGCCAAAATAAGGTGGACCATGTCGATAGAAGGGTAGCTAATCTTAAGCACCCTGTGACGTCCCCGGATTTTGACTTCTCCAAACCCTATTGGGAATGAAATGTCAGAATCCGAAAACATCATCCAATCACATCAGAAAGCGATGCGGAAGCATAATACGCATACATGAACATACAACCATAACATACTCAGCATTCAACGTGTACATTGTTACAACATGAATTACAATTGTATATTAAAAGGGAATTTTACACAAGACTAAACATGTATGCTAACTAGGATCTTAGACAATAGGTACAACCTGTACAACTTGCTCACATCTTATTCTTTTATCCCATTCTAGCTCTGGACCTAGAAAATACGAGAAACAAAAACATCAACAAAAGTTGGTACGTGGAATTAAAAGCTATACTATGCTGGCATATATAAAATACTTGAAAAGAAGAAAGAGAAAGAAAACATTATTTATAGGCGGAAAATCAGGTAATCCCAAGTTATTAACCATATTTCAATGGACATGTATTACTATGGTGGACTTAGCACAAACATAAATATTGGGCCCTATCCCTGTGTACCTAGTACCATTAGGGATCTCCCTGCGTACCTTGTACCATTAGGGAGGTGCTAGTCAACATTAATTCTTTCCCTCTCTAATAGGGAGATTAATGAACCATCAGTAACTACATTCCATTTTCTTTCCTTAGTGTTCTTATTGTTTAAGGCGGAAATGACAATACATATAGATCTACATTCAACAATGTATTTCAAGTACAAACAAGCAAGTACATATATTTAACATCCAGCAAATCTAGTCATATAATTATATCCACGTACCTGAGTTCAGAGGTTCTTATCACATCCATGATCATCTAGATAAATTGGTCAGCACCTGATTAAGACAAGATCATATACTATCATCAGGTTCTCATCATCTTAACCCTAGTCGTGTTCATTAGGGTTTATATTATCTCATTAGGATATTCCAACGTTTACTTGCATTATTGTCTTATATTTATCTTACTGATGTCATTTTCCAGATTATGATCCATTCTCTGAATATTAGGTTCCATATTCTATTTTTGTGCACATATTAACCCTAGGTTACATCATTAACCTAGATTAGGGTTTTAAACCATGTATTAATATTCATCTTCATATAACTTGGATTTTGTTCATCTTTATGATCTCATAATTAAAACTGAGGTTCAAAATACTGATATAAGCTTACTCTGTGAATTTCATCATTTATTGAGCATGTGTGCATTAATTGCATCATCTTTAGTATTATTAGCCCTAATTGGACATATTAATTAAATTACGTAATTTAGTACATCAACATGGTCAAACCTGACATCAAATGCATTATATACATAATTGTGGACTTACTAATATTTTTCCATGATTTTATATCATCCTTTGCTATTTATTATCTATTAAACAAGAATTATACATCTTACATGATATCACTATTATTAGTGCATCAAAAGTCTGATATTAAGATTTCATGTTGTTCTACGTATTTTTCTGAGAATTTCGATACCTTATTTACATTTTTCTGATCAGTAGGCTATTTTCTATGAATTATATGAGAATAGGGATATTTACTGAATTATTTACCTGATCGGGCCAATCAAAATTGGCCACGTGTCTAGGTGGCGCGGCTCCTTTGCTTTACTGGGATCCAGCCGGTTTAAGGGTATTGAACCCGGTCTATTGTGATGGGTCGGCCGGTTCCCAGCCTGACCCGGTCCATTTCCTCTTCACGATCACCAGGCGCTACCCAAACTCTGCTGCTGCTTGCTCGAGCAGCCAGTTTGCTACTCCGGCGAGGCCCCGTCCGCCCTTGGGTGGTGCTGGAGTATCAACGAGTTTGTCATCACCTTCACGGGGCTTCCTTGATCGGAGGGGTGACGTTTCTGAGCTACGGCTCCCTCCAAAACTCACCGCCGCCGCAGTGACGGCGAGGTCACCGGTGAGGTGGAGGTCAGAGAGGGAGGGGTGTTCTGGGGTAGTTCCTTCTAGCCGAAAAGCATCGTCGGATTGAGGTGAAGGTGATGGATGGTTGTATTCAGTGGGGCGAGACCTATGCGGTGCCGCCGAGGTGATGCAGCTGCGGAGAGGAAGGTGGACTCGGGGAAGGTGCTCGGAGATTGGCTTCTTCAAATTGAGTTGAGTGGGAGACTAAAGGAGGTCGGTCGGAGCTATTGGTATCCTTAAATAGGCACGAGGAGGTGTGGGAGGGAAAAGCCCTAACTGGGTCATGCCGCCAGTGAAGCGTGAGATGGCGGAGAGTTGTTATCCCTGCTCCGGGCATGGTAGCAGACCTAGTAGGGTTCGTTGAGTTGGGGCTGAGGAGTAGAATCGGTCCTCCAAGAAAATCTCGTGCAAAAGCTGGGGAAGCTAGGCGTGCGAGGTAGCCTCGCTGTTAGGCAGGTTCTTCTGAGATCGGCTGAGAAAAGCGGAAGGTAGGAGACGAAGTCTCCCCCGCTGGATTGCTGATCAACGACCAACGTTAGATCGGCCCATAATAAGGCCCGCGCCTAAGCTTCGAAAAGGCTGCGTGACACATGGTGTCACACATTTAATTCAAATAAACCCCAAACTTAGATCCTAGGGTTCAAAATGGGTGGAAAATACACAAAATTAAATTGATCATATCCCTTAATTGGTTGATCCAATTGCAATAAAACTTTAGGGATAGTTTAATGGTGTTATGATGTAGCTAGGGTGCAAGATTGGAGTCAGAATTCGATTATTGACTATGTCAATTGACTAGATGTCATGTTGCTTGTAATTTGTCTTTATTTGATATTTGGGATGAAATTTATAAGCAAATTAATCACGTTTGACATCCAAATCTAACATTGATTCATATGTACATAGTTCCTCAAAAGTAAATAGTTCACTACTCACTAGATCACTAAATGAAAGATTGGTCTCATGAGGACTTCAAACAATTAGTAGGGGTATTCATAACTAATTGAATTCAATTAGGCATCATATTCCTCTATCATATGTCAAATCACCAAATTTGGGTGAAGGAAACCCATGATTGCATTACCAATTCCTCAATTGGTATATGGCATCTTACATAGAGTGCTTGTCTCTCAATTATTGTATTAGTTATTAAAACTCAAAAATCTAGGTTATCACATTCACCCCACCTTATTTGGAATTTCGTCCTCGAAATTCAACTAATCTCATCCTTAAGAGGCTATTTTGGGGTCGAACTTCATATACATCATTATTTCTTAGGTTTTGAGGTCACCATAGTCGCATGTACTCTAAGTTGTCGACTTAGGGTCTAGAGATTCTTGGGTGTGTCCACCCCACCTTATATATGTGGAAGCTTCACTTAATGTCTTAGCCATAACATGGCATTATGATATCTGGGGATTACATCACCCCTAAGGGTACATGTTTTATTCATACTTTTAATGTTCAGGAGGAATTTGTTTATGTGCCATGATATTCAAATTGTTCAAATCCAACATCATTAACATCTTATACTGATTTCAGCATTAGAGGAGATTTATCTTCATCCTTGATTAGGATTTTTTGTTTCTACTTAAGAAGGGCTTACACAACATGTTTGACCAATAGGGTTTCACCCCATGGTGTAATATTCATACTCAACTTAGAAGCATATATTGAGAAGGATCAAGGTTATGAACTATATTTCTGATCATATACCCTATGATCCGAAAATATCTTTATATCAAGTTCATGAACTCAACTTTTTATGTCTTGCATGTATTATGTGAAGGGAAAAGAGAATATACTAAGTTTATCCCATGATCTCAGCATCATGTCTTTCATGTTTCATATGAAGGGGAAGATAATATTTTAAAGTCAAACTTATCATGATTTCAATCTTTGGAACTACATGTATGATATAGGGGGGAATATAGAATAGGTCAAGCTTATACGAGTGACTCCTCATATATAAATCATCTATATAGCTCAAGTGAGGTTTCTATCATCATATATTAAGAAAGAGAAGAAGAAGAGACAACATGTGAGAGTATCTTATGCACAATGCATTTTACTCCAAGAACTTGCATTTCATATATCACCTCACTTGCAGCTAATGATGAGCATCATCGACTTAAGTCACTCAAGCTAGGACCCAGCTCAGTCAAAGGATTGACTTTCTCATTATAAGTCACCTACCCATCATGATTTTTTTTTTAACCGAACTCTCACATATTGGATTGAATCATGCAAAAACACTCAACTCATCTACTCAAGAATAATCTAGTGTAGGACACATCATTTTAAACATATTTCTTATTTCTCATATATTGGAGGCTAGGTCCTATGACCTTCTCCTCGTGGGTCTCACTCTTTTAGAGTTCACCACATATCTCGTCCTACCACTAGATGTCCTCCCATGTAGAAGAGCTTGAGTTTCCTACATATTCAACTTTATCTTAACATAGCTCATCTTAAGTAGGAAAAGGGAATGTACTTTCATCATCAAGATTTTGCTTAAATTCTCCAAAATTGGATTCAAGCCTCATATACAACTTAAACCAATATGACACAACATATATCATCAGTATCAAGCTTATATTAATCATCCTTGCTTATATCATCTATCAATATATCATCTATTCTAACTTTCAAACATCTGATAAGGCTCTAAACATCTAATCTAGACTACTCTCTCTTCTAGACTGATGTCACTCCTTTTCACTTAGATTGCATGAACACTAACTACTACTCCAGTGTGAGGGACACATTTTTTATATTTACATATATATAATAAAATATTATATAGTTTTTCTCCGAGAAGACAGACGTCAGAGAAAACTGTCGAGGTGCGAGCCGATTGGGAAACAAAACCAAACCAACAACTCGAGTGTCCCACACACAGTAGATAGTCTAGTGCCATGTCACCTAGTGAAATGGTGAGAACATGGTATAGATTAGTGTAGCCACCCAATACATATGAGCTCTATATGGAGAGTGTTTCATACACTTGCCTAAACCTAGTTCTCGAACATCTAGGTTCTAACCTAGAGGCTAAGTCAAACCTTATTCGTATAGAACAACTTACTAAGTTTCTAGGGTTTAAGGTGAAAGGTGAAATTTAGTTTTTATGTTTCATGGTGAGCAATTGTTAGGTGTAGCTATTGTTCATGCTCTGATACCAACTGTGACGTCCCCGGATTTTGACTTCTCCAAACCCTATTGGGAATGAAATGTCAGAATCTGAAAACATCATCCAATCATATCAGAAAGCGATGCGGAAGCATAATACGCATACATGAACATACAACCATAACATACTCAGCATTCAACGTGTACATTGTTACAACATGAATTACAATTGTATATTAAAAGGGAATTTTACACAAGACTAAACATGTATGCTAACTAGGACCTTAGACAATAGGTACAACCTGTACAACTTGCTCACATCTTATTCTTTTATCCCATTCTAGCTCTGGACCTAGAAAATACGAGAAACAAAAACATCAACAAAAGTTGGTACGTGGAATTAAAAGCTATACTATGCTGGCATATATAAAATACTTGAAAAGAAGAAAGAGAAAGAAAACATTATTTATAGGCGGAAAATCAGGTAATCCCAAGTTATTAACCATATTTCAATGGACATGTATTACTATGGTGGACTTAGCACAAACATAAATATTGGGCCCTATCCCTGCGTACCTAGTACCATTAGGGATCTCCCTGCGTACCTTGTACCATTAGAGAGGTGCTAGTCAACATTAATTCTTTCCCTCTCTAATAGGGAGATTAATGAACCATCAGTAACGACATTCCATTTTCTTTCCTTAGTGTTCTTATTGTTTAAGGCGGAAATGACAATACATATAGATCTACATTCAACAATGTATTTCAAGTACAAACAAGCAAGTACATATATTTAACATCCAGCAAATCTAGTCATATAATTATATCCACGTACCTGAGTTCAGAGGTTCTTATCACATCCATGATCATCTAGATAAATTGGTCAGCACCTGATTAAGACAAGATCATATACTATCATCAGGTTCTCATCATCTTAACCCTAGTCGTGTTCATTAGGGTTTATATTATCTCATTAGGATATTCCAACGTTTACTTGCATTATTGTCTTATATTTATCTTACTGATGTCATTTTCCAGATTATGATCCATTCTCTGAATATTAGGTTCCATATTCTATTTTTGTGCACATATTAACCCTAGGTTACATCATTAACCTAGATTAGGGTTTTAAACCATGTATTAATATTCATCTTCATATAACTTGGATTTTGTTCATCTTTATGATCTCATAATTAAAACTGAGGTTCAAAATACTGATATAAGCTTACTCTGTGAATTTCATCATTTATTGAGCATGTGTGCATTAATTGCATCATCTTTAGTATTATTAGCCCTAATTGGACATATTAATTAAATTACATAATTTAGTACATCAACATGGTCAAACCTGACATCAAATGCATTATATACATAATTGTGGACTTACTAATATTTTTCCATGATTTTATATCATCCTTTGCTATTTATTATCTATTAAACAAGAATTATACATCTTACATGATATCACTATTATTAGTGCATCAAAAGTCTGATATTAAGATTTCATGTTGTTCTACGTATTTTTCTGAGAATTTCGATACCTTATTTACATTTTTCTGATCAGTAGGCTATTTTCTATGAATTATATGAGAAAAGGGATATTTACTGAATTATTTACCTGATCGGGCCAATCAAAATTGGCCACGTGTCTAGGTGACGCGGCTCCTTTGCTTTACTGGGATCCAGCCGGTTTAAGGGTATTGAACCCAGTCTATTGTGATGGGTCGGCCGGTTCCCGGCCTGACCCGGTCCATTTCCTCTTCACGATCACCAGGCGCTACCCAAACTCTGCTGCTGCTTGCTCGAGCAGCCAGTTTGCTACTTCGGCGAGGCCCCGTCCGCCCTTGGGTGGTGCTGGAGTATCAACGAGTTTGTCATCACCTTCGCGGGGCTTCCTTGATCGGAGGGGTGACGTTTCTGAGCTACGGCTCCCTCCAAAACTCACCGCCGCCGCAGTGACGGCGAGGTCACCGGTGAGGTGGAGGTCAGAGAGGGAGGGGTGTTCTGGGGTAGTTCCTTCTAGCCGAAAAGCATCGTCGGATTGAGGTGAAGGTGATGGATGGTTGTATTCAGTGGGGCGAGACCTATGCAGTGCCGCCGAGGTGATGCAGCTGCGGAGAGGAAGGTGGACTCGGGGAAGGTGCTCGGAGATTGGCTTCTTCAAATTATGTTGAGTGGGAGACTAAAGGAGGTCGGTAAGAGCTATTGGTATCCTTAAATAGGCACGAGGAGGTGTGGGAGGGAAAAGCCCTAACCGGGTCATGCCGCTAGTGAAGCGTGAGATGGCGGAGAGTTGTTATCCCTGCTCCGGGCATGGTAGAAGACCTAGTAGGGTTCGTTGAGTTCGGGCTGAGGAGTAGAATCGGTCCTCCAAGAAAATCTCGCGCAAAAGCTGGGGAAGCTAGGCATGCGAGGTAGCCTCGGTGTTAGGCAGGTTCTTCTGAGATCGGCCAAGAAAAGCGGAAGGTAGGAGACGAAGTCTCCCCCGCTGGATTGCTGATCAACGACCAACGTTAGCTCGGCCCATAATAAGGCCCGCGCCTAAGCTTCCAAAAGGCTGCGTGACACATGGTGTCACACATTTAATTCAAATAAACCCCAAACTTAGATCCTAGGGTTCAAAATGGGTGGAAAATACACAAAATTAAATTGATCATATCCCTTAATTGGTTGATCCAATTGCAATAAAACTTTAGGGATAGTTTAATGGTGTTATGATGTAGCTAGGGTGCAAGATTGGAGTCAGAATTCGATTATTGACTATGTCAATTGACTAGATGTCATGTTGCTTGTAATTTGTCTTTATTTGATATTTGGGATGAAATTTATAAGCAAATTAATCACGTTTGACATCCAAATCTAACATTGATTCATATGTACATAGTTCCTCAAAAGTAAATAGTTCACTACTCACTAGATCACTAAATGAAAGATTGGTCTCATGAGGACTTAAAACAATTAGTAGGGGTATTCATAACTAATTGAATTCAATTAGGCATCATATTCCTCTATCATATCTCAAATCACCAAATTTGGGTGAAGGAAACCCATGATTGCATTACCAATTCCTCAATTGGTATATGACATCTTACATAGAGTGCTTGTCTCTCAATTATTGTATTAGTTATTAAAACTCAAAAATCTAGGTTATCACACACCCTTACGGACCTTTCCAATGGGAAGCTGGTCAATGACCATAATATGTTGTTGAGTATAATGGAAATACACCTAAAATGTGCTTTGGATAAAAGAATGGTGTTAGTTGTTCTCTCCTTGTTTCATATTCTTGTTTATATGATGTGTCTAGCCAATAAAACTTGTATAGTACTCTTAAACTGTTTACATGCCTTTTCATAGAGTACTTAATGCTTTAGCATTAATATATTTTGTTTATCAAATTTGTAGTTGCCAAATGAAGATATGGTGCACTCAAGACTCTAAGCTCTAAAATGAAACACCAATGGGTATACTTATATCTAGAAATGGGTACATGTCTCTTATCTCCATGTTTAATATCTTGTTATCTATTTTGTTGTTCTTGTTTGTGGTTTTATTCATGCATATGTTATGTGATCCCACTACTACAGAAATGGCTTATAATGTCACATTTACAGGCGTCGGTTGTTGTATACAATGTTGGTTAAATAAAAAAACCAACATCTATCTGTGAAGGGTGACCAGACACGGGTATCACTTTTTATTTGTCATCGCTTCCTTAATAAGAAACCAACGCCTAAAATTGACCACCAAATCCAAATTTTCCAGTGAAAAAAATTATCTCCAAAATTTAACAAACAACGTCGGTTGTTAACAAAGAAATCAACGACTAAAGATTTTCTGCGAGACAGAAATTTGACCAATTTTTATCGTCGGTTGTCTTACAATAACCAATGCTGATGTTTTTTCATGCACTTAACCGTGAAAATTTTCACCGCCCTTTAGTGTTGGTTGTTATACGGAAATCGACGACTATGGTCTTAATTCGAGAACATTTATTTTTGTCAGCATTTATATATAGACGTCGGTTTCTGTAGTTGGAATTGATGACTATAATCGAACAAAAGTGTCAATTCGTTGTTGGTAACCGATGCCTATAGTTATTAGCGTCGATTTTTTTCATAATCGACGCTTATGCTCAACTTAATAGCACCCGCGCGAAGCTGACTCTTCCCTTTTCTCTGTTTCATTTCCAATTGAAGGTTAGGTTCTAGCTCTGGAAATTCCACCCCCTGCTCCCTCCTCCTTGCGTGTCGCCGCCGCCCTTATCCCTACTCGCCGCCACCAACCTCCCTCTCTCTGCTCGCCACCGCCAGCACCGGCCTCGCGGGCCCCTGCTCGCTGCCGCCACCTGTGACCTACTCATACGTCCTAGCTGCTCGGCCTCCTCCATGCCCTCCGACATCCTCCTCGACCTGCGCCTGGTCAACACCTGGTCGTCCTCCTCAGTCTGCTCCCTTCCCTCCGCCGCCCAAGGTCAGCACCTGCTCGTGCTCCTCTGCCTCTTCCTGCTCCCTGCCCTCTACTGCCCAAGGTCAGACCCCCCCTCTCTTTTCTATATCACTATTTTCTTCTCTTCCATCATTTTTTAGACACGGTTGAGGTGATGCTAGCAACTTGGGCCTCCTTGCTTTTGATCATATTACTAATATTAAGATCATAGTAAGATGTCCATGGTTTCAAAACACTAAATCATCTACTATTTTTATTTATTTATGTACTGATTCAGGAATTAATTGATCATCTACTGATTTATATTAGTTTATCAACAGATTTGTATTTGTTCATCTACTTATTTGTATTTTTTTGTCTACTATTTTTTATTTAGTTATCTACTCATTTGAATTTATTTATGTATAGCTTCTGAAATGATATAATCATCTAGTGATGTAACTTTATCACAGGCTCATTATGAACCATTAGATCTAGATCTTAGGGTATCTCTACTGTCCTAACTATGAAATTGGTAACTTGTTTGAGTATATTCAGAATCCTAATCACCCTTCTTGCTTAATGATGAACTCTAATTCACACACATGACATGCTTGGAATGTAAATGATGAACTTTTCCCTAGATTGCTAATCATGCTTCTAAAGACATCAATAATCACCCTAACTTGAAGAACTAGGATATGAATGATGAAACTAGGATTGTCGTTATAAGAATGACAACACATGTATTTGTTGGCCTAGAAACCCATCCAATATTTACTCATTAGGAGTAAATCTTGGATAGTCCCCAGTTTGGGACTGTTCTTGAACACCTAATCTCACTTAGGATGTAAGTGTATAATGTGTATTGGGTTTTCAAGAAAATTTCGGTAGCATTTCCCCGTTTGTTCTCCAAGTACATATGTACTTGTAGAATAGTAGGGAAATGTTGCCGAAATTTTCTTGAAAGCCCAATACACATTATACACTTACTAGTGAGATTAGGTGTTCAAGAATGGGATAGGTGGTGCACATTTATTATACATAAGAATGACAGACATGTATTTGTTGGCCTAGAAACCCGTCCAAGATTTACTCATTAATAGTAAATCTTTGATAGTCCCCGGTTTGGGACTGTTCTTGAACAACTAATTTCACTTAGGATGTAAGTGTATAATGTGTATATTGGGTTTTCAAGAAAATTTTGGTAGCACTTCCCTGTTTGTTCTCTAAGTACATATGTACTTGGAGAATGACAGGGAAATGCTGCCGAAATTTTCTTGAAAACCCAATACACATTATACACTTACTAGTGAGATTAGGTGTTCAAGAATGGGATAGGTGGTACAGATTTATTATATATAAGAATGACAACACATGTTTTTGTTGGGCTAGAAACCCGGCCAAGATTTACTCATTAGGAGTAAATCTTGGATAGTCACTGTTTTGGGACTATTCTTGAACAACTAATCTCACTTAGGATGCAAGTGTATAATGTGTATTGGGTTTTCAAGAAAATTTCGGTAGAACTTCCCCATTTGCTCTCTAAGTACATATGTACTTGGAGAACAGCGGGGAAATGCTGCCGAAATTTTCTTGAAAACCCAATACACATTATACACTTACTAGTGAGATTAGGTGTTCAAGAATGGGATAGGTGGTACAAATTTATTATATATATGACCTTAATTTCAAACCTGAAATCAGTGGATGTCGATAGCAGTGCTTGTGTGGAAGAAGAAATTGCCTCTGATGAGTAACCAAGAGCATCTTGAACGTGTTAGGGGTGCAGGCACTAGTGTGGCATTAAAGCGTTCTTTTGGCCATCCCAGCGCAAACCTGTCCCAAAAGTGGGACTTTCACAAGCTGAGGTAGCCTATTCTTTTTTTACAATGTTATTGTGAAAGGGAATTTAATAATCAAAAGCTAGCATTTCTTTTATCCATGTATAGGTAGATTCATTAATTGTAACAGAATCCAAGAAGCAATGACGCAGTGGCAGGCATCTCAGCCTACCACTCAGATTGTACATGTGGTGGGCCACTCTTCTCCTACTATAGAAGTGGTTGGGAGTAATCATGTAGACCCACCACCTAGCACATCCGCTGTAAGTATTTTTATGACATAGTAGCTAGTCTTTTCAAGATGATATGTTTATGTGTATATGTATATAACATTCTTTATGTAAATTTGTAGGGTTGGAAGCCATGCCATCTAAAAAGTCAAGAATATGGCGTTGCTGAGGCGTCAGCTTACCCACCCCTTCCAGGGGAAATGTTTCATGGGACTCCAGTACCAGATGGTGTGGTTCATGTGAGCCCGATAAGTGTAGTCCCCAAATGGAGGGATCTTACATTGCCATATACCCACCCAGATATAGAAATGCTTGCTGAGGCAGAAGGTGGAGTGATATTGTGGCCCAAAGTGGATGTCGTCTATACTAATATTGTATGGTAAATTCACATTACGTTAATTTGCTAGTGTGTAAGTATATATGAGTCAATTGATCTGAAATTATATATATAGGTCAAAAGGAAGACACCTGCTACATCTCAGCCTCCACTTCCACCTCTTGAAGTACCAAGTTGTCTTCCAAGGGACCTACAGGCCTCGTTAGGTCCTAATTGTAGGGGAATGGCAGATTGGATAGGTGAACATGATCCAAATTGCCATATACATGTTACTATTCCAAAGGAAGCTGCAGATCGATCATACGATAACAAGCTATTTATAGAAGATATTTTGGAGATGTTTCATTATGCTTGGTTGAATACATCTATGATAGAGCTATGTATATGGTGAGATCTTATTTATACATCCATATACCTTGTTTTATATATGTTGATCTGGTTTCTTATATATTAATGCATATGTAATACATGTTTTGCAGCCACTTACACACGATATGTACAGATTTTTCAGTTCTCCTTGTGGGATTTTTGGTTCCATCTTTGATTAGTCTTATAGGTAAAAACCCTAGGGCAGTTACTTCATACTGTTGTTATGTTTTTAAATATTTTGGTAAAAACAAGAAGACGGTGATAATAGCTTCATTCAATGTCGGGTAAGTTTACTTTGCTTATAATTTGGACTTAAGAAAATTACATTTTTATTGTGACTTTGAGTTATTAATTTTTAACTTTCTTACCTCTAGTGGTAAGCATTGGGAGTTACTAGTTATTGTCCCTGAGCGTTCATTATCTATTATCTAGATCCGGAGGGGAAGGAATTGAGTATATATGGACACCCAATGACAAGGCCATTATTCCCGTGAGAAATATTTCATATTTTATATCCGTTAACATCTGTTATTACATTACTATTTATTTATGCAATTTAATATGTTACGTTAACATGTAGGGATTTAGAAGAGTTCAAAAAAGTTGGAGGAAAAGTCCCCAAGAAAAAGAACCAGCCACTAACTTGGGAGAATGTGAAAGTAATTTCCCGACTTCAATGTATATATTATTTATGTGAACTGTGCTTATTTGTATTTTTGAATATTTTGTATGTTTCAATTTATAGTGTTCTACACAAGACAACGGTTGGGCATGTGGATATTATGTGATGCGATTTATGAGCCTAATTATCCAACATGCCGTAATGGAAATCGATACCATACATCAGATATTATATGTAGTCTCATTAGATAATATGAAATATATCAATCTTATTATATATTATTACTTATATATATACATCATTCTCTTTGCAGGTGTTTAAAATTGACTTCACTAAATGTGAAAAGTTATTAGATGTACATACTCCCTATACAATGGATGAGTTAAATGATGTAAGAGAACAATGGGCCGAAGCCCTACAAGTAGTGGGAATTTTTAAATATAATTGGGATACTAATGTAGATAATGACGATGATGAATAAAGGAATGATATTTCTAAACTTTGTTCTCATAATTATTTTTGTATGAATGTGAATGAATTTTTCTGAATTGTCATATGTGTGAATTTGAAAATCACATGAATGTTTGTACATGTGTATGAATGTGAAAAGAGATGAAATGAATGAAATTGCATGTTGCTACTGGTTTCTACATGTATCCGAATGTGAAAAGAGTTGAAATGAATGAAATTGTAGGGTACTGCTGGTTTCTACATGTGTCTGAATGTGAAAATAGATGAAATGAATGAAACTATAGGTTGCTACTGGTTTCTACATATGTGTGATGAAAAATAATATGAATTAAATGTGCTTATACATGTGTGTGAATCACATATATACAATATTGTCCATCTTGTTAATTTTGCAGGTTTGTGGCCTGTTGTTGGCTGATATCAATGGATGTCATAAACCTGCAGTTTAGAATTGTTGAACTGCAGATTCTGCATCCTACTGACTAGCCATACAGCAGACCTGCAAACTACTAAGAAAAAAAATCATAACATAGGTGTCATTTATTTATATAAAACTAACAACAAATACATACATCGTCAGTTATTAGAACAACATTGACGCCTATTGCGCCCTGCATTACATTGATATAGTGTCGGTGGTCACTGAAAACGGATGCCTATTGTTTGGAGGGAAGGGTTATGGTGTCGATTATTAGTATGAAACCGCCATCTTTAAGAGTAATATAGTGTTGGTTGTCCCTAAAAACTGACACCGATTGTGTCCTTGCAGGCACGTTTTATTGGTGGCGGGAAGGGGTAATGGCGTCGGTTTGTAGTTAACAATTGGTGTCTTTAACATCAATATAGTGTCAGTTTTCTTTAATAATCGACGCCTATAGTTACCTTGTTGGCGCATTCTTGGTGGCCGAAAGGGCGATGATGTTGGTTATGGAACCGACACCGAAGGGGTTGACCTTTAGCGGCGCCCACTTGGGTGTCGCTTGGAAACTGACGTAAAGGCCTTAATTAACCGACGTCAAAGGCTTTTTCTATAGTAGTGTCCATAATAGGAATAGACGCCCAGGTCCACTTGCCTTTAGCTTTGTAGCCATTAGGAGTGTAGACTTAGGGTAAAAAAGGGTTATGTGATAAAGACTATCTCAAGGAGATGGATCTATTTCAAGGAAATGAACGATGCTCCAAGGTTGCTTGAGGTTACTTCAAGAAGGATGCTTCAAAGGAAGTTGGATCTACTTCTAGGTGAAGGGTATCGCAAGGTGGTGGAGATACTTCAAGGTGATGAAGACTGATGCAAGGTTGCTTGAAGTTACTTCAAAAAGGTTGATTCAAAGAGGTTGATCCTACTTCAAGATAAAGGTTATTTCGAGTGGAAGGTGATTGTATTTTGTTGTGACATCTTTGTGAGGTAAATAAAATAAATCACTTTCAAAATCCCAATTGGAAACAATTGGGTAGTGTACTAATAACATTTGATTCAAAGGTTGGAACTACTCTAAATCGAAGTACCTTCCTTGTTTCCTCCTCCTTCTTTGCCTTTAGTTTGAGTTTTCAATTAAATTTTAAAAGTACCAAAAGCTCTATTAATCCCCCCTCTAGATCTTTCAATCGATATCAGAGCAAGTCTTCAAGGATCCATAACATGTCTTAAAGAATGGAGGACAGGGTACTTCACAACCTCAACCTTGAAGGAACTTACGTGAGGCGGCCACCACCCTTTAATGGAAGCAACTACACCTACTAGAAAATAAGAATGTAATTCTACTTCCAAGGGATCAACTTAGAGCTTTGGAGGATGGTATGTTTACCTTTTTCACTTCCTAATACTGAATATGCAATATGCTACCCCGATATAGTAAGGCAAGTTCAATTAAATGAAAAATTGGTAAGCATATTATATTGTTCTATTTCTACTAGTGAGTTTAATAGGATATCTTCATGTGAAAAAAGTTTTGAAATATGGCATAAATTATCAATTACACATGAAGGTACCAATCAAGTTAAAGATACATAAATTAACATGCTTAAACAAAATTTTGAACAATTTTGTATGCAACCTAGTGAATCCATTAGTGAAATGTATGCAAGATTTTCTTCTATTGTTAATAACTTGAGTCTATTAGGTAAGTATATAGGTAAATAAGACCAGGTGTACAAGATCCTTAGATCCTTGCCTCTAAAATACAAGCCAAAGGTGACGGCAATTGAAGAAGCCAATGAACTTACCCCAATGAGGATGGATCAACTCATTGGCAATCTAGAGACACATGAGGTCATCATTGATGAAGAAGAAAGTCTGAAAGTCGAACACATAAAGCAGAAAAGGAAGGACATTCCATTAAAGACAACAACTAAAAATGAGTGTCCTAAAGTCAAGAAGGGAAAGTAATCCCCTCTCAAGAAGAAAGAAAAGGCCTACAAAGTAGCTTGGGATGACTCAATCGACGATAGTGAGAGTAGAGAAGAAGAAGTAGAATGTATCATAAATAAAGAAGACAAGGTAAGTTTTTTCATTACAACAACCAATGAAGAAGAAAATGAGGTAAGTCTTTCCTTATTTATCTAAAAAAGAGTTAGTCACTAGTACTGAAGAATTACATGATAAATATGTTGATTGTAAAAGGAAATTAAAAAGGCTTACCAAACTAATGAAGATTTATATGCTAAATTAATTTATCTTACTTTTGAAAAAGAAAGTCTTATGTCTCAAAAAGTTACTTTGAAATCATCAATTAATGATTACAATATTAAGTTGCTTGAGCTAGAAATCAACAATAATCTTCTTTCCCAAGAAAAGTTTGAATTGCTTGTTAAGATGAATAACTATCAAACAACATGTTATGTGTTCTCATTCAAATTATGATATTATTGTTAGATAAAGAGATTCTTTTCTTTCAAGTTTATATCAAGAAAAACAAGATATTTCTAAGAAACTTGATGAAATTACTCAATTACAAAAACATGTTGACGGTCTAAAGAGTAATAATTTTCTTGATAAAATGTTGGAAAACTCTTTTGGACAAAAAGGGAGAAGGGGTCTACACTATGTACCTAAAGAGAAATCCTACCAAAAGCATAGAACTATAAAAACCCCAAAACCCAAAACTAAGGTATATGTGTGCCGAAAGACAATCAATCTATGAAGAGAAATGAAATTGATTCTATTTGTTGTCACTACTATTTACATCTTGGACATTATTCATTTTCTTATCCAAACAAGTAAAAGGATGTGGACTTCGTTTGGGTTCCAAAACCCCCAACTTAGAAATATTGAACATATTAGTTGGGATTTGACCTAAACTTCAATTTGAAATTTATAATATCTTTTCCCAACTGAATTAAGCTTGAACTTGTATATCTTTGTATATTTTCATTACTTAACTGTGTTATCTAAAATAATGGGATGAGATGTTTACATTAGAAATGTTGAATTTAATGAAAAATCATAGAACTTCATCTTGGTCGACAAGATCGTCGACCGATAACTCTTATGGTCAAAGAAAAGTTCAACCAAAGGTAGTTCTGGCGACATTGCTTTTACTAGCAAATCTTCCTTATCGACAAATAATTCGACCAGGAATTCTTTCGATTGAAGCAAAGTTCGACCGAAGGTAGTTCTATTAGAACTATTTATTGAAAATGACATCATCAAATTGCAATTAACTTTTTTGACTGAAACATGTAATGGACTCTTCACATTAGATTGTTTTAAATATTTGAATGATCCTAACCAAAAGGACCACTATATGGGGACAAATTTTTTTAGTTTTTAATGGTGTATAGATATTGCCCCAACAAGCATATGACAAAAAATAAGAAGATTTTTGTACACATGAAGAAAAGATAAAATTATCGGTCACATTTGATGAAAGTTTCAAAGGTAAAACTATAGGCATAAGTGATGTTGGTACAAAATTTTCTAGTGTGATATTTGTAAAAGAATTACATCATAATTACTATGATAATGCTTATGATTCATAGGTAAATATCAAAAGCAAAAATTATTGTAAACCACTTAACTCAATGGATACTATTTGAAACAATGAATTGTTTATGGCATAAAAGGTTATTCATACAAGAAACTTGCTCATTACCTAAACATTTGTGATAAATCTGAAATTTGTGTGTTCTAGGCAAGGTATGGTAAGATTTCAACTAAAACTTTGCTCACTAGAACTCATTCACAAAAAATTATTTGGCTCTATGTGAATTCTATCTTTAACTAAAAGATGGTAAAGACAAATTTGATCCTAAGTCACAAAAAAAACTTTATCCTGGAATATTCAACTTCAAGAAAACCATCTATGATTTATAGGTCTACATAAATGATGATTATACACAACAAGAGTTAGTCACATCCTAAAATAGTTGATTACTCGACAAATGCTATAGGAGCTTACCAAGAACAATGAATAAAATTTAGTTCTTAGACCTAAAGGAAAAACATTCATTGGAACTAAATGAGCATGATGAAATAAAGTTAGGATATAATGAGAATGACTAGATTTTTATATATAAATTGCTAGGACTTGAGGTCATATCACTCTAGCCACTCATAAAGACATCATACTCTTCAAATTGATGTAACAATTTTTTCCTAAAGATAATCATAAGAGATGATATCTACGTTTATTAAACCCATGACTTGAAATATGATTAAGTATACATAAAGAAAGTTGATTATGCTAATATAGAAGAAAATTTTATATCTTGAGTATACTAGATAAGTTGCATATTTTGAAATTCTATAGAACTGCCTCTCAGTCGACAAGGAGTTCAACTGAGGGGCGCCCCTATCAAAGTCATGGTTGGCTGAAAAATAAGCTCATCATGTTATAAAATCATTCACTTGCACCCAACATTGGTATATTAAATATGTAATTTTCTCATCATTTTATATACTTAGAATAAGAGAATATTTTAAAAATAGTGCAAGAAACAAGATTGCTTATAAAAAAATTTGACACATAGTCTTACTTAATTAATAGATTTTAAAGTTGATTACAATTTGAAATACCTTATTATTCTGAAGCTCACTTTTTTTATAAGATTAAGGGGGTTCTCACAAAAATTCTTGAATATTATGTGCATATATTTTTGATCTTGCTCATAATTGGATTCTCTACACCAATTTGGGTTGACATGCCTTATATTTGGTTATAAATACATTTATTGATTCCACTATGATCCTAAAGGAATCTCATATCATTTTAGGTCTTAGCATCCCTTGTAAATGGTTGAGAAATTAATATAAATGTACATTTATTGATCCCACCATGAGCCTAAAGGAATTTTATATCATTTTAGGGCTTAACATCCCTTACAAATGGTTGAGAAATTAATATTATTTTTTGAATTATTGCAAAATTTGACATTTTTTTAAAGTAAACAATTAATGGGGAGTAATCAATTAAGGGGGTGTCTTATTAACTTACAAAGGTGATTATCTTTTTTAAATGAAAAAGGGGGAGAAATAAAACAAATCAAAATAAAGTAGCACACATTTTATGACAAAGGGCTTGACATTTTCTGGTATTAAATTTCCTTAAGAGAGAGATATCATGTTCTATATCTCTATAGGTATATTAGCAAACATTTTATGAGATCTAAAGAACCTATTCATCTCAAGTATGTCACATGCATAAAACTCATTTCACTTCAAATATATTTCTTATATTTTAGAAATATATGTCATCTTCAAAAAGGGGGAGATTGTTGTCTAAATTGGACATTAGCGTATCCTTTGTTTTTATGATGACAAACATTTCATTCTTGTGGACCTAAAGTGCTACTAGTGTTTTTCAGGGTTCAAGAAAATGAGGAGATCATACTAAATGGATAGTTGAAGATCAATGTGCTAAAATGTTTAACACTTTCATGATTGTATTCAATGTAAAAACTTTTACAAGTATATAATGTACACATACTTAGATATAATTTAAATCATGTGTTAAATCTTCATGATCCCCAAAAAATCCTATATTACACTCACATGTAGACTATAGGTCGATAGGTTTCATATGAGTAATTAATAGGACCTCACATAATTTGCAGATACTTGGAAAAAGTCCTTCCCGGTCGACAATATTGTGGATCGAGATATAGTTGTTACAATAGGTTTATACAAGAGAGACACATACATATAGAAAACTGAACCCAGACAATCATTGTGTCAAAAATATTGTGGACCGAGAGTCATCTGGTCGACAATATTGTCGACCGAGAAAAGTTTTGTAAACTTCACATTTAACAAACATTTTAGCCATTGCAACCCAACTAGTTTCTACCTAACAATTAGTTAAGCACTAAGAACACTCTAGGAACTCCCTAGAACATTCCTAAACACTTGAAAACCATTCCTATAAATAGGGGAAGCTTTAGGACACAAAAACACACAAGAAACACTTGAGCCTCCATTCTAGAGAGAAACAAAGTTGAGATTCACTTGCTATCTTCTTCCTTGTGCTCCAAAGTTGTGTCCTATAGCTACTATCTCCTAGACACCACATAGAAACGTCCATCTTGAATAGATAGGTTATCAAAACACTTTATATAGGAATCAAGGCATTTTGCTTCACTGGTTAAGTATTTCTTTCTTCCAATCTATTTCTTCTATATTGTACTTTGTTCTCATGGACTACTCCTAGGGTTGGATGTTGTTGAAAGGTGGTTTCATGGTGCTACTTCAACAAAGTCAAGGATTCTCCAAGGTGTTTTTGATGTTACATCAAGAAGGTTAATTCAAAGGAGGTTGGAGCTACTTCTAGGTGAGGGCCATCTCAAGGTGGTGGAGCTATATCACGGAAGTGAAGGCTACTCTAAGGTTGCTTGAGGTTACTTCAAGAATGCTGCTTCAAAGGAAGTTGGAGCTACTTATAGGTGAAAGCTATCTCAAGGTAGTGGAGCTACTTCAAGGTGGTGAAGACTGCTCCAAGGTTGCTTGAAGTTATTTCAATAAGTCTTCTTCAAGGAAGCTGAGGCTACATCATGATGAAAACTACTTTGAGTGGAAGGTGATTGTATATTGTTGTAACATCCTAGCGAGGTAAATAAATCACTTTCAAAATCTCAATTGGAAACAATTGGGTAGTGGACTAACAACCTTTGAATCAAAGGTTGGAACCACTCTAAATCAAAGTGTCTTCCTTATTTCCTCCTCCTTCTTTACCTTAAGTTTGAGTTTTCAATTAAATTTTGAAAGTACCAAAATCTCTATTCACCCCCTATAGATCTTTCACTTACAACATCGTGTGATAGGAATTGTGGGAACAAATAATACTAAAATCAAGCATGAATTGTAAGTATTCGAACATGGATTGTATGGTTATTTATTCTCATAATTCCTATCACACTACATTGTTCCAAAGCTTCCCTAGGTGGAATGAAATAAGAATGTCATGTAGAAGATATATTCCATGAACTTCACTTGCTTCAAAAAATAGGTCATCTAGTTGAGTAAGTTGGGAGCTTAGCTTCTCAAACTATATATACAAGGCATCTAACCTTGATGTAATTAAGTTCACTACATCAATAATGTGCATGCCAATTTGCTTCTCTGAAGAAAAGCATGAAGATGAAGGTCGGATGTTACGTTTAGTGCTCCATTAGTAATATTTTGTTGCCATGTCTTAAATTGTGGCATAAGCTTTCCTAAATGTTTTTTCATTGAAGTACCATTTGTAGCAGTGCAAATGGACATCCTTTTGTTATATAGAATAACCCATTATATAAAGTTTGTAGAAGAATCCAATTACTTAGACCACTTTGTGAACAAAGATGTTGAAGTTCTTTCAACCTCTCTCATGTTTCGTACAAAGTCTCTCCATTGATTTGAGAAAAAATGATGAGATGATTCCTCAATTGTGTATTCTTTCTTGGTAGAAAGTATTTAGCTTGAAAAATATTGAAGAGTTCCTCCCAGTTGTTGATGGAGTTGATCAAAAAAGAAGAGTGGCATGCCATAGATCTATCTTTCAAAGTGAATGGGAAAATAATTAGGTGAATCCCATCAGTAGGAATGTCATTTGTCTTGAAAATGTTGAGATATTGTAGAATTTCAACAATGTGGAGATTGGGATCTTCCATGGGTTTATCTCTAAACATATTCTACTATATTTAAAGCATTATTGTAGGTATGATATATAAGTTTATCTCCTCTACATGTGGGCAATTGATAACTGCACTTTTATTTATTGTGGTTGGGGAAGCGAACTCTTTAGGAGTATTATCATCTTCCATAACTTAATATTCCTAGGGATTTGGTTGTTCATGTGAAAATTCTGATGAAAGAAGTGGTGAAGGTTGTGAATCCTCCAAATATAAATGCGGTTCACCCCTCCTTTCTCATCAAATCCTGCTAATGGTGCATTTTATTTCCATGTATTGCAATATGCAAGGTTTAAGACCCCTCTTGGAAAACTGGATATAGTGCTATAACACACAAGGCGAGTGAGATACACAATAAAAAATGGAAGATACAAAAAATGATAAAGGTGATGAGGAAATAAATGACTTTAGATATGACAGATTGTGTGTGATCTAGTTTCACTTACAGTTCAACACTTCATACTCTAATAAAAGTATTAATGCCCCTGGAAATGGAATAAAAAACTCATTGGTACATTTTAAACAAGTTTTTAAATTGTCTTGACTCATCTCCCCCAATACAGGTGCGTTGTAGTCAATATTGTATCCCAATGGAGATGAAATGAGAATGGTTCACTAGGTGTTGGATAACTTGTTCGATGAATGGTAGAGGAAAATAATAATTCTTTTGTGGAAAAGAAGTTGAAGTGACAATGGTGCACTACGCATTGAAGAAGTTGGGAGATGAATGGTAGAGGAAAATGATCTTTCTTTGTGGAAGCATTTTGTTGGCTAAATTGGATATTTGCACACATTCTCTTTTGGTTATGAAAACATTAATCTTTTCTGTATCTAACATGCTATCTAGTGTTTTAGGGATCAAAACATATTTAGAAAAGAGTTTATATGATATTTCATTGAACAAATGTGATTATTTTATCTTTAATATTCAGCATATAACACTTGTATAAGGAAAAAATGTAGAATTCATTAGATATATGTAAGACAAATATATGAGTCAATACCAACTATCCTAAGCCCTATTTCACATTTATATCACGTTGTTAAATAAGTTAGATTTGTTAGAAAATTTATTTAGTGTCTAATCTGAAAATTTAGTAGTGGACTTATAGGGAAATTCTCGATCAAACTTTTCTCGACTGAGTTATATCTGTTAGAAGTGCACCTTGACCAAGAACGAGACAATACACTATTCTTCCAAAGAGAAACTCTGAATCAAAGTAAATTTTGACCGACAGGTCCCTCTGTCAAAGTATAGTTCGACCGAGGAAGTTCTACAGAGAAATTTTTGAGTGGTCTACTCACCATTGTAAATCCTACTAATGATCTTCTTGTTGGGTTTTAGGGGAGATAGAGAAGGCAGCGGAAACAAAAATTTTCTCACCCAACCCATACCGAGGAAACACGTCAACGTCTATATAATAGGAAAGGGTGGTTTGTGGAATCATACCTTGTCCAGAGGCTTGCTCGGCGACAATACCTCGCACAATGCGCGATCTTCAACTCCGGTCTTGGACGGTGTCTGTGCAACTCCTGGTCGCACCGGGACTGACAACTCCTCCTCCTACCGGACTGTCGGATGACAGTTGTCCTCCTGAGCGGCAGTGTCCTCCCGCCTCTGTAGTAGTCCACACGGACCACCTGGAACTCCACTTTCCTTGTTCCACAAGGAAGTGGAAGGAGTCGCACCCTCCTGTTGACGTACTAGTCGCCAACACACTCTCCTGCTACCAGTTGCAACTGCAGTTGTCCTTCCCTTGCTGCACCTCCCTTTTGCGGGAAGCACATGCTCGGGATCTCTCACGGTTACCAAAACCAGAGAGAACGACAACTTCACAAAGCAACCGGCTTGCATTGAGTTGTTCTTTGAGAAGCCCCCAATACCCCTATGTATATAGGCGGGTCATGGGACAGGGTTCTCTATGCCCGTCAATACGGGACTAAAGCAGGAGTAGAAGGGTTCGAGAATTTTCCACAAAAAGCAACCGGTTCGCAACTTGAAATGATCGGTTCACAACTAAACCGATCGGTTCGGCCATTGAGCCGATCGGTTGGACCTGAGCCGATCGTTTGGGGAACTCCAACCAATCGGTTGGTGCCCTGAACCGATCGGTTCATGGTCCTAATCCATCTCAAAAAGACTTTCCTTGTTTCGTTCTCAATTGGTATCGTATACCAATGTTATTCCCAATCGAATTGGGCAATTTGAAACCAAAGGAAAATTCTTGCCGACATGACTTTCCCAACTGGTCGGTTGCACCAGTTGAGCCGATCGGTTCAACTCTTGAACCGGTCGTTTCAACCTGGGCATGAGCCCATCGGCCTGGACACTCCAGCCGACCGGTTCAGCACCTCAGCCGACCGGTTCATCACATGAGCCGATCGGTTGGGAGCACAGGTTGGGCAATATCAGTCAATTGCGATTTCAATCAATCTGATACTCCAATCAATGCGTCCAACACCTTGAACCATATGATATTGAGCTATCGACTGATTGACTATTTAATTGAACTACTTAACTCCTTTAGTAATCAATCTAAACATTGCTTTGTGGACAAAACTCCTCTTCCAGGTTAAATCCTATGTGTGTGACCCTGCAGGTCCATTTCACATTGGCAGTGAAAGTCCATAACACTTATGACTTCACAAGCAAAGAGCGGTGCCTAGTCACACATCATTGCTACCCAAGTGAAAGTAGAAAGTTGGAGAACAACTATCATCCTACAATCCGTGAATGGTGTTACAGCGAATGTATAATTCCTTTGTCACTGATATCCCGAATGAACTCAAGGCATGGAACAGTCATCCTATCAACGTTCATTCACTTTCTTGATCTCAGAGTAGATTGAAGGAGATATGTATGACATCAATATCACATACTGATTCACACATGCGTGCACACACCTATTTCAATCCTACTCATCAAGTGGCCTTGGATATCAAACTCCCTCAGGAGGGACAAATGCCATATCTATCACTCACCCCTCCAAAGCCCCATGTGTCAAAGCCACCCTATCATCACCTTTATAACAACCCATGTTTCAGGACTGGGTTTGATGATGTCAAAGTGTGCCCAACGACATGTGTTGAGTGCAGTGATTTCAGGTCTAAGAATCACACTCACCACCATCACTATGAGTACTGACTGTGACTACCATCTCATGGTTCCATGTGTCAAACTCACGGTGGGTCTGTCCGGTACCTTGTTCTCTAACAAGTACCTATGTGTTTGGTTTGATATCTCTATATCATGACTAATGAGATTTTGTCATCAACCAACACCACAATCTAGTCTTGTGTGTCATTGTTGTCTATCTACCTTCCACAATGACATCCGACTAGGGACATAACAAGAATGTAAAACTTCTTAGCATCTGTATGATCTCATCGTTCAGGTCATGAACCTGAAGGCATACGTCATTGAGTACTGTCATTCTCTAGACATTCAATCTGTTCTATCACTATCTCATATGACTAAACCAGAATGAATTGGAAGCTTTCCTTTGATGTTTATCAAATCAATCTTAATGTATCCCACCAATCATCCCATGATTGGCTCTCAGGGCATACATACCAACAAACTCCCACTTGCACTGCGAGCCAATCACTCTTGAATCATATTCATAGTGATCTTCAAATATGTCCCACATGTTACTGTGCTCTAGTGCGAACATAGTGAGTAATGGCAACACCTTGCCAAAGTCAGTATAAATTGCATGTCTCACATCCCTTCGCTGTACGTCACACGTATGAGATGGAGTTGTCGTAATATGCGATCTAGTATTCCTTTGCTAACCTTTAGCCACATTGCATGATCAAGGATTCCAGACTTGTCATCAATGACCGGAATATCTATAAGTTCATCTCATGAACTTCTAGATCCATATAGTATCCACTGATGTTCTCTAACACACGGATACTCAACATTTCCTTTTAAATGGTTTTGTTGGAACATTTCCAATAATCAACAAACTTTCACTTTTATACATCCCATGTATATTTTGCAATCAATTTTTTGTCCTTTCGGAAGTTTGCATCAATGTAACTCTTTACATCGAACTCTTCCTTATCTCCATAGAACTAGTACTTCCCAAGTACTTATCAAGTTCTTATGGTATTCCAATAACCCTTATTGGAAGTAGACAGACATCCACTCATCATGTCCTACATACGAGTTATTAGGATGAGCACATCATATTGCCATGTCCTACATACAAGATGATGAATGCATTTTATTCTTGCCATGTCATACATGCAAGACAATGGGATGATTACATACATGATAGATCCATATCTATTCTTAGTGTTCCCAATCTTCATAAGAATTGGACACTTGGCCTTGGGATACTAATATCCATATAACATGGACAAGTTTTCTCCCACTGAATCTTTGCATACTGAACCCTTCAGTACAGATTGCCAATGTATGTTCTCTCTTTTCCAGGTCAAGAGAATTGTCGAGAACTATCTCTATAGATCTCTTTTCCTATCATATAGGAAACATCTCTATCTTCCTTAAAGATAATTTCCACTTTTGGATTTCCATTCTAGAACATTTCCATTTCACATCAACATGTGGAATGTGAACACGCTCCCACTAAATCATAGATCCGTTCTTTATCTTTGATATATCAGTCAAACCCTTTGACTATATCATCAAAGTAAAGATCCAGTTCTGAGTTGCTTGTACTCAATCAATCACATTGATTAGTCCATTGTAACTTATATACTTCATTTACATTAGTGGATTCATAAACCTTATAGGCTGTGTCACGTACACATCCTGGTTTTATTCCTCATAGGAATGCGGTTTTAGTATCCATATGCCAAATGTCTTAGTCTTTAAGTTGCAATGAACAAGCACCATCCTTCTCAAAATGTTATCCTTGTGTCTTAACACTTAAGACTCATTTGCACTTATGGATATGATCCAATGAGTGCTACCATCAAGGTCATACCTTATGGTTCACATGGATGTCATTTAGGATGTAATGGTCATAAACCATAACTTAAGATTTGGTTCCTCATATTCATCTTGATAGTTGACTCATCACATGAACAACTCATCACATAGATAATTGAGGTGTATCTGTTAAGGATATAAGAACTCACAACCCTTGTGATTCTTTCCTTTATTGGTGTGGGGTATTCTTTTATTAAGAAGAATTTAGTTATTTGATAATCATTCTCTAACTCCTAAGAGTATGATTCCTTCTTGATTTAGACATCACCATGCCTTAATCATGAGTTCACTATGATACACTATCATAATCACTCATAAGGATCTCAAACATTTGGTCCAAGTATTTCATTCATTGATCTCATCAAGAATTAATACTTTACCAAATTTGTACTTCATCTATGATAATCTTGAACACTTCAAGATATTCATATTGGTATTTCCCTAAACACCATTTGAAGTATTAGCATTTGTTCCAATAGGTATGTAGATACATCATATGTATTATACCTAATAGGATAATCATTCTCCCACTACCATTAGTGAAGATTGATTAATCATGTCCAAGATATTCATGTCTCTTACTGGTTCTCTAACCAAAAGAGTCTAGATTTATCCATCATATGGACACTAGAAATGAATTTCTCATGATTGATGCTAATTTGATTGTTTGAGTTATCAATAACTTTAGGTATCATTTTATGTTATGCATACCATGTATCACAAGATAAACAAGGCATTGCCACAAAGATCATATCTTTAAGATCGAAACATCAACTTTATTAATTGCCGTCATTGTCATACAATATGCAATAATAAAGTGTTTCTATCTATTGGCAATATATGAAATAGCAGTTCTCAACTCTATTTCATGCCCTTTAGGCTGAAATAAACTGAAAGATACTCCTATCTATGGCAGCAACACTTGCTCCAATGATGGGTACTTCTTTCTTGGTCCTTTCACAAAGGCTATCACTTCTTTGTGGATATTGCATATCATATATGACATATCCATATCTTGGTATCATATACCTCGGATAAAGAAGCGGTTCATTTCATGATACCTTAGGTGGAGATCTCCATCCCCTCCTTCATCTTCTTTTATTCTTCCAGATATAGAGGGCAATCCCTCATACACCCTTTCCCCATGTGCCTTGAGGCTGAAGATGGCTTGGATTGTCGGCTAGCAATAGAACGCTTCTTTGCTTTGCCCTTATCCTTGCCCTTAAGACTTACCTTTATCTTTGATCACATCAAATATTATGGTTTGTATTTCTTCATCTTTGCCTCTACTATCCTCGACATGTCCAACAACTCTGTCAACGCTTGTCAAAGTTGTTCATGTTGTAGCTTATAATGAATTGTATGATTCTTGCAACATTTGTAGTATCATACCAATAGCCAACCCTTGGCTCAGAGGGAATCTTTCTTAGTCAGGTTTGTCCACATACCCAATCACATTGAGTGTGTGAATACCTTACTGGATCTCCTTCTGTCATGACATACTAGGACAGTGTCTTGGAGACATCATATGTCTCATGTTGTCTCTGCAACTCATAGTTCAGAGAACACAACATCAAGCACTCCTCATCAATGTCTTTCTCAGTATGCTTCCATAAGCATACTTTCAGCCATTGATGTGGTGGGATCGAGTTCATCTGGTTCTGGTATAACTACGACTTGGAGCTTTCGCTCTTTGAGAACACTTCTCACCATCCAAACCAGTCATGGAATTATTCCCATTTAATTTGTTGGTCTCAAAGACCGATCGCAAATAAAATGATTTGTTGATTAACCATTTATTTTAACAAAAAGGAAATATATGCAATTTTAGTCCAAAACTCTTTTTGACTTGTTTGATTGATTTGAAAAGTTGACGATAAAATTAGGCCTTTAATTAATTATCGCTCCCACTATTTTACTTCAAATTGATAGCCCTCACCATCAATTCGGAAGATTGCAGTGTACAACCTTCTAGTGGGCAAGATCCTGAAATCCTCTAAGCCATGGACCAGCTAGGGCTGTCACCCACAACATAGATCTCTCAGTTAGGCAACTTTTGCCAATTGCATCATATGCAACTCTTGATAAGATGTCATATACAACTCCTTGCAATGATCATCTCCATGCCTCAAGGCGCTAGATCCTATCTAGGTCACCTTGTTAAGTCCGACCCAAAGCAAACACGATGAATATGCACCCTGCTAGGGCAGACCCACACATTCATCCTTCACGCTTCCACGAGGTAGACGGTGCACCACGCTAGGGCGTGCCCACACTTGGTCGAACAAGCTTTTCATGTGTGTCGCATTTGAAAGACATCTAAAACTTAATATTTTAATGAGGGATTTGGTTTTTATATACATATACATATCCGATCACCACAATACATAGTATGTATCATATACATGCTATATCCCACAGAAAACATGCACAAAATGATAAAAGCGATGATTATGGCCATCTTAATGTGATTCCTCGAGCCAAGAGGAATCACAGTCATCTAGGTCTACATCACATGCAACCTGTAAAAGATGAACTCTGTGCCTTGCCATCCGAGTTGATCAACTCATCACATGAATGATCTGTACTCTCCAGCCGGTCGTCTGGGTGCCACCAGCCGATCGGTTGGCTCCTCCAACCGATCGGTTTTCCTGGTCGTCGTGCATCTCCTCATGTCCGCCACCTGCTCGTCTCGCTCCTCGAACCTGTCATCAACCGATCGGTTCACTCCTTGAACTGATCGTCTGGAACGTCAACCGATCGGTTCACGCCTTGAACCGATCGTTTCAGCTATCGTCTTGATGTCCGCCGGTCTTTGACATAACAGGAAATAAAAATCTATCCTATTTTTTACATTGCTTTAAAAAGGAAACCCCGAGTTTCATTCGGGGGGAGCAAAGGTAGGAAAGCATCTCGAATTATTTCGAGTTACATCAGGAATAAGAGAGGGAAGATCGGTGCACAGACCGAGATGCAAGCAACCACAAAGAACCACACACAGATAGGGGTTTATAGGCCATAATCACGCTACACACATCCACCACAAAACTCGTTTAAGGGCGACGCGTATCAAGTGCATTAATAATACATATCATATATGTAATTAGGGATTTGTGGATTTAGGATTGGACATGCATAAAGCCGATATTATTCGCATCACATGCAATAAATAAAGGTGACAAACCAAAATCGATCATATCGATATTCCTAAAATATAGAGCAGTTGATGTGGCTCTGATACCACTATTGGGTTTTAGGGGAGGCAGAGAAGGGAGCGGAAACACAAATTTTCTCCCCCAACCCATACTGAGGAAACGCGTCAACGTCTATATAATAGGAAAGGGTGGTTTGTGGAATCATACCTTGTCCCGAGGCTTGCTCGGCGACAATACCTCGCACAATGCGCGGTCTTCAACTCCGGTCTTGGAAGGTGTCTGTGCAGCTCCTGGTCGCACCGGGACTGACAACTCCTCCTCCTACCGGACTATCAGATGACAGTTGTCCTCCTGAGCGGCAGTGTCCTCCCGCCTCTGTAGTAGTCCACACGGACCACCTGGAACTCCACTTTCCTTGTCCCACAAGGAAGTGGAAGGAGTCGCACCCTCCTGTTGATGTACTAGTCACCAACACACTCTCCTGCTACCAGTTGCAACTGCAGTTGTCCTTCCCTTGCTGCACCTCCCTTTTGCGGGAAGCACTTGCTCGGGATCTCTCACGGTTACCAAAACCAGAGAGAACGACAACTTCACAAAGCAACCGGCTTGCATTGAGTTGTTCTTTGAGAAGCCCTCAATACACCTATATATATAGGTGGGTCATGGGACAGGGTTCTCTGTGCCCGGAAATACGGGACTAAAGCAGGAGTAGAAGGGTTCGAGAATTTTCCACAAAAAGCAACCGGTTCGCAACTTGAAATGATCGGTTCACAACTAAACCGATCGGTTCGGCCATTGAGCCGATCGGTTGGACCTGAGCCGATCGTTTGGGGAACTCCAACCGATCGGTTGTTGCCCTGAACCGATCGGTTCATGGTCCTAATCCGGCTCAAAAAGACTTTCCTTGTTTCATTCTCAATTGGTATCGTATACCAATGTTATTCCCAATCGAATTGGGCAATTTGAAACCAAAGGAAAATTCTTGCCGACATGACTTTCCCAACTGGTCGGTTGCACCAGTTGAGCCGATCGGTTCAACTCCTGAACCGGTCATTTCAACCTGGGCATGAGCCGATCGGCCTGGACACTCCAGCCGACCAGTTCAGCACCTCAGCCGACCGGTTCATCACATGAGCCCATCGGTTGGGAGCACAGGTTGGGCAAAATTAGTCAATTGAGATTTCAATCAATCCGATACTCCAATCAATGCGTCCAACACCTTGAACCATATGATATTGAGCTATCGACTGATTGAGTGTTTAATTGAACTACTAAACTCCTTTAGTAATCAATCTAAACATTGCTTTGTGGACAAAACTCCTCTTCCAGGTTAAATCCTATGTGTGTGACCCTGCAGGTCCATTTCACGTTGGCAGTGAAATTCCATAACACTTATGACTTCACAAGCAAAGAGCGGTGCCTAGTCACACATCATTGCTACCCAAGTGAAAGTAGAAAGTTGGAGAACAACTTTCATCCTACAATCCGTGAATGGTGTTACAGCGAATGTATAATTCCTTTGTCACTGATATCCCGAATGAACTCAAGGCATGGAACAGTCATCCTATCAACGTTCATTCACTTTCTTGATCTCAGAGTAGATTGAAGGAGATATGTATGACATCAATATCACATATTGATTCACACATACGTGCGCACGCCTATCTCAATCCTACTCATCAAGTGGCCTTGGATATCAAACTCCCTCAGGAGGGACAAATCCCATATCTATCACTCACCCCTCAAAAGCCCCATGTGTCAAAGCCACCCAATCATCACCTTTATAACAACCCATGTTTCAGGACTACGTTTGATGATGTCAAAGTGTGCCCAACGACATGTGTTGAGTGCAGTGATTTCAGGTCTAAGAATCACACTCACCACCATCACTGTGAGTACTGACTGTGACTACCATCTCATGGTTCCATGTGTCAAACTCACGGTGGGTCTATCCGGTACCTTGTTCTCTAACAAGTACCTATGTGTTTGGTTTGATATCTCTATATCATGACTAATGAGATTTTGTCATCAACCAACACCATAATCTAGTCTTGTGTGTCATTGCTGTCTATCTACCTTCCACAATGACATCCGACTAGGGACATAACAAGAATGTACAAACTCTTAGCATCCGTATGATCTCATCGTTCAGGTCATGAACCTAAAGGCATACGTCATTGAGTACTGTCATTCTCTAGACATTCAATCTGTTCTATCACTATCTCATATGACTGAACCAGAATGAATTGGAAGCTTGCCTTTGATGTTTATCAAATCAATCTTAATGTATCCCACCAATCATCCCATTATTGTCTCTCAGGGCATACATACCAACACTTCTAACATCTACTTTACCTGAATCACATCATAAACACTCTCAACAGATATCCTAAGTACTCTTAAGTGCTTTTATAAATAGGATGTCCCTATAGACACCCAAAGCACACTTGATCACTCCATCACTTACATACTTGAGCTTAAACAAGAGAATTTTCATTTCTTACTAGCTAAAATTTTGAGATCCACTCAAGTGCCTTACTCCAGCACTTAAGAATATTCCTAATTAAAATGGTAGTGACTTATAAGCTTTTTATATGATGCTTGTGTATGTAGTGAGATTAAATTGTTCTATTTCTCTATCTTTATCCAATCTTCATATGTAAAGGTCTTTGATTATTCTTGGACTACTTCTTGCGAGAAGTCTATATAAGGATTTTCTAGGGAAGATATATTCCTCTTGTTGGTACTTAATACAATAATAAATGAAGAGGTGAAGGTTTGGTACTCTTCCATAGCCATTAAAGAACAGAGGGTAACAATTATACTTTGTATTTGTACATGTGAGGTAAATAAAAGTTAATTTCTATAAATCCTAGTTGGAAACAACTACGTTTTGAATTGACGTCTTTTGATGAAACTACTATATGCCTTTACCTCCTATGATTGACTTCTTATCCATCATTTCTTTAAAAATCAATTTATTATTAACATTATCAAATTAGCTCTATTCACCCCTCCTCTACATCTATGACATTTATCATATTATAACTGAGACATATTCACCACCTTGTAACAATGTGGGTTGCTAATTATATACCATCACTACCTTTAACAATCATCATTCCTACATTTTTTTGCAATGAAATGGACTGGGATGACCCTTTTAATATCGTTGATGGCATATATAATGCATTCATTAAAGTGCTTAATGACTTCTTTGTGCACACATTCATGCAATTTGTCATTCAATTTCCTTTGTCCTTGGACACAAGGTCTTGTATTCTCGTCTAGGTTGATGCAATGGATGCATGTGGTGGGACTGAGCCCTTTGATATCATTGATGCAATACCCAAGAGATTTTATTATTAACTTAATCTCAATAAGAAGTTTTTCTTGTTGATCAGATGGAAGTTTGCAATTGCTAACAACATGGTTCCTCTTCTCATCATCTAAAATTTCATACTTAAGCCCTTTTAGAAGATGCTTTAACTGAGAGAGAGGTTTTAGTGTTGTTGTGTGTTTTGACTCTTTACTAAGAGAGATGCATTTTTCTATCTCTATTTCCCTTGTTAATTTATCTTTTCTTACTATGATGCTTCAATATAATCCAGAATTTCCTTTGTTTGTAAATTAGAGATTCCAAAGGGTTGATCGGTGAGAGTTCTTATTAGGGGATCTACTGTAGCATTGTGCTCCAAGATCTTTACGCATAATTGGTTATAACAATATACAATGTAGATAATTTCCACTGAGTATGGCCCTTTCATATGATCTAGAGCATTAGAATCGATGTTTTCATTTACAAAACAAACAGTAATCAACCTATTCACCATGTTAATCAACACACATGCAACTGAAACGAAGGGTCTACTAAAAATCATTAGACACATGTGATTTTTATTAACATTGATGATAATAATGTCACATGAAATAAAGAAATTACTTATCTGAATAAAAAAAATCTTCAAGTACTCCAACATCTCTAGTATAAGAATTATCAACTAGTTGTATTCTCATATGAGATGAAACTATATCGGTTAATCCCAACCTAATTTCTAAAAAGTGTGTCATAGGACTAATTCTTTCACCGACGTTGTCTAGGCCATGTCTTTCCACAATATCCCCTACTAGGAAAGGGATGGTGAAAGCATCAAGATCTTTCTATATGGTCGGCATAGTGGACTGATCAAATTTATATCCATCCTAGCCAATCAAATAGTTTCTATTTCTCATGTGTTCTATTCCACAATAATAAGATCTTTTAGGAACTTACTATAGGTTGGCACCTCATCAATAGAGTTTAGGTGGGGAATGTCTAGATGTATACTTTTTATAGTACAAAAAACTTAGTATACCTCTTCTGAAGTTGAGCTTTGATTAATGGTGGGGTAAAGATATTTAGGTATAGTTCTCAATTGATTTAATCAAGGAATATGCTTTCTTCATTCCTCACACCTTATTCCTTGTTGGATTACTTTCCTCTATAGGAATTTTTGGTTCACCATAATCCTTGACTACATATTGTGCTAGTGGAGGGGTGGTGTACTTAAACTAGTATCCGATCTCAATGTAGCCATCTTTGCTATTTCATGCCTCAGATGTAGCTTGGTACTAGAAGGGAATTGACTAGCCGAGTTCTTGATGGAGGCTTCTATGGAAGCTAGATATTGGTCAATCATTCTAGTGTGCTGTTGTGAATTGCCGATATGCATATTCATAGTCCCTATTTGTGTCTGCATGTTGTCCATAAGATCATTGTTTCTTAGGATGCATTCCCTAGATGTTTAGTTTGAGAGTTGTGTTGATATAAGCTATAAAACTCAAATGAAACAAATACAATTGTGATTTTAATGAAGGGAACATGGATCATCCTTTAACAATCAAACCAACCTCAACATTCAATGTCTTCCTCTCCTATTTTCTATATTTGATACACAATTGGAAAGTAGTCATAAATGATATCCAACACCTTCCTTTACTTAGGATCAGGGTAAATTTTCATCTAAAGCCACCTCTCTCGAGATGATATCCAACAAAATCAATCACAACTATGTGACTTTTTTCTATGATGATTCCTCAATCTTGTGGATCATCACTAATGTAATCTTTTGATCTTCCTTAAAATTTTCTCTAAAATAAATATAGATCAAACATAACAAGTAGATAGAGAAAAAGACAAGTGGTGGATTTAAACATGAGTATATATGTGTTAAATAGAATAAGGAAAGACTACATGGATGAAAGGGCATGATAAGTACTCCCAACCCAATTTAATGAGTATAGAAACTCCTGATTCAAGAAAGAAACACAATAAAAATTGGATAAGTATTGCTCTCAAAGGAAAATAGTAAAACAATAAGGAAAAGGGAAGAGGTTGGTACATGGGTAAGCTAAGTTGAGGGGTTGTTCTACCCACATTTGGTTAATTTGATTGAGAATTTGATCAACTACAAGGGTCAATAAATTTACCCAATCAAACTTGGAAGTTGATAGTCTACACTTTGATTTGTGGTGTAATATGCATCAAGATATGTCTATCAAGCTTTATAGTTGAAGTGGCTAGTAGAATTATCAAGAAGTCAATTGCTCTCGTGAGGTTAATAGATTTTCAGTTTGGTCTTTGTTCTTTGTGCCATCATTTCAACATTTTCATAGAAGATAAAAGATTCCTAAAAGTGGTGCATTTGAGGTCTTATTTCTAGGGTTTGACTGACCTTGTGTCGACCTAGATTGGTCTTTGCGGAATCAAATCCTATTCTTCCAGCAATTGAGCTTGGGATGTCTATGGGATTCCTGCTCGATAGATATTGTATCAGTGACACATTGATCACACCAACCAAGATAACTAGAAACCAAAGAGAAATATTAACATACTAAACAACCATATTACCACAAAATAGGGTGAAATTAAAGCCAATATAATATATCCATTATGTGTGGAAACATATTACATCGAGGTCTATAAACTGTACAATATCACACATCAAGATATGCATATACATTTTTATAGTGGCTAACTACCACACACATGTTATAAAAGATAACATGTTCAAACATACAACCATATATACAACCTAACACATACTACCAAAAAAATGTATTGAGGAATATATATTATATTCAAAACACATCCCTCCTGGACCAGAGAGTACAGAGACGACACATAAGACTCTACTACACCACATATAATATTATCCAAACTTATGCTTTCACTGATCTCTGAGTTTATCTTCATCAACAACATGATCTCAACCATGTCACACATTTCTACCTATAAATATGTGGCAAACCACGAGGGTGAGACCCATGTCCCAGCAAAAGACATAACTTTCCACTATAGCAGTTATTGTAAGCACAAATTATAGCTAAGTAGTAAATAAAATTATTAATAGGATAAATAGATTCACATAAAAGAATAACTTAAAATTGGATAACCAGACTAAGAAGGTTATGTAGTTACAACAGATATGTAGAACATGTTATGTATTCAGATGGAATAATATAACATGTGTAGCAGTTGATTTCTCTTACCATATTACAAGATAACTAAGTTCTATAAGAAACAAGAAATGGTAAACATCTAATGTGAACCGTGTTTAACCCTAAATAAATATACTACATGGCTATATTACATATTTTCTTAAGATCAAGGGAATTTGAGTCGTACCACTCAAATTCCAAATGACCACTGCTTGGTAAAAATCAGTTCCATACAAGATCAAGGAAGAGTTACACTCCAAGATATTCTCTAGCACTGGTCTATCAGTATGAGTCTGCAACACATTGACATGTCAGTCAAACTGCCAACAATGAATTATAGTCAAGATGAAAACACCTAGTCCGCCTTGGTACAGGTCATGACGCTAGAAACCATGGTATACAAACCAAATCACAGAGGCACAAATGTATTTGTCCTCCAATCACATCTCGTACATATATAATCACCGAGACATGACCGTTGCCATTCTCAAACAATTAGGGTCAAGATGACATGGACACATAGTCACTTGCACCTTGCATACTCAACATTATATAGTTTGAGTTTCCCTTAGGAAAACTTGTTTCACCATTGAGAATGTTTAGTCATTGGGATGGATCTATGGCACCACGAACTACATGATTAGGGTTCCATTTGATTACTTAAGCCAATTCAATGTCTTTTGACTGCATCAATCAAGTTATAAGCAAACCCTAAAATGATTCTACATAGATAAGAGTACATTGCAACGTCATAAAAATAAAACATATAAGATATAAACCTATCACGTCACCACTTGAGATTGTGTCAATACTCTACACACAACCATCACCATTATCACATCACAAAGGATATCACATGAAAAAGGCATAAATCTGTAGCTATGGTAATAATACCATTCACATTATTCCCTATAAGAACATCATTATTTCTCCATGCTTTATCAAAGCTCATGATTCACCACACATGTGTAACATAAGTTGTACTCAACTCAACTACTAGTTTAATATCTCCATCCAACAACAACATTAAGGTTACAACATTAGAAGAGAGAAATTACTTCAACAATGTTATAATTACTCAAGAAAGTTCATAATTAACATCATATACTCAAATTAAGGTTAGGGTTCATCATAGATAACCAATTTAGGGCTTTCGAAATAGTAATCAATATTTAACCCTAATGTTCATCACCTCCCACATTGTTGGAAGACATTAGATAAAAAATCATTGTCATAAACAATCGATCATTAAATCAAGGAAGCATAGTGACCATACCAGTTGAATCTATCTTTGGAAACCACTAGGATTAGGTTTCCCTAGCAACCGTTAGGGTAAGGGTCCACCATAGAGACCACCGTGGTCATGGCTATCGCAAGTAACACCTCAACGTAGAGACAAACTTGAATCGTCAACCATAGAGACCGCAAGCTCTACCTCATCAACTACACAAAGATTCACACATAATGGTTTTGTAAGGATCCAAAAACATAGAGACCTCTATAGGTTCCAAACATAGAGACCACTTCAAGAGCTACATGCATAGATACCACTTGAACGAAACCACTTCGACCAACATGGTTCAACTTAACGATTGTGAGATCATAGTGGCCATGTAAGGTTAGAGAATGATAGAGACCGCTAGGGTTAGATGACATTGGAGACCATATGGAAAACATAGTGACCCAGATAATTAGGGTTAGGGTTGAAAGAGACCAAAATAGAAGCACAACTTCAGTAATCACTATTTCCTTAGTGACCACATGAAATTAAAGATAGATAGTGACTGAAACAAATGGTTCATCTTCGATAATCTGAGCAGTCATCAAGATGTAAACTACATGATGAAGATGAAATCCAAAACCCTACTTATGATCGTCACAAAGTCAATATAAAAACCAATATATGAGAGAGAAAACCCATCGTTGAACACATGTATTCAAGAATCAAAACCTCCATTTTCTACAACATAGTGTGCATACGATTATGATTTATCCAAAAGAAGTTGTTTACACAAAGATCATTATGAATAGTGAACCCTAAAACATGATATCATAATCATACTACTTATTATCACATTTTTAGTCTAAATTATCAACATGCAAGATGAGTTCAACAATAATTGAGGGCATGTTATACAACTTGCCTTGGATTATGATGCAGAGACTCCAAAACAACAAGATGATCCAAGGAGGATATGAAAACCAAATCTTTCTTCAACTCCACGACCAAGATAACATCACCTCAAAGGAAGAGGTGCAACCCTAGGTTAAAGAAATATCAAAGAAGATAGAGCAAACCCTAGGCCAAAAAAATGGGAAGAGAACAGGTCTTCCTCTCAAGTTAGGTACTACCATGTGAAACCCATGGATTTGAGCACAAAAAGAGAAGTTCCACAAGAGGAACTACATGGCAACCCATGGATTCGGCCAAGACAAAAAAAGAGGGGTAGGGTCACAAGAAATCAAAACCAAGAAAGATAGATCACTTACCAAGATCAAATAACACCAAAGGATCACCAAAAGAGAGTTGCTTCAAGCCTAGATCACACATGCAAGGGTTTGGCCACCTTGATCAATGGATTAGCTTCTCTCCACCACCAAAATCATAAGGGGCGAGCTCCAAGGATGAGAAAGAGAAAGAGGGGGTAAAAATTTCATTTGCATGCAAAGAGAGGAGTATAAATATCTGAGGGTAGGAAGAGGTAAGGGATGTTAGGTGTCAAGACACTTGTTCCACTTTCCCAATAAAATCTCAGTCGTGCAAGCACTACAAACATGAATGAATCAAGGGTGATAAGATCAAGGAAGGCTAGCGACCATTTTGATCGCCGAAGGAAACAAGCATGGTTGAGAATATATAGCATGTTGCGAATGAGGATCTAACTCATCAGTCATGGGTTGTCACGGCCGTGATGAGAATCATAGTCGAGATGGGTGTTGCAGGCGTGACATGTAAGGAAAACACCAAAGAAAATGGTGGTGTGTTGTGGTCAAGACGGTTGTTTTGACCAAGGCTTTTCTGTGATCGTGATTCCAGATGAAGATTGAAGGAAAGGGGAGAAAGGGTACCACCATCAGCACAGAGATGGCAGAGAATTAGATCAAAAATCTTGACATCGTCCTAGTTTTGTGATGGCAATTGAAGAACACTTAGATCAAAGAAGAATAACATTGACCTAACAAGGTAGCGACTGCTATCACCATGGTGACCAAGAAACATACTAACCATGGTGATCACAACGACCAAGGTCTAAGAGAAAATGATCTCCAAGAATATAGAACATGCCTAAAACATCTTTGACTGTTACAAACAAGACCACAGGAGATCACATCGATAGCCACACACAAAGGGGTCAACATCAACTTATGCATCCATTCAAAATGCTAACTTCAACAAATGATGCCACCTCATAAAAAAAGGTACAACAAAGAGCCTCTATGCACCAACATCTCAATAAAATGATGCTAAGAAATAAGATGCATAACAAACATGTGAAAAATTACAAGATAGACCCCAAACATGGGTAAATTTTAAATTGGTCCAAAACAAGCACACATATAGCATAACTAGCTCAAACAACATTCCAACATGACCAAACTTAAAACATAAGCATGTCCCATGTTATTAAGGCACATAATATGATTTGATTAAGCTTTTAAGCTCTATTTATGTTAAACAAGCACGATCAACCATAAAACTAGGTCAGGGATCTTACAACCATAGACCCCTAACAAGGATTTCATCCCTGAAATCCTATGCGAAAAGAGAGGGAGACTTCCTATGCATCTCGTACTCCAACTACCACATGGATTCCTCCATTCCACAATGATGCATAGCTTTCTCCATACCTCATAGACCGTCTCACGGGATGAAAATTGATTGAACTCTGTGGGGTTCATGGTGGCGTAGAGGATGTTGATTGCTCTTACATTCAAGGTAGCTTTGTTCATTATAGCTTCATCCCATTCTTCTATCTTTGTCTCTGGTAGCTTGTATAGATGGTCCACCATTTTCCATAGCTCAAGACTTGATCCTTGGATGTAGAATTGTAGCCTTCTTTTCCAATAGAGGAAATTTCTCCCTTCAAAAATAGGAAGGTTGATCCAGTATCTCCCTTCTTGGTAGTCACCCATCTTCTCCTACTTGTAGAAGAATGCTTGGAGAAGTCTGACCGGCCTAAATCGCACGCCCAAAAGGAGTGGATTTAAAGTAGTCAATCTGTTAAAGAGATAACCTGACTCTCATGCCCCCACAATGATAAACGGGGTCCGATGTAGCGATCGAGGTCGAACACAGGAACAAGGTTGGTAGTGTTAAGCGCAAAGAATCTAACACTCATATACCCCAACCTAAGAGGGTATATAAAAGGTGTTCCCTAAGGAATGAAGGTACACAAACTACAGCAGGTCCAGAAAAACAAGAATAAGAAGAACAAAATAAAATAAAATAAATAATATGAAACAAGTATATAGGAGGAAACTTGGGTTGGGGTTCACCTACTAAAGCATCTCACCAACATGCAATATATCTCTCTCTCTCGCACATTCTTACCAAGATAATAAGAAACTACCAAAAGCATCTATTCCACTCTTTCTCAAGATGAGGATAGATCTAAGTCTAAGGGTAGTCTCTCTCTCGAGATGACCACATGTAAACTTCGTAATAGAATATATCGTTGTGAAGCCTTAGCATTCCAACACTATGTGCATTCATACTATTCCATAACACATGATAAAAGCGATATGACTCTCTCGAGATATCAACAATCAAACATCACAAGATGGTAGCTAAGCATACAAGTGAAGCATTAAAATAGGTGCATAGAGATAATCTTGACAAGAATATGTATATTCAATAGAAAGAGACAATATACATGTTGGGAGAGACTTAGTGGCTACTCCCAACCTAAGTTAAGGTGTTTAGCCACTCATGCATGTGGACAGCATAACGGCATTATAGAAAGATGGATACATGAAGTCCCACAAAGAGATGAGGGAAGTATAGTGAGATGGAATGATAGATCTAGAGAGAAGAGATGTGATACAAAACAATACTTCTTCAAATTTGGATCTAACACGTGGATGGTGTGGACAACCTTCTTCTCTCAAATTAGGGATCTTCAATCTTCTCTCTCCTCAGCTTCCACCTTTGGATATCCAATACTGGTGGATGGGATGGTCTGGGATGAATCTGGAACACAACAACACTTCATGGTCAGATCTTATCCTTTGACAAGACAGGTGGGTGTGCTAATTATAGGCACATTCCACAACCTTTGGCCTAGACCACAGTTGCAATCTCAGCTAAGTGAGGGGTGAGACCGCAGTCACGGTCTACTCTTTATTCCATCTTTCACCGCGGTTGAGCTTAGCCATGGTCTGGTGGCTATCGCGATCGAGGTCTGATTGTGCGTTGCTTCTGGGGAGGTCGAGGTTGAGGTCTTCTCGCTCGGTCATGGTTTGTAAGGACTCATCAGTGACCGCGGTCTCAAAACTGGTCACAGTCCTTCTTGATTGTGTTCTGTGTGCACACTGTGACCTCTGGTCTAGCTTTGGGATTCATGTTCCAATCATGACCATTCTCGAAGTCACAGTTGAGCAGTGACCGCAGTCTGTAAACTAGCCGTGATCCATCAACAATGCCTGGCGACCTCGATCTTAAGAGTGCTCTGGAACAACGATCACAGTTGAGGGAAATGAGGGTCATGGTCACGGTCCAGGACCATGACCTGGGTTGTGAATATACCTAAAACCATGTAAGTGAAGCTTTAGTTAAAAAGATAGAAAAAATATGTGAAAATCTAACAAAAGATATACTAAAAGTGGTGTAAAATATATATAGAAAGTACGTAAAATAGAGTGTTATCAACTCCCCCAAACATAGAATCAAGCTTTTCCTCAGGATAACTGTAGGTTCGAGAACTCAGAGAGAGAGAAAAAGCAATCATAATTGACAAAATTATAACATGACTGAAATATCTCATTCTTGCATCAAGATTGTTGTAGCATGTTTTCTAAACCTTACGTCTCATTCCCCCCTTCAAATAGAGTTGCATAATTTCATTTTATTGCCATTGCCTTCAATTGTAAAAGGCTCCTCCCTCTCAATTTGTCACCCCTTCCCTTAGGTAATAACCATACTAATACGAGAACTTTTTGAGGAGTAGCTTTTACACCAATTCTTTATTTTTTAGTTGGCCCTATGCTAATTTGTTCGGGTAGGCTTAAGGCTTTTGGTGTTTTCCTCTTCCTTCTGAACTCCTCACACACAACTGTCGTAAGAATAGTGTTACCCTTTTCGGGCTTCTGACTTTAAGTGAGGTGGTTTTGTGAGTTCTCATTCAGGTTTGGAAGTGTGTAAGCTTGGCTTCAAGAGTCCACATACGGGCATGACATATCTGCATTCATGAGTGCAGCAATATATCGACCGTGCATAAACTTTTGGCATATTTTTGGGCACAACTCTCATATATTTTTTTCTTTATTTCTTTTTGGCATTTTACCCCTCCTTTCAGGCTTGGGTGTGAGGGATTTTTACTTGGTCTTGTAGGCGGCCAAGCCTCTTTTAGATATGCTTCGAAGAGGGCAGTTGTTTCCCTTTCTACAGAGATAAGGATTTTCTGGTCAAAAGCGTTAGGTGAGGGTGGTTGGTCAGGAGTATGTCTAGGTGAAGTTCTCTAGTCTCCAAGGGTTTAATGAGTTAAGGTTGTCACATATACAACGTCTTATTGCAAGAATGAGATAGATTAATATTTCTATGATTTGTTTTACTTGTACATACATGTATATGTTGCTCATAAATTTCTCTCTAAGAGGGAAAAAATACTATAATCAGAAAATTTAGCAAGAGAGGAGGCGAGCTTCTAAAATTAAAAGGTAGTTTTATCAAAATTTCAAAATTTATATAGGTAAAAAGATGGTAAATGTACCTCTGTAGCCCGTTTATGACTCCTCCCCCAAACTTATGATGCACCACATCTCAGGGTGTCAAAATTTGAGTGAGATGTATAAATAGGCTTTCTTTATTTGTTTTTGTTGTTGCTGGTGGAGGCCCACTTGGACTTGAGGAGCATGCTTGCGTATATTCCTCTTAGCAGGTGGTACTGTTCATATTGCATGTTTTCCACCTTGAAGCCAATAGTGGCTATGGCCACCATCCATGATAGGTGCACCTACTGGGGGCTCATGTGGTAGAACTACATCTTCTTAAAGTCCTTTCCTGTCGTATGGTCGTACCCTCTGCAATGACTTCTTATCATGTCGATTATAGATTTGACACATTTGTTTGCCTTTTCTTTTGTGGGCATCTTTGTTGTTGTCAGATTAGTCTTCTTGTTAAGTCAGAAAGCTACGTCTGAGCTATTGTAGAGGACTGCAATCCTTCTGAGGAGGTTGACATGAAGCAAAGTCCAATGATTGTCATGAAGAATGAGTTGGAATATGTGGTCTAGTGGGGACGTCACTAGGCGTTGTTGCAGTCGCTCCTTCTCTCCTGACCTTTTATCCTTTAGGATGTCATCTACCAGTAAGAAGTATGCCATGTGGGTATTTGGCACGGTATCGCCTAGTATCATCTGGTAAGATGACATCATACTTACAAAAAGATATCCTCCTATTTTCAGCGTTTCTCGGAGGTCATCTTTTAGCATGTGAATGCTATCTCTCTTGAAGATGACATCTCACAGTGAATCATCTTCTTTCAAAGAACTCATAATTATAGTCAATTCTTCTAGAGACAGACTGAAGCAGCTCCATCTATCAAAATTCTTAAAAGAAGGTGTAATTTCTCCTGCATGTCCATCTGGTCTTGAATCGCCCAGATCTTCTTCTTCAACCTCTCCTTCCTCAGGTTGTTCCCTTGGAGGCTATTGTTTAGGGACTACTGCTATTCGAGGTTGCTTTATTTTGTCGTCTGGCGTCTATTGGAGCTTCTCCAGAGCTTTTATGCCAGCCTTCTTTCCATGTCGTAGCCCTGGCTAGCTCAGTTGGATCAACCCACATGGTTTTTGGCTTCTCCCTCCAGGTGACCTTTCCAGGTAGATGGATATCCATGTGAAGCCTATGAGGTATATCTTCTAAAGGCATCGTCGGGTCGTTAAAGAATCGATGATCATAAATGACCTTCATAGCATACATACCCCACAGTCTATGCAGGTCTCCATTGTCTAGATCTTCCAGGGGGATGCCCTTTTTGATGGCCTCCATCATGCGTAGTACTATGAAGGTGAAATCCCCCGAACTAGCCTCTTCTTTGAGTTGTGCTCCTCCTCCACAGTCAATTCTTCCCACACCTGGTTGCTTTCATAGATGATCATTTCTTTTTCGCTCAGGGCAGCGGAGCAGGATTTGTGTGATGGAGTGGAGTTTTGGAATCCGTAAATATCAATGACACAAGTGAAGTCATGCATGTTGAGTTGTTTTAAGAATCCCAACAGTTTTCGTAAAGTTGGAATGTTGATTGAGATTTATATAATGATTAAGATTCATAAGTTTATTCTTATTTAGGGAATTTAATTGATTGGTCTACCAATTGATTTTTGGCACCAAATTTGAGTATGGTGTATCTTGAGTGATGATAGAGCTATGGTTAAAATTTGGTGGCCTTTGGATGTTCCTAGAGGAATCTAGGGAGGTTTGAAATTTGGAAAATAATGTGTATATTTGATGATTTATGGACCCAAGTGATGGTTTTTATTAGTGTCACACACCCTTAGCTTATAGGCGAGTCACATGGCCTATCACTGGCCATGGATCTCAGATCTAGTGGTTACATTTTTGGTCTTACAATGAGCCCCGGATCTGGTCTTGTAAGGGCCTTGTACAACCATTAGATGCACTTTGGACGACATCAAAGTCATCTCCCAGCTCCGGATCTTGAGGAGTCATGGAGCAGTGAGGCGTGCAAGCACCCACGCTACCACGATCTCCAAACATGCATCAAACAAAATAGGTGACTGAGCAGTTAAGCTCAACTCGTTGAGGACCATTGTACGACCCTTTACATGTGCCCATTAGTAAACAAATGAGAGAGAACCATCTCATCCTCTCCACTGCTTCTCCATTGTGGAGAGTAGTTTGGGCATAGGAGAGCAATACAGAGTCAGAGGAGGCTTCAACATAGTTTAAGAAAGGGAAAACAAAGCTCGAGGTCAGGGGAGAAAGATGCAGGCATTTGTAGTGGACTTCGAGCTCTCCCTCATGGCTGACAACCTCAGATTGATTGACGACGGAGATGGTGCTCGGGGACAGGTGCAAAGTGTTCCTCATCGAGAATGATGGTAATGCGTGAGTTCCTGAATGCTTATCAATTATTTCTGCACCATCCACCTTGTGTAATGAGAATGTGGGGTGGTTTTCCCCTTTTGCTCCGCCGCAGCTGGAGATGGCACCGGCGAGCTCCTCAAATCTATGATGAGGAAATGCCAACAAGAATCATGCAAGAAAACACAGTTGAGGGAGCCTAGACAGATCTTGTGGACCTCTTTCTAGTTTGTGAAGAGGATAGTATTGTCACCTTTTCCTCACCGGAGTCGAGCCGCATGGTGGCGGCTCTGTTCCTGAGTCCGCTGGAACACGATCGCGAAGGAAGAGAGAAGGCAATCCAAGCCCAAAGGTGAACAGGGCCCAGGCACCCTTGAACCGCCGACTCAGTACGGCCAGGATCCAGGGAGCCACACCCAAGCAGAGCCATGTGATGGCTGCAGATTGGCCAGAATAAGGTAATCAACTTGAAAATCCCCAGTAATTTATAGATCTTAGATAATTCACAGTAAATAGCCCATTTATCATAAAATAACAAACAAGGTACCAAAACGTTCATAAAAATGTGTAGAACAATATAGAAGCATAATATCTGTAGTTTGATGATTGAATATTAGTGATATCCTATAAGATGTATTATTCTTATATCTCCAGTAATAAATAGTAAATGATGATATAAAATTATGGAAAAATGTCAGTAATTCTATAATCATGTTTACAATCCATCTGAAGTAAGAAATAATGATGTTGATGTATGAAATCATGTATTTTACCTAATGTGGCTAATTAGGGCTCATAACCCTAAATAGAATGTAATAAATACATACATGCTCAATAATTGATGAAATTTACAGAGTAAGCTCATATCACTATATGTAACCCTAGTTTTAATTATGAGATCATGATGGTGCATAGAATCCCAGTTTTATTAAGATGAACCTTGAAACATGTGATGAAACCCTAGTTTGAGTAATACATGTATCTTAGGGTTAATATGTATAAATAATGATATGGAACCTGATATTCAGATTATGTATCCTAATCTGGAACATAACATCAGTAACATAAATCCCACATAAGGATGAAGATAAGACAAGTAATAATGTATGTATCCTAAAGAACTAAGCAAACCCTAATGAATGTAATTAGGGTTAAGTTGAGACGTTAAGAACCTAATGATAGTATATAATCTTGTCTTAATCAGGGTTTGGCCAAGATATAGATGACATGAGGAATATATGTGATGATTAGGATATCTCTTTGGAAGGTATGCCATTACCTCTTACTTGGCTTATTATACAATATGCCTGTGTTATATGCATAGTAAAATACTTGGAATATGGTATTGAATGAAATGATTGCTCTTGTATGATATGTTGGCTGGTTTTCTATACTTACTGCGATGAACACATCAAACATAATACATATGTTCCATTATATGAAAGCACCAACTCTTTGGCAGTGTGCGTGGAAGTGACCGAACTCTTTGGTAGTGGTCACATTGTACATATGGAAGCACCAACTCTTTGGTAGTGTGCTTGGACCCAACTCTTTGGTAGTGGTCACATTGTACATATGATCCAACTCTTTGGTAGTGATCATAAAGGCCTTGAGATATAATGGAAAATGAGTGTAAAATATGTGTTCTCTTTTGTTAATGAATATCATCGTGCAAGTGTATGCTTTTCCTATATTCTTCTGTTACTGCCAAGTATTAGTTTTATCTTATTGCCAAGATATGACGAGAGGTAAATAAAAGACACGTAGTCGTACTCAGTACAATATTCTTGAATATTGTGCTGACGTGTACCGCATGTAATCTTTTGTTTAGGTTGTGGTTATTCTCTTGAAGATCTGGGATAGTGAGAGTTGTATAGCGAGCTGATGTACAGGTGGACCTGTTGTCTTAAGACCTTGTTTTTAGTAGTAGTACATGTATATGTATAGTTTGTTGTTCAATATGTAATATCAAATGTTGTAACAATTCATGTTGTAACTATATGTTGAATGGTGAACATGTATTGTATGGTTTTATTACTATTCATGTGCATGTGCTACTGTTGTTTCCTTTTGACTCCGTTGATTTTCTTCTTATTAGCCTAGTGTGGGATGTTTAAATTGGGATTCTCACTGAGGTGAGGGTTTCAATTTGGACGTCACACATCAAATTAAGTTTTATAAAATCCGGGGACGTCACAGGTGGTATCAGAGCATGAACAATAGCAAAGCCTGACATTTGCTCATTATGCAACTCAAAACTAGAAAACCTTGAACTTAATAATCTTTAGGGTTAGATTAGTAGTCTTTAGAGACTAGATCTAACCTAGCCTCTAGGTTAGCACCTAGATGTCCGAGAACTAGGTCTAGACTGGTGCTTGTTGTGTAGCAAGTCCTTAGATGTCGTTATTTCCTTGTAGTGAAGCGGTATGGGACGTTGCACTATTTGGAAATGATGTGCATCAAGGGAAGAGAAATGCTAGACATATTGCGCACGTTGTCTAGAGTAGCTACACTAATCTACCCCTTGTTCTCACCCTTTTCACTAGTTTTCATGACATTGTACTCTCTACTATGTGTGGGACACTCGTTTCTGGATTTGGTTTTTGATTCCAATCGAATAGAACCTCGACAGTTTTCTCTGATGCTTGTTTTATCGGAGAAAAACTATATCATATTTTATTATATATATGTATTACAAAAATGTGTCCCCACACATGTACAAGTAGGAGGTGACCATGCAATCTAAGTGAAAGTGAATGACATCAGTCTAGAAGAGAGAATAGTTCTAGATTAGATGTCTAGAGCCTTGTTAGAATATATGATAGTTGGAATAGATGAAATAAGTTTTGATGATATGATGTAAGCTTGATAGAGATGATATCAGATAGTTTATGAAGATATATGTTTGTCTTTGTAGACTTACGTTAAATTTTGATGATTTGAGATAATTTTTGATGATGCAAGTAACTAGGCTTTTATGAGATAAGATATGATAAGACAAGATGTGAGTTAGCATGAGCCTCAAGCTCTTTTACAAAGGAGGACCTCTAGTGTTAGGACCAGCTTTAGGGTCAACTCCAGAGAGAGTGAGATCCATTGGGAGAAGGTTAGAGAACCTAAATTCCAAGATATGAGAATTCTGAGAAATATTTGTTGTGATATGTCCTAAACTAGACTACTCCTGAGTGAATGAGTTGAGCTGCTTTATGCATGATTCCTATAGTCATGTTGAACCCTGGATGTCCTTGGGAGGAACAAACCCTAGAGACAAAGAGAGGTTGGATCTATGTGCATGTGAATATGAGTATATGAGAACCTACCATCTGGGTGAGGGAGAGAAAGTCCCAATACCTTAGAGGAGGTAACTATGTTTTAGTTTCTGTGAAGCCTCATGCTCGGGTTGGTAGTTTCCCACATAGGAATGTAGTGGTGGTGTATATAGAGAAAGTTTTTGGCTAAGCATAACTCATGGGTAGAGACCTATGAAGAGTATGTCATTATGTGTTTTTGTTTGTGCTTATGTGGCTAGATCTTATAAAGCTATCACTAGTGCCAATGGGCTATATCTATGAATGCTAGACTAAGAGGGGAAAGATAAAGGTATGTGCATATGAGATACTCATATAGTTTAGTTAGCTCAGAGACTGAGCATGACACTACCCTCATGATATGGGATAGGAGAACCTTAATTGGACTATATGAAGTTTTGATATATGTTTAACAAGCCACTCAGAATCGTTGTTTAGCACAACTGTGGTATTATAAATGTAGGAACACTATCTAAGTTTGAGATATCATACGAGGGTACGACATGAAGGAAATCTAGAAAGGGTTTAATAGATCTCAATGCATAAATGGTTAACAATATACATCAATAATGATGATAATGTGAAAATGTTGGTTAATCTTGCGATGGAATCACATGTAAATGTTATAACTTATTATGAACAATGAAATAAGATCTTATGAATGGAACATGTTACATGAGGTGTTAATCATAGTACTTAATAAAGATGAAAGATATAGTTTGATAGTTAGCACGACATAATGTTGATGACACCTTGACATAATGGGTTAACTCCCTTAGAACATGGTAATATGATTTGGGAACCCTAATGCTTGGGTAAAGATAAGGATGCTACCCTAACATATGAGATATGTAATGACATAAGCTAAGCTTCTAAACCCTTGTTTGAGCCTTCTATGGAGTGAGGTTTCACCCTTGATGCTTTTGAATCCTCCTAATATTGCTTTGGATACATGGTTTTAGGTAACCTTGCGAATATGTTACACATAGAATAATGCCTACATGTGGATGAAGGCAAGATAAGGTTTTCCTTGGAAGTATGAGTATGGTTTACTTTCAAGGATGAAAGTTCTTTTAAGATGTATATGATGTAAAAAACAAGTTTTCTGGGTTAATTTCGAGGATGAAATATCCTTTAAGATGTGTAGGATGTGATGGAGTGGAGTTTTGGAATCTGTAAATATCAATGACACAAGTGAAGTCATGCATGTTGAGTTGTTTTGAGAATCCCAAGTGTTTTCGTAAAGTTGGAATGTTGATTGAGATTTATATAATGATTAAGATTCATAAGTTTATGCTTATTTGAGGAATTTAATTGATTGGTCTACCAATTGAGTTTTGGCACCAAATTTGAGTATGGTGTACCTTGAGTGACGATAGAGCTATGGTTAAAATTTGGTGGCCTTTGGATGTTCCTAGAGGAAGCTAGGGAGGTTTGCAATTTGGAAAATAATGTGTTTATTTGATAATTTATGGACCCAAATGATAGTTTTTATCAGTGTCGCACGCCCTTAGCTTATAGGCGAGTCACGTGGTCTATCGCTGGCCATGGATCTCATATCTAGTGGTTACATTTTTGGTCTAACAGTGAGCCCAAGATATGGTCTTGTAAGGGCCTTGTACAGCCATTAGATGCACTTTGGACGGCATCAAAGTCATCTCCCAGCTCCGGATCTTGAGGAGTCATGGAGCAGTGAGGCGTGCAAGCACCCACGCTACCACGATCTCCAAAAATGCATCAAACAGAATAGGTGACTGAGCAGTTAAGCTCAACTCGCTGAGGACCATTGTACGACCCTTTACATGAGCCCATTAGTAAACGGATGAGAGAGAAGCATCTCATCCTCTCCACTGCTTCTCCATTGTGGAGAGTAGTTTGGGCATAGGAGAGCAATACAGAGTCATAGGAGGCGTCGACTTAGTTTACGAAAGGGAAAACAAAGCTGGAGGTCATGGGAGAAAGATGTAGGTGTTTGTAGTGGACTTTGAGCTCTCCCTCATGGCTGCCAACCTCAGATCGGTTGACAATGGAGATGGTGCTCGGGGATAGGTGCAAAGTGTTCGTCATCGAGAATGATGGTGATGTGTGAGTTCCTGAATTCTTATCAATTATTTCCGCACCATCCACCTTGTGTAATGAGAATCTGGGGTGGTTTTCCCCTTTTTCTCCTCCGCAGCTGGAGATGGCACTGGCGAGCTCCTCGAATCTATGATGAGGAGATGCCAACAAGAATCGTGCAAGACAGCATAGTTGAGGGAGCCTAGATAGATCTTGTGGACCTCTTTCTAGTTTGTGAAGAGGACGATATTGTCACCTTTTCCTCACCGGAGTCGAGCCGCACGACGGCAGCTCTATTCCTGAGTCCGCTGGAACACAATCACGAAGGAAGAGAAAAGGCGATCCAAGCCCAAAGGTGAACCGGGCCCAGGCACCCTTGAAATGCCTACTCTATGCGGCCAGGATCCAGGGAGCCGCACCCAAGCAGAGCCATGTGATGGCTGCTGATTGGCCAGAATAAGGTAATCAACTCGAAAATCCCGAGTAATTTATAGATCTTAGATAATTCACAGTAAATAGCCCGTTTATCATAAAATTACAAACAAGGTACCAAAACGTTCATAAAAATGCGTAGAAGAATATAGAAGCATAATATCAGTAGTTTGATGATTGAATATTAGTGATATCCTATAAGATGTATTATTCTTAGTTCTTGAGTAATAAATAGTAAATGATGATATAAAATTATGGAAAAATGTCAGTAATTCCATAATCATGTTTACAATCCATCTGAAGTAAGAAATAATGATGTTGATGTACGAAATCATGTATTTTACCTAATGTGGCTAATTAGGGCTACTATCACTAAATAGAATGTAATAAATACATCCATGCTCAATAATTGATGAAATTTACAAAGTAAGCTCATATCAGTATATGTAACCCTAGTTTTAATTATGAGATCATGATGGTGCATAGAATCCTAGTTTTATTAAGATAAACATTGAAACATGTGATGAAACCCTAATTTGAGTAATACATGTAACTTAGGGTTAATATGTATAAATAATGATATGGAACCTGATATTCAGATTATGTATCCTAATCTGGAACATAACATCAGTAACATAAATCCCACATAAGGATGAAGATAAGACAAGTAATAATGTATATATCCAAATGAACTAAGCAAACCCTAATGAATGTAATTAGGGTTAAGTTGAGATGTTGAGAACCTGATGATAGTATATAATCTTGTCTTAATCAGGGTTTGACCAAGATATAGATGACATGAGGAATATATGTGATGATTAGGATATCTCTTTGGAAGGTATGCCATTGCCTCTTACTTGGCTTATTATACAATATGCTTGTGTTATATGCATAGTAAAATACTTGGCATATGGTATTGAATGAAATGATTGCTCTTGTATGATATGTTGGTTGGTTTTCTATACTTACATCTATGAACACATCAAACAGAATATATATGTTCCATTATATGAAAGAACCAACTCTTTGGCAGTGTGCGTGGAAGTGACCGAACTCTTTGGTAGTGGTCACATTGTAAACATGGAAGCACCAACTCTTTGGTAGTGTGCTTGGACCCAACTCTTTGGTAGTGGTCACATTGTACATATGATCCAACTCTTTGGTAGTGATCATATAGTCCTTGAGATATAATGGAAAATGAGTATAAAATATGTATTCTCTTTTGTTAATGAATATCGTTGTGCAAGTATACACTTTTCTTATATTCTTCTATTACTGCCAAGTATTAGTTTTATCTTATTCCCAAGATATGACGAGAGGTAAATAAAAGACACGTAGGCGTACTCAGTACAATATTCTTGAATATTGTGCTAACGTGTACCACATGTAATCTTTTTTTTAGGTTGTGGTTATGCTCTTGAAGATCCGAGATAGTGAGAGTTGTATAGCGAGCTGATGTACAGGTGGACCTGTTGTCTTAAGATCATGTTGTTTAGTAGTAGTACATGTATATGTATAGTTTGTTGTTCAATATGTAATATCAAATGTTGTTACAATTCATGTTGTAACTATATGTTGAATGGTGAACATGTGTTGTATGGTTTTATTACTGTTCATGTGCATGTGCTACTGTTGTTTCCTTTTGACTCCCTTGATTTTCTTCTTCTTAGTCTAGTGTGGGATGTTTAAATTGGGATTCTCACTGAGGTGAGGGTTTCAATTTGGACGTCACACATCAGATTAAGTTTTAGAAAATATGGGGATGTCACACTTTGGCTTTTTCCTCTGTCTCAATAAATATTCTGTTCAAGATTGCCTCTACGACTATGTGAGACTCGCCTCCTAGCCTTACTTGCAGCTGATAATCTCCACCACCTACCTTTCTTGTTTCACTACTGGTAGTGACCTTCTTTAGTGATGATAGGAACTCTGTGGTCAATTTCTTGTAGAATTTCACCTTAGGTGTGCATAAGGTGCGTAAGTTTGCACCTTCTAGGAATTTCACTATCCTGTCGTAGATTCCCACTTTTTGAAATCTACTACGTCCAGGTAACGGGTAGGGCAAAACTCCTTGTTTTGGTACATCCAGTTGTAGGTAGACTGGTGTATGAAGTTCCTTGGTATGAACGGGGGTTCTCTAGATCGTGTAGATGTCTCCCCCACGACTTCCTTGATTTTCTTGCCCTTTGCTCCCTTGGCTTGTAAGCACCCAATGGTTTTATCTTTTTGTTGCTCTGGGATCCCTTTGGTGAAGCCTTTCTCTTTTTCCCTTGTACTCATCTCTCTGACTCCCCAGGATGATACTTGGAGGTCTCTGTCCGCTTAGTTTGTTCTGTTTCATGGTTGGAGTCCTTCGTTGTCTTGTTTCCCAGTATCCTTTGATACTATTCTAGCCTCAGTTGCACCTCAACTCGTTTGGCCTCTACGAGGGAAGTATTCCTCTTGAGTGTTGCTATTAAATCCTCCACTATCTTTTCCAACTCCTTTAGGGATGTTTCCTTCTGGAAGATGGGGTCATTGTTTGCTGAAGAAGACATTCTGCAAGGTTTCAGTTATGGATTAGTTTATAATTAGTTTAACAGAGACATTCTTATTGCATTCAGCAAAGTGAAGTTGTAATTGTCAACTTTCATGAATATATGTAAGGACCATGACCCATGGTCATGTTAAAAACAGAGAGGACATTGTGGTCGTGGTCTTTGAAGGAGGTTGCTATCACAGTTTACTGAATAGGGACCGTTGTCGCGGTCTTCTTCCTTACTTTGGCCAGGTCATGGTTCAGGGGACCGCGACCTCGAGTAGTTGTCCTCTACACAGTGACCCACAGTGGAACTAGTAGTAGGGGTGAACACCACAGCTAGGTTAGGGTTGACAAGCATGCCACGGTCACGAATGCAGAGGTGATGACCGCGAGCCATGATCCTCCTTCATCCGACTGTTCTGATTCCTATCTCTATCTGTTTACTTGCCTTTCGCCTCACCGGCTGGTAGTTGTATCATTATTGATGTTTTTAGGGTTTTAGCTATTATTTGTAAGTGTCGCCATTAGGGAAGTTAGGGTATCAGGAAGGCCGCGAACAACTATCGGCGGCATGATTGATAATTGTCGATAGGAGGATCAGGAAAATCGATTCAGTCGAGGGACTAAATCAGTAGTGACATGGCGATGGGTAAAATCAAGGAATCTGCAATTTAGAGGTGCAAAAGGTGTTTTCCAGTTACCTTTTTTATGGTTGCGACAAAGGAATCAAACACGGTGGGGTAATTGGCTTCGCTGTGGCGGCTGGTCGTCGATCGCGGCGGAGCGAAAAATAGGGTTTATCTAAAACTTGCGAAAGCTAGGAGCGAAAAGAGTCTGAGAGACGACGGTTTAAGGATATATATACTAAAGTGACCACGACCTCTCGATTGGAGGGAATGACCATGATCGTGGTGTACTGAAGCACAACTACGGTCGTGGTCTATTTCCTTTTTCAGAGTAACTACGGGTCGCAATCTAGGATCTTGGTCCTGGTCACCGCAGGTTGCGGTCTTACGCGATGCAAGGCTGCACCACGATCGTGGTCCATACTGTGATCAGATCAAAACAAAGGTCATTATCTTAGTTAAATCATCAATTACTCAAAAGAAGATGGATATGTACATCACTTAAAAGAGTAGAAAACTAATCAAAATAAAAAGGGAAGAGAAAACAAAGCTTAAGAAAAAGGCAAAAACTTGGGTTGCCTCCCAAGAAGAGATTACTTTAAAGTCTCTTAGCTAGACTTCATAATTCTTCACTCCTTGGGTCCTGTAGTTGGATGTGGAAACTCTTCATTCCTTTTCTCATTTGGCTGATATTGTTCCTCCAAATTGATCTCAGATCATTGCACAAAGGCCTCATCATCATAAAATCTTTTTACCCTATGTCCATTGACCTTGAAAATTCCAATTTTCTCTCCTTGAATATTCATTATTCCTGATGGGTAGATCTTCACCACAGAGAAGGGGCTTGACCATCTTGTTGTAAGCTTCCTAGGGAAGAGCCTAATGCTTGAATTGAAGAGAAGAATTGTGTCTCCTTCATAAACATCCTTGTTCTTTAGGTGGGCATCATGCCACACCTTAGTCCTTTGTTTGTAGATTCTAGCATTCTCATAGGCATGCAATATCAGCTCCTCGAGCTCCTATAGGTGTAGGAATATTTTCTATCCAGCCTTCTCCAAGTCCATATTTAGAAACTTGATCGCCCAACGGGCTTTATGTTCGAGCTCCAAAGGTAGATGGCAGGACTTGCCATAAATTAATATGTACGGTGTCATGTCTATCTGTGTCTTATAAGCTATCCTATAGGCCCAGAGAGCATCATTAAGATTCATGGACCAGTCCTTCCAAGTGCAGTTCACTGTTTTCTCCAAAATTTGCTTAATATGTCAGTTAGATACCTCTACTTGTCCCGAGGTTTGAGGGTGATAGAGTGTAGCAACTTTATGATTTATGTAACATCCCTGACCTGGGTTATTCTTTAACCCTAGTTGTTTTGATTAATAAAGATGATTATATGCTTAATCTCATCTTGTGAAAAGTAATTAAGGCTCAAAAGGAACCTATGTTTCAATTTTGATCATGTTTGAACAATGTTGAAGCAATGTTTGCTTATTTTGGACTAAATTGCAAATTACCCAAGTTGAGGGGTTAAATTACAAATTTTGCATGATAAGATGTTCCTCTGATGTTGAGACATCATAAGAATGAATATGATGTAGTGGTATGGTTTCCACAAGCTTCGATACCAAGATTAAGCTTGTAAAGCAATCCTTGTGCATTAAAACCTAGTTTTGGTGTAATGTGCAATTTACCCAAAATCTAGGGTTCAATATGCACATTACCACTTCAACAAGGTCCCTAATATTTCTTAGCATCATTTAGAGCAAATAAAATTAGAGGGACTCCTCATTTGAATTAAGTTGTAGGAGAGAGAATCTTGACATTAAAATAATCAAGAATAATGCCTAACTGAAACCCTAATTCGATTTGGGGCAAAAATGGATAACAATAATTGAAGGGCTTTCAACCAAAATGTTTTGGGTTTATTTTGAATAAGGATGGACGTTCCTTTAACAAGATAAGGAATGAAAATATCTTAAGTAGGTGAAATTCCACTCACCTATTTATAAAGAAAAGTAATATCCACTCACATGTGGGATATTATATTATAAGCATTAAGGTGCTTAATTTTCTTTTCTTTAAATTGAGGATAATGAAGGAGAATTAAAGGCAAGGAAGGTGCCTCGTACCCAAGGTAGTTGAGGGGGAAGAGGCGGCCACTTTATTGGGATTAAATGGATTTTTTTAAGGCATTTTCTCTCTCATCAATTTCCTTATAAAAGAGGCCTTTTTCGGATTTTCTTCTTCCCCTTGCTTGCAAAACCGACCAAGGAGCTAGGGAGGAGCAGGGAGCACGTCCCCAACCTGTGGGTAAGCCCTTGACCTTCGTTCTCCATGATTTCATGGTGGAAATCGAAAATAAATTATGGATTCCTTCTTATTTCGATCTCCTCTTCAACCCTAGCCAACTTTTACAATCAAAAGCTTGAGGACGAGCCTTGGGGGAGTTGCAAGAGCTTCATCCACCATTAATGGCGTGATCTTGGAGCTTTGGAGCTCAATTGGAGGCGGGTTTTATAACTGAAACCCTTAAACATTACTATTGCATCAATTCTCTATGCTTTGTTGATTGATTTCTTCAATTTGATATACTCTTGTTTCTTTGCTGCAATTTCCATCAAGAACGGTTGTTTTTCTTGGTTGTTCGAAGGAAGGGGATGATGAAATCATCCTATATGCTTATCCAAAGAAAATTACCAAGCCAAATGGTTTTTATAGCTATTCCAAATAGTTTAAATTTGATTGGCTATGCGGTTTCAGCAAACTGTTTAAGGGCAAATGGTTTGAAACCGTTTGGGAGAAAACGGTTTCAAGACCGTTTGAGATGGTTGACCAAGCGTTGACCGTTTGGGAATCTTGTTCCTAATTATGTAGACTAATGACCCTACACATTTGAGGGGTTAACTCCAAAGGAATCGTGAGTTGAAGGCCAATCAATTAGGCAAATCAAATTGAATTAAATGCTGATTTTCAACCTGATTAACTGGACCTGTTTGGGAAAACGGTTTCAAAACCGTTTGATATGGTTGACCAAGCGTTAACCGTTGGCGATTCCTGTTCCTAATGATGTTGGTTAATAACCCTCCAAATTTTAGGGGTTAACTCCAAAGGAATCGTGAGTTGAAGCCTAATCAATTAGGGAAACCTAATTGGATTAAGTGCTGATTTTTCAACCTGATTAACTTGACCTTTTTGGGAAACGGTTTCAAGACCGTTTGGTGGAGTTGACCAAGTGTTGACAGTTTGAGATTACCGTTCCTAATGATGTTGGTTAATGACCCTCCAAATTTGAGGGGTTAACCCCAAAAGAATCATGCGTTGAAGGCTAATCAATTAGGGAAACCCTAATTGAAAACAGTGCTGAAATTCCAATGAGTTATGTTGAGATTTTGGGTTGATTAGCCCAAACGGTTTCACGACCGTTTGGGGATCACCCAAACGGTCTCAAGACCGTTTGGGGATCACCCCAAGACCGTTTGTAGGTCTGGGGTCAAGTATAGTTGACCAACTGAAGGTCCAAAGGTACTAATCATATTGCAATGTAGTGCTGATTTGTTGATCAACTCGATAGACCAATCCATGATGAATTTTCACTAGAGTCCAAAGGTTGGATGGGCAAACGGTCTCAAGATCGTTTGGTGGTCACCCAAGACCGTTTGGAGGTCTAGGGTTGAGTATGGTTAGGTGTTTGAAGGTCTAAAGGTACCAAGTTTTTAAACAATGTAATGCTGATTTGGTGATCAATCCAATAAACCAAACCCTAATTGGATTGCTTAGATTTGAGTGATATGATGGGCAAACGGTCTCAAGACCGTTTGGAGGTCATCCAAACGACCTCAAAACCGTTTGGGGTCAGGTCATATACCCAATTTGGATGATGGTTCAATGGTTTCAAAGCAACTAGTCTTACATTGATTAGTGTTGTTGAATCATCGATTCCAAACCCGAATTCAATTGAATCAAACCCTAATTGATGATCAATTGAGGGTCAATTGAGAGTCAAATTAGTTGAAGTTTGACCTATTAAACTCAATTGAAGTATGAGGGTAGGTCCAATTGATGACTGGTTCCATGAATTCAATGATTGAAGGAATCAACATTGAAAACCCTAATTCAATTGGATACCCTAAGTAATGGAGGTCCAATGTGATTGAATCTCTTGAGAATCAAGATGATGAATGATCCATTGATCCAATGTTGATTAGTAATGATAATCAAAGAAGGTACAAAGGTTGAAACCCGAATAGTACCTAAGGGATTAGTGCCAATTAAGGGATGAATTCCTAATTGCTTATAGGGTCAATGACTTGATACACTATGTTAATCATAGTTGTATGTACTCAACTAAAGGGTGATATGACCTATTCAAGTTGAGAAGTTGATAGCATCAATTAATACATGAATATTATTCATGTGGTGGTTAAGAGTTATGATCCTTAAGTAAAGAGATCATAAAACCCTAAACATGAACATAAACCCTAATTGACAGGGTTATTGAACTCAAACCCTAGTTGAGGGTGTATCCATGTGAAACCCTAACTGAGGGTGTATCCATGTGAAACCCTAGTTGAGGGTGTATCCATGTGAAACCCTAATTGAGGGTGATTTCATGAGAAACCCTAATTGGGAATGATTACCAAACCTTGAATATGGGAAACGTGATATGAAACCCTAATGAAAGGTGATGCTATATGTAACCCCTATTCTAAAGAAGGGAGATGGTATGTGAAACCCTAATCCCTAATGAAAGAATAGAATTCATACTTGAATACGATTCATGAGGGGAACTTTTGTAGCACGACCGTGGTAGCTTCACTTTGCACGACCGTGCAAGGTTGCACAGCCGTGGTGGCTTCTCTTTACACGACCGTTCTTGGTTGCACGACTGTGGTGTTCGATGCTTGATTTAGATGTGATTTGAAAGTGACCTCATATGATCATATACCTTGATATGATTAAAAGTCCAATATAATTGGATGAAGGATACATAAGATATGTGATGAGAAACCCTAGTTGAGGGTGTATCATTGTGATTGTTTAAAAGTAACTTTATAATAAAGTCATGCCTTAAACTAAGATAAGTCCATATCATTGTGAGATAGTTGTACAATTGTAATGTGTGGCCTTTGCATTATATGCTAAAGGTAAGAGATTAGTGATGGAATGTATTAAGAGGGAAATACCTTAATACAAGATAAGATGGATAACTCAACAGAGTTTGAAATGATGAGAAAGTGATACATAAAGATATGATAGTTATCACATTCAACATTTTAGGGTTTATATGCCTTGATGTACTTCAAATCCAATATAATTGGGTAAGAAACATATGAAGTGTGTTATGCAACTATTACAATGAAATGTAATGAGTTGTTACACCTTGATGAGTGTTAATTAATGTACCTTGAGAATGGGGTTAAGCCCAAATGATGTGTATGATATAATCATACCATGATAAGGATGAGGTATGTTAACCTTAGTCCTGCATCATGCTTTTAAGTATGAAGCTTTGTGAACAAATTACCACATATGATGATTTAAAGACAAAGAGATTCAATAACCTTATGTGTATAGGGTAAACCCTATTTCCAAATTATGCTTTTGAGCATGAATCTTCATGATTGAAGTATAAAATGAGGAATCAAGATTCCTGATCATAAGTAAAGGATGTGAATAACCCTAATTGATGAGATTTAGGGAACCTAACTCTTGTAAGAGTAGGGAGGAACAACTTCTTTGATATGAATTATTTACTATTTATCAGTTGAATTAACCATGCAGGTTTTTATATGGGAATGATCATATCTAGGTATGGATAATGACACAGTATTCATTGAAAGCATGTTTTAGCTTTATGAATAGTGAAATATTTCTGATGCCTTGTTAGTGGCATCTCGCGAGATTTGATGGGCTCTGAGAGCCATAAATACCATCAAGGTCATGCTTTAGAGATGACTTGTGATGAGAGTATTGAGAAATGATAATTGATGTGAGTTAGGCTTGTTACATTTAGTATTCTTCCTTCACAGCTGCTATGCTAATGTTTATTATTTGAGAACATGTATGATGCTAAGAGAATACTGAATGTACCTAACTAATCAAGTGTAATCATACTATGTAGAGCCCTGATCATAGATCCGTCATTGTCAGAAATCAAATGATGGTGAAACAGGTTTTCCTAAGGGAATTCGTGGATCACATACTTTTGAGTATGTGGGGTATATGGATGTGTAGAACCTTACATCCTAGTGTAGGTATTGATATAGATGTGTAATCCGTCAACCCTTCACTACAAATCCATACCGCATCAGTGGAAGGTAAACACGAAATCTCCTGATGACGAAGAAAGCACAGATACCGCATCAGTGGAAGGTAAACACGAAATCTCCTGATGACGAAGAGAGTACAGAACGCCACTGTCACTCTAAAATAGCGAAGGACCAGATTACCCTGGTGAGCTATAACAGCAGAGACACAAGATGTCCTGCAAGCAATCCTCTTACTGACTGAGGAAGGTGAAGGTCATGAGAATCTGGCTCTTTCGATGACCTAGTATGATACCGAGGCAACTTAACAGTGGTCGGTTGGACTATGAGTGGTATACCTCATCTCCGCAGGGCTTAAGAATGTTTGTAAAACATAATCAACTGCGTAGTATATCTTCTTAGGATGAACTACGAGATGTTGAATTGGTGTCCCATTATATAAGTACTCTTGTTCTTCATATTTCTTAAATGTTGAACTTCTGCTTAGTACTAAAGTGTTGTTGAATACATTAAGAGCTTTTATTGCTTATGTATTCTTGAATTACTATATAAAGCTTCTAGTGGAGAGTTATAACTCCCACTGGAACAATTTGAACATTGTCTTACCCCGTAGTGTTCAACTTTTTAGGTGGTCTTTGAAGACAAAGGATCCCTTTTAAGGATGAGCAGCAACAGCAACAGCAGTATCAGGGGCAACAGTGAATCTCAGGTGGAGATACTGTCTGCTGAGACATGTAGTTAGTTAGTCTTATGTCGTCTCTATACTCTCAGGTCCTAGGAGTTAATGGTTTGAGTTTTTGGCTTTGTCTCTTGAAATTTTGAATCATGTTGTACATAACTACTCAAGAGTGGTTTAACAGAGATGTAAACTGTTCATTTTGTTTCTTATAAAATAAATTGTATGGTTTCCTGATCTTGTCACAAAATGTTTGAAATTTCCAATAATTTTTCATATTCCGCTGCTAAACGAATTGCTTCCGCTAAGTTTAAATCGTGTTATCTCGGGTTTTGGAGATCAGAGCCCACAATTTACCCCATACTTCTTTAATAGTGCCTCAAATAGCTTTTCTCCAAAATGTGATCCGCCGTTGCTTATGATAGTGCAAGGCACTCTGAAGCGTGGAAAATTGGTTTTCTTGAATAGCTTGATCACAAATTTAGAATAGAAAGTTTGGGTCGCTACAACCGCTACGCATTTCATCACGTAGTCAACAACCACTAAAATGTTCTGATAACCTTTTGATGATGGGAAAGGACCCATGTAGTCTACTCCCCAAACATCAAAGATTTATACTTCCACCCAGTCAGCCATAGGCATCTCGCTCCTCTTACTAATATTTCCAGTACGTTGGCATTCCTTGCAAGATTTGAAAAAATATGTCATGTCTTTGAACATGGTGGGCCAGTAAAACCCAGATTGAAGCACTTTTACAGCTGTTCTATCTCCACTGTAATGTCCTCCATTCGGCGAAGAATGGAATTCGTTTAGGATCAGTGGGACTTCCTCCTCTGGTATACACCTTCGATACAAATTGTCAGAACATCTCTTAAACAACAGCGGGTCGTCCCAATAATAGTTCTTAACATCAGAGAAGAGCTTCTTCTTCTGGTTGTATGTTATGTATGGAAGTAGTTGGCCACAAGCTAGATATTTAAAGATATTTTCAAACTATGGAAGACTTGGCTCTTCGGTCTGATCCATCAGCAGGGCTTCACCAGCAAAATTTTCATTCACCGATAACTTATTCACCTCATCAAAAACTATTCTAGACAAGTGAAATGTGACCACATTTTCTTCTCCTTTATTATCAATAATTTCATGATCAAATTCTTGTAATAGTAGGGCCCACCTCAGTAGTCTTGGATTTGTGTCCTTCTTTTGCATGAGATAGCATATAGCTCTGTGGTCAGCATAAACCTTGACCTTGGCTCTGATAATGTATGATTGAAATTTGTCAAACGTGAAAACAACTGCTAACATCTCCTTTTTGGTAGTGGTATAGTTCTCTTGGGCTTCGTCCAGCATACGACTAGCGTAACATATGACATGGTGCTTTCGGTCTTTATTCTATACTAGGACCGCACCTATGGCATAGTCACTTGCGTCGCACATTATTTCAAAAGGTAGCTCTCAATCTAGAGCTTGCAAGATTGGTGCAGAGGTTAAAGCCTCTTTTAGGGTCTAGAAATCTTTTGAACACTCATCATCAAACTCGAACATTACGTCCTTAATCAACAAATTTGAAAGGGGCTTCAATATCTTTGAAAATTCCTTGATGAACATCTTGTAATATCCAACATGACCCAGGAAACATCTTACTTTAGTCACATATTTTGGTGGAGGTAGTTTGGAGATGGCTTCAATCTTGCTTAGATCCACCTCAATGCCTTTCTTGAGACTTTGTGTCCTAGGACAATGCCACTCTGTACCATAAAGTGGTACTTCTCCCAGTTCAGACCAAATTTTTTTCCTTGCATCTTTGTAGAACTAGGGACAAAATTTCTTATGCAAGCATCAAAATCTGTTCCATAAATAGAGAAGTCATCCATAAACACTTCAACTATATCTTCTAAAAAGTCATAGAACATGGAAATCATGCAACGTTGGAAAGTTGTAGGTGCATTGCATAGGCCGAAAGGCATTCTTCTGAAGGCGTACGTGCCATAGATGAATGTAAATGTCATTTTATCTTGATTGTCCGAGTGTATCAAGCCTTGATAGAATCCAGAATATTCATCTAAGAAGTAGAAGTAATCATGGTGGGCAAGTCTTTTAAGGACTTGATCAATAAATGGAAAGGGAAAATGGTCCTTCTTCATGGCCGAATTTAGCTTTCTATAATCAATACACATTCTCCAGCCTGTGACAGTTCTGGTGGAGACTTCATTGTCGTTATCTCCCTTCACCACTGTCATTCCACCCTTCTTAGGTACTACATGAATGGGGCTCACCCAATTGTTGTCTCTTATTGGGTATGTGATTCTCGCATCACGTAGCTTCAAAATCTACTTCTTGACTACTTCCTTCAACAATTGGTTCAATTTCCTTTGAGGTTGCACTGACTGTCTTGTCGATTCTTCTAATTTTATCATGTGCATGCACATAGCTGGATTTAGTCCCTTGATATCCTCAATTGAATATCCAATAACTCGTTTATGATCCCTCAAATCTCCTAGTAGTCTTTCCCGTTGTTCTTCTATTAGGTTAGCATTGATGATGACGGGATTCCTTCTTTCCTCATCCAGGAACTCGTACTTCATCTATTTTGGTAGTGGCTTTAGTTCCAGCTTTGGCTTCGGGGCTTCTAACTCTTAGTTTCACTATTCCAAAGAAGCATACTTCACTGTCTCTATCAGTTCTTCGTCATCGTGGAGACTTTCTTCACCTTAATTAAGATAATCTAGTATCTCAACCACTTCGAGGTATTCCATCAAGGGATTCGGGTTGTTTAAGGCACTCATAAGTGGGTCCACAATGGCTTTCTCCTCTTGAATCTCTTCACAATACTAGTTATAGCTATCCATGAAGTAGACTGAATCTAAAAGAGATGGTCGCTTCATAGCATCCTTCACTTTGAAATCAATATGGTCACTTCTAACTCGGAGGGTTATGACACCTTCTGTGACATCTATCAGGGCTCTTCCATTAGATAGAAAAGGTCATCCAAAGATTATCAGACACTTTGGGTCCTCCACAGTATCTATCACAACAATATCACAAGGTATGAAGGATTGTCCCACACAGATCGGGACATCTTCCACTATACCCATATGTCTCTTGAAATGTGATCAGATAGCTCTATCTGCAACCTTGTCTTGATCATATCGGTCAATCCCAATCTTTGTGATAAACTCAGAGGCATTAGGCTTATGCTGGCTCCCAAATCTGCCAGTCCCTTCCTTTTGACGTTGTCTCCAACACAAAAGGGGATGTTAAAAGCCCCTGGGTCTTTCTTCTTGGTAGGTAGTTCAGCCTGAACAAACACACTGGACATGTTTGCCAGGTGTACCATTTCAACGTGGTTTCCTCTCCTTCTCTTTGTGATAAGGTCCTTGAAAAACTTAGTGTATGTCAACATCTCCTCCAAAGCATCCAGAAACGGGACATCTATAAGCAGTTTCATTACTACCTCCATGAACTTTTCATATCTTTTCTTCAGGTGGGCTTTGATAAGCTTGTAAGGAAATGGGATTCACATATGGACTTTTCTTCATAAAGATTTCTTCAACAAAATCAAGATCCCTAGTGCCTCCACTTTTCTCACGACATTCATCAACATGCCTCTCCCTGTCAGTAGACTTCTCAGAAGAAACTTCCTTCTCTTGTTGTGGTTCCTCAACTTTTTCTTCCTCTTTGTCGTTCCCTATTCCAGAATTGATCAACGTCCTCCCTGATCAGAGGTTATCCATTTTTGCAGTCTCTATGTTTGATAGAATCTTTCCTGAGGGGTTCTTCACTAACTCAACCAACTACGTGAGCTTTTGGTTGATCTGGCGTTGATGCATTTGCATATCTTCCATCTGGACTTGCATAGTTGTTAGGAAGCCAAATTGGCAAGGGCACTTTGCGCTAGTTGGTCATTTACAGTAGCTTGCCTCTTTGTGAAATCGAACAGTTGAATTATTAAGTCCGGCTGGTTTTTATCTTTTCCTTTCCCCTGTCCTTGACCTTAACATTGACTCGATCCTACCCCTTGGCGAGTTTGGTTCCTTCCTTGTACTGAGTAGTTATTCTTGTTTGTCTGGTAATTGGTTGTTTGAGTATACGACGCTTGTCTGCTCCTCTTCTCAAAACCTGGGGGTGGCTTTTGTGAATTCCCCAGCTGGTGTGATTTCTCAGTTGCATCCTTGTTCCCATAGTTGAAACCATGGTGATTTGGCCTCTTGAAGTTGGCATAGGAAACATTCTGCGTAGACTATTCTTCACTTTCACTGTCTTCACTCTCTTTAGGTCTGGTGTAGATACAATTATCGACTATGTTCCCTCCTTCACCACAGGTGACACACTTCATCACCTTCTTGGTGTGCTTCTTTCCTTTGCCTACAATATCCATCAATTGTTTGACGTCAGTTGTTATTTTTTGGATTTGGGTTGTTATAGTTTCTAAAGCCTTGGCTTCCATGGATGGTCCTTCAGAAACAATCTTCTTCAATGTGCCTCTATCATTCCTTTCATAGTCTACTCCTGCTTGGAGTGCAGTCATGTTTTCTATATTCTTCATAGTCCTGCTTGGCTTTTTCCCTAAGAAGTCACTGTCTGTGGAAGCATTAAGAGAATTCCTCTCTGTATGAGTCATCCCATTATAGAAGGTGGTCACCAGGAACCCCTTACGATAGTTGTGGTGTGGGCAATCCTAAGGTATTCTTGGTACCACTCCCATGCCTCATGCCATTTTCTTCATGGTAAAAGACAGTTCATTGAAGATCCTATAGATGAAGATGAGTACTATGATAAGTATGATGACTCCAGTCCATTCTCAGTTGGGTTGCCAACTCCAAAAAATATTGAAGCTAATGATGACTTATATGTGCGCGGAAATCACAATGAAGGATTGTTAATTGATAAAAGATCACAATTTTTGAGACATGTATGTTTATATTTTTTTATTGAAGCTAAATGTTTGCTTTTTTAATATCAATATCATTTTTGATTTGTCATTATCTTCTAGTTAATACAAATGCTAAATGTTTTCCTTTTTGTAGTTAATACAAATGCTAAATGTTTGCCTTTTTCTAGTTAATACAAATGCTAAATGTTTGCCTTTTTCTAGTTAATACAAATGCTAAATGTTTGCCTTTTTCTAGTTAATACATATGCTAAATGTTTGCCTTTTTCTAGTTAATACAAATGCTAAATGTTTGCCTTTTCAATGACATTTTCAGATGGCTGACCATGATGAGCATGATGCCCATGATGAGAATGAAGTCCATGATGAGCATGCTGTCCATGACGAGCATGGCGAGGATACCAATGTAAGTTCTAAAAACATATCATGTATTTATATAAAATTCATTATCTTATAGTTATGTCATATATCCCAAATTGCTATATTGTGCTAATTCAGTGTGTTTATTTTTGTCAAATTTTAGGTTGATGATGCACATGTACCCACTGAAGCATTGGAGCAACTTGATGTGTAACACCAAACACTTAACAAGAAAAGGGGTATCACTCCGTTGAAGAAGTTAATAGCGCCGAGTGGCAGTGGATCCAAATTGGTTGTTGAGTTTGATAATGGAGGAAATGCAATTGGAGTGAACCGCAATAATTTTGTAAACTATCTTGGGTGTGTCACTCGAAGCCATTGTGGTGTTAAGTATGATAATTGGCATAAAGTTCATCAGGCGAAGAAAGACTTGATATGGAAGGATTTATGCATGAGTTATTATTATTTGCAATTCTATTTTTTAGATTACAAATTATATTATTTGCAATTCTATTTTTGGATACTAGTTAATAAGAATTCTATTTTACAGAATCTGTTCACATTGGATGAGAAGCTACTTCGTAAAAGCATGATGCAACGCGCTGGAAAGATGCTTAGGAACTATAGGACAAATCTGAACAGAGGATACATAAAAGATGGTGATAAGAAGAAGAAGTCAGCTCTTGAACAGTGGAACTTCTTGGACAAAGAAGATTGGGACAATTTTGTTGCTTCAAGAAAATCTGAAGAATTCAAGGTATTAGGTGTCACTCCCAATTTAATTAATATACGTTGTATTCACCTATTCAAGATTAAAATTTAGTGTTACTAACCAAATCATTAATGTGCATACTAACTAGGCCCTCAGTGAGGCGCAAAAAGCAAGGCGTGCACTGAATGTGCATGACCACACTATGGGTCCAAAGGGCTATGCAAGCATTCACCAAAGACTACATGCGGAGTCTACGGCTACTCAGGAGTCTACTGCTACTTAGGAGTCTGCCACACCCATGCCTCGCCATGATATCTGGATAGCTGGGAGGTAAAACAAGAAGGGTGAAATAAAGAAGCCCGTAACTACTGAGGCGGCTGCGAAAATGGTAAAATAAAACTCTTAGAGCAATCATTTGAATATTGATTATTTGTGGTGTTAACTTACCAATTTATGTTGATGGTGATTAGCGGGAGCTGCACGAGCAGAGGAAACAAGGCACGTTCATCCCTCAGGGCACAAGGGATGAATTGATAGTTGCTCTGGGTAACCCAGAGCATCCTGGACATGTTAGGGGTGCAGGCGTTGGTGTGGGCATCAAAGCATTCTTTGGGCCATCCCAGCGCAAACCCAGAGTGGGACTTTCACAAGACGAGGTAACCTATTCTTTTTTTAGAATGTTGCTGCAAAAGGGAATTCAATAATAAGAAGCTAATGCTTCTTTTATCCATGTATAGGAGAATAATAGAGTCGAGGATATAGTTGCTAATAAGGTCAATGATATAGTTGGTGAGAAGGTCAAGGAAGAAATAGTGCGGTGGCAGGCATCTCAGGCTTCCAATCAGCCTATGGCGACCCACTCTTCTCCTGATGCACCGACTGTGAGTAATCTTGGAGACCCATCGCCTAACACGTCTGCTGTAAGTATTGTTTATGACATTGTAGCTAGTCTTTTCAAGATGATATGTTTTCAAGATGATATGTATATATGTATAACATTCATTACGTAAATTTGTAGGCATTGAAGCCATACCGCTTAAGAATGCAAGACTATGTTGTTGCAGAGGCGCAGGCTTACCAGTCCCTTCCTGGAGCAACGTTTCATGGGACTCCAATGCCGCAGGGCTACGTTCGTGTGAGCCCGATATGTGTATTACCCGATTGGAGGGAAGCTGCATTGCCATATGCCCACCCAGATATTGATACACTTGGTGAGGCAGAAGGCGGGGTGATATTGTGGCACAAAGCAGATGTTGTCTACACTACTGAAATTGTAAGATAAATTTATATTACTTTAGATTGTTAATGTGTATATATGATGTCAACTGATCTGAAATTATATATACAAGTTAAAAAGAAGACACCCAGAGCACCTAGGCCTCCACCTCCACTTCCCGCATTACCAAGTTGGGTTCCAACTGACCTAAAATACCCATTAGGTCCTGCTTGTAGGGGAATGGCATGTTGGCTATGGGAACATAATATACATTGCCCTATAATTGTTTCTTTAGAAGCAGATTATGCAGGTCAATCATACGATAGCTCTTTATTTATACAAGATATTATTGAGTTGTTTATGTATGATTGGTTGAATACATCAATGATAGAGACATGGATAAGGTGAGATCTTGTTTATACATCCATATACCTTGTGTAAGATCTGGTGATCTGGTTTCTTATATATTAATGCATACATAATACATGTTTTGCAGCTACTTAGTCGAAGATCAATGCAAACAATTTGCATTTGATCATGTGGGATTTTTGATTCCATCATTGATTAGTATGGTAGCTAAAGACCCTGATAGTGTTCAACAATACTGTATAGATGCTTTTACAATTTTCGGTCAGCAAAAGAAGATGATAATAATAGCTCCATTCAATGTCAAGTAAGTTTACTTTATTTATAATTTGGACTTAAGAAAATTCCATTTTTATTGTGCATTTTGAGTTATTAATTTTGAACTTTTTTACCTATAGCGCTAGACATTGGGAGTTACTTGTTATTGTCCCCGGGACGTTCGCTGTTTATTATCTAGATCCTACGGGATGTACATTGAACACTAAAATTGGACACATATTGAGAATGCCATTATTCTGGTGAGAAATATTTCATTTTTATATCTGTTAACATATGTTATTACATTACTATTTAATTATGCAATTTAATGTGTTACATTAACATGTAGGGGTTTAGATGCATTCAAAAATGTTGGAGGAAATGTCCCATGGAGAAAGAACCAGCCAATAATTTGGGAGAACGTATAAGTAAGTTCCCGACTCCAATGTATATATTATTTATGTGAACTGTGCTTAGTTGTATTTTTTTATATTTTGTATGTTTCAATTTATAGTGCGCTACAAAAGACAACGGCTGGGCATGCGCATACTATGTGATGTGATTTATGCAGATGATTATCCGACATGCCGCATTGGATATTAATACCATAAATGAGGTATTACATATAGTCTCATTAGTTAGTATGAAATATATCAATCTTATTTTTATATTATTACTTATATATATACATTATTCTCTTTGCAGGTGTTTAAAACTGACCACACTATAGGTAAACGCTTAAAAAATGTACATGCTCCATATATGATGGAAGCATTAAATGAAGTAAGAGAAGAATGGGAAAAAGCCATACAAGCAGTGGCGATTGTAAGATATAATTGGGATGCTGATAGCGATGTTGAATTATATTTTGTAAATGAATATTTCTGAATGTTTATACATGTCTGAATGTTTCTACATGTATTTGAATGTTTCTACATGTGTGAATGTGAGAATTGAATGGATGTCTGAATGTATCTACTTGTGTGAAAAAATATTTGTTGATTTTGTAGGTTTGTGGCCTGTTTGTAGGCTGATATCAATGGATGTTGTAAACCTGCAGTTCAGAAAACTAAACTACAGGTTCTCATCCTGCTGACCAGTCACAGCAGGCCTGCAAACTGATAAGAAAAAAAATATTAAAGATAGGCATCAGTTATTTATAGAACACCGTCATCAAAGGCCTACAACGTCGGTTATTGGATAAAAATCGACACCTAATATGACAAACAACCTGACCGTGCAGGAAAGCACGACCGTGGTGGAAAAGGTGTTGCTTATTCGTATAAAACTGATGCCTATATTACTAAACACGGTCGTGCAGCGAAGCACGGCCGTGCTTCGCCATGTCGTCTGGGAGTATGGCGTCGGTTGTTCAGTTCTTAACCGATGCAGAAAGTGTCCTAGGTGGTGCTCTTTTTTGTGGAGCGGACCCTATAGACGTCGGCCGACTATATATAATCGATGCCTATAGATCATATAGGCGTTAGTTAGAAAACCGATGCCGAAGAGTTCGATCTTTAGCGGCTCCCACATAGGCGTCGCTTGAAAACCGTCGCCAAAGGGGGTTAAACAACCGACGCCAAAGGCGTGTTCTGTAGTAGTGATGTCTCTTGGGTCCAATTAGTGGATCCGTAACTAGCCCCCTTTGTTCCTACATACATATCCCTCCTTCTACAAGTGAGTGTGAGATCTAAGTCACAGTGTAAGTGTGATTAGTGCACTTTCCTAGAGCTATCTAATGGCTAGATGTCTAGTGGCATGAGGTGCAAAACCCTCATATGTACTTCCATCTCTGCCCTTGGCTCTGAATTTCCCTACTACCACTTTTTCTAGAAACCTAGGCTTGACAAGTCCTACTAGAATTACACCTAACCGTAGTTCTCCAACTATTAGTATAGGGTACATTCTAATAGCACTTGCCTTATTCTTTGTTTGGTAATCTAGATTGAATTGTGATAATTGCATGCAATGTTGACATCCCCCAACTAATATCAAATTACATTCCCAAACGACCCACCTACCTAATCGCATTGCTTAGAACCCATTTTTCCTTCTTAGCTTGTTCATACTAGTCTAGTTTAGTTGCTTTTTCTCAATCTAGTTAATTGCTTAAGCGTGGTCTTTAGGGTTAACTTAGGTTCTTACTCTCTCTTGTGGTGAATTTAGTTCTTATTTCTTAATTTCTCTACTAGTGTAGTGTAGTCAACCTTGGATCTTGTTTAGCTAATTACTTAATCTAGTTATTTAGACTTGCTTTCTTAGGATAATATAGATTTTGCACTAACTTATATATTATAATTTCCTTTACTTGCCTATTCACTTAGTTTAACAACCAAAACAAACCTCTTTAAACCCTTCAACCCTATTCTCCGCATTAGGAATGTATCCAATGTTAACCGAGATATAGTGCCCCCTCTGTCCCTGAGGATCGAATCTTGCTCTTGCCTATCACCTATGCTACAATAGTACCATGTGCACTTGCAGGTGACCTATTTGGTGTTGTGATTGAATCTTGTTAGGGTTGTTATAAATTTGAGAGATCATGTGTGCTTTCCTTTAAGGTTGCATCTAGCCACCTTTAGTTGGCTAGTGTGTATCCTTGATAAGAATCACACCAACGGAAAACCATGGAGGATCTAGACTTTAGTGAAGTCAGTATAATTGAAATCCTTCACCTCAACTACAAGAATATCGTGGCGCATGTCTGCCACCCTACAACCATAATTGGATTTTAGCAGCAATTGTATCTGCATTGTTAACTCTTTTCTCAACTTCTTTAAAGATGTTCAAGAGAGAGTTTAAAGAAAATATTTGCAACATGACTCATAGATAGATGCAACCTACATGACCTATAGAACACACAAATCCAAAGTCAAAACCTAGAATCACATTTGAGTCACAAGATACTTATTGCACATTTGTATAAATGTAGGATTACTTTTATCATTAAACATATTAACCCTAACAATCACCTTTTACTATTATTAAGTTAGGTTACAAAACCTATACCTTATCACAGTTAAATTTTTTTTTGCGATCCCAAGGTGTTGATAAGAAATTTTGTATGTTGTTGAGATTAGTTGATTTATAGAATTTGAACAAACAAAAATTTAAGAAAGTCAATAAAACTAGAATTCTAAAATATGATCACATCATCTATACATGAGCACACATTGACATGTCCTATAATGTTTGACAATACTATATGGACCTTGCATAAGTCAGATGTGCTTCTACTCATGTAAAATAGGTGCAAAGAGACGTCTCTACCAATGATCTAAGTTTAAAAAAAGAAGGTAAGACAAATTCACCATTTGATGATTGTGAATACTCTATCATCATAGACAAGTGTGATACCATCATAGTGATGACCCCCATTTTTAAAATTTATTTTTTGTGAATCTTGCAAATAGTTTACCGAGGGAATAAGATCCTTGAGTCAGGGTGATTCCAACAACCACTCACGTGTGTCACTTGGTAATAAGAAATGGAAATTTGTTGTATCACCATAGAAGTAGATAAAATAGAGACTGAGAACTCCCAATGACTGTAAATTTTTAACTAAAATAGGTGGATCTACAACAAGATAGCAAATAGAGGTCAATGATAGGGAAATCACGATAATACATAACATGATGTTCATGAACTGATTAGGGACAACTCATGACATGGAAAAGGGGATTTTTGCATATTGTAAGAGAGGCCACTTTATTGGATGGGGAAGCTACATAAGTATAATAATAACTTCCTCACATTGTGAATGATCCATGCATGGTTGGATGCATTTTCAAGATCCAATAGTGGCTTCAAAAGACAAGTGTGGTTGGGTGAACACACTTGGGGATGCATGAGCGTAAAGAAGTTGTACAACAAACATGGTAAGTCTCAGGATTGAATATCACTACTACAGATTCATGAACTCCTAACACCAACTTGTTGGTTAGGACCTATCCAGGACCACTATTTCCTGAGTGGAGGCTTGGTGAAAAAATTGTTCATATTAGGGCTATCCTTGAGTAGAAATATGTAAAACCCTAGAACATTTCTACCAAAAACTTACTTGAGTATGACCATGGGGTCATGTCTTCACTCAAAGATAAGGCTTTTGCGATAACATGTTTTTTTTATCATAAACGAACCTTTTACATCATTAGATTTAAAATTGCATATATACAGTTAATAAATCTAAACAAAATTTACACGTTGATTGCCAAAAGTAAGTTATACACACACTCTCTCTCTCTCTCTTATGGACATAAATTTGAATATATATACATATACATATATAGATTTTATAACACATATGTATATATATTCATATTTATGTGCATAAGAGAGAGAGTGTGCAAAGAGATGTCTCTACCCATGATCTAAGTTTGAAAATAGATGTTAGGATAAATTCACCATTTGATGATTGTGATTACTCTATTATCTTAGACAAGTGTGATACTATCATAGTGATGAAATTCCTTTTTAAAATTTATTTTTGGTGAATCTTGCAAATAGTTGACCCGGAGAACAATCTCCTTGAGTCAGGGTGATTCCAACAACCATTCATGCGGGTCACTTGATAATAAGAAATGGAAATATGATGTATCACCATGGAAGTAGATAAAATATAGATTGTGAACTCCCAACGACTGTAAAAGTTTAACTAAAATAGGTGGATCTACAACAAGATATAAAATAGAGGTCAATGATAGGGAAATCAAGATAATACATAACATGAACTTCATGAGCTGATCAGGGACAACTAATGACATGGAAAAGGGTATTTCTACGTACTGTAAGAGAGTCCACTTTAGTGGATGGAGAAGCTTCATAAGTATAGTAATAACTACCTCAAATTGTGAATGTCCTTGCATTATTGGAGGCATTTTCAAAAACCAATAGTGGATTCAAAAGACAAGTGTGGTTGGGTGAACACACTTGGTGATGCATCGACGTAAAGAAGTTATACAACAAACATGGTAAGTTTCAAGACAGAATATCACTACTACAAATTCCTGAACTCCTAACACCAACTTGTTGGTCAGGGCCTGTCCATGACCACTTTTTCCTGAGTGGAGGCTTGGTGAGAAAATTGTTCATATTAGGGATATCCCTGAGTAGAAAATGTAAAACCCTAGAACCTTTCTACCAAAAATTTACTTGAGTATGACCTTGAGGTCATGTCTTCACTCAAATCTAAAGATTTTGGGATAACATGTTTTTTATCATAAATGAACCTTTAACATCATTAGATTTAAAATTGCATATATACAATTAATAAATCTACACAAAATTTACACGTTGATTTCCAAAAGTAAGTTATATACACACACACTCTCTCTCTCTTATGCACATAAATATGAATATATATAGATATGTGTTATCCCAAAACATGTTTTCCTAGAGTGCCTTCAATTGTTTGTACATCATAAGATATTGGTGATACTAGAAGTACCTACATATAACATGTAGCTTATAGTATCTACTATTGTATCATAGATTGCCTAGATGGTGATGCATTTTTCTCCTAGATTTTCCAAAGTTCATGATTGACAAACTTCAAACTACACATGGGTTTATACAAAGAACTAGTAAAATAATAGAAGTTTCATAAAAAAGTCTTCTTATATGGTTTCCTGGATCTTATTCTGATAAATTTGATCATGGTAAGTGAGAAGGAGAATTGATTAATCCTAGACTTCACATGAGAGTCAAGTAAAGACAAAGTGTAGGAAATATTCTTAGAATAGGGACACTCAATTTCATTGGTGGACAAATGATAATTAGAAATCAAACTAAAATTTGATGATGGATTTCAAAATAATGGAAAAAACCTATCTTATGATGGTTTAATTAAACCAACCAAATTTATATCATAGTCAAGTGCTTCCAAATTTAGGGAACAGGTTGTTGTTGGGGAAAGATATGATCTATGATGTTAGACTTTTTTCGACTTACTAATATGAAACATCATACCAATGTGTCTTGTCTCACGTGGCAATAGGAAATTGAAACTGAATTAAGTAAATTGAGCTACACAAAAACAAAGAAAATGCCACTTTAAAAAAAGAGACAACAAAAAAATTCACTCTCCATGATGTTTTTGAGGAACATGTAGGTTATATTCCGCACTAACATATTTTCTCAAATATGTAGATTTTGTCCCTTCTTATGGCTAGATAAAAATCATATAGAAACTATTAATGAAATGGGGTAGATACTAGAAGTATCTACATATAACATGTAGCTTATAATATCTACTATTGTATCATAGATTGCCTAGATGGTGATGCATTTTTCTCCTAGCTCTTCCAAAGTTCATGATTGACAAACTTCAAACTACACATGGGTTTATACAAAGAACTAGTAAAATAATAGAAGTTTCATAAAAAAGTCTTCTTATATGGTTTCTGATAACCTCCTATTTTAGTAGTTTATCTCAGTCTTTTTCTTTAGTTTTCCATACTCTTTCTACATTTATATTGTACTTAAACCTAATTTTACCCCTTTTTGTAAATACATCATCAAACTAACTTTTCCTTTTTTAATTGCAGAAAAAGCACAAAAAAATAACAAAAGAACAAACCAGCCCAAGGGTCGAGTAGATCCAAACGGTCCCAAGACCGCATGGAGTCCAAACGGTCCCGAGACCGCATGAAGCCAAACGGTCCCAAGACCGCATGGAGTTCAAACGGTCCCGAGACCGCATGAAGCCAAACGGTCCCAAGACCGCATGGAGTTCAAACGGTCCCGAGACCGCATGAAGCCAAACTGTCCCAAGACCGCATGGAGTTCAAACGGTCCCGAGACCGCATGAAGCCAAACGGTCCCAAGACCGCATGGAGTTCAAACGGTCCCGAGACCGCATGAAGCCAAACGGTCCCGAGACCGCATGAAGCCAAACGGTCCCAAGACCGTTTGACGCCAAACGGTCCCAAGACCGTTTGACGCCAAATGGTCCCAAGACCGTTTGACGCCAAACGGTCCCAAGACCGTTTGACGCCAAACGGTCCCAAGACCGTTTGACGCCAAACCGTCCCGAAGAATTACGAAGATAACCATCCGGTCCGGCCTCCGATCATTAACATCCCACACTTCGAGATCCGGACCCAATGGATTCAGATTATGCAAGGGATTTCTTTCTCTGGAAGTTCTGGAGACGACTGCATGGACCACCTGAAACGGTTTAAGGCATTATGCCGACTGGTCCCACAAGCTGGCATTGCTTTCGACGCAATAATGCTCCATCTGTTTCATTTCACTCTATCTGGAAGGGCCTTAAGTTGGTATAATTCATTGGATAGAGAACCCATTATTACCACCTGGGCCCCTCTAGAGGAGAAATTCCTGGAGAAGTTCTTTCCACCCTCGCTTACTTACGAAATCAGAGGGCAGATCAACCATTTCTCTCAACTTCCTGGAGAGACCCTCGCCGAGGCATGGGAAAGATTCAAAGAACTTCTTCGAAAATGCCCTCATCATGGGATTTCGCAAAATCAACTGATTGAGACCTTTTATCGGGGGGTAAATGATGATATTAAACAGTTCCTAGATTCCTCATCTGGAGGAAATTTCATGAGGAAAAACTATGAAGACGCCTGGAAGATCGTCACTCTAGGGGCTGAAAACCAGTCCAACTGGGGGCGAACAGCCGGAAAAGGCGTCCTCAAAGTCTTTAAAGCTGAGGAATCCACGGAATTAAAGTCAATAGCAGAGGCTCTGAAAGCAATCGCCCATAAACAGCAAACCCTTGAATCATCTCTAGGGGAATTCAACAAGAAACAAACCCCGCAGCTGCATCAAGTCAAAGCTGTCACAGGTTCCTGTGAAGCTTGTCATGCATCAGATCATCCGACCTTATCCTGCGGAATGCTCTATAGTGTGATGATGGATCTTCATCCACCACCACAACCCTATGAGGCCATCACTAATCAGATTGAAGATCAGACTCCGGAGCAAGTCAACTCTATCCATACTATTCCCGGGCAAGTCTACTATAATCCCAGTCAACCAAGGAACCATCCTGGATTCCAGTATGGGAACCCTTCTGGGACTGCAAACCTGCAACACCAGACTCAAGGGGGATTTGACAGTAGGTTGCCTCCTGGGTTATCAAACAATCAAGGGAATCCAAGAAACAACTTCCCTAGGGTTAACTACCCTAGAAATCAGTCAGCCTACTACCAGTACACTCACCCCCCGCTTCACCCACAATTGCATGTTCAACAATACCAACAACAAAATTCTCAGAAGAATGTTACCACGCAGCCGGAAGATGAGCTATCTTTGATAAAGAAAATGCTTCAGTCTCAGCAAACTATGCTAGCTAGCCAGCAAGCCCAACAAAGGGCAGTTGAAACCCAGCTAGCTCAGATCGCTGCACAGTTGAAGTCTTCGGCTGGCGTTTCTGATAGGCAGCCTGAATCAAATGAGCAAAATAAACACGAACAGCTGAACGCCATCACCACAAGGTCGGGACGCATTCTGCCTGAACCCATCAAGATCACTCTAGATGATGATGATGTGCCCATTCTTTTGACGAAAGAGATCTCACAACAAGAGATTGGGAAACCTCCCGAAGACACCGAGGACAAAAACAAAGAGTATGTACCTACAGAACCCAAGGTCCCGCAATTCAAACCAAGGATTCCATATCCAGGCAGACTGCAAGAAACAAAAATGGATGCCAGGTTTCAGAAATTCAAGGAAGCAATGAAGAAACTTTATATCGATATCCCACTCCTCGACGCTTTATCCGAAGTACCAGCATGGGCAAGGTATCTCAAAACTTTGCTATCACGTAAGTATATCACCAAAGAGCAGGAAACCGTCAAGCTTGCCCAAACCACCTCGGACATCATCTTGAACAAACTGCCCAAAAAGAAGAAGGACCCAGGTTCTTTCGGAATCCAATGTTGCATTGGAAACGCATCCACAAAGAAAGGATTAGCTGACCTCGGGGCTAGTATATCCATTATGCCTTTCTCAATGTGCCAACGCCTCAGTTTCACAGATCTGCTACCTACAGCAATGACTATTCAACTTGCTGACTCCACCATAACCGCACCTTTGGGAATCATTGAAGACGTTCCAGTAAGAATAGGCAAGGATGCTTACGTTCCATGTGATTTTGTCATCATGGATATTAAAGAGGACTTGAGATATCCGATCATTTTCGGCAGGCCTTTCCTAGCTACAGCCAGAGCTCTAATCGATGTCGAAGCCGGAACTATCATCCTTAGGCTCGGAAAGGAAGCCATTCAATTCCGTGTCCTTGACAGCATGAAAGGCCCTAACATTCAAGAAGAAGTCTTTCTTTTAGACGTAATCCAACAAATGTCGCAACTAGAAATCTCCGAGCCAATCGACGAACTTGAAAATGCTCTTATCAATCCCGAAGTCGAGTTCTCTGCAAATGAGCTAGTCCAGCAATGCATCCAATATCTAGAAAAGGTAGAAAAGCACCAAAGGCTACCTTTGAAGAGCTTAAAGCCATAACGACTATTGAAGCAGCAGAACCACCAAAAACCCCTGAATTGAAGACCTTACCCACAGGGCTCAAATATGTTTTCCTGGATAAGGAAGAGCTATGCCCAGTTATTATCAGCTCCACCCTCACCGAAGACCAAGAAGTCAGACTTCTAGACAAACTAAGGAAACACAAAAAGGTCATCGGTTATAAAATAACCGACCTCACAGGCATAAATCCGGCTCTGTGTATGCACAAGCTCCCTATGGTTGAAGAATTTAAACCCACTCGCGAACATCAAAGAAAACTGAACCCAAAATTAAAAGAGGTAGTCCGTTTGGAAGTCCTCAAACTGCTTAAAGCTGGTATGATCTACCCTATCTCCGACTCTCAGTGGGTTAGTCCAGTCCAAGTTGTCCCAAAGAAAGGGGGCACTACTGTAGTGATCAACGATAAAAATGAGCTCGTACCTACTAGGACTGTAACGGGGTGGAGAATGTGCATCGATTATAGGAAATTGAATAAAGCTACAAGGAAAGACCACTACCCTCTACCCTTTCTAGACGAAGTCCTGGAGCGCTTGGCCCACCAAAAATATTTTTGTTATCTCGATGGTTATTCTGGGTTCTACCAAATACCCATACATCCAGAGGACCAAGAAAAAACCACCTTCACTTGTCCCTTCGGGACATATGCTTTCAGAAGAATGCCATTCGGGCTATGTAACGCTCCTGCTACTTTCCAACGCTGCATGTCCGCCATTTTCGCCGGATTAACTGAATCTATTATGGAAGTCTTTATGGATGATTTCTCTGTTTATGGAGAGTCTTTCGATAACTGTCTAAATAATCTCGAACAAGTCCTGCAACGTTGCAAGGAAACAAACCTTATCCTGAACTGGGAAAAATGCCATTTCATGGTAACAGAGGGTATCGTCCTCGGACATAGAGTAAGTGATAGAGGGATCGAGGTCGACAAAGCAAAGATTGATGTCATCTCGAAGTTGTCACCTCCGAAGGACATAAGAGGAGTTCGAGCTTTCCTAGGTCATGCCGGGTTTTACAGAAGGTTCATCAAAGATTTCTCAAAAATAGCTAAACCCATGACCCAACTCCTGACAAAAGATGCCGAGTTTATTTTTGACCAAGAATGTATGCAAAGTTTCTCCACCCTTAAAGAAGCACTAATTTCCGCACCTATTCTAAGGGCTCCAGACTGGTCGCAACCCTTTGAAATTATGTGTGACGCAAGTGACTATGCCATAGGGGCCGTTTTAGGACAACGAATCGACAAGAAACCCTATGTCATCTACTATGCGTCCAAAACGCTTGATGAAGCACAAAGAAACTACACGACCACGGAAAAAGAGTTCCTAGCTATCATCTATGCCTTCGAAAAATTCCGCTCTTACCTGATCGGCTCTAAGGTAATTGTCTACACTGACCATTCTGCTATCAGACATTTGATTCAGAAACAGGATGCCAAACCCAGGCTCATCCGCTGGGTATTGATGCTTCAAGAATTCGATCTAGAAATCAAAGATAAAAGTGGCGTAGAGAACGTTGTCGCCGATCACCTCAGTAGAATCGAGGTTGAAGACAAAGATAAAATCCCTATCAGGGACTCTCTTCCTGATGATCAACTTATGAAAGCCACTCATAATTTCCCTTGGTTTGCAGATATCGTCAATTATCTGGCCACATGGATCATTCACCCGTCTGCTTCTTATCAAGATAAAAGGAAATTCCTTCATGACGTAAAACGTTATCATTGGGATGAACCCTACTTGTTCTACCTCTGTGCCGACGGACTTTTTCGTCGATGCCTTCCAGAAGAAGAAATCACATCGGTTTTGGAACACTGCCACTCCGGACCCACGGGGGGGCACATGGGCGCCAAGAAAACTGCCATAAAAGTTCTACAATCTGGTTTCTTTTGGCCCACCATATCAAAAGACTCACACAATTTTGTCAAATCCTGTGATAAATGCCAATTTTCGGGCAACATATCAAAAAGTGATGAAATGCCTCTTACCATGTGGTAGGAAATTGAGCTGTTTGATGTATGGGGGTAGACTACATGGGACCTTTCCCCTCATCATATGGTTTCTCGTACATTTTGGTCGCTGTGGATTACGTCTCGAAGTGGGTCGAAGCTGTACCCACTGCATCTAATGACTCCAAACCTGTTGTCAAATTGTTCAAAGATACCATCTTTCCAAGATTTGGAGTCCCAAGAACGGTCATATCTGATGGCGGAACCCATTTTTTGGAACGAAGTTTCGAAGCATTACTAAGAAGATATGGAGTCCATCACAAAGTTGCCACGCCTTACCACCCGCAGACTAGTGGCCAAGTGGAAGTATCCAATAGACAGATCAAAGCGATTCTTGAAAAAACAGTGAACAAAAATCGCACTGATTGGTCCACCAAACTTTCTGACGCCCTCTGGGCATATCGTACGGCTTACAAAACACCAATTGGAACAACTCCGTTCCGCTTGGTGTACGGTAAATCATGTCATCTTCCAGTAGAACTGGAACATAAAGCCTGGTGGGCCATCAACCAACTAAACCTCGACCTTAAAAGTGCAGGGGAGAACAGACAACTTCAACTACAGGAGCTAGAAGAACTCAGCATGACAGCATATCACAGTGCCAGAATCTATAAAGAGCAAACGAAAATGTGGCACGATGGACATCTTAGGAGAAAAGATATCACCGTTGGTGACAAAGTGCTCTTATTCAATTCCAAGCTCAAATTATTCCCCGGAAAGCTTCGAACAAGATGGTCCGGACCCTTCACTATAAAACATATCTACCCAACTGGAGCTGCCATTATCATCAACAACAACAGAGGAGAACGAACGGTCAACGGACACCGTTTAAAAAAATACTACACTCAGGAAGACAAAACACATCAACAAACCCTCGATGTCAGAAACGCTACGCCTACAATTTCGTCGAGCCAGTGACGTAAAACCAAGGCGCTTCTTGGGAGGCAACCCAAGACCTGAGTATCAATTTCTCCAACTTTCTAGTTTTATTCTCTCTTAATTTTGTTTTGCTTCTTTAAGTTCTTCCTTTACTAAATCTAAAAATACAAAAAAAATATACAAATATTTTTATGCTCCAAAAGGTCTTAAAACTGTTTGACCAAACGGTCCTCAAACCGTTTGGGACCAAACGGTCCTCAAACCGTTTGGGACTAAACGGTCTTGAAACCGTTTGGGACCAAACGGTCCTCAAACCGTTTGGGACTAAACGGTCCTCAAACCGTTTGGGACCAAACGGTCTTGAAACCGTTTGGGACCAAACGGTCTTGAAACCGTTTGGGACCAAACGGTCCTCAAACCGTTTGGGACCAAACGGTCCTCAAACCGTTTGGGACTACACGGTCTTGAAACCGTTTGGAACGAAACGGTCTTGAAACCGTTTGGGACCAAACGGTCTTGAAACCGTTTGGGACCAAATGGTCCTCAAACCGTTTGGGACCAAACGGTCCTCAAACCGTTTGGGACTACACGGTCTTGAAACCGTTTGGAACCAAACGGTCTTGAAACCGTTTGGGACCAAACGGTCTTGAAACCGTTTGGGACCAAACGGTCTTGAAACCGTTTGGAACCAAACGGTCTTGAAACCGTTTGGAATACGATAAGTCACCGCTATAAATACCGACCCCGCATCTCCATCTTCCTCTCTTCGAATCTTCACACTCTACAGTCTTTTCGTGCGCAGCACTTCACCTTTTTGCTTCTGTGCCTCCGCGCAAGCTTCTCAATCCACCTCCCACAAGATTGTCCGGCGACCCCAAGCACGCTGCTCACTCCGCGCCACCTTCGCGTCGTCGTCAAATGATGTTCTTCGTTGCCGTGCCGTTCTGTCGCCACTATCGCGCAAGTCGCCGTTTCCTCCACCCACCTTCAAACCCTCGCCCCGTTCCACCTTCGCCCCGTTCCACCTCCCCCCCCGCGCCGGCGACCTGCGGCTCCTTGCTTTCCAAGCGGTCCTCCAACCGTTTGAGACCAAACGGTCCTCAAACTGTTTGAAACCAAACGGTCTTCAAACCGTTTGGGACCAAACGGTCCTCAAACCGTTTGGAACTTTCGTGTAATCAAGCAGCACATATCGCCGTGCACTCCTTTGCAATTTTGTCTTGATATTGTCTAGCAGATTCGTTGCTAGAATTGCAGATTTCGTCTACAATATCAAGACACAATTGCAAAGGAATGCACTGCGACATCAATAAAGCTCCTGAACCAGCACTACAAGGCACCCCAATTCGCATCCACTCTACTCCAATCTCCAGGGGTTACCGCAATTTTGGCTTAGCTCGCAGCCCTTGTTCAAATGACTTCTCAACCTATCACTTTCCCACTCTGAGGACAGAGTGTGTGATGAGTTAGGGGGGGGTCATCAGACAAGGGCTAGGTATCAATCTCTATACACCCTTTTCCTTAAAATAAGTCACCTCAACTAACTCCAGAATCATGTTAGTCTCTACAAGTATTTAGCACTTAGACATCAAATGGCGTTTTATCAACCCCCATCCACTATGGATCCTATATTTTTGCTCCATTTCTTTATCTGACTCTCCATAGGTCAAAATCAGGGCAGAAATAAGCCAAGATCTCAAGGATGAGAGGGAAATCAGGCAACTTCCAAGTCAAAAAGCTCTGCAAGTGGACCACAAACCAAATAAGTGCATGCTGAAAAACTTTAAGAACAACTTTCCTCTCTTCAAAATAAAAGAGGCTTGGCAGCCCAAAATAAATCCTCATCCCAAAACCCAAGCCTGTGAGTTTTTGAATAAAAGCCAGAGAGACGAATAAAATCATGAGAGTTGTGCCATGAATAAGGACCTATATAAAGAACTGATAAAGGGCTCACCCGGCCGGCACATTTCGCTGCCCTCACAAAGGCAGATGCGTCGCGTCCGGTAGTGAAACCCTAAAAGTTCCAAGTATATGAAAAGGCTAATAAAGGATTTGCCCGGCCGGTACATTCAGCTGCCCTCATAAAGGCAGATGTGTCGTGTCCGGTAGTGAGATCCTAAAAAGCATAGACAGCCCCTCCCCCACTCGAAAGGGAGTTACGCTTCAAAGCCTTTAGCCAACCCTCATACCCTCTCTAGCTTCCAATAGGTTTCCAGAGAGGTATAAAGTTGATTAGAGTCAACAGCATACACAAAATAAATGTGGTCCCAAGGCAAACTTTGAGATACGGAAAAACCTGAAATCCAAGCAACTCTCGAAATCCAAAAGGATCAAGGCATGCAATAAGCCTAGATACGACCCCTGGGGAACTCAAGTCAAGAATTGAAGCAAGAGTACGGAAATTTTAATTAAGATCGCCGCGCCATTTCATGCCTCAGCTCTATCTAACTTGAGGACAAGCTAGACTCTAAGTTAGGGGGGGGTGATAACCTCCTATTTTAGTAGTTTATCTCAGTCTTTTTCTTTAGTTTTCCATACTCTTTCTACATTTATATTGTACTTAAACCTAATTTTAACCCTTTTTGTAAATACATCATCAAACTAACTTTTCCTTTTATAATTGCAGAAAAAGCACAAAAAAATAACAAAAGAACAAACCAGCCCAAGGGTCGAGTAGATCCAAACGGTCCCAAGACCGCATGGAGTCCAAACGGTCCCGAGACCGCATGAAGCCAAACGGTCCCAAGACCGCATGGAGTTCAAACGGTCCCGAGACCGCATGAAGCCAAACGGTCCCAAGACCGCATGGAGTTCAAACGGTCCCGAGACCGCATGAAGCCAAACGGTCCCAAGACCGCATGGAGTTCAAACGGTCCCGAGACCGCATGAAGCCAAACGGTCCCAAGACCGCATGGAGTTCAAACGGTCCCGAGACCGCATGAAGCCAAACGGTCCCAAGACCGCATGGAGTTCAAACGGTCCCGAGACCGCATGAAGCCAAACGGTCCCAAGACCGCATGGAGTTCAAACGGTCCCGAGACCGCATGAAGCCAAACGGTCCCGAGACCGCATGAAGCCAAACGGTCCCAAGACCGTTTGACGCCAAACGGTCCCAAGACCGTTTGACGCCAAACGGTCCCAAGACCGTTTGACGCCAAACGGTCCCAAGACCGTTTGACGCCAAACGGTCCCAAGACCGTTTGACGCCAAACGGTCCCAAGACCGTTTGACGCCAAACGGTCCCAAGACCGTTTGACGCCAAACGATCCCAAGACCGTTTGCCGCCAAACGGTCCCAAGACCGTTTGAGCCCAAACGGTCTCCAAACCGTTTGGATCTCACTCAAAGCCTATAAATAAGACCTCAGGGCCGTTCAAAGGGGTCCAGACGTCCAGAGGCTGTCTCTCCACTACCAGAACAACTCCATCCATCACTCGAGGCTGCCGGTCTGAGACTCACGTCCATTGCAAGCTACGTTGCTCTCTCATCAACAAGGAAGGTGAGAGGAGAAGATCCGTCATCAAGCAAGCTACAAGGGGTGGAGATCGTTGCTCTCTCCACCAAGGGTTCAACCTTCTCTCCTCAGTGGAGATGATGTTCTTTCTATCTCTTCTTGCCTCCTTCTTTGTTGCTCCCTCTATGAGGAGCGAGTAGTTCCATCCACTGGGGTGCGGGGACTAGCCCCGCTGCCCAGGTTTTGTATTTTGTACTGTAAAAAAGATGTTATCATTTCGTTTTAATACTAAATCGTTTCACACATGCTTGAATGATGGCCACGTTCTTGTATGCATTTATTGTCTTTCGTTGTGGTTTGTCTACGACCGCTATCGAGGCTTGAATACCGATTTAGTGTTGGTTTCTGGTGTGTGTATCCACCACGCATCCGTTTCGGTGTCTAGAAGTGTATCTCAAAGAGTGGAGTAAACTCACTATCATCTGGCACACTCCCGTCTGTATGGAAGAGACCTTTGGTAAGTCGAGGAACACACTTTGCGAGGGGAATGATGTAAAGCATGTGACCATTCGTTCGGGGATGGCTGGCGTTGCATCATTTCCGCACTTCTCGTAGCTAGGTTATCCCTCACCGGAAACTAGGCCTACAAAGACGCTATTCGATTTGGTAATTATCGCTCGCTTATTAGTTTTAGATGCACGCTTCTTGAGGTTGAGTAAGATTCTCTCTTCGGAGACTACATCCTTCAGTGACGCGTAGTGATGTACCGCATGAGAGTTACTCAACCCTTGGAGGATGAGATGCATTGCCCTTTTCTTATATGGGCATTGGTCTTGTGGAACATCGAAGGGTGCAATGCATCGCTCTTGTCTTATGTGGGCATCGGTCTTGTGGAACACCCTTGGATGCAACGCATCGCTCTTGTCTTATAAGGCATCGGTCTTGTGGAAACATCCATGCATCTAGCTTATAAGTCTTGCTTAGTACATATACAATGCATGTGTAGCGGTGGTAAATACCTGCTTAACCCCAGTGATTCATCATCATTTGTTAACTCTTAAGATTTACTTGCTTCATTACTTTCTTGCTTTACTTTCTTTGTACTTAGTTTAAAACAACCAAACCAAACTTTCGATCTAAATATCAATCTTTAAGTTGTTAAGTAAAGGCTAAAGGTTTTCCATCTTGACTTCGTCAAGACCGTTGTCCCGAGGATTCGACCCTTAACTATACTACGATAAGACTTCCACATGTCTTAGCACATGTGGGTGGAGTTCTTACCATAGTACTAGCAAGGCTAAACTTAGAGACTCATCATCTCTAGGATTTTTAGTGGTAAGTAAAACTACCATCAGTTTCCTGGATCATATTCTGATAAATTTGATCATGGTAAGTGAGAAGGAGAATTGATTATTCCTAGACTTTGCATGAGAGTCAATTAAAGACAATGTGGAGGAAATATTCTTAGAATAGGGATACTCAATTTCATTGGTGGACAAATGATAATTAGAAATCAAACTAAAATTTGATGATGGATTTCAAAATAATGGAAAAAACCTATCTTATGATGGTTTAATTAAACCAACCAAATTTATATCATAGTCAAGTGCTTCCAAATTTAGGGAACAGGTTGTTGTTGGGGAAAGATATGATCTATGTTGTTATACTTTTTTCTACTTACTAATATGAAACATCTTACCAATGTGTCTTGTCTCACGTGGCAATAGGAAATTGAAACTGAATTAACTAAATTGAGCTACACAAAAACAAAGAAAATGCCACTTTAAAAAAAGAGACAACAAAAAAATTCACTCTCCATGATGTTTTTGAGGAACATGTAGGTTATATTCCGCACTAACATATTTTCTCAAATATGTAGATTTTATCCCTTCTTATGGCTAGATAAAAATCATATAGAAACTATTAATAAAATGGGGTAGATACTAGAAGTATCTACATATAACATGTAGCTTATAGTATCTACTATTGTATCATAGATTGCCTAGATGGTGATGCATTTTTCTGCTAGCTCTTCCAAAGTTCATGATTGACAAACTTCAAACTACACATGGGTTTATACAAAGAACTAGTAAAATAATAGAAGTTTCATAAAAAAGTCTTCTTATATGGTTTCCCGGATCATATTCTGATAAATTTGATCATGGTAAGTGAGAAGGAGAATTGATTATTCCTAGACTTCGCATGAGAGTCAAGTAAAGACAAAGTGGAGGAAATCTTCTTAGAATAGGGATACTCAATTTCATTGGTGGACAAATGATAATTAGAAATCAAACTAAAATTTGATGATGGATTTCAAAATAATGGAAAAAACCTATCTTATGATGGTTTAATTAAACCAACCAAATTTATATCATAGTCAAGTGCTTCCAAATTTAGGGAACAGGTTGTTGTTGGGGAAATATATGATCTATGTTGTTAGACTTTTTTCTACTTACTAATATGAAACATCTTACCAATGTGTCTTGTCTCACGTGGCAATAGGAAATTGAAACTGAATTAACTAAATTGAGCTACACAAAAACAAAGAAAATGCCACTTTAAAAAAAGAGACAACAAAAAAATTCACTCTCCATGATGTTTTTGAGGAACATGTAGGTTATATTCCGCACTAACATATTTTCTCAAATATGTAGCTTTTATCCCTTCTTATGGCTAGATAAAAATCATATAGAAACTATTAATGAAATGGGATAAGGAAAATTGGGTGTGAATTAAGATTCATACTGCAATTCATATTTTTGTGAGATTGAAGTTTTTAAATAAATTGTCTTATCTAATGATCATATGTACTTGTAATTGACCTATTTGATATCTTGCTTTATGGTAATATAAGTAATTGTATTGTCATTTAACCCTTTTTATTATATTTCTTCTAGCATATATGCTTGCACCTAATCCACATCTTTAAAAGGCAAATTTGTTAATTAATAGAAAGAATATTAGTCCACTATAAGAAAATATCTATTCTACAGGAATGAAGTAGGAAAGAAGAAAGAATGCTCCAGTTAAATAATAAATGAACAACGATGGATTGAGCAAAAATTGAGTTCTGCCAGTTTTCAATGTTGTTTTTTAGGCACAACATGGAGACAAATCCAGCTATAAGGAGTGGGATCTGAAATCCATCTATAAGGAGTGGGATCTAAAAGTGAATCCATTCCTTTTTTAATTTGAGGAATAAAAACATTTGATTCAAAATCACGACAAGTGCAATGGAATAGTTCAAGTTTTCATTTAATAAATTAATGATATAAAAGAAATAGCAGCATAATAAAATTCAATGACTACTTACAATTTACAATCTTACATAAAACCTCCTACTCAGGATGTACATGAAAGAAATAGCTTGTGCACTATGTAGAGGGATGTCCAAGCAATTTCAAGACTATCTCCCAAGAGTCAGATCCACTAAGCCAAGTTCAGGTCATCATCCCAAGTCCTTCGTGTCCTTCACCTAAGGGATTGGAAGCATCCCTAAAAAAGAAGATAGAGTGGATGTTCTCATTATAAAAAGGCGGATATGGATACAAATAGAGTTTGAAAAATAATAGGAAAAAGGACATCAAAAAAATTATCTAGGCTTCCCAAATCAAGAGGGAAAGAAAGCATCTCAATGGATATCAAAGTGAACATTTTAAGATAATAATCAACAAAAGCTTTTATTGCCTTAAGTAATCTCAACAAAAAAGATTACAATCAATTAGAGTCATAAACATTACATGTCTAAAAATTGGACTAACATCATTTAGGAAATACAAGACCTATAAATTCCAAACATAAATTATTGAGTGAAAAATGCACACCTTGGGTGAAATACACGCATATTGTATAAATTTATGAGGGGAATATGCACATTTAGGACAAAATATGTACATATAAATGTTATTGAGGTAAAACAATATTACTACTATAAATAAGTTGAATATATTATACATGAACACGTGTAGAGGAAAGAAATAAGTTTACTCAAGCTTAAATAAAGAGATGAGAGCATCCAACTGGAATCAATTGGGGTTAAAGGACCCATAAACATGTATCCAATCATATATATAACTACTAGAAGATCAGAGGATCCATATCTATATATAATTGCATTCATGAGCCAACATCTGAAAGGAGTGAGAAGTTTATATGGTAGTATGTCTCAATTGACTAAGAGAGAGTAGATATAGGTGATTTCTCAATATAATAAAGAAGAAATACAACATACTTTAGATTGATTCTAGTTATATCTGCGGTCAACTCTAGTTCGACATCATGGTCACAATCCACATATTGAAGTATATTTGAAATTAAGAGTAAGTTCACATTAATTACACAAACCTTGGAAAACATCTTTTTATTGGTATAGTTTTAGCTTATCAAATCCACTCCATCATGTGGATTATATTTTCTTGATTTTAGAACATATTTTACTTTATTTTTATAACTTGTAGATTATTAGATATGAGTTTTACAAAATTTTGTCCAAATATAAAACTATATATTCATTATACAAAGATTAGGTGATGAAATGGATACCATTGGACGGGGAAAACATCCAAGATTCCAAAACATAATTTGTTTTATTTTTCTAATATTCAACTTACTATGAATTATATATTTTTTGACTAATAAGAGACCCAGAAAAATTCACATAGGAAAACAATCTTGAAATCTAGATGTGGCTTGTTGAGGTGGACCAACAAGAGTTGGCCAGTGCACTCTTGGTCCACAACATGCTTGGTCCATAGATAAAACAACACAATAGGGCCAAAAGACTTACATGCTAGCACACCATGACTTTAAACAAGACAAGATTGAGAGCTAAATTGTAAATTATGACCCCTCCCATCTTCTTAACATCTTGTGATCATCAGACACACAACCCTTTGTTATGTATTTCCTTGAGTAGGTATCGATCCTAAGGAGAAATGGGGTCAGCCTTGGCAAGCATCCCCTATCCCACAAACCCAAACCGAAATAAAAACCATGGTCGAAAACTCAAAAATGGTAAAGCAGTAGGGGGAGGAAGAAGGGAGATCTGAGGTTGGGTTATTATTGCAGAGTAGAGAAATATAGGTGGTAAACATGTTTTGGTAACCACCTATAGAATCAGAGATAAGGTTTCTGAGTCATTGTCAGGCCCCATGATGATGAGCAACTGTAACTCCAATGAGATCTAAGAATGTGAGTCTATTTGGGGTCTGAGAGTCATAATGTGAGGATGTACCCACATAGAAGTAGCCAAAGACTCCTTGACATGTACCAAAGAGAAATAAATGATTAAAAAAGATCTTAGGAATTGATGGATACCTTAGATGTCAGGCAAGAAAGATGGATTTGGTGATGACAATTTAGGATGATTGGGAGCAATTGTTGGAGGTAGAAACTTATTAAAAGGTCAATTGATTATTCTGAAACATTATATAGGTGTAAGGATTTATAGGAGAAGTTACTAATACTTTAATGGAGCACAAAACTAGGTATAAATAGGATTTTCCCAAGTAGGGAACAAGAGAGATTGTGGTTAGGCTCATTACATGAAAAATTGAGAGAACGATATGTAGGCAAAGAAAAATAATAAAATACCAACATATGAGGGAGATATAGAGGAGAGAAAATACAAAAGAAAACAAGGTTTCTATTTGCAAGAAAACATAAGGGACAGAGGTGGGAGACAACCTTTTCTCACTTAGATCCATATACATGGGATCAGATTGGATATCACATTAAGCATTGTTTGTGTTTCCCAAATGAAAAGACAGTGGCATTCATATAAATATGAAAATATAGTGTGACATAGAGAAAATATAAACTTTAGGATATCTACCTTATGAACTCCTTTAAATTAAAATTTAGGGGTATTTTAGATATTTTCATTCAATAATTGTTTGGAGCTTAAAACATGTTCAAATAAAGTAGAATATGACACTTAGGCTAATAAACATTTGTAGAATTTAAATATGGACCTAGTTTTCACTTTTAGTAATGCTTGATAAGTAATTTAATTTATTTGAGTCTTTGTTACATTATATTATACTTTTCCTATATAATTTATTTACGACAACTGTATTATTCAATTGAAGTGAAATATGATAGTTAGACTAATTAACATATGACAAATTTAGAATTTTGCATTCACTTCTTCTTTTTAGATTATTTAACGAACTATTTAGTATGTAAAAGTTTTTGGACATTATTTATATAACAGTCAATATAATGTATTTGAGTTATTATATTTGAATTTTATGAATATTTAGAGATTATCAATTCCACTTTGATATGTCCAAGAAGATGCTTTACTTCTTCCCAATGGACATCTATAAGATAATGCATCATTTGCGCAACCTTAGGGACAACAAGGGCCACATCTGGTCTAGTAAGAGCTAGATATTGTAATTTTCCAACAACTTGTCTATACTGAGAGGGGTCTAGAAGTGACATGGTCCTATGTCAAAGTAAGGTATGCATTGGAGTAGAAATCAATAAATCAGTGGCTAGGATAGACAAATTCTAGTGTGCATCTAATCCATGAAAGTTAATAGGGAAGATGAGATCCAACCACCGATCAAATGCATATCATTGAGTAGAAGGGATAGAGAAAAGGGATCCTTACTCATCCCAATATATCATCAACATTGATCAGGAAAGAAATCGAGGTCGAGCCTTTGTTGTAGATGAACAGTGACATGTCTATCTTCGAGCCCTAATGATCAATGAGAAAGGAGCTAAGTTGTGCATGTCTGAGGAGCCTATTTAATCCCATACAAAGACTTTTGAAGATTAAAAATATGAGTAGGGTATGCCAGGAAATCCTTGAGGTTGTACCATATACACTTTATCATGTAACACACCACAAAGAAATTTTGTATTTCCAATTGTCAAATCATCCTATCATGGTTAACAACATGAGTGAGAACAAGACAAATAGTGGAATATTGGACAACTAAACTAAACATTTCAAAGTCATAGATTCCTTCTTGTTGGACACAAACATTGCTTTAATGATATCAACATATAATAAGAAATATAAATAAAGGGGAGTTGTCGGGGTACGCTGTAACATACCAAAATTTGGACATATTTTCTTTTTGTCCCTTTTCCAAGATTTTCCTTTCCTTTGTATCCTATTTTTGCCTTGATGTTTAAATTGTGGAATTTATAGTGGCCTATTGAATATTTTTCAATAATTATACCAATGTAAGGGTTTATGCAAAAATACCTCAATGAAAGCTTATTTAAGGATCCAAAATTCAAAATCACCACTGAAGTGGAATATTGGTAAATACATTTGTGTCATGTGTAAGGACACTAACCTCGCTTAATGTATTTAACAAGATTAATTGCCATAATAAATTGCTCTAAGAATTAATATAACTTTTTGATTTGTTTGCAAATCATAAAATGAGCCTAAGTTTCAAATTTGGTTCAATTTGGATGTTGTTTGTGCAAGTTATGCAATTTTAGGTACATTTTGGACTTTTATGAAACTTACCCAATTGGGAGGTTTTCTTTGCAAATTATCACATGCATTACAATCCTTATATATTCCCTTACTATTCTAGAGATTTTAAACCATGGATCACCTAGTTGCATCTTTTTTGAAGGTGTTTCTCTCCAAGGACATTTTACAGATTACCCTCTTTATAAATGAGCTTATCTTTAAAAGCTATCAACCAATGGGGTTATTTCTTTGATTGGAAGACGTTGGGGATGGCCTAGAAGTCTCCATGGGATTTTAGAACTGACATTTGATATTTAAGACTGTATGAGTTGTCCTCTTGCAAGGCCATGAAGCCCTAGGCTAAGGACACATGGAAAATCCCATAGACACCTCGTGCTTGCCCCCTTCTTTATAAATCCATATCTACCCCTTCACACCTCCCAATTTGAAAACTCTTGCTCTCCTTCTCTTTCCTCCATCTTCGAGCATTGTTTCTACTTAGTTTGGCGATAATGGTGTTTACCCAAGGTAAAATACGGTGTTGACCTTGGCAAATAAAACTCCTAGGGTTTCGAATTTGCTCTGTTTAGGGTTTCTAAAGCTCTGTCTTGGTGATTTCGACCAAAACTAGTAAGTTCCCTCCATTCCTTATTTTGATAAATGACCAAAAAATTCACATCCACACATCCAAAAATGCTCGTATGTGAGTGTCCCCTTTGTTGTATTAACTACCAGTCTCCCTCTACACTGATTGTACACTTATCTCCTCCATAAAGTTCTCCAACCACTTTCCTCATCATATTATTTCCTTCTTCCTCTACACACCTCTTTCTTCCACCCTTTGTTCACTTCTTTTCTCTTCCCCCTACCTTTATTCAGTCAAGCACGTCAAACTCCTTCTCTACATCCATGACCAAGCGGCAAGCCACCTTTATGGACCAAGCAACAATCTTCCCCACTATTAGCTGCCCCACCACCAAAAAGCCACCAACAACAAGGGATTGGTCACTAGCAACCTACAATGTCACTGCTAGAAATCCTTCTCCTCATCACACTTGGTCTTACAAGGAACCACATAGTTGACTATTTGCAAGAGGCTATGTTATATTAGATTTGTGTTTCCCTATGATTGCTTCATTCCATGTCAACATCTTCTTCTATTGTGATTCTCTTATTCCCCTAGTTTCCCTTCTCATTACTTTAAGAAAGTTGTCAATTGATACAAACTACTACATCTTAATTCTAAAGAGGCAGTTCATTCCCTATTTGAAGCCATTATAATTGGACTTCCAATAATGTTGGATTATGAGGGAACTATTTTCATGATCCCCTTGTTTACACAAATGTTTACTTCTTCCTCTTTTCCCACTTTATTTAGGTGAACATGTTGATGATTGAATGTTTGTATAAATTTTCTTGCTTGCTTCTTATTGTATTCTTAATTTGTATTTCATCTAGCTATGGGATTTTCAAATTACGTGGATGGATTGGCTGAAATCAATTGGATTGAGTATGATAATATTCAATTGGATAAAGTCATTCAAGTGGATGAATTCATTCAAATTGACGAAGATCAAAATGGAAACTAAATGGAGGATGTGATTATTGAAGTTGAACGTGAGTTATACTCTTACATAGGTCTACTATTTTCCAATATTGATAAAGTAGATGGGTTCTATAATAAATAAGTGCCAAATTGGATTTTGAATAAAAAAAGGAAACAATATGTATTGGGCAATACAAAGAAAGTTACGAATAGGGTATTTGTATTCTCTAGGGAGGTGATTTATAAACCAAAAAGAATAAGATAATGGTCAAATGTAACTACACAAAAAGATATAATTTCTAGTCAAACAAGCTTTAAGAATCATATGGGAATTAAGTAAGAAGATTATACAAAGTGGTACTTAGATTTAACAATAAAAATTGCTAGACATAACTAATGTCCCATCAAAGAAGAGGTATACTACTCACACATCATTAATGGTTTGGGATTCAATTAATTTTATGCGTGATAAAAATATTTCTAGTGCTTTGATCATGTAGTTTATATATAGCTAACTAGGAGGGTTATAAAATGTAACATTCATAAGAGAAGATATAAAGCTTGATTTTTGTCAAGTAGATGAAATATATGGGTGTTGATGTATCATCCACATTGCAGAATATCAAAAAGAGCAATCAATACACAATGCATTATACTACTCTGTGTAATTTGATGAAGATGGATATGCATAAACTATCATTTTATTTGATGCTGAATTGACAATGGCACATCAAATTTGGAGATGTGTTTATGTTTGACACTATGCACATAACTAATAGGTATAATATTCCACTTTGATCCTTTATTGGAGTGAACCATCACAAGTAATCTCTTTTTTATGGTTGTGCTTTATTACCCAGTGAGACTGCTTATCCTTTACTATGGGTTTTTGAAACGTTTCTAGAAGTAGTATATCAAAAATAACCAAATGCAATCTTAACTTATTAAGACACAAGAATGAAAAAGGAAATTTGTATTGCATTTCCTAATGCATTGAATTAATGCTTCCAATGGAAGATAATGAGAAAATCATTTTAACATCTAGATATGATCTATGACATTTTTTTAGAGTTCACAGAAGAGTTTTGATCTTGTATTAATAAACCCATCACCATTGTTGTGTTTGATAAAAGATGAAAATATATGACATCATTATACAATGTGATTAACACCACACATCTAAGTCTATTGTAGAATATTATACAAGAATAGATACATGTATATATTATAAATTCAATTTTTGTAAAAGTTAAAAACCCAACAGAAGTGAGAGAATGAATGCAATTCTATATATCATGTAAAATATCATCTGACCTTGTCAAAATATTTTAAAAAATTATATAAGATGGTAGAGAATCAACATGACAAAGAGGATGAAGACAACTACAAATCTAAGAATGGAAACCAATATTATGGTCTTTTGTCTTATTGAGAAACATGCAAGGGTATCTACACTAGACCACTTTTTAAACTATTCATAAGTAAAAAATATAGACTCATTCTATGACATTGAGGAGGTTAGTAAATATTTTGATATCAAGTTTTAAGTGTTGTTCACGAGGCACTTGCATTTTTGGCTAAGAAAAGCTACACAGTAAATTAGAATCGAAAAGATCTCTTATGTGAATGTATATTATTTAAATTTTTTGAACATATTATTTTCTCATATACTATAAGTATTACTTTTTCTTATACTTCATTAGATGCCACCTAAATATGTGTTGAAGCATTGGATAATGGAAGAAAACACCACAATTACCAATCATTGTGTTCAAGAAACTCAGGTACATGTTGCTCTAGTACCCATTTGTAACATACTGAATCTTAGATGTAATATCCATGTAACCCTTTTTCCCAAGTTTCCCTTTCATTTCTTTCCTTTATATTAGATGTTGTTTGTTCAAGTTATGAAATTTTAGGTACATTCTGGACTTTTATGCAATTTACCCAAATGGGAGGTTTTCTTTGCAAATTATCACATACATTATAATACTTAGATATTCCCTCACCATTTTCTATATTTTGAACCATGGGTCACCTAGTTGCACCTTGGTTTGAAGGTGTTTCTCTCCAAGGGCATTTTAGGGATTACCCTCTTTATAAATGAGCTTATCTTTAAAAGCTATCAACCAATGGGGTTATTTATTTGATTGGAAGTCAGTGGGGATGGCCTAGAAGTCTCCATGGCCTTTTATAACCTAAATTTGATATTCAAAAAGAATATATGAATTGTCCTCTTGCATGGCGATGAAGCCCTAGGCTAAGGACACTTTGAAAGTCCCATAGACATCTAATGCTTGCCCCCTTCTTTATAAAGGCATATCTACCCCTTCCGACCTCCCAATTCTAAAACAATTGTTCTCCTTCTCTTTCCTCTAGCGTAGAGCATGATTCCTATTATATTTGGCCATGAAGTTCCTATCCCAAGGCAAAAAAGGGTGCCTACCTTGGTGAAGAAAACTTCTAGGGTTTCAAATTAGCTCTATTTAGGGTTTCTAAAGCTCCTTCTTGGCGAGTTCAATAAAAAATAGTAAGTTTCCTCCTTTCCTTCCATGTTTTCATGTTTTTCATCTTCCTCCCATCTTCTTTCGGTTTAGAACTATGGCCATCCATGGTGAAACCCCACCTAGAAACCTTAAACACCTCATCTACATGTTCTTTTTCTTGGATTTTTCACATCTAAAGTGGAAGGTGCTTCTTGCTCGAGATGGGAGATTCGTTGAAGAAAACTGCCTCTATATCTTGGTAACCTTGCTTCTTGAACCTGTACACCTTCCCTAGAGGTGAGTTTTATAAACCCCTTCTCATATAGTGCTTACTACATGCTTAAAACTCGTGCTTCTATGTTTAAAATTGATGATCTCCATCTCTATTTACCATTCTCTTCTAGGGTTTTTGTTTCTTGCTATTTTACCTTCTCTAGAAGATCTAATTTTGTTACCTATGAAAATCCAATCCTGATCCTAGGTCAAATGGTGCTTTCTCCCTCTCTCACTCACTCTTCCACTCTCTCTCTCAAAGATTTCTGACTTGTCATTTCCTGATTGGTATAAATTTAAAATGCATATCTTTTAATCTACTTATCCAAATTTAACAAATAAATACGTTTTGGATTCAAAAAATTAATCTCTATCTAACAAAATTTTGAATATCTTATTTTGACATTTGAAGAAGGTTTATTTTTGGAAAATGAATTTATGCATAAAATCATTAAAAATTCCTTCTTAATCATCATAAACCAAAGTTAACATAAAAATATATTTTTTGGATGAGGAGAACATTATAAGTTTATTGAGAATGATTTTAGTGTCTAAATCTAAGTTTTTCTAAAAAGGTGTAAAATTAGGGTTTCTATACATTGATGTGCATTATTTGCTCGAATACAGGTTAACACATTGAAGATAGGCAAAGAGGAACTTAGACTCAATTAAAGTGGTGAAAGTTAGTAATTGATATCAGTTAGAGAGGTATGTGCATTCTTTACACCCTGTGTTGGGATAATTGCAACCAAACCCTATATTTACCTAATGAGGCTTTCATGATCCCTTTTACCTCTATTCAAATTTCTTTTTTAAAATTGCCTCAAAATTAGTACTGAAATTCTTTTCCTTGGGTCTTGTACCCAATTGTCATGTTTTAAATATATGATGCTTGTACTTTCCATGATTTCTTTTTTAGCATGTTGATTTTATGGACTATTTAGCTATAGCGGTGGTACTTATATAAAACCACCCATAGAAAGAGAATGTATTAATTTTCCCTGGGGAATTTCTTATTCTCCCCCATAAAAATATGTGTAGGTGACTAGGAATATATTAATTCTCCTCTCACCTATAGGTTGACGTTCGGTAGGTTCCTCTACCATACATACTTAAGGTAGTCATAATTATCAGACATGCCTCCCTTTTATTATATTTTATTTATGGCAAGCACCTATTTAAAAATAGACTCATACTCTTGAAATCTTCATCTTATTATGAAAACTAGCCTTTATTTACATGTTTTCTTTTCCTTTATTTCCTATTCACATTTGTTGACACATACTTTTTTTTTCCTTTCCCTTTTTCTGGGTGTTTTCCAAAACAATCCAGGTTTTGATCGGGGTGTTGAACGTGACCAAGGAAAACATAGGTTCCAACCCGGACCTAGTAGTTGGATAAGTTGCTTGGAGACATATTTGAAGTAGTTTAGAATTCCCTCTACTTAGATCCTTATGTTGTGTCATACATGTAAACCCTTAAGGGATATTCTGATGTACTTCTATAATCTTTTTTGAAAATTAAATATAGTCATTTGTTTAATTCCACTGCTGCACTTTGGTTGTTTCAAATAGCATTTATTAAAGTTTGCAAATTTTACACCTATTCCAGCATACCTTTGAGTGTCTTTGGGTGTTTTATTCTTCAAATGTTTAGTAGGGAGTGGATCTCGTCTTGGGTCCCACTCCTTACACCCTTTTGGGTAGGTATAATTAACCCTTTATAGATCTGCAATGAGTTTTGTTGTCATAAATTCCCACAACAAGGACATATATGATGCAATAACTATTTCAAAAATCTAATGACAACATGGTGTTGCTGCAAAAGAATGTGCAATTGAGTTCTAGTAAAGAAGTCATACCATCATATGAAACTCATTCCAACCTAAGGTAGCAGATGTGTCCCAAGAATCTTAAATGTAGAAGATTATATCCTAATAAGATATCCACCCACATCTTATTTCAAAGGGAGAAGAAATCACAAATTTTTAATCCACAAGATGAGTTTAAATCCAAAAAACAAAAAAATGTAGTACTTGTAATGGGTAAGGGAATAATAGTCAAACATTTAAAATAGGTTATGTGATGGTTTAATGTGCATTTATTTTCTAGTTTAAAGTATCTAAAAGTCATGTTTTAGTCAAATATGATTGTATCTTATTGGCAAGTTACCAAATACTTTGCATTATTGGGGATTCTTGAAGATATTTATGAATCAAGTGAATAATGGATACCAAAGACTACCCACTATTCATATAGGACCTGACTATTCATACTGAAGCATGTTGGTTGGTCATTGTATGTGTCGTTATGAATGTACAAACATGAAAACATTTAAGTGGGTGAGGATAAATTTCCATGTTTGTATCCTTTATGATTGTACCAATTTCTACTGAAACTGGCTTGTAATTTAGGGAAGTAGCTTAACTCAGGGAAATGTTGTTTTACTAGATCAATACATATTGAGTGGTCCATGTTGGTTTGTGTCCTTCTTATACTTCAATAAATTATGTTCTTATGTACATGGATCATCATGGCTACCAAAGACTACCCACTATTCATATAGGACCTGACTATTCATACTGAAGCATGTTGGTTGGTGGTTGTATGTGTCCTTATGAATGTACAATCATGAAAACATTCAAGTGGGTGAAGATAAATTTCCATGTTTGTATCCTTTATGATTGTACCAATTTGTACTAAAACTGGCTTGTAATTTTGGGAAGTAGCTTAACTAAGGGAAATGTTGTTTTACTAGATCAATACTTATTTAGTGGTATGTGTTGGTTTGTGTCCTTCTTATACTTCAATAAAACATGTTCTTATGTACATGGATCATCATGTCTGCTTGATCAAACCAATTGTTAAACTAATGGTATTTTGTTTGTTCATGTGTGGTTAACATTTGGTCTCAGATTATTCATTTTTTTGTAGATTCATTGTTTCATTCAGTTCATGTGATCAGTTGAATTCAATTGGTGATGTGGCTTGATCAATGACAGTATGGTTGTTTGTAGATTATTTTGTGGAGTTCAAGTGATCAATATGTTGTTTTATTGGTTTCTAAAAGTAATTCATATGGGATGTTCAATTGCAATTTATTTGTTTGACAATCAAAGTATTCATTTTGTTCAATGGTATTTGGATCATCATTTGTTTTTATATTTAAATGATTTTGGATTCAATGTTGGATTTTTTTTCAATGATTTATTAGTGAGCATTTATTGTTTAGGATTTGATGCTTGATTTAGTAGTTTTTATTGCATTCTTTTGGTATATGTCATTTATTTGTTATTAGTGTATCTAGTTACATTGTTGTGACTAAATTACTGATAGATTCACTAAGTATATCTGGATTGTTTTGATCCTATGACAATATTGCATTCACTTTGTTCAGTCATAGTTGGATCATTTTTTGGTTTTTCATTCCTTGCTTGGTTTATTGTTTTTGGATTCAATACTTGGTTTAGTGCTTTATTGGTTCATGTATTAAGTTATTTTGGATTTGTTGCTTGATTTAGTAGCTTGCCTTCGGTTATTGTGGTATTTTGAGGTTGTTTGTTATTTTTATATGTGGATCCTTTGGTATGTGCATATTTTTTCAATGATAGTGGGATAACTGATTGGTGACTGTGGATAATTGATGGGGGTGTTCAATTAGGGTAGGGGTGTTCTAGTGTAGTGTTTATCCAATTCAGATGTTGTGGTTCAATTACTGATTGGTTCAATAAATACATCTATTTTAGTTTGATTATGTGCAAATTAGCATATTTCTACTCATCTAGTGATATCTGAATCATCATTGTTTTTTATCTAATTTGGTTTAAGTTCATGTTTTTACTATATTAGGAGTTTTGAATCTAGATCATCCATTTGTTTTTGGATCCATTGCTTCATTGATTTTGTGTTTTCAATTCAATTCAATTGGAAACATGGATTTGTCACTACATGTTACATTGATTGTGTAATAGTGAATCAAGTTCTATAGTTTTGGTTCAATTACCGATTGGTTCAGTACCTTGAGGTGGATTTCTTTTTCCAGTTCTGGTGAAACTCCAGCAAACAACAACTATTTTTTCTTTTATAGTTGGGATGCTCTGTTCTTCCCTTTCGTCCTGCCCCACCCAATTTCATCTCTTGTTTTAAAAGCTATCCACATGATTTATGAGGCCAACCTACAATCACATATATACTAATTTTAGTAACAACATGCAAATATCTATCTATTTGGCCGCTTGGGTTACCATTCACACGTTGTGCTTCTCATCATTATAAAGTTATGCCAATTTTCCAACAATCATATTACACGACCTGTAAATAGGTAACACAATTTGTATACCCTAATTTGACTTCTGGGATTTCAAGATCTTGCTACACACTATGTTGTGATACCTACCACACTATGTACTTCATATCTATGAATTTTGCCAAAATTACCAAGCTTTCAATGTAGTAGATGAAATGTCATGTAAAAAAAAGAACACATTGTGTCGACCTCTAGGTGGAATATGAGAATTGATGATCAAATGATACAAAACATATTCACTTTGGACATTCCCTATAGATATTTTTGTTAACCTAATAGTTATACATTATCTATTTTGTATGATGACCTAACCATTCCATTCTTATGTATCTAATAGGTCTATTTGAGATTAATTTTAGGTATTAGGTAATTTTTGTAATCCTTTGTATTAATGTTATGACTTGTAACTAAGTAGAGAAAAATATAAATGCACTTCAATCGAATATTTAAGCACTTCTATGGCACATACTAAAATCATTACATGCACTTTTGTTGGTCAGGTTTCCTTCATTAGAAACTTGATGGACCACCTTGGTGACATCTGGTAAATGCCAGGCTCAGCTGAGTTTGTCCTGGTGACAATTCGACCGAAACCCTATATAGACAAAAATGATATTAAGTTATTGGTCGAGTTTCATCCAAGATAAACTTGACCTAGAAACCAATTTCTTTTTGCATAGTGCCATCGGTCGAGTTACCTTTATTGAATCTCGACTGACAAATTTTTAGAAAATATGTAGAAAAGTGTCTATAACATTTGGAGTTTTGCAAAAATCGAAAAAAATTTTGTTGCAACATATCAAGCGACTAGAATTTGACTCTAAGTGAATCTACTAGCTAGTAGACACCCCCAACTATAAAAGGAACCCTTGGAAGTCATTCCATTTTTGTCTTCTATGTTCCATAATTTAGTTTAGTGGTTCTAGTCTACTTGAGAACCTTTCTCTTTCATGATTTTATACAATTCAACATCAATTTGAGTGAGTTAGGATTCGTGTCAGAGAGCTACTTCATTGTAAACATTTTAAAGATCTCATATTCCTTTTACAATCTCCTTTCCTCCAAGAAAAATGGTAAAATCTTCTCCATGGTGAAGCATAAGATGAAGGTTGAAGATCGTAGAGAAGAGTGGGTAATTCCTTCAAGGCCAAAGACTTGTTGCAAAAGGAGATCCCTTGGTGAAGGTTTGCTAGCTCATTATAAGAGTGGGTAAGTTCTTGTGTAGTTTGAGTACTCTTGCATTTGGATCGCTAATTCCTTGTATTTTATTAGCTCCTTTGGTCCTTAAAATGAATTCTAGGTACCCTTAACCTGTGAACATAGTTGTCTTATTGTATCTCTTATAATAGAATATAAGAAAGGTGCAATGGTTGCAAAATCCTAGACATTGACCCCTCCAGGTAGTGGATATAGACTCTCCTATTTTGGAGTTTGGAATCACTATACATAGCTTGTCTTTCTATTGCTTGTTCAAACTCTTTCTTACTTGCTATGTGTTCTTATTTGCATAAAAAATTCATATTAGAAACCATATCTTGTCAAATAATTTAAGGATCTAACAAGTTTTGTATACGTGATTATTAGCTATTTTCACCCCCTCTAGATCTCATTCATCCAACAATTTCATCTAGTAATGTCTAGATTCATGTTTGATCTCTACACACCGTGTTCAAAAGGGTACACACTATCTTACAACCAATTTGTCTCACAATACTAAACTTCTTTAATTTGATGGATCAATTAGTATTAAATGTTCAATCATTGTAGCTACATGGAATTAAATAGATATGTTCACCATGAAAAATAAATTTAGAATAACGGATGGTGTAATCTTCCATGAAGGTCCTCTTCTTAGAGTCCAAATTAAGTCTCGGTGTCATTTTTAATTTGGTCAAGAGAGGAAGAAGGAGACTCCCTTGTCAATCATTTCAATAACGGTGTACAACTTGATTCTTTGTCTAAATGTTTTTAAGGTGGATTGCTTTACCTATATTCTATGACATCATGGAGAACTTTTTTGACAACAAAGAATGGTCTGGACCACTTGGACCGTAGATTTCTCAGAATAAGATGAAATCTTAAGTTGAAGAGTAACACTTGATAACTTTCAGTAGATTTTTTTTCTTCTAATTCTATTTTCATGCCAAGTCATTGTTTTCTCCTTGCATATCTTGGCATTCTCATATGCGTCAAAATGAAATTTGTATAATTCTTAGAGCTATAGCAATCTTCTTTCTCCATCTTTTTTTATGTCAAAATTGAGAAATTAATAGCCCAAAGTGCTCAAGTTCAAGAGGTAGGTGATACGATTTGTCAAAAATTAATCACAATAGATTTGGCCCAATGATGATCTTATAGGATTCCCTATAGGACTATAGTGTGTCATATAGCTTCATCACGTAGTCCTTTCTTGAGCTTGACATGATCTTCTCCAAAATTGCTTTCAGTTGTCTATTGGAAAATTCAACTTGTTATGTTGTTTTTGGATGGTATAACATTGAGATGTTATGCTTGAATCCATATTTTCCTAAGAAATTGTTGTATCCTTCCATTAACGTGACTTCCCCCATCAGATATGATAGCTTTTAGAACACTAAATTTAGGGAAGATAATGTTTGGAAAATCTTGATCACAGACTTTGCATCCGGAGATTGAGTTAGATTGCCTATAACCACATAATACATATTCACAAGCAACAAGGATATATTTGTTGCCACATGAATAAGTAAAGGGGCCCATGTAATTGACACCAAAAACATCAAAACCTTCAATCTATAGAGTCAAATTGAGTGTCTTTTCTTCTCTTTTAGAAATTCTTCCAGACCTTTGACATTAATCACATGATTTAAAAAATCCATGAACATATTTAAATAGTGATGGCCAAAAGAAACCTACTTGAAGAATTTTGGTTTCCATTTTGTCACCTCCATAATATTCTCTATAGGTTGATTATTGACATTCTAAAATCACTCTATGAAATTATTCATTTAGAATGAATCATTATATTAACCATCAATGCCATGTTTTAATATAAGAGGGTCATCAAAATAATAGAAGTTGACATGATAGAGAAATGTCTTATTCTTTTGATAAGTAATGATAGGAGGAAGGCATTTGTTGGTTAAATAATTTGTAAAATTAGAAAACCATGGAATAAGTAGAGATTTCACAAAATAAAGTCTTTCAATATGGAAATGGTCATCAATAGGAAGATTGTCCTTTGTGTAAGTGTTGGGTTGAGAAAGTGGACGACAAGATTATTCTGTTTTCCATTTTTGTCTTAAATCTCCAAATAAAACTCTTGTAGAAAAAATATCCAGAGAATTTGATAAGGCTTGTCATCCTTCTTGTTCAAGAGGTATCTAATTGTAACATGACCTGTATAAACACTTATTTTGGATCCCACCAAATATTGTTGCAATCTGTCAAAGGCATATACTATTTCTAACATATCCTTTTCTATGATAGCACAATTGATTTGACCCTCATAAGAGGTCAAGCTTGCATAATAAATGACATGAAGTTTTGTATATTCCCTTTGTCATAGAAGAACAAAAAATGTAAAATGACTATCATAGAAAATTCCGGTCAGGCGTTTGAATGATAGGAGCTGCGATAAGAGATTCCTTAAGTTTTTTAAAGGTTGTCTTGCATTCATCATTGATGTTGAAATCAACATCCTTGGCGAGGAGTGACCATAAACGTTTTTTAATCTTATATAAGTCATCTATAAATCTTTTAATAAAATCCTTCACGTCCATGAAATCTTCAGACTTCCTTCTTTGTGGTCAGCGTAGTCATATTTAGGATTGCATCAAATTTTTCTCTATCCACTTCAATACCTTTATTGAAAACCAAATGACTAAGCACAACTCATGATTGAATCATGAAATGGCACTTCTCCTAGTCTTAGACAAGATTTATCTTCTTTCAATGCTGTAAACTTTAGAAAGATTTGTCAAATAGTCATCGAGTAAATAGCCATGATCACTAAAATCAGCCATAAATATTAACATGATATGTTCAATGAAATCATAGAATATGGCCATCATGTATCTCTATAACATAGAGGGTGCAAATTCCATATGGTATTCTTCTATAAGCATTCATTCCATAAGTGCATGTGAAAGTTTTTTTTTTCTTGGTCTGGTGGATAGATTGGGATTTTGAAAAATCTCAAACACCCATATTAGTAGGAAAAAAATAGGAATGATTTGCAAGAATCTCAAGAATGAGGTCAATGAAAGGAAAGTGGAAATAATCATTTCCAATTTCCATAATCAATGTCCGATAATCAATACACATGCTCCACCAGGAAGGTACACATTTATGATTCAACTCATCATTATCTTCTTTTATTATAGTGGTTCCCCCTTTCTTAGATACAACATGAATTTCGGTAATAAAGAGATGTCACTCATTGGATAAATTATTCCTATATCTCTGAACTTGGAAATTTCTTCCTTTATCATTTTCATCATGTTTTTGGTTCAATTTGTTTGAGGTTCAATGCATATCTTGGTGTCATCCTCTGAAGCTATGTAATTCATATAATTATAAGAATTGATTCCTTCTAAATCATTAATTGAGTATCCAATTACATCTTTAAAAAGTCAAAGTTCTTTAACTAATTTTTCTACATGTTCTTTGGTTAATTCAAAATTCATAGTGATATGCGAACTATATTTTGTGTCTAGACCATCTATGGGAAACAAGCCCCCTGTGGGTAAGAATCTACCAGGTTTCAAGAGTAATGCATACATGAATTCCAATCAGAAATAACTACAATCAAACTCCACTTATATACCACCTAGAGAATTTTGTTTCATCTCAAATAAAGTAAAGTGATGAAAACTACCAACAAATGCAATTCTTGAAGGAATGACATTCACAAAATTACTTCATAAGTGGACGTGATTACTACTTACACGAGAAGGTTAGAAAACCAAATTGTTCAAGAAGCCCTTTCCAATTGAAAAACACCTTCTAGTTCCTTGCCTAGTCAACTGGAAATGAACCCAATGAAGACACACAAGTCAATTACTTTGAGGAGTAGATTCATCGTAGTAGGATCTTCCCCTCTATGAAAAAGAAAATCAGATGAAGTAATTCACACCAATGAATGTTATGCAAGTGATGATTAAAAAAAGAAATTTTTGAGAAATTCTCCAAATGGTGATTCTTCTAGCAAGCCAAATTCCCTGTTTCCTCACTTGCTAATCAAGATCAATAAATTTATGGACATTAAGAACAAGATCTTCTTCAATCTCCCCATGGTATGAGTCATTGTTGAAATGCCTTCATATGCTAATTTCGTCAAAGACATTCTAATAAAGAGGAATAGGCTTTATCACGTAGAATAGTAATTCTTCATGAAAAAACTAGCTCCATTATTTGGAACATGTTTCTAATGAAGCTAGATGATCTTGGTGCATTCATTATACCTTATAATATTGGAGAGTGAACCTTTGATGAAGGATTGGTAGACCTCGGTGCTAGCATAAGCTTAATGTCATTTTCTTTATGTCAAAGACTTGATTTGTAAGAATCAAAATCCACCTATATGGCTATCCAACAAGAAGACTTATATATTAAATGTCCAACAAGAATTATTGAAGATGTTATTGTGCAAATAGTAATTTTCCATAGTCATTGTGATTTTTTGTTCATTGATATGGATGAAGACCCAACAAATCCTATTCTCATAGGAGACCATTCCTACACGTTGATGGATTCATTTTGGGTGTTAGAGATGGGAGACTAAGTCTTAGAGTAGGATATGTAGCCCTTGATTTTTTTATTTATGATACAATGTAAGTACCATGCACACAAGAGTATATATATCTTATTGACAACATTGACCAATGTTGGATGATGACAAAAATCTTTTTGATTCAGTTTTTGATTATTTTGAAGAAGAGTATGACATTACAAATATGAATATTGGTTTCCATAAAATAGTTTCTCCAGCCACGTCAAGCTTGAGTTCTCAAAAAACATCATTGCGATTTCAATCAATCTCATACTCTAATCAAGTTGTCCAACGCCTTGAACACTATGATTTTGAGCTATCAATTAATTAAGTGTTTAATTGAACTACTAAACTCCTTTAGCAATCAATCTAAACATTGTTTGTGGACAAAACTCCTCTTCCAGGTTAAATCCTATGTGTGTGACCCTGCAGTTCCTTTTTCACGTTGGCAGTGAAAGTCCATAACACTTATGACTTCACAAGCAAAGAGCGGTGCCTAGTCACACATCAGTGCTACCCAAGTGAAATAGAAAGTTGGAGAACAACTTTCAATCCTACAATCTATGAATGGGTGTTACAACGAATGTATAATTCCTTTGTCACTGATATCCCGAATGAACTCGAGGCATGGAACTGTCATCCTGTCAACGTTCATTCACTTTCTTGATCTCAGAGAAGATTGGAAGAGATATGTATGACATCAATATCACATACTGATTCAATCATGCGTGCGCACGCCTATTTCAATCCTACTCATCAAGTGGCCTTGGATATCAAACTCCCTTAGGAGGGACATATCCCATATCTATCACTCACCCCTCAAAAGCCCCATGTGTCAAAGCCACCCAATCATTACCTTTATAACAACCCATATTTCAGGACTGCGTTTGATGATGTCAAAGTGTACCCAAAGACATGTGTTGAGTGTAGTGATTTCAGGTCAAAGAATCACATTCACCACCATCATTGTGAGTACTGACTGTGACTACCATGTCATGGTTCCATGTGTCAAACTCACGGTGGGTCTGTCCGGTACACTTGTTCTCTAACAAGTACTTATGTGTTTGGTTTGATATCTCTATATCATGACTAATGAGATTATGTCATCAACCAACACCACAATCTAGTCTTGTGTGTCATTGTTTTCTATCTACCTTCCAAAATGACATCCTACTAGGGACATAACAAGAATGTACAAACTCTTAGCATCTGAATGATCTCATCGTTTAGGTCCTGAACCTGAAGGAATACGTCATTGAGTACTATCATTCTCTAGACATTCAATCTGTTCTATCACTATCTCATATGACTGAACCAAAAAGAATTGGAAGCTTGCCTTTGATGTTTATCAAATCAATCTTAATGTATCCCACCAATCATCCCATGATTGGCTCTCAAGGCATACATACCAACAAGGTAGAAGGACCGAACGGAGCTGATCGTGGAGGCGGGTGATGTCAGACGCTGGTGCATCGATCTACTGTGTGAAGAGGTTGAGGCATGGTGGCTGGGCGGCACTTAAGTGGGTGCTAGGGTTCACATATCAGGTGGAAGGAGGAAGAAGAAGGCGGAGGTGCAGGTTGAGCGTAGGTTCAAACGGTCTTGAGTAGGTTTCCCAACCGGTCTTGAAGACTGATGGTATCAAACGGCCTTAGAGAAGAGTTAAGTCCAAACGGTCTTAGGGTAGAGGTTTCCCATACGGTCTTGAGACCGTATGGAAGGGAAAGAGTTCAAAACCATTTGAGAAATGGAGAGCTAAGACCGTGTGATCAAATGGATGGGGTTCGTCGATCCATGATCGTGTGGTGAAGGGAAAGCCCATGATTGAATGGGGGTGATTTTTGTGGATTAGGGTTGAATGGAGGTGGGTGACATCTGATGGTTGAACCTCATAATGGCCTACATAAAATCAACATAAACTCAGTTAAAACCTAGACAATTGAACCAATTAAGAAATTCTGCTCATTTTAATATTTAGTAATTGAAAATGGGTGTATGGAGTCAAAACGAGCCCAAGATGGCGATTGATTTTCATGATGATTATGAATTCATCAGAAAGCTCTCTAGATGTGAAATCTGGATAGATAAATTCATGTTTCTTGGCCATGTTATTTCTGAGGGAAACATATCTGTTGATCCTACCAAAGTATGCGTTGTTCTTTATTGGAAACCTCCTCTAAACCCTTATGAGATTTAGAGTTTATTTGATTTAGCCAGATATTATCATCACTTCATCCCCAATTTCTCAAAAGTTGCACTTCGTCTTACTAAGCTTACTCAAAAGGTTGAGCATTTCATATGGTCAGCTGCTTGTGAGTCCAGTTTCCAGGAGTTAAAGAAGAAGTTGACATCTGCACCTCTTCTAGTTTTACCTTATGGAAATGAAGGGTTTGTGATCTTCACTGATGCTTCTAGGAATGGGTTGGGATGTCACCTTCAATAGAATAGGAAGGTGGTGGCCTTTGAATCTAGATATATAAAACCTAATGAATTTAATTATCCCACATACAATTGGGAATTAGATGAATTCTTTCATGCTCTCAATATTTGGAGGTACTACCTATACGTGGCAACATTTAACATATTCACCGACCAAAAAAACATGAAGTACATCTTGAATGAGAAAGACCTAAACCTGCAACAACATCGATGGATTGAGTATCTAAAGGATGATGCTTTCACCATTTATTATCATCTAGGCAAGGAAAATGTAGTCGTTGATGCCCTTAGCAGAAAAGGGGCCGCATGTGCATCTTTTTCTATTCTCGAGTGGAGGAACATGTGGGATTTCATGGATTGGAAGTCACTATTTCTGTATGATTGTGTACATGTCCATAATATTTCTATCATGTCTGATCTATAGTATAAACTTATTGACACATAGAAAGCAAGTCCTAATCTTGAAGAGTGATGCATGGGTTTTGAGTCACTTTTATAGGCTTATTTTATATCTGTTTTATGCATGTATTTGTCATTTTCTTGATTATATTTGCATAATTCACTATATTTGGCCCTTAAACTCTTTTTGCATCAAGTTATACTTCTTTTATCATATTTATATGATTTTATATAATCCCCGGACTTATACATATGTTTCGGCACTTTTTCAGGCACTTTTGCATTGTCCGGAGTCGATACTATCGACCCCCAGGTCGATAGTATCGACATTTCATCAAAAAGCAACCCCAAAACGCGATATTGGAAGGAATAACCTGTCCCATGGTCGATACCATCGACCTTGGGGTCGATACTATCGACAGCGTCGGGATCTGGCGATTTTCAGCACTAAAACGGAGCGTTTTAATCCGACGGTTGAGCTTTTTCGGAGCCGTAAAGTGGTCCTATGACCTAAGAAGGGCACGGACGGCCCGAGGGGGAGAGGACATTGTGTTACACAACATCCAAGAAGGAGAGAGAGAGATAGGAGATGAGAGACGAAGGTCGTCAACCGAGCGATCCGGGCACCTCCGACGGGCGATTTTGCTGCCGGAAGACTGCAAAATGCACGTTTCTCAAGGAGGATCTCCAGGAACACCATTGTATCAGGGGTTACACGAGTTTTCTCCATGTTTCCCATGTTTTTCTTCTCTACTCCTATGTCTTTCATTGAGATGACCATGCGGGGCTAATCCCCTTTGTCTTTAGGACCGGGAGTAGCCCGGGGATTCATTGTATGACAATTTTATAATAGTAATTCATATTTTATCTCTTAAATCCGTGGTATAGTTTTGTTTTCTCCATATATTGTTATGCTTGATCACCATAATAATAACCTAATGCCCTTAATCACTTTGAAAGAAGAATTAACGGCTGAAAAGAGACGAAATCTACATTAATCGATAAATCCCTTGACCAAGGTGGTGTAAACTTAATGGTGGATACTGAGAGATCGTTCATAATGCACCGAGTTTAGGGTATAGGTTACTACGACGGTGGAACCGACCTAGACATAGGTAGTGAATTGCACCATGACAGTGGGCAATTCTGTTTTCAGGCCACTACCCGAAAAGAGAGATAAAATTGAGTAGCTATATAGAATTTAATACAATGAAAACCCGCGGTGAAACCTGACGTGTATTTTACTACGCGCTTCAACGCAAGTATACGCGTCGAGTAATATAGGCCTTTGTGAGGCCCGAGTCGAACTCAGGGATACGTGAATTATTGGAGACTTCTACTAACTAATCACAATCAGCTAGGCCGAATAACAAAGTAAAGTTTGTTGTCTAAATTAAAAGAAAATAAAATGAAACAAAGAAAACAATCAATTAAATGTTAATTTAATCAATTTAAAAGGATATCTTTAGTATTGCGGTTTCACCGCGGGTCAACATTGTATTAGGTTTTATATAATTCCTCACTCTTCTCTCTTTATCCGGGTAGTGGCCTGAAAACAGAATTACCCACTGTCGTGGTGTAATTCACTACTTAGGTCTAGGTAGATTCCACCGTCGTAGTAATCATTCCCCTAGACTAAGCGCATTAAAAACGGTCTCTCAGTTCCCACCATTAATTTTACAACTCCTTTGTCAAGGGTTTTATTGATTAATGTAGGTTTCGTCTCTTTTCAACCGTTAATCCTTCAGTCGAAGTGATTAAGGGCATTAAATTATTATTATGGTGATCAAGCATAACAATATATATGGAGAAAATGAATCTATACCACGGATTTGAGAGAGAAAATATGAATTATCAATATAAAATTGTCATACAATGCATTCCCGGGCTACTCCCGGTCCTAAAGATGGAGGGTTTTAGCCTCTCATGTTCATCTCGCACGAATACATGGTAGAAATAGGGGAATTCATAAGAAAAATGTGAAACAAGTGGGAAAACCCCTGAACGGAGAAGAACCGGTAGATCCTTGGCGTAGAATACGAGCTTCCCCGCCTGTCGGTGGTGGAATTCGTCTTCGGCAGCGTCCGAATCACCCGGGATGAGCTTCTGGCCTCCGTTCTCCTTTTTTTCCTCCCTCGGTACTCATGCAATGCAAATTCAGATATCCTCTCGTGTGGGCGGCCGTCATTAGGTATAAGTCCCTAATTAGGTCATCAAATAACAACAGCCATCCGATCAAGAACAAAACATATCCAATGCATATCTGCCGGCGTCGATACCATCGACGTGGGTCGATGGTATCGACCCAGTGTATTAGCGGCAGCTTTCTTTTCTTTTGATGTGAGCGCCTATGGTCATCTCGATACCATCGACTTGGGTCGATGGTATCGACTCTCTTTAGCATCGGTTGTTGTCGTTTAGCGACGCTGTAGCTCTCCATGTGTCGATGGCATCGACTTGGGTCGATGGTATCGACAGTTTCCTCACCAGCAACCTGAAGGGATCTCGATACCATCGACTTGAGTGTCGATGGTATCGACTCTGTGCTGCTCCTCTCGGCTGGCAACCTGTGGCTTGGTCGATGGTATCGACTTCCGTCGATACCTTGTTTTTCCTGAAATTTCACAAGACCAAGTAAATCCACACAAATAATAATATTATGATAAATAATGCTCAAAATAGTAAAACAGAGGGGATTTGACATAATATGAAGGCAAAGACCGAAATGAGTGAATTATGCAATATTATGCATAAAAATGAGTAATTAGAGCACAAAACACATATGAAAAAGGTCTATAAATGCGACTCAAAATCATCGCATCAAACTCCCCTAAGCTTAAACATTGCTCGCCCTCGAGCGACTAATCCTTAGAATAGAATTGCAGATGTCAACTAAAAATCAACACACCAACCCACATCCCATGTGACTCCCACTGAACGTTCTCAAACTGGCCTTCTCTAACCACATAACAGTAATTACCCTAAAGGCGACAATAATCGTCAATAAGAGAAATTATCCTTCAAACTGATGAACACTATCACATAAGGCAGTTAACATAATAAAATTCGCCGATTCAACATTGGTGCATCTTGTGATCGCCTACACTACGTTGCTCGCCCTTAACTACCATCTACATGGAAGCAGTTCTCCTGATAATCATTAGTGAGGAGAAATTCACGGTGGCCTACCAATCCGAGCAACGGGTGGATGGAATGGGTGGTTCATGGAAGAACTTGAAAGTATTGCACAGTTTCAATATGCATAAAAACAAAATGTCCTAAATGATGCAAATGCACATTAGAAATGCCCTAATGCCTAAAATTGGGTGAAATGATGCATGCACTAACCTTCCACCTCAAAATAAGATGGAAATCTAATTAAGCCAAATCATGTACTCAATTCTCCTGTAATGCATGTGACATCATGTTCCTTTCTCCCTCTTATTCCATTTTCTTCTAAATTCCCTTTTTTTGTTTCAGAAATTTTTTTTTTTAGATTTTCAGAAATTTTGTTCTTTCTTTTAGCCCACATATCCATAATTGCTTTGAGATACATGTTTTGGCTAATTTCTTCATGATTGGAAGTTTTTGCACTATTTCGAAGGTATGGAACAGTTTAGATCACTTTTTAAGAGAAATTGAGATACATGGTGTACTTTATGCATGGAAATCATGAGATTCATGAGTGCAACTACATGGCATGCACATAAAGGTAATGTGCATAAATCCCTATATTTTTCTCTTTTTATGCAAAAGTATGGAAAATATCAATGCAATTCCTATCTAAATGCTATGCACACAAGAAGGAATTAAAATTGTGCTTTACTTCCAATTCTTAGGTGGATTATGGAAGACTGAAGTGGAATGATCACAAGATTAGATGACTGAACCTTAGAAGAGTATTATGTGTCCCTCCTTACTGACATGTGTAGTGATTCAAAGGATTCTCTCTCTTACGTCCAATTAAGGTCTCATTACCATTTGGTTAGGTTAGGCTCAAACAACCGTTACTATCCACTTTTCATGAGTCAAAGGGAGTATAGGTGTGACATATTGTTTTAAAGTTGACATAATCAATCATTTTCATCGGATAAGTTCCCCAAGGACAACCAAGTCAAGCTATCCAAAAGACACAAAAATTTTAAAATTCCCTTAAATTTCCCATGAAAACAGTGAGATGACAATTTTTACGACATCCACGGTTACACTAGATAGATGTGGATCCTAAACACAACCTAAAAATGCAAGAAACAAATAACAAAGCAAAAACTAAAAACAACAAAAGAAAAGATAGAGTTGTTGCAGCTACCCCCCTAAGCTTTAATTCGACTATCCCTCATAGTCAAAAACAAACCTAAGGGTGGAACAGAGATACCCTGATCAATCCTGTGGAGGCGGAGGCGGGTACTGCGGGGCCGTAGGATCCCAAGATGGATACTCCCCCTGGAAGCTTGGATCATATTGGGTCCTCGGCGGAGGCTGTGGATAGCCTCCAAAGTAGTCCTGACTCCAGTAATGGTCATAAAATGGCTCCTGTTGCATCTCCATCCGCTGCAACCGGTTGTGTATCTGTTCTTGGTTGGCGAGGAGGAGACGTTCATTCTCGAACATAGCCCGTTGATTAGAAAGTACCCAGCTCGTAGTATCATGAATATCGGTATACATAGACATCTGCTGCTGCTGAGTCTGCTGTATATCCTTCAGCATCGAGTACATTCCCTGCATGGAGTAGGGATCCTCGGCTGGCTGCGAGGGCTGTGGTGATGGCGGCGGGGGCTGTGATGATGAAGACGCACCCGGATGCATCCTAGGACGCTTCCGTGGCGCTACACGTGCACAAAGATGTGTGAAAGCCTCCTCTTCCTCCTCAGCCTCGCCTCCTTGCTCGTCGTTTCCGCCTTCTTCTTCGGAGGACTCAATGGCTATGATTGGCCACCTAAAATGTTGTGAACCCTCGATGTTGAAGACGTCGTCCGGCAGTGAGGGCTCCTGATAAGCTTGGTTGACGTGGCAATGTGCGTACGCCAACCCATCTCGGAGAAGGATAAGGTTTGAACGGTGCAAGTGTTGCACGTTCACCTTACTCTTTGTGGAAATCAGAGTCATGGACTGAAAATTCAGCCCCAAGTAGGACGCCAACTTGGTGATGAGCCCACCAAAATGGATCGGAGCCTTCCTTGTACTCCTCTTCACCGCCAGGACACGCTGTAGCTAGAACGCCCCCCAGTTGCATGGTTGTCGCTTCAGGAGTGCGTAGAGGAAGAAAAGATCGCTCTCCTGAAACTTGCTCGACGCCAAATCACTCCGAGCGAAGAACGTCAAGCTCAACATCCGATGAAGGACCCGGACGAACGGGTGCTCAAAATCTGCTACCGCTGCATTATGGTAGCTCACAGTCTTTCCTGCCGGCACTGTAACTAGCTCTGCGAAGATCTTGTCGTAATCGGTGCGGGAGTCCGGACGTCGGTGATCATGTTGGGAGTGGTTCCAATTGAAGATTTTATTGAACTGGACCAGCGTGATGTTGTAGTTGTTGTTGAACAACTGGAAGGACACCCGACCCCTGATCCACTCATGATCTGACGCCACCACGTCGTTTGGCACGACGCAGACGTCGAGGGACGCCATAAACTCCGCCACCAATTCCTTGTAGGTGGCCCATTCGCCGAAAAACGGCTGCCCGTCCGCATGGCACTGCAGCTCGTCGGGACGTCAGCTGGTGTGACGTGCTTGTCCGTGAAGCACATAGGCCAAGTTGGCCTCGAAACCAAGCTCCTAAAGCATGCCCCGGTCCACATACCGGGTCAGCTCAATTTTTCGCTTCATAATCTCCTCGTAGACCTTCCTTGCCTCCATGGAAGGGTGAATCAGGCGTGGGCGAGGAACAGAAGAGGTCGGGGGAGGAACGAACTCCTCGATCTCCATGGGATTTGCGCACGATGACGAAGCTCCAGCGACATGCACCATGGTTGCGAGAAGATGGGATTAGAAGAAGAGAGCTCGGTGCAGATGGAGAAGAAATTCTCCGCTCGGTGAAGATCCTCGCTCGATGTCACTTCTCTTCAGTCTTGGAGGGCTCGGGGAGTGCTCGGCGCAAAGGAGGATGCTTGCTCTGAAGGTGTGACGTCAAATGACGTTGCAAGTCTCCTTAAATAGACTTGGTCGGCGCCATTGTTGACCCGTCGATACCATCGACGCACGTCGATGGTATCGACACGTCTCGGTGGTATCCGCCTCCCTCGCGAGTATCGACGGCTGACGTTTGCTGGATCGAGAAACCCGGATTGCTGACCTGTTGATACCATCGACGGAAGTCGATAGTATCGACACAGCATCCGGATCGCTGACGTGCACTCGCAATCGTCGTCGATGCCTTGGCGCGGATCGGTGACATGGATGTTGATACCATCGACGAAGGTCGATGGTATCGACGGCTTTTATTGCGAGACTGCCGTTTTGTTGCATTCAACCTGTGATCATGTCGATACCATCGACGAGGCCGTCGATGGTATTGAGTTGACTGAGCAAAATTCGTCTGAACTTCTCCAGAGATCTCGATGGTATCGACTGGCAAGTCGATACCATCGACATTTTGTTGCGACCTGCCTGTAGGTATGTCAATACCATCGACGGGGGCGTCGATAGTATCGACTCAGTGCGATTTTTGCAGCTGTCAACCTGAACCCATGTCGATACCATCGACCAGTGTGTCGATGGTATCGACCCTGCCTGTGCCTGCACATTGAACAAACGGATCAAGGTATCTTCTTTAAACTAAAATTTAAACGAAATAAAAGCAATCTATAACTACAACTAAACTATCCTAATGTACCAATGGTTGGGTTGCCTTCCAACAAGCGCCCTTCTTTAACGTCTTAGGCTAGACGTCTTCCCAACATCTCATTCATTCATAAGTGAAATGAGTTTGACCTCATTCACTTTCCTCTTGTAGTTTTCACCAAAATACAACTTTAAGCGCTGCCCGTTCACCAAGAATGTGGCATCTCCATCACGCACGAGAATCGCACCGTGCTGTCTCACCTCTTCCACTATGAAGGGTCCACTCCACTGGGACTTCAGCTTCCTGGGATGCAATTTGAGATAAGAATTAAACAATAGAACATTGTCTCCCTTCTTGAATATGCGCATCTCGATATGTCGATCGTGGATCAGCTTTGTGCGCTCCTTGTAGATGCGGACATTCTCATATGCCGTCATGCGTAATTCATCTAATTCATTCAAATCGAACATCCTCTTTCGCCCGGCTTCATCATAGCTCAAGTTCAGCCTTCTTAGTGCCCAATGGGCCTTGTGCTCCAGCTCCACCGGAAGGTGGCAAGCCCGGCCATACGCCAACCTAAAAGGTGTGGTGCCTATAGGTGTTTTGTACTCCGTTCTATACGCCCAAAGTGCGTCTGGTAGTAATGCACTCCAATTTTTCCTCGTAGATGCCACTGTCCTTTCTAGAATCTTCTTGATTTCCCGATTTGAAACCTCCACCTGTCCTTGCATCTGTGGATGATATGGGGTGCCGATGTTGTGCTTGACCCCATATTTCTTCAAAAGTGTCGAAAATTTCTGATTCCGGAAATGTGTGCCTCCATCACTTATGATCATTCGGGGTATCCCGAACCTGCAGAATATATTTTCTTTCACAAACCTGCACACTACAAACGAATCATTAGTCCTTGTGGGGATTGCTTCCACCCACTTCGACACATAATCAACAGCAAGCAAGATATACAAATTTGAATTTGAGGACACAAAGGGTCCCATGAAGTCTATGCCCCATAAGTCAAATACCTCAACTTCCTGAAATACATTCAGGGGCATCTCTTGTCTCCTTGACATGTTACCAGCGCGCTCGCACGGGTCACATTGCCTCACAAAATCATAGGCATCCTGAAACAAAGTTGGCCAATAAAGGCCGCTTTCCAACACTTTGGCTGCTGTCCGTGAACTAGCATGGTGTCCTCCCGTAGGCGACGCATGGCAATGGTGGAGAACACTCTCGTACTCCACCTCCGGCACACACCTGCGAAGAATACCATCCCTGCACTGCTTCAAAAGAATTGGGTCATCCCAAAAATAATATCTCAAAGAATGAAAGAATTTCTTTTTCTCTTGATACGACCAATCTTCCAGGATGATCCCGCAAGCCAAATAGTTAACAATATTAGCAAACCATGGTTCCTTAGAATTAATTTTCAAAAGTTGTTCATCGGGAAATGTCTCGGTTATCGGTATGTGTAAACCTTGTTCATCTACCCTTTCTAACCTAGACAAGTGGTCAGCCACCACATTTTCAATTCCCGATTTGTCCTTGATTTCAATATCAAACTCTTGTAAAAGCAAAATCCACCTAATGAGTCTAGGCTTTGCATCCTTCTTCTCCATAAAATATTTTATTGCAGCGTGATCGGTCCACACAACTACTTTAGAACCCACTAAATACTGCCGAAATTTTTCAAAAGCAAACACGACGGCAAGTAACTCTTTCTCTGTAGTTGTATAGTTCAATTGAGCATCATTAAGTGTTTTGGAGGCGTAGAAAATCACAGCGGGCTTATTATCTACCCTTTGCCCCAAAACGGCTCCCACTACATAATCAGAAGCATCACACATCAATTCGAATGGCTTTGTCCAATCCAGCGTTTGAACAACTGGAGCCGAAATCAACTTTTCCTTCAAAACCTCAAATGCGTGAAGACATTTCTCATTGAAATCAAAAACTGCATCTTTTTCCAACAATTCCGATAAAGGTTTTGCGATTTTAGAAAAATCCTTGATGAATCGCCGATAAAACCCGGCGTGTCCTAAAAAGCTTCTCACCCCTTTTATTGAGTTTGGTGGGGGTAGCTTAGAAATCACCTCAATTTTTACGGGGTCTACCTCAAGACCCTTGCTAGACACCTTGTGTCCTAGCACTATTCCTTCCGTCACCATCATGTGACATTTCTCCCAATTGAGGACCAAGTGTGTGTCCTCGCACCGCTGCAGCACCTTGTCCAAGTTATAAAGACACTCATCAAAAGACGCTCCATAAACCGAGAAGTCGTCCATGAAAACATCAAGACAACGCTCCACCATGTCAGAGAATATGGCGAGCATGCAGCGTTGAAAAGTCACCGGCGCATTACATAATCCAAACGGCATCCGTCGGTAAGCAAAAGTCCCGTAGGGACATGTGAACGTAGACTTCTCTTGATCCAAAGGATCAATAGAAATCTGGTTATACCCCGAATATCCATCTAGAAAACAAAAATGTGACCGACCGGAAAGACGTTCCAAAATCTGATCGATAAATGGCAATGGAAAATTATCTTTAAGAGTTGCGGCATTCAATCGGCGGTAGTCAATGCAAACACGCCACCCGGTTACCAATCGGGTGGTGACAGGTTCATTCAAAAGATTGGTAGTAACAGTAATTCCCCCCTTTTTAGGGACTACCTGTGTGGGGCTCACCCACGTCGAATCTGATATAGCATATATGATCCCTGCAGCAAGAAGTTTTATGACTTCCTTCTTCACGACCTTCATCATGCTCGGATTCAAACGTCTTTGAGGCTGAATGACTGGTTTGGCTCCCTCCTCGAGCCGAATCTTGTGCTGGCAAAGTGTAGGGGAGATCCCCTTGATGTCCACGACTGACCACCCAAAAGCTCCACGGTGGTTCTTGAGCACTATCAGTAGTTGCTCCTCCTCATCCGCACTCAAGTATGCAGATACAATCACTGGTAACTTGTCCTTCTCAGCTAGAAAGACATACTTAAGATGCGGGGGCAGTGGCTTCAACTCCAACTCCGGAGGACAAATAAGAGATGATTGCATCGGTGGGGGAAGTGTACCTAAATCTTCATAATGCCTCGTGTAGAAACATGGAAGCATCTGAAGCATTTTGGCGCACTCCTTGAGTGAAGTACTCCGCATCCAATCATAAGTGACATTTAGCAAACACGCCTCCAACGGAAATTCTGGATATGCATCAAAAACTGAAGTAATGATCGCCTCATCCTCCCAAGAAGGTGGAATGTCCTCATTTTCATCATTTGGAAATCCAACAACCTTGCGTAAAGAGACAACTTTTGTTTGCTCTTTAATGTCCACAGCTAAGGTCCCTCTATCCATCTTGCTCATCACATGAGCCATATCCAAGAATGGCTTCCCAAGACAAAGTGAGATATTGTGCTTCACATGTTTCACCATGTTACACTGTGCTTTCGCTTTAGTGGATGCATTGCTAGTGGGAATGACCATCTCAAAGCGATCATCCGCAATGCCCAAGGTCAAGCGACCTCTCCCCATCTCCAAGATCATATCGGCTGTTGCTTGGAATGGGTGTCCAAGTAGCAACTCATTGCCATGCTCGTCCTGCATTTCCATAACCACGAAATCAGCCAGAAAAACAAAGCGGTCCACCTTCACCATGACATCTTCGCAGATTCCATAAGGTTTCACCACCGAATTATCGGCCAATTGGATAGTCATATTGCTTGGCCTTGACTCCTTTAATCCCAGCTTTTTAAATGTAGAAAGGGGCATCAAATTGATGCTTGCCCCAGAATCACAAAGTGCCTCTCCAAATTTGAACTTCCCGATAAAGCAAGAAATATTGAAACAACAGGGATCCTGTCTCTTCGGCGGCAAAGTGCCCATAATGAAAGCACTTACTTGCTCCTTCAGCACCACGACCTCAGTGTCGGGTATTTTCCTTTTCTTAGTGATGACATCTTTAAGAAACTTCCCGTAAGACGGGATTTGCTCAATTGCCTCTAACAAGGGAATATTCACTGATAACATCCTAAAACTGTCCAAAAATTTCTTGAATTGTGCATCCACCTTTCTTGCCTTTGCACTATTGGGATAGGGGACCAGAACGGTATGTGCCCTTTGATGAGGTGGCACATGGGGTGTCAATTTATGCGGTTCCTCCTCAGTAGCTTGTTCTTCATTGCTTTTCTCAGCTATGTCTTCAGCTTGCTCGGTGACAGGTGTGGCCTGCTCCTTGATGATTGCATCTTCAACTTTGTCCTGCGGTGTGCTTGTGTCATCCGCCCTTGGATTCAACACTTTCTTACCGCTCCTCAGTAGGATGGCCTTGGCCTGCTGGTTTCCCCCGGGAACATTGGTGTTCCCCGAAAAACCCGGATGTGCTGGCTTCTTCAAGCTTGCAATTTCAGCAGCCATCTGCGCCATGGAAGTCTCTATAGTTCTCATTTGAGCCCCATGACTCTGCAAAGTCTGCCCAAATTGGTTCATGAATTCACCCTGTTGCTTGATTTGTTGCCCAAATGTGTTCATTAACTCCTGGTTTTGTTTGATGACCTGATTGAGCAACTCCGTGCTCTTGTCCTCTGTGGCTGGTGCAGGCTTGGCGTCCGGATCCTGCAGAAAATTGTTCGGATCCTTCCATGAGAACTTTTTGTCCTTTCGCCATGAATAATCATTGTTCCTGTACCCTTGCTGTTGCCTCATGTACTTGACTTGAGCCTCCTCCTCGGACTCATTGTCGTCCTTCTGTAGTAATTTCTTTGCGAGAAGATCCATCTTCTCATTTAACTCTCTCATTGCCTTGGACTCACTAGCAACTCTTGCTTGCTCAACTGGGCATCTCTCTCTTTCTCCCCAAGATTGCTTCCATGCCATATTCTTCGGTATTTCCCAGCATCTCGTATCAGTGTTGTTCAAGAAAAATCCTTAGCCGGCCGAGTCCAAATTGCTTCTATCATGCTCGGAGAGAGCAAAATAGAAGATCTTCACCTATGTCTCCTTGTCCAGTCCATGATGTGGACATCTCCTCAACATGACCTGGAATCGCTCCCAGGTCTCATAATATGTTTCACCCGCCTGTTGGGTGAAATTGTGAATCTTCCTAATCATGTCATTGGTCTTCTCGGGAGGGAAAAACCTCTCGAAAAAAACCTCTACCATATGATCCCATGATTCGAAAAACTCATCGTCGAGGTTATGTAGCCACTCTCTCGCTATTCCTGCCAGGGAACTTGGGAATAACTTGAGGTACAGAACATCCTGTGGGAACCTATATATCTTCACCATATCGCAATTTTCAACAAATTGACTAATGTGTGCCACTGGATCCTCATTCTTCAGCCCGTGAAATGCGTTTGATTTAACCAAATTAATTAATGCTGGATCGATCTTGTAGGTTGGAATGTTGAGCCCCTGTTTCTTTATAGGCCCCATTGAAGCTGATGAAGAAGACGCTTTGATCTTCTCCCATATCGTGTGTGGTTCGGCCATTTCTTCTGCTTTCTCTTGCTCAGATTCAAAATCTATGTCGCTTTGGTGATCTTGCTCGTAGTAATCCTCGTCCAATGGTCCCGGAGGTGGAACCTTAGGTGTGCGATTTGCGTAGTCTGTGCTACGTGTATGCACCATGCAAAGTACCTGAAATAAGAAAATCGGGGTTCAATACTATGCTTTGAATGAGTAAACACGTTTAAAGAGAAATTTAGGAATATTTAAAATTGTTTCAAAACAAAAAAAAATGTGGCATAGAGTGGCCGCTCTTAGCACTCAAAGTGCCAATAATTCGCCGTGTCCCCGGCAACGGCGCCAAATACTTTACGTGTATTTTACTACGCGCTTAAACGCACGTATACACGTCGAGTAATATAGGCCTTTTTGAGGCCCGAGTCGAACTCAGGGATACGTGAATTATTGGAGACTTCTACTAACTAATCGCAATCAGCTAGGCCGAATAACAAAGTAAAGTTTGTTGTCTAAATTAAAAGAAAATAAAACGAAACAAAGAAAACAATCAATTAAATGTTAATTTAATCAATTTAAAAGGATATCTTTAGGATTGCGGTTTCACCGCGGGTCAACATTGTATTAGGTTTTATATAATTCCTCACTCTTCTCTCTTTATCTGGGTAGTGGCCTAAAAATAGAATTACCCACTGTCGTGGTGTAATTCACTACTTAGGTCTAGGTAGATTCCACCGTCGTAGTAATCATTCCCCTAGACTAAGCGCATTAAAAATGGTCTCTTAGTTCCCACCATTAATTTTACAACTCTTTTGTCAAGAGTTTTATTGATTAATGTAGGTTTCGTCTCTTTTCAACCGTTAATCCTTCTGTCGAAGTGATTAAGGGCATTAAATTATTATTATGGTGATCAAGCATAACAATATATATGGAGAAAACGAATCTATACCACAGATTTGAGAGAGAAAATATGAATTATCAATATAAAATTGTCATACAATGCATTCCTGGGCTACTCCCGGTCCAAAAGATGGAGGGTTTTAGCCTCTCATGTTCATCTCGCACGAATACATGGTAGAAATAGGGGAATTCATAAGAAAAACGTGAAACAAGTGGGAAAACCCCTGAACGGAGAAGAACCGGTAGATCCTTGGTGTAGAATACGAGCTTCCCCGCCTATCGGTGGTGGAATTCGTCTTCGGCAGCGTCCAAATGACCCGGGATGAGCTCCTGGCCTCCGTTCTCCTTTTTTTCCTCCCTCGGCACTCGTGCAATGCAAATTCAGATATCCTCTCGTGTGGGCGGCCGTCATTAGGTATAAGTCCCTAATTAGGTCATCAAATAACAACAGCCGTCCGATCGAGATCAAAACAGATCCAACGCATATCTGCCGGCGTCGATACCATCGACGCGGGTCGATGGTATCGACCCAGCGTATTAGCGGCAGCTTTCTTTTCTTTTGATGTGAGTGCCTGTGGTCATCTCGATACCATCGACTTGGGTCGATGGTATCGACTCTCTTTAGCATCGGTTGTCGTCGTTTAGCGACGCTGTAGCTCTCCATGTGTCGATGGCATCGACTTGGGTCGATGGTATCGATAGTTTCCTCGCCAGCAACCTGATGGTATCAAATATGTGCTGCTCCTCTCGACTGGTAACCTGTGGCTTGGTCGATGGTATCGACTTCCGTCGATGGTATCGACGGAAGAAAATACTTATTTTTCCTGAAATTTCACAACAAGACCAAGTAAATCCACACAAATAATAATATTATGATAAATAATGCTCAAAATATTAAAACATAGGGGATTTGACATAATATGAAGGCAAAGACCGAAATGAGTGAATTATGCAATATTATCCATAAAAATGAGTAATTAGAGCACAAAACACATATTAAAAAGGTCTATAAATGCGACTCAAAATCATCGCATCAAAACCGCAATCCAAAAGACACCTTTTGAATTGATTAAACCAACATTTAATGGATTTCTTCTTTTGTTTTATTTTTATTTTTCTTTTAGTTTTAACAACAACTCTCAACTTGTTAATCGGCTTAGCTGATCGCGACTAGTTAGTAGGAGTCACCAACAATTCCGAGTATCCCTGTGTTCGACTCGGGCCTCACAAAGGCCTATACTACTCGACGCGTTCACTTGCGTTTTAGCGCATAGTAAAATACACGTCAAGTTTTTGGCGCTGTTGTCGGGGATACGGCGAATTGTTGGCACTTTGAGTGCTACGAGCGGCCACTCTAGGCCAAATTTTTTTTTATTTGGATTGAAACAACTTCAAATATTTTTAAATTGTTCAATAATTTTTATACTCGTCATAGCACTATATTGAACTCGAATTTTCTCATTTCAGGTATTGTGCATGGTGCAGACACGTAGTACTGACTACGCAGGTCGCGCACCCGAGGTTCCGTTGCCGGGACCTGAGGACGAGGATTATCACGAGCAATTGCAACCAGAAGAGGTAGATTATGAACTTGAACAGGAAGAGATGGCCGAGCCACAGACTATATGGGAGAAGATCAAAGCTTCTTCCTCATCAGCTTCAAAGGGGCCTATAAAGAAGTAGACGATCAACATACCGACATACAAGATCGAACCTGCGTTGATAAATTTGGTGAAATCAAATGCGTTTCATGGGCTGAAGAATGAGGATCCTGTTGCACACATCAGCCAGTTTGTTGAGAACTGCGACATGGTAAAAATTGACAGGTTTCCACAAGATGCTTTGTACCTCAAGCTGTTCCCGAGTTCCTTGGCAGGAGCAGCAAGAGAGTGGCTACATAACCTCGATGACAAATTTGTGGAGTCTTGGGATCATATGGTGGAGGTTTTCTTCGAGAGGTTTTTCCCTCCTGAGAAGACCAACGACATGATTAGGAAGATTCATAATTTCACCCAACAGGAGGGTGAAACATATTCTGAGACCTGGGAGCGATTTCAGGTTATGTTGAGGAGATGTCCGCATCATGGTTTGGACAAAGAGACACAGGTAAAAATCTTCTATTTTGCTCTCTCCGAGCATGATAGGAGTAATTTGGACTCAGCCGGGTCGGGATTTTTCCTAAATAACACTAACACTAGATGCTGGGAAATACTCAAGAACATGGCGAGAAAGCAGTCCTGGGGAGAAAGAGATAGAGGTCCAGTTGAGCAAGCACGAGTCGCCAGCGAATCAAAGGCAATGAGAGAGTTGAATGAGAAGATGGATCTTCTCGCAAAGAAGTTACTGCAAAAAGAAGAAAATGAGTCCGAGCATGAGGCTCAAGTCAAGTACATGAGACAACAACAAGGGTATAGGAACAATGACTATGCATGGAGGAAGGACAAAAAGTTCTACTGGAAGGATCCTAACAATTTTCTGCAGGATCCGGAGGTGAAGCCACAGCCTAGAGCTGAAGATAAGAACACTGAATTACTGAGTCAAATGGTGTAGCAGAATCAGGAGATGATGGCTATGTTTGGTAAACAATTGCAATCTCAAGGTGATATTCTAACCAAGTTTAGACAGACACTGCAAAGCCATGGAGCACAAATGCGGGCATTAGAAACCACCGTGGCACGAATATCTAGTGAAGTGGCGGCCATCAAGTACGCCAATCAACAGAAACTGGCCGAGAATGCAAACGTGGCCCAAGCACACCATCAGGTCAAGTATATGTCTGTGGTAAGCAATGAGGAGGAATCTCAGGTGCAAGAAGCTAAAGAAGAAAGAAAAATGACTTTTAATACACATGCGTCACTGGCGATACCGTATCCACGCACTTACTATGGACTGCCGGGCGGAAACCCGTTCTTCAGAAAATCACAGCGAGTTATGAATATTGCATCTCCATCTAGGCAAGAAGAACAATTGAAGGTTGTTTGTGCATGTGTGGAAACATCGAATGCGAGAGAGGAACCACAACAAGCTATTACTGTTGATGATGTCTCACCAAAGCCCATGTCAGAGGGAGTGATTGAAGCAAGCTTAGGGGAGTTGACCCCAAAAAGCTCATATGTGCCACCTCACAGGCGTGTTAATGCAGCAGATGTGTCAAATCTGGTCAATCCGAAGTCAAAGAAAGAGCATCATCATTTTAGGAAATTCTTGGAAATATTCCAAAAACTCCACATCAATATTCCATTAGTGGAGATGATCGAGAAGGTTCCCGCCTATGGGAGGTTCATCAAAGAAATCATCAATAAGAAGAGGCGGATAAGAGATGATGATATTTGTCGGATGAATGAGACGATGAGTTCTATGATTCACGGGAGTTCGCCAAAGAAGAGAAAAGACCCAGGAGGTTTCTACATTCCATGCTCGATAGGTGATCAACATTTTCCTAAAGTGCAATTTGATTCAGGCGCCAGCATAAATCTCATGCCTCTGGCGATATTTCAGAAACTTGGGTTAAAAGAAATCAAGAAGTCAGCCACGACAATTGAATTGGCGGATGGGTCCATTGTAATGCCATATGGAGTGTGCGAGGATGTACTCATCAAGGTAGACAGGTTCATCTTCCTGGTAGATATTGTTGTCATGGACATGCCACAGCTCCAAAGTTGCGAGATGCTATTGGGAAGGCCATTCCAAGCTACGTCTGATGTCATCGCTGCCATTGGGAGAGGTACATTGACCTTGGGGATTGGACAGGATCGAGTTCAATTCAAATTGCCACATGACTCATTGGAGACATCTCTTGACAACCCAGGTTAAAGGTATCTTTATGTCAAGCCTAGGACATTAAACAAGGGCGCTTGTTGGGAGGCAACCCAACTTTAGGTTCAATTTTATGTTTGGTTATGTTCTTTTATGTTTATGTACTTAGTTTTTGCTTAGGTTTTGATAATTTTTGTAAAATTGATACCCTAACTCGTGTTTTGAAGTGTGAAGAATGTTAAGGTCGATACTATCGACACCCATGTCGATAGTATCAAGTTTGGAGAAGTAAACGCTGAAGAAAAGTCGATACCATCAACCCTAGGGTCGATAGTATCGAGATTCCTGAAGATTTACAGAAAAATTGGTGCCAGTAAAGTCGATACCATCGACCCTAGGGTCGATAGTATCAACACTTTTGAGTTCCCAGGCTTTTAGATGCGTTGATTCAACAAAATCGCTGAGTCTGGGTCGATACCATCGACCTTGGTCGATGGTATCGACACCTACAGGACAGCTACATAAAACAGGCCGTAAAAGGTATCGAAACGAGATTGTTTCGAACCGTTTTTTGCAGAGGAAAGATGGATGAAGCAAGTCACGTCTTAGATCCACTAAGACACAAAAATGGGCCACAAAAAGGAGGGAGATAGCAAGCATCACTTGGTCTACTTGAGCATCTAACCATCCTTCTTCACCATACTTCAAAGTGAATGGTACCGCTGTTCCACCTCTTAAGTGAGAATGTTGACTATGAGGCCATAGTCATATTCAAGCTTAGGGGGGGTGTTGGAACAACCCTCTATCTTAGTTTTTACTTACTTATTCATGTTGATTTTATTTTTGAATTATTAGTTGTTTTTATTTCTAGGCTTACCACTTTTGTAGGATCCACATCTATCTAGTGTAATTTGTGGAGCAATAAATGCATAGTTTCAATTGCAAGTTTTACTCTTGGGTTGTGTGCACATGAAAATATGAGCATATTGAAAACTTTTTGAGCTTATTCTTGTGAGTAATTGAGTTGCATAACTGAGGAAGTGCTTGGGTGAGTCAGCTTCAGGACACGGGGACATGAATGACCATCTTTATTGTCCAAGGAAAAGTGATTGACAAGGATTTTTGAGCCCAAACCGACCAAACGCTAACGTGACCTTTGAATAAAATTTAAGAGAGAAATCCTTCAGTTACCCTGTACACAGGTCTTTAGAGAGGGACATATGATATTTTCGAAAGGTTCTGTCAATTAGTCTTGTGATCTGATCCACCGCAATTTCATTCACACTCCACCATAAGAAATGGGAGCACATTATTGTCTTTCACTTTTTGATTGCATCTCATGTAGATAGGTCTTGCATTATATCTATTTTCACATTTTGTTTTGCATGAGAATGAAAAAAAAGGATAGAGTAGTTATACATGCACATTATCCTTAGGTGCATGTCATAGTAGTTCCATAACTGTCATTATGTAGTTGCATTTACATCTTTTGAGCATATTGTACACCATGTATCTTATGTTACTCTGAAAACATTAAAGGTGATGAACTTGTTCCATACCCTCCAAATAGAAAGCTTCAGATGCACAAGTATGTAACAAGAAGTGAGCCCGACAAATAATTCATTGTCATCTATGAAAATAAGGGCTTGAAAAAAAAATTGAAAAAAAAATTGAAAAAAAAGAGAAGAAAAAAAAAGAATTGAGAAGTAAGTAGGAATGAGAGGGAGAAAGGAACATGTTCTCACCTGATAACTAAGAAGAATAAGCACATGGTGTAGTTTTCTTAGATATTCCATCTCACCTTGAGACAGAATGATAGTGCATGCATCATTCCACCAAAAATGTAACAATAGGACATTTTCACTTGCATTTTGCATCATGATAGGTCATTAATTTTTGTATTTCATGATTGACTATTATGTGCTTCCATCTCTTCCACAACCACCTATCCCATCCACCTGTTGCTCTAATCGGTAGGCCACCCATGATATTCTCCTCATTTATTAATATCAGGAGATTTGCTTCCATTTAGATGGTAGTTAGGAAATGAGAAACGTAGATAGGAGATCACAAGATGCATCAAGTATGGACCGGATGAGTTTATCATATTAACTGCTTTAATTGATAGTGTTTCAATGATTGGGGGATAAACATCTTTTACATAGGTCTTTGGTCGCCTGGATGGCAGTTAGTGTTCAGTGGTCAATGAGGGCCGGTTTGTGGAAAGAAAGTGGGGATGATGTAGATTCATTTCATGTATTTATGTCCTGTTGCTGACTTATCTCAACCAGATCCAAAGTTTTGTTGCTCGAGGATGAGCAAGGTTTAAGCTTAGGGGAGTTTGATGCATGGGTTTTGAGTCACTTTTATAGGCTTATTTTATATCTATTTTATGCATGTATTTGTCATTTTCTTGATTATATTTGCATAATTCACTATATTTGGCCCTTAAACTCTTTTTGCATCAAGTTATACTTCTTTTATCATATTTATATGATTTTATATAATCCCCGGACTTATACATATATTTCGGCACTTTTTCAGGCACTTTTGCATTGTCCGGAGTCGATACTATCGACCCCCAGGTCGATAGTATCGACATTTCATCAAAAAGCAACCCCAAAACGCGATCTTGGAAGGAATAACCTGTCCCATGGTCGATACCATCGACCTTGGTGTCGATACTATCGACAGCGTCGGGATCTGGCGATTTTCAGCACTAAAACTGAGCGTTTTAATCCGACGGTTGAGCTTTTTCGGAGCCGTAAAGTGGTCCTATGACCTAAGAAGAGCACGGACGGCCCGAGGGGGAGAGGACATTGTGTTACACAACATCCAAGAAGGAGAGAGAGAGATAGGAGACGAGAGACGAAGGCCGTCAACTGAGCGATCTAGGCACCTCCGACGGGCTATTTTGTTGTCGGAAGACTGCAAAACGCACGTTTCTCAAAGAGGATCTCCAGGAACACCTTTGTATCAGGGGTTACACGAGTTTTCTCCATGTTTCCCATGTTTTTCTTCTCTACTCCTCTGTATTTCATTGAGATGACCATGCGGGGCTAATCCCCTTTGTCTTTAGGACCGGGAGTAGCCCGAGGATTCATTGTATGACAATTTTATAATAGTAATTCATATTTTATCTCTTAAATCCGTGGTATAGTTTCGTTTTCTCCATATATTGTTATGCTTGATCACCATAATAATAACCTAATTCCCTTAATCACTTTGAAAGAAGAATTAACGGCTGAAAAGAGACGAAATCTACATTAATCGATAAATCCCTTGACCAAGGTGGTGTAAAATTAATGGTGGATACTGAGAGATCGTTCATAATGCACCGAGTTTAGGGTATAGGTTACTACGACGGTGGAACCGACCTAGACCTAGGTAGTGAATTGCACCATGACAGTGGGCAATTCTATTTTCAGGCCACTACCCGGAAAGAGAGATAAAATTGAGTAGCTATATAGAATTTAATACAATGAAAACCCGCGGTAAAACCGCAATCCTAAAGACACCTTTTGAATTGATTAAACCAACATTTAATCGATTGCTTCTTTTGTTTTGTTTTTATTTTTCTTTTAGTTTTAACAACAACTCTCAACTTGTTAATCGGCTTAGATGATCGCGACTAGTTAGTAGGAGTCACCAACAATTCCGAGTATCCCTGTGTTCGACTCGGGCCTCAGAAAGGCCTGTACTACTCGACGCGTTCACTTGCGTTTTAGCGCATAGTAAAATACACGTCAAAGAGCTCTCATCCCTCCTGTGAAAGCCTCAAACACACTTGTTTGTCGGTCTCGATGGTGGTCTTTGATACAAGAACTATATGTGGGTTCTTGAGTAGTCAGCTGTGAAGATAAACATTCTCAATGAGGCACATGGGTCAATGTACAAATTTCATCCCGACACAACTAAGATGTAAAAAGATCTACAATGTCAGTTCTTATGGAGGATCATGAAGCATGATATTGTTGAATTTGTGTCCAGATGCCTGACGTGCCAGAGGATCAAGGTAGAACACCAGAGACTAGGTGGTCTACTACCACCCCTTGAAATATCAGAATGGAAATGGGAACACATCAACACGGATTTCATTGTGGAGCTACCCAGGACCAGAAAGAGATATGATGTTGCATGGGTTATAGTGGACTGTCTCATAGTGTCAGTTCATTTTCTCCATGTGTAGACTACTGAAAAAGTATCTGAGTTGGATGATCTCTATATATGGGAGATAGTACGTCTGCATGGAGTTACAACATCCATTGTCTCAAACAAGGACCCAAATTTCACTTCAAAGTTGTGGAAGCAAGTTCAAGTGGAACTGGGCACAATGTTGAATCTTCAACACAAAATACCATCCATAGATAGACATACAGTCAGAATGTACAATATAGATTCAGGGGGATCTTTTGTGAGTTTGTGTTCTTGATTGAGAAGGCTTGTGGGACAACTATTTGCATTCAGCTAAGTTTGCATATAATAATAGATGTCAGGGGATTATCGGGATGCCTCCCATGGAGCTCTCTATGATCGATCATGTAGATCTTCGCTACATTGGGATGATGTTTGGGAGCACACCTTGATTAAATCTAAGTAGATACGGTTGTATACAAACAAAGTTGCACAAATTTGGCAAAGGATGAAGCATGCACAATATATGCAAAAATCTTATGTAGATGCTCACCGGAAGGAATGTCAGTTCAAAGAAGGTGACCATGTCTTTCTGAAGATTAGACCTATCCGAGCTTTGACAATGAATAAGGGAAAGCTCAGTTCCTACTTTGCTACCCATTGAGATCTTAGAAAGGGTTGGTGAATGATTCTATCATCTTGTTTTTCCATCTAAATATAGATCCATGCACAATGTCTTTCATGTATCAAATTGAAGCCTTATGTCAAAAACCCTAGTCACATTAAAAATCATAAGACTATAGAGCTGAAAGGTGATCTATCTTATGCTAAATATGCAGTTAGAATTCTTGATTCTAAGACAAAGGAGATACGTAGTAATCAACACATAGATATGGTGAAAGTTCTCTGGAGCCACAATGATCAGACTAATGCCACCTGGGAGCTCAAGTCTCAGATTGAGCATAATTATCCCCATCTATTTCAAGATGCTTGAATTTTTAGGACAAAATTCATTTTGAGGAGGGAAGGGTGTGATTAAGTTGATTTTTCTACATTTAATGAACAAACCACAATTATTCCCCTATATTATATAGTATTCCCCAATTGACCTCACTTGATCACTATCTTGATCATCGAACAATTTTGACACAAAAATTGTTCAATGATCATGATAGAGAAAAGTGAGGTCAATTGGGTAAAATTAAATAATAGAGGGGCATAATTAGAGTTTGGTCATTAAAACTAGAAAAATCCACTTCATCAAACCATCTTTTATGAAGGTTATTTGGTTACCACTTTCTATCACAAGCTTATTCCAAGAATGAGAACATCCATCAATGCAGCACCCAAAAGTGAATTTATGGGGCATGATGACAAAAACTATAAATATATTATCTATAACATGGAATCACTTCAATCATTTTTGCACTATTAATGGAGATTGGCTCGTTTTTCATCAATCTTCGATACTACCTCTTCTTCTAATTAATTAAATTCCTTAAATGACAAACATGTTATGATGATCACTGACATTCACAATATCAAAGAGACAAATGCCAAAGCTAGGCATGGCAGTGAGATAGAGGCTTGTGTCACATGCAGAGAAAGAGAGGATGGGTTTGATAACTACATATACACTCATGAAGTAGAAGATTATCAAGTTGGACTCACCAAAAATGTTTCATTCATGAATTACAAAAGACTAGACCACCTTGATTTTTCTTATGTTAACACATCTATAGCTTAAAATTTTGATTAGTGAAACCAACCACCTCACACCATAGGAAGAGGTAAAACTATTGGGATAGGAAATCATCCAAGTTTTTTAAAGAACAACAACACTATAGAAAATCATATGTTGAATCAAATGGGAAACTTTAATTCTCTATTGAGAGGTAGTTTTATCAAGAAACAAGAGAAACCAATAAATCAACTAAACTCTCAGACTAAACATTTGGGGTAATGCATCCTAAGAAACAATGATCTTATGAACAACATGTAGACACAAATTGGGACCATGAATATGCATGTAAAAAATTTACAACAACACAATAAAATGATAGACCAACAACTAGCTTCCATAGTAACCTCCATCAAGAAACCAACTAGTCAATTCCCTTTTAGTACCAAACAACATTTGAGGCATGAAACTACAAATATGGCAACATCTAGATGGGGTACTACTTTAAGTACACCACCCCCTCCACCACCACAACATGTAGTCAAGGATGATGGTGAATCCACAATGCCTACTAAGGAAGGTTCTCCAACAAGGAAGAAGATGCAAGGAATGAAGAAGGCATATTTCTTGAGTAAACCTATTGAACACTATGCCTAAATACCTTTACCTGACTAATTTATCAAAGCTTATATTAAGAAGAAGTATACTAAGTTTCTTGATACTATTAAAAATATACATCTACACATTCCCCTCCTTGACTCTATCGATGAGATGCCAGCCTATGTTATTTTCCTGAATGGTCTTATTACTATGAAATAGAAGAGAGGTGAAATAGAAATTAATTTATTTACTAGCATGGATATAGCTTTGTTCAGTCCACTATGCCAACCAAGTAGAAAGATCTTGGTTCTTTCACCATCCCTTTCCTAGTAGGACACATTATGTAAAGACACGACCTAGACAACCTAGGTGAAAGAATTAGTCCTATGACACACTTTCTAGTAATTAGCTCGGGATTAACTTATATAGGCCTATCTCATATGAGGATACAACTAGTTGATAATTCCTATACCATAGATGTTGGAGTTCTTGAAGATTTTTTGATTTGGATAAGAAATTCATTTATTTTATTTGTCATCACTACATCAATGCCACTAAAGATCACATGTGTCTAATGATTTTTGATAGACCCTTCCTTTCAGCTACACATGCATTGACTGACATGGTGAATAGGCTGATTACTATTTATTTTGGAAATGAAAACATCGATTACAATGCTCTAGCTCATAAAAAAATGCCATCCTCAGTGGAAAATGTATACATTGACTATGGTTATAATGAACAATGTGTAAAGATCTAAGAGCACAATGATATAGTAAATCACTTGTATGAACTCTCATTGATCAACCTTTAGAATCACTAAGGAAATTTTGTCTTATATTAATGTAGCAGAGGAAGAAGAGGAAACTCAACAAGAAAAGATTGAGATAGAAAAATATATCTCTCATTGTAAAGAGTCATAACACACATCAGTACCAAAACCTCTCCCTCAGTTGAAGCCCCTTCCAAAAGGGCTTAAGTATAAAATTTTAGATGATGATCAGAGAAACCATGTTATTAGCAATTCTAAAAGTCCAATTGAGCAACAAGAGCCACTTCTTATTATGCTTAAGTAAACCAGAAAAGCTCTTAGGTATTGCATCAAAGGGCTTAATGTCGACATGTGCATGCTTTGCACCAACCTTGTTATATCAAAGCCATCAAGCACTTTGATGCATTCATTATATATGCTATCAGCGATAGTAATTGGGTTATCTCGGTCCATTTTGTGTCAAAAATGTCGGAATGATGGTTGATAAAGGTAGTGATGGTACAGAATTAGCAACTCGAACTATTACAAGGTGGAGACTATGCATCATTTGTAGGATGATAATGTGATAGATCTAGAGGGGGGTGAATAGAGTTAATTTGATAATGTTAATCAAAATTGATTGCTAAGGAAATGATGCATAAGAAGTCAAACACATGAGGTAAAGATATATAGTTGTTTCATCAAAAGACATTAGTCCATTACCTAGTTGTTTCCAACCACGATTTCTATCAATTAACATTTATTTACCCCACATGGACAAATACAAAGTACAATTGTTACACCATCCTCTTTTATGTCTATGGAAGAGTACCACATATTCACCTTTTCATTGAATATTGCACAATGCACCAACAAGAAGACTCCTTCTTTCCAGTAAACTATTATACAAACTTCTCGTAAGAAGTAGTCCATGGACAATCAAACAACTTTGCATAACAAGATTTGAGAGAGAGATAGAAAGAACAATTTAATCTCACAACATACACAAGTATCCTATATTAATCTTGTAAGTCACTTCCACTATAATTAAGACAATGCTTAAGTGGTGGGGTAAGGCACTTGAGTGGATATCAAAATTGTAGCTAGTAGGAAATGAAAATTCTCTAATTTAAGTTCAAAAATGTAAGTGATGGAGGGCTCAAGTGTGTTTTGGGTGTCCATAGTGATATCCTATTAATAGAAATCACTTAAGAGTACTTAGGACAACTGTTGAGGGGTTTAGTACATGATTAAGGTAATAGTAGTCGTTAGAAGATCATAAGTAGCATTTATAACGAGTAGTAGAGTGCTCAATTTTTTTAGTAAAACTTCCTTGTTCGAACTATACTTTGACCTAGGGTTGTCGGTCAGAATTCACTTGTACTAAGAGTTTTTCTTGTAAAAATAGTGTAATAGATCGTTTTCGATCAAGGTTTACTTCAATGAGATATATATCAGTCAAGAAAAAGTTTGATCATGAATTTCCCTGTAAATACTCTACTAAATTTTCTGAAAAGACACTAAATAAACTTTATAACAAACCATAACTTGATAAAATTGTATAATATTCTTAGGATAGTTGGTATTTATTCATATTTTGATTAAACATATTTTTAGTGAATTTTACAATCTTTCCTTGCACAAGTGTTATACATTGAATATAAATGATAAAATAATCACATTTGTGTAATCAAATTTTATCTAAAATATTTTATATATATGTCTAATTCCCTAAAACAATAAATATCATGCAATACATAGAAAAAGAAAAATGTTATCATCCTCAAAATAGAAAGTTTGCAATTATCCAACTTAGCCAAAACAATGTTTCCACAAAGAAAGATCAATTTCCTCTACCATTCATCACCCAACTTCTTCAGTTCCTAGTGCACCATTCTCACATTAGCTCCTTTTCCACAAAGAAACATAATTTTTCTCTACCATTCATCAAACAAGTTCTCCAGCACTTAGTGGACCATTCTCACCTTAGCTCCTTCTAAATACAAGATTGACCATAATGCACAGGTACAAGGGAGATAAGTTGAGACAATTATAAATTTAAAACTCATTAAAATGTACCAACAAGTTTTTGATGTCATTGCTGGGGCATTGATACTTCTATTAGAGTAAAAAGTGTTGAATTGTAAGTGAAAATAGATCATGCATAATCCAGCATATCTTCGATCATTTATTTCATCATCATCTTTAGCATTTGTTGTATCTTCCATTTTTTATTGTGCATCTCACTTGCCTTGTGTATTACAACACTATATGTAGTGTTCTAAGAGGTGTCTTGAACCTTCCATGTTTTATACATGGAAATCAAACACACCATTAACTGGATTTTATGAGAAAGGAGGAGTGAATCTCATTCATATTTGGAGGTTTCACAACCTTCACCACTTCCTTTGCCAACATTTTCACATGAATAATCAGACTGCTAGGAAGAACCAATTATGGAAGATGATAATCCTCTTAAGGAGTTCGGCATTCCAACTGTAATAAATAGAAGTGGAGATGTAAGTATCCCACATGTAGAGGAAAGAAACTTCTCTATTAGACCTACAATAATGCAAAATATATAGTAGAGTAGGCTTGTAGGGAAACCCATGGAGGATCCCAATGTCCATATTGTTGAATTTCAGCACAAATGGTGATCCTACTAACAAGATTTACCTTCAACAATTGGGAGGAACTCCTCCTAGTTTTCTTAGAAAAATACTTTCTACAAAGAAATATGACACAATTGAGGAATTCGTTCATCAATTTTTCTCAATTGAATGGAGAGACTTTGTACGACACATGAGGGAGGTTCAAAGAACTTCAACATCTTTATTCACAACATGGTTTAAGTAATTGGATTCTTCTACAAACTTTCTATAATCGGTTATTATATATAAGACAAGGATATCCATTTACATTGTTGCAAATGGTACTTAAATAAAAAAAATCATTTAGTAAAGATTATGACACAATTGACGGCAAGGCAAGAAAATCATTGCTAATGAAGCACTAAAAGAAGAAGCCAACCTCCTTATTTAAACTTTTCTTCTGAAAATCAAGTTGACATATAGTTGATGCAGTGAAATTAATTGCAGCATCTAGTTGCCTTCTCTCAAAAGTTTGAGAAGCCAAGCACCCAACTTGCTCAACCAGATGACCAAGTTTGTGAAACAAGTGAAGTTCACAGGCAAGTATCTTATACATACTATTCTTATTTCATTCCATCTAAAGATACCTTAGAACAATGTAGTGTGATAGGAATTATGGGAACAAATAACCCTACAATCCATATTTGAATACTTACAATTCTGGATGGATAGATCATTCCAGTTTCTGATACAACAAAAACAATGCTATAAATCCTCAACAACAACATGTGAAATTTTTGCACAATCTGCACACCCAACCGATCGGCTCATGTGATGAACCGATTGACTGAGCTTGGTGAACCAATCAGCTTAGGTTGTGAGTCGATCGGCTCAAGGACAGAGTGAGACGACCGGTTCAAGTGTTGAACCGATCAGTTCAATCGGTCCAACCGAACATGTTGGGAAAGAAAGATTGGTGAGAAAATTCTTTTTTGGTTTTACTTGTCCAATACGATTGGAATAAGGATTGGTATTTGACACCAATTAGAAAAAAAATAAAGAAAGTCAATTGGGAACTGATCAGGACCACAAACCGACCGGTTGAGGTGTCCCAATCGATCGGTTGAGTGTCAACCGACCGGCTCAGATCCCCAACCGACCATTTCAGTTGTGAAACGATCGGTTCAGGTATCGACTTGGTTGTTTTTGTGGAAAATCTCGAACCCTTCTACTCCTGCTTTAGTCCCATATTGTCGGGGACAGAGAACCCTGTCCCATGACCCTCCTATATATATAGGAGTATTTGGAGCTTCTCAAAGTACAACTCAATGCAACCAGTTGCTCTGGAAAGTTGTCGTTCTCTCTGGTTTTGGTAACTAAGAGAGAGCCCAAGCAAGTTCTACCCGCAAAGGGAGGCGCATCAAGGGAAAGACAACTGCAGTTGCAACTGGTGGCAGGAGAGTGTGTTGGCGACTAGTACACTGACAGGAGGGTGCGACTCCTTCCAACTCCTTATGGGACAAGGAGTGTGGAGTTCCAGGTGGTCCGTGTGGACTACTTCAGAGGCGGGAGGTTTCTACCACTCAGGAGGACAACTGTCAATCCTGACAGTCTGGTGAGACCAGGAGTTGTCAGTCCCGGTGCGACCAGGAGCTGCACAGACACCGTCCAAGACCGAAGGTGAATACCACGCAAGGCGCGAGGTATTGTCACTGAGCAAGCCTCGGGACAAGGTATGATTCCACAAACCATCCTTTCCTATTGTATAGACGTTGACGTGTTTCCTTATTCCGGGTTTGGAGGAGAAACTTTTTGTTTCCGCTGCCTTCTCTGCCTCCCCTAAAACCAAACAGTGGTATCATAGCCACGTTAACTGCTCTATACTTTAGGGATTATCGATATGATCTATTTTGGTTTGTCGCCTTTATTTATTGCATACAATGTGAATACAATTGGATTTATGCATGTCCAATCCTAAATCCACAAATCCAAATATACATATATGATATGTAATATTAATGTACTCGATACGCGTCGCCCTTAAACGAGTTTTGTGGTGGATGTATAGCGTGGTTATGGATGATAAACCCTATCTGTGTATGGTTGTATGTGGTAGCTTGCATCTCGGTCTACGCACCGATCTTCCTTCTCCTATTCCTGATGTAACTCGAAATAATTTGAGATTTCTTTCCTATCTTTGTTCCCCTCGAATGTAACTCGAGGTTTCTCTTTTTACAATGTAAAATAGGATAGAATTTTATTTCCTGTTATGTCAAAGAACGGTGGACATCCTGACGACAGCTGAGACGATCAGTTCAAGGAGTGAACCGATCGGTTGACGTTCTAGACGATCGGTTCAAGGAGTGAACCGATCGGTTGATGACCGGTTCGAGGAGCGAGACGAGCGGATGGTGGCCAAGAAGAGATGCACGACGACTAGGCGAACTGATCGGTTGGAGGAGCCAACCGATCGGCTGGTGGCACCCATCCGACCAGTCTGATGGCGAGTCGATCGTCTCATGTGATGAGTTGATCAAACCCAGAAACGCAAAGCACAAAATTCATCTTATACAGGTTGCATGTGATGTAGACCTAGATGACTGTGATTCCTCTTGGCTCGAGGAATCACATTAGGATGGCCATAATCATCGCTTTTATCGTTTTGAATGTTATCTGTGGGATATAGCATGTATATGATACGTACTATATATTGTGGTGATTGGATATGTATATGTATATAAAACCAAATCCCTCATTAAAATATTAAGTCTTATATGTCTTCCATTAGTGGCACACATGAAAAGCTCGATCGACCAAGCGTAGGTTACGCCAAAGCGTGGTGCGCCGTCTATCTTGTGAAAGTGTGAAGGGTAGACATGTAGGTTCTGCCAAAGCAGGGCGCATGTTTACCGTGTCGGCTTTTGGGTTAGAATTAACTGGTGATTCTTAAAGTGTCTAAGCCTAGAGGCAAGGAATGTTCATGGAAAGGTGTTGCGCATGTTCATTCATCAAGAGTTGCATATGATGCAATTGGCAAGAGTTGCCTACCTGAGAGATCTAAGTTGTGGGTGACAGCCCTAGTTGGTTCATGACTTGGAGGATTTCAAGATCTTGCCCACTAGAAGGTTGTACGCTGCAATCTTCTGAGTTGATGGTGAGGGCTATCAATTTGAACTAAAATAGTGGGAGTGATAATTAATTAAAGGCCTAATTTTTATCGTCAACTTTTCAAATCAATCAAATGAGTCAAAAGAGTTTTGGACTAAAATTGCATATATTTCCTTTTGTTAAAATAAATGGTTAATCAACAATAATCACTTTATTTGTGATCGGTCTTTGAGACCAACAAATTAAATGGGAATAATTCCATGATTGGTTAGGATGATGAGAAGTGTTCTCAATCAACGAGTGAAAGCTCTAAGTCCTAGTTATACCATAACCAGATGAACTCGATCCCAGCATATCAATGGCTGAAAGTATGCTTATGGAAGCATACTGAGGAAGACATTGATGTGGAACGCTTGATGTTGTGTTCTCTAAACTATGAGTTGCAGAGACAACATGAGAAATATGATGTCTCCAAGACACTGTCCTAGTATGTCATGACAGAAGGAGATCCAGTAAGGTATTCACACACTCAATGTGATTGGGTATGTGGAAAACCTGACTAAGATGGATTCCCTCTGAGCCAAGAGTTGGTTATTGGTATGATACTGCAAATGTTGTGAGAATCATACAGTTCATGATGAACTATGACATGGACAACTTTGACAAAGTTGTTGGACATGTTGAGGATAGTAGAGGCAATTATGAAGACGGACAAACCCTAATGTTTGATATGATCAATGAAGGGTATGTCCTAAGGGTAAGGGCAAGGGCAAAGCTAAGAAGTGTTCTGATGCTAGCCAGCAACCCAAGTCGTCTTTAGACTCAAAAGCACATGGGAAAGGGTGTATGAGGGAAGTGCCCTCCATATCTGGAAGAACAAAAGAAGATGAAGGAGGGGATGGAAATCTCCACCTAAGGTATCATGAAATGAACCGCTTCTTTATCTGATGTATATGATACCAAGATATGGATCTATCATATATGATATGCAAGATCTGCAAAGAAGTGATGGCCTTTGTGAAAGGACCAAGAAAGGAGTACCCATCATTGGAACAAGTGTTGCTGCCATAGATAGGAGTATCTTTCGGTTTATTTCAGCCTAAAGGGCACGAAATAGAGTTGAGAACTGTTATTTCATATATTGCCAATAGATAGAAACACTTTATTTTTGCATATTGTATGACAATGATGGCAATTAATAAAGTTGATGTTTCAATCTTAAAGATATGATCTTTATGGAAATGCCTTGTTTATCTTGTGGTATTTGATATGCATAAGATAAAATGATACCTAAAGGTTATAGATAACTCAAACAATCAAATTAGTATTAATCATGAGAAATTCATTTCTAGTTTCCATGTGATGGATAAATCTAGGATCTTTTGGTTAAAGAACCAGTAAGAGACATGAATATCTTGGACATGATTAATCAATCTTCACTAATGTAGTGGGAGACTGATTATCCTATTAGGTATAATACATGTGATGTATTTACATACCTATTGGAACAAATGCTAATACTTCAAATGGTGTTTAGAGAAATACCAATATGAATATCTTGAAGTGTTCAAGATTATCATAGATGAAGTGTAAATTTGGTAAAGTATTAATTCTTGATGAGATCAATGAATGAAATACTTGGACCAAATGTTTGAGATCCTTATGAGTGATTATGATAATGTATCATAGTGAACTCATGACTAAGGCATGGTGATGTCTAAATCAAGAAGGAATCATACTCTAAGGAGTTAGAGAATTATTATCAAATAATTGAATTCTTCTTAATAAAAGAATACCCCACACTAATAAAGGACATTAAGAATCACAAGGAGTTGTGAGTTCTTATATCCTTGACAAACACACCTCAATTATCTATGTGATGAGTTGTTCATATGATGAGTCAACTATCTAGATAAATATGAGGAACCAAATTTTGAGTTATGGTTTATGGCCATTACATCGTAAATGACATCTATGTGAACCATAAGGTATGACCTTGATGATAGCACCCATTGGATGAAATCCATAAGTGCAAACGAGTCTTAAGTGTTAAGACACATGGATAACATTTTAAGAAGGATGATGCTTGTCGATTGCAACTTAATGACTAAGACATTTGGCATATGGATACTAAAATTACATTCCTATGAGGAATAAAACAAGGATGTGTACGTGACACAACCTATAAGGTTTATGAATCCATTAATGCAAATGAAGTCTATAAGTTATAATGGACTAATCAATGTGATTGATTGAGTACAAGCAACTTAGAATTGGAACTTTACTTTGATGATATAGTCAAAGGGTTTGACTGATATGTCAAAGATAAAGAAAGGGATCTGTGATTTAGTGGGAGCGTGTTCACATTCCACAGTTGATGTGAAATGGAAATGTTCCAGAATGGAAATCCAAAAGTGGAAATGATCTTTAAGGAAGATAGAGATGTTTCTTATGTGATAGGAATAGAGATCTATAGAGATAGTTCTCGAAAACCTCTAGACTTGAAAAGAGAAAGCATACATTGGAAATCTATACTGAAGGGTTCAGTATGCACATATTCAGTGGGAGAAAACTAGTCCATGTTACATGGAGTTAGTATCCCAAGGCCAAGTGTCCAATTCTTATGAAGAATGTGAACACTAAGAATAGATATGGATCTATCATGTATGTAATCATCCCATTATCTTGCATGTATCGACATGTCAAGAACAAAATACATTCATCATCTTGTATGTATGACATGGAAATATGATGTGCTCATCTTGATAACTCGTATGTGGGACATGACGAGTGGATGTCTGTTTACTTCCAATAAGGGTTACTGGAATACCATGAGAACTTGATAAGTACTTGAGAAGTACTAGTTCTATGGAAATAAGGAAGAGTTTGATGTAAAGAGTTACATTGATGCGAACTTCTGAAAGGATAGAAAATTAATCGCAAAATATATATAAGATATATAAAAGTGAAAGTTTGTTGATAATTGGAAGTATTCCAATAAAACCATTTAAAAGGAAATGTCGAGTATCTATGCGTTAGAGAACAGCAATGGATACTATATGGATCTGGGAGTTCATGAGATGAACTTATAGATATTCTGCTCATTGATGACAAGTATGGAATCCTTGATCATGCAATGTGGCTAAAGGTTAGCAAAGGAATACTAGATCACATATTACAGCAACTCCATCTCATACGTGTGACGTACAATGAAGAGATGAGAGACATGCAATTTATACTGACTTTGGCAAGGTGTTGCCATTACTCACTATGTTGGCACTAGAGCACAGTAACATATGGGACATGTTTGAAGATCACTATGAATATGATTCAAGGCTGATTGGCTCGCAGTGCAAGTGGGAGTCTGTTGGTATGTATGCCCTGAGAGCCAATCATAGGATTATTGGTGGGATACATTAAGATTGATTTGATAAACATCAAAGGCAAGCTTCCAATTCTTTCTGGTTCATCATATGAGATAGTGATAGAACATATTGAATGTCTAGAGGATGACAGTACTCAATGACATATGCCTTCAGGATCAGGACCTGAACGATGAGATCATACGGATGCTAAGAGTTTATACATTCTTGTTATGTCCCTAGTCAGATGTCATTGTGGAAGGTAGATATACAACAATGACACACAAGACTAGATTGTGGTGTTGGTTGATGATAGAATCTCTTTAGTCATGATATAGAGATATCAAACCAAACACATAGGTACTTGTTAGAGAACAAGTGTACCGGACAGACACACTGTGAGTTTGACACATGGAACCATGACATGGTAGTCACAGTCAGTACTCACAGTGATGGTGGTGAATGTGATTCTTTGACCTAAAATCACTACACTCAACACATGTCGTTGGGTACACTTTGACATCATCAAACGTAGTCCTGAAATATGGGTTGTTATAAAGGTGATGATTGGGTGGCTTTGACACATGGGGCTTTTGAGGGGTGAGTGATAGATATGGGATTTGTCCCTCCTGAGGGAGTTTGATATCCAAGGCCACTTGATGAGTAGGATTGAAATAGGCGTGCACACACATGTGTGAATCAGTATGTGATATTGATGTCATAAATATCTCTTCCAATCTGCTCTGAGATCAAGAAAGTGAATGAACGTTGACAGGATGAATGTTCCATGCCTCGAGTTCATTCGGGATATCCGTGACAAAGGAATTACACATTCGTTGTAACACCATTCATGGATTGTAGGATTGAAAGTTGTTATCCAACTTTCTATTTCACTTGGGTAGCACTGATGTGTGACTAGGCACCACTCTTTGCTTGTGAAGTCATAAGTGTTATGGACTTTCACTACCAACGTGAAAAAGGACATGTAGGGTCACACACATAGGATTTAACATGGAAGAGGAGTTTTGTCCACAAACAATGTTTAGATTGATTGCTAAAGGAGTTTAGTAGTTCAATTAAACACTCAATTAATTGATAGCTCAAAATCATAGTGTTCAAGGCGTTGGACAACTTGATTAGAGTATCAGATTGATTGAAATCACAATTGACTGTTTCTGCACAATTTGCACACCCAATCGATCAGCTCATGTGATGAACCGATCGACTGAGCTTGGTGAACTGATCAGCTCAGGTTGTGAGTCCATCGGCTCAAGGACAGAGTGAGATGACCGGTTCAAGTGTTGAACTAATCGGTTCAACTGGTCCAACCGAGCATGTTGGGAAAGAAAGATTGGTGAGAAAATTCTTTTTTGGTTTTACTTGTCCAATATGATTGGAATAAGATTGGTATTTGATACCAATTAGAAACAAAAGAAAGAAAGTCAATCGGGAACTGATCAGGACCACGAACCGACTGGTTCAGAAAGTGAACCGACCAGTTGAGGTGTCCCAACCGATCGGTTGAGTGTCAACCGACCGACTCAGATCCCCAACCGTCTGTTTCAGTTGTGAAACGATCGGTTCAGGTTGCGACTTGGTTGTTTTTGTGGAAAATCTCAAACCCTTCTACTCCTGCTTTAGTCCCATATTGCCGGGGACAGAGAACCCTGTCCCATGACCCTCCTATATATATAGGGGTATTGGGGGCTTCTCAAAGTACAACTCAGTGCAACCAGTTGCTCTGGAAAGTTGTCATTCTCTCTAGTTTTGGTAACCGAGAGAGAGCCCGAGCAAGTGCTACCCTCAAAGGGAGGCACAACAAGGGAAAGACAACTGCATTTGCAACTGGTGGCAGGAGATTGTGTTGGCAACTAGTACGCTGATAGGAGGGTGCGACTCCGTCCAAATCCTTATGGGACAAGGAGTGTGGAGTTCCAGGTGGTCCGTGTGGACTACTTCAAAGGTAGGAGGTTTCTGCCGCTCAGGAGGACAACTGTCAATCCCGACAGTCCGATGAGACCAGGAGTCGTCAGTCCCGGTGTGACCAGGAGCTGCACAAACACCATCCAAGATCGGAGGTGAAGACCGTGCAAGGCGCGATGTATTGTCGCCGAGCAAGCCTCGAGTCAAGGTATGATTCCACAAACCATCCTTTCCTATTGTATAGACGTTGACGCGTTTCCTTGTTCTGGGTTTGGAGGAGAAATTTTTTGTTTCCGCTGCCTTCTCTGCCTCCCGTAAAACCCAACATACCTTCCCTTAATCATCCCTCCGCCTCGACTGCAAACCCTATATGGCACCTATAACAAGGTCCTCATCTGCGACCTGCACTGCTGCTTTGCAACTCACTCGATCTGCTTCTACCGTCCACACAGTTTCCAAACCAAATGCAGCATACAGTCTTCAAGACCGTATGGCCCTCACAGCAAGACCATTTGCGCTGCAGATCTTCAAGACCAGTTGAACGAAAGATCATTTGGATGAATATCGATCTCCATGATCGTTTGACGGTGTTGGGTTCTCAAGACCGTTCGGTCACTTGCACGAGACTGTTTGGCCACAGGACCGATCATAGGAAGGACGGATAGGGCACTGAAGCGGAGATCGCTTGGCATCGATGCTCACACCTATGAAACCGATAGGGAAGAATGTTTGATCGTTAAGACCGTGTGGATCGATGGAGTGTCCAAACCGATAAGCACAGACTATTAGGTCCTCAAAATTGATCAGGGAATCATTCCATTTGGAGGAAAAAATAACCCAAGACCATTTGGTCATTGATCAAATCTACAAAACCGTATGGAGCACAAAACTCCAAGACCTTTTGGAGGCCTAAGCAATTCAAAACCATTTGGATAAAAGCACAAGACCAGTTGGTCATATATACAAAACTGTTTGGAGGAAAATATCTCAAGACCATTTGGGTAAAAGTCCCCAAACCGCTAAAGCAAACTATGAAAATTGCAAGAGGGTCCCTATCGTGAAGACCCCATTCGAGCCTATAAATAGGACCAGTAGGGTCCTCTTTTGTGGCAGCAGATGCAGGACGCCACCAAGCTGCCCGAACATAGGATTCGATCCAGATCTGTCATCCATGCCAGTGTCACTTCACCTGTTGCTCCTACTGTGATCAAGGAGACCGAGAAGAGAAGGAAGGAGGAGTGAGAAAGACTACTCGTTTGTCTTGGAATCCCTTTTCCTTGTCTGGATCTACCTTGACATTAAGTAGAAGACTACATCATCATCATCGAGCTACGATTACCTTCTGCATCATGCTCATGGCATAATTCTCTCTCTTTCTTATTCTTCTTGTTTCTCTCATCATGAGCGAGTAGTTCCTTTTCACTGGGGTGCGAGGACTAGCCCCGCTTCCCATGCAAGCATGTTCTATTGTTAAACATTCATGGCAATGCATATAACTTTTCATTTCGTCGTTAATCGATAAAGTTTGTAGTTTGTTACCTGCTTGCTTTCATCTCATTCTTCCCTATGTTGAGAAAACTTCTATATGTAGGGTAGAATGTCGATTAATGAGGTTGACTCCCAAACTAGAAATATAATGGGATTCCTTGAGGTTGTAAGTGTATGATCCGTGTGCGGATGAGCCATCTAGCCTACGGTGATGCTTCTGTGGCCTAAACATCCCTTAGGGAGGGCCACAACCTTAGTTGGATTTTGTATCTTCTTTGTTTATCGTCGATGTTTGCTTGTAGATTAATCACCTGCTTGCGTGTCGATTAGCGTGGTTGACTCCTTGACTAGAACTTCTTATAGGATTCCTTGAGGTCTTAAATGTGTGATCTATGAGGGGACAAGCCATCTAGCATACGGTGACGCTTCTGTGTGCCTAAACATCCCTTAGGGAGGGCCACAGTCTTAGTTGGATTTTTCATCTTCGGAGCCGAAAGTATATGATCCGGATGGTGACGAGACATCTGATACCTAAGGTAATACTTACGCAAGCCTAACGCCTGCATGGGGGGTTTTGCAGTAGCTCCATTTGGATGGCTATATCTTTCCTGGATGTTTGATGCTTGGATGTGTTTGCATGTGTAGTTGTGGTGAAACCCGAGACTATCCCAGCGATTCCATATCATTAATCTAGATCCAACTTTAATTCTACTCTTTACTTTCCTGCAATTAGTTTAATTAACCTCAAATCAAAAAATCGTTCTAAATATTAGTCTTACTTGAGCTAGACTCGACTGACAAAGATTCTTAAAAAACATTGTCCTTTGGGATCTGATCCTTAACTATACTGCGATATGACTCATCTGCTTGCGGGTGGTATTATTGCACAAGGTTTTGGTAAAAGCTCAGGGATTTCAACCCTGGGTGAATTTTTTTAGTGTGATACTAGACCACGTCAAATTCTGCCATCGTTGCAGGGGACAACGGAATCAGTTAGTCAAATTTAATTCTTTTAATATTAATTTAGGTTTTTACTTTATCTTTTTGATACAATCGATCATCTACTTGAATTCATTCCTACTCCATCAATCTTACTTCACATCTTTTCATCCCAGGTGCCATCAAGGACTAGTGCATGGACCGTTTGAACAATCTCGGTCTCTTGGCTAGCTTTGACCCTGAGATAGATTGAACATTTCATCGTCAGAACAAAGAGAATCAAGTAAGAATGGATCAAGAGGAGGAAATAGCCCGAAGGGTCGCTCAAGCCCTTAATGCACAAAGAGAAAGGCTCATGCAAGAAGCCAGAGCTGTAGTGCCAGAAGAAATCCAAGCAGTACAACCAGTAGCGCAAGTAGCAGAATTGCAAAATGACCTTAGAGAATTCTCAATTCCTAAATTTGTTGACGTTCATAACCCAGTCCAACCTCCCCCCATCAATGCCCCAAACTTTGAGATATGGGCACATTGGATCACATTGCTTCACAACAGCCCATTTTATGGTAAACAAGGAGAAGATTGTCAGGAACATCTTCTGAGGTTTATTTATCTATGTGCAATGATGAAGAAAAATGGAGTTTCCGATGATGTTATTAGACTCTATCTCTTCAAGTATTCCCTTGCTGATAGAGCTATAAGCGGGTATAACTCCTTGCAATGTGAACCCATCACCACTTGGGAACAACTTCAAAATGTTTTCCTGGAAAAGTTCTATCCTGCTTCTCTCACCTATGAAATCAGGGGTTGAATAACAATGTTCACCCAAGTCCCATGAGAATCTCTCACTGAAGCATGGGAAAGATATACAAATTTTCTACGCAAATGTCCACACCATGGAATTCCTAAGAATCAACTCATTGAGATCTTCTATAGTGGTGTAGATGATGATAACAAGAGGTTTTTAGTCTCCTCATCTAGAGGAAACTTAATGCGTCAAAGTTATGATAGCTCATGGAAGGTTGTCACCCTTGGAGCTGAGAATCAAGCTAATTGGGGTAGATTTGTAGGTAAAGGAGTGTTGAAAGTTGCTATGGCTGAAGCTATTCCTGAGTTCAAGTCTATCGCTGAAATCCTAAAACTCTTAGTTGCCAAGAAAGACCATATTGAATCATCCCTTGCTGCATTTGGAAGTTGGCGTTCACCTCCTCAACAACAAGAGTAGATCAAGTCAGTTTCCTTGTTCTGTGAAGCATGTAAAAGCACAGATCATTCCACACTAGCTTACAATGTTCTCTATGATGTTGTTCTAAGAAACACTTATGGTCAAGGAGATAATAGTCAAATCAAAAATCTTAATGCTGTCAACAATCCCTGGTCAAAGTTATTACAATCTGAATCAAAATAGGAACCATCCTGGTTTTCAATATGGAAATCCTTCACGAGAAGAAAACTCACGACAACTTGCTTCAAATAATCAACAACGAGGCCCACCATGATTCCAGTATAACCAACAAAAAAATTTTGGGAATCATGGGAACTTCAGGGGTAACTTCACAAACAAGAACTTCAACAATTATCAGAACAACTTTCAATTCCAGAGTCCCAATCAAGTACCTTACCAAAATCAACAACAAGGGAAACAAACCAGACCCATCTCTCCTGATGACAAACTGACGACCATTGAGAAGATGTTACAGTCACAACAAACTATGATAGCTAACCAGTAAGCACATCAGAAAGCTATTGAAACTCAACTTGCTCAACTTGCAGCTAGCGTAAAGCCACTTGTTGGAGCCTTTGCTGGTCAACCGGAGAACAACCCTAAACATCATGAGAAATTGAAGGCTGTTATGACTCGTTCAGGTAATGTATATTTTGACCCTTCTGTCAGGACATCAATGATTGTCACAGATGAACAAGACCAGGTAAAAGATCAAGTTGACAACGGACCTGAATCTACCCCGAAGGAGCAGCCGAGCAATGATAAGCCAATCAAAGAAAATTCTAAAAAATCTGCTATAGAAGAGGAAAAACAACACCAGAACATGATATCCCTGTATACAAGCCTCGTATACCTTTTCTAGCTCGTCTAAGGCAAACAAAGCTTGATACCCGTTTCAAGAAGTTCAAAGAAGCTATGAAAAAGCTTCATGTTGATATTCCCTTTTTAGATGCCCTGGCTGAGATACCAGTCCGAACAAAGTACTTGAAGTCTCTTCTCACCAGAAAATATATAACTAAAGAATATGAGACAATCAAGTTAGCAAAGACTACTTCAGATATCATCCAGAGTAAGATGCCAAAGAAGCATAAAGATCCAGGATCTTTTGGGATCTCTTGCCATATCAGTGACTCTTCATGTAAGAAAGGATTGACAGATCTTGGTGCATGTATCTCCATTATGCCACTCAGCCTTTGCAAGAGGCTAGGGTTTTTTGAACTTCTCCTAAATGGCATGACCAAACAACATGCACATAACACTGTAACTCTTCCCTTAGGTATCGTTTAGGATGTACCTATCAAGGTAGGCAAAGACTCCTATGTTCCATGTGACTTGGTCATCATGGATATAAAAGAAGACGCCAAATACCCTCTCATATTTGGGCGTCTGTTCCTCGCCACCGCAAAAGCTCTGATTGACGTTGAAGTAGGAACCTTGTTGCTCAGATAGAATTGAATGTTTTTGAAAGTCTGTGAAGACAAGCATGTATGAAGAAGTCTACTTGATTGAGTGCATTGAGCAGATGGCACTGCTTTCACAAGAGGATTATGAACAAGATGACCCTCTAGAAGTGGCTCTAACTAATCCAAATGCTGCTAGTTCGGTTGACGAACAAGTGAAAAGTTGTGTTCTCAAACTCAACGCTACTAAAGAAAGACCTGAAGCCAAAATTGAGGAACTCAAAGTTGTGGATGTTACTGAAGAAACATGCGAGAAACCAGAAGCTCCAGAAATGAAGCCCTTACCTGAAGGATTGAAATACGTGTTTTTAGATGACCTAAAGGTCTGCCCAGTCATCATCAATTCAGATTTAACGACAGAGCAAGAAGAGAAACTCTTGACAGAATTAAAAGAAAGAAGAAACGACATTGATTACAAGATGAGTGATCTCACTGGGGTCAGTCAAGCACTGTGCATTCACAAAATCCCCATGATGGAAGATCACAAGACAACTGTTGAACACCAGAGGAAACTTAATCCAAATATGAAAGAATTTGTTCGCCTTGAAGTTTTAAAGTTGCTCAAACCATGTATTATCTATCCAATCTCCGATTCACCATGGGTAAGTCATGTGCATGTTGTCCCGAAGAAAGGTGGGACTACTGTGATACGCAATGAAGACAATGAACTCATCCCCACTCGAACAGTCACATGGTATAGGATGTGTATTGATTACAGGAAGTTAAACAAGGTGACTCGAAAGGATCATTTCCCAATGCTTTTTCTTGATCAAGTTTTAGAACAGTTGGCTCACCAAGAATATTTCTATTATCTCGATGGTTACTCTGGATTCTATCAAATACCTATACATCCTGATGACCAAGAGAAAACAACTTTTACATGCCATTTTGAGACATATGACTTTAGAAGGATGTCGTTCGGTCTCTGCAATGCACTTGCAACCTTCCAACGTTTCATGGCGGCTATATTTTCTGGTCTCACCGAAAATATCATGGAAGTTTTTATGGATGATTTTTCTATATATGGAGATTCATACGAATCATGACTAAAACACCTCTCCCTTGTTCTTAAATGGTGTGAGGAAGCACATATTATGTTAAATTGGGAGAAGTTTCACTTTATGGTAAAGGAAGGCATTGTCCTTGGCCATAGAGTCAGCAATAGAGGTATCGAGGTAGACAGAGCAAAAATAGAAGTTGTTTCCAAACTTGATATTCCAACAAATGTAAGAGAGGTTCGTGCATTCCTAGGTCATGTAGGCTTTTATAGATGGTTTATAAAGTATTTCTCCATGATTACCAAGCCGATGATGAACTTATTACTAAAGGATGTTGAATTCCATTTTGATGAAGAATGCATGAAAAGTTTGGACGACTTGAAGCATGCTCTCACAACAACATCCATTATCAGAGCTCCCGATTGGGATAAACCATTTGAAATTATGTGTGATGCTAGTGATTATATTGTGGGTGCTATTTTAGGGAAATATATAGAAAAGAAACATTATGTGATCTACTATGCATTGAAGACCCTAGATGAAGCTCAGAGGAATTATGTGATTACTGAGAAAGAACTTGTTGCAGTCGTGTATGCCTTTGACAAATTCAGTTCCTACATAACTAGTTCAAAAGTCATTGTCTACACAGATCACGCTTCTATCTGTTACCTCTTAGCGAAGAAAGATGCAAAACCCAAGTTATTAAGATGTATTCTCCTACTAAAAGAATTTGATCTGGAGATAAGAGATAAGAAAGGTACAGAGAATGTTGTGGCAACCACCTCAATTGCATTTACACCTTAGAAACTGAGAAGATCATGATTAACGACTTTCTTTTGGATGTCCAACTAATGGAAGTTTCAGATGCTACACCCTGGTACACGGACTATGTAAATTTCCTCACCGCTGATATCATCCATCTTGAATGAACTAGAAATGCTCTGAAGAAATTCATGCATGATGTGAAACAATATCATTGGGATGAGCCATACCAATTCAAGCTCTGTGTTGATGGTCTCTACAGACGTTTTATAGATGAGGAAGAAGCCCAACTTATTTTAGAACAATTTCACTCAAGACCAGTTGGAGGCCATATGTGTTCTAAGAAAACCACTATAAAAGTTTAGCAATGTGGATTATTTTGGACAAACATATCCAAATATTCATACAACTTTGTTCTATCATGTGACAGATGTCAAAGAACATGTAACATTACGAAGATAGATGAGATGAGACTTAATTTGTGGCAAGAAGTTGAGATTTTTGATGTTTGGGGTGTGGACTACATGGGTCCATTCCCATCATCACATGGATTCTCCTACATCCTAGTCGCGGTGGATTACATCTCAAAGTAGGTCGAAGCCATTCCAACCATCACTACAAATTCCAAACCCATCATCAAGATGTTCAAAGACATTATTTTCCCCCATTTCATAGTCCCATGCATTGTGATATCTGACGGAGGTTCTCATTTCCTAGAAAGAAGCTTTGAAGCATTACTGAGGAAATATGGCGTTACTCACAAAGTAGCCTAGACCTACCATCCACAAACTAGTGGACAAGTAGAGGTTTCTAACCGTAAACTCAAGGCTATTTTGGAAAATACAGTAGGTCGCAACCAAAAAGATTGTTCAGAGAAAATAAATGACACATTGTGGGCCTACCAAACTACTTTCAAAACTCCCCTAGGAACTACACCATTTCGATTAATATATGGAAAGTCATTCCAACTGCCTGTAGAACTGGAACACAAAGCATGGTCGGCAATTAAACAACTAAATTTTGATATGAAGAAAGCAGGCCAAGCTAGGATTCTGCAACTCCAAGAGCTGGAAGAACTTCGAATGACAACTTATGAGAATGAACGAATCTATAAAGAACACACGAAACTTTGGTATGATGGTCATCTAAAAAGAATGGACATACAAATAGGAGACCAAGTTCTTCTGTTCAACTCAAGACTGAGATTATTCCTAGGGAAACTCCACTCTCACTGGAGTTCATGTATGGCACCAGAAATTGTTGGTGATAGATTCACTATCTTGGTTTCTGGGTTCAAACTTTTTCCTGACAGGATCGCTTTCAAGTACTTACACTATGGTGGTTTTTTAGTCAGCATATATAGGAAGGGAACATTCCATAGATTCTCTTTATGACATCTTTGAATTTATTAAGTCAATCACTAATCTTGAGATGACCCACGTGCGGTGTTCTTATGGGAGTCACATGGGGTCTAGAGTTGACTATTGAAGTGGTTTATGGAATATCCTCACTAGAGCTAGAATGTGTTGGGGTCACGAGAGGATACATTGTCTGTTACACCCGATGACAGATCAGGAAATTAGGATATTTTCTAGGGATCTTCTCAATGTTGTCGGTAGGCATGGAGGTGTACATGTCACCCTACCTGATCGTTATGAAATTTAGCTGCTTAGGTCACTTCAGATGCTTGGGGTTTTTTCTCACTACCCAACAATTGTTCATGCTAAAGGTTATTCACTGGCCACCAGTTGAGCGATATGAGATTCTGATGGGTTTTTGGTTTGTAGTGGAGTTTGCGAGTTGAGTCTGATATGATGCCATCAACTCCTGAAGTGTCTTCATTGGTCTTGTTCTGGCACGACATTGATCTACAATGGAGGAGCATGATTTGGATTATGAAACTACTACGTCTGTTAGTAGTTTTGACTGAGAATGTTGAACCTAAAATTTCCCTGATCGCGATGCCCATTATAATTCATTGGTTCTCTTGTTTGAGTGTTTTATGCCAAGTAATGATTTGGTCCCTCAGCTCCCACGGGGTTCCCGTATTGGAAACTTGGATGACTCGGGCTTGGTTTATATTATACTATTCTTACCCTAGAATATTCTAGATTGACTTTACAGCTTCAACTTGATTACCTATATAATTTTGGCTTGTTTGATGCTCATGGAAAGCAGTGTATAGTTGTTGATAGTCAATGGTGATGTGGTTAACCACATTCCATGATTCACATGAAGGTGTGGTGATCTATAGTAGGGGAGTTTGGCTCCTTCTTTCATATACATTGAAAGATTTCTTGAGATTATCTTGCTAGAGGGAGAGAGATTTGAATGGTTCATAGATAGATTTAAGTTTTGATCAGTATTCCATGATGGACACCTTAAGGACACCATTTCCTAAAGGCCTAGTCTAGTGGGTCTAATTCTAGTTGCAAGGTTGATTATCCTTAGTGCGCTATCGAAATTATGTCGCATGTAAATTCCCTTAGATGAGGAATCGATGAACTTCATGTCATCATCTACTCCCTGATTGAAGAATCCAATGATCAGATTCTCAGGGATGTCTTGGTGTGGATATTTATGTAGGAGTTCATTGAATCACTCTCATGCTTCATGTAAAGACTCCTTGGGTACTTGATTGAATCTTGTAATCTATCTCTGGATTGAGTAAGTCATTCAAAGTGGGTAGAATTTTACTTGGGATTTGTTATCTATGGACACCCAAGTATTGATTGGATCTCCTTGAAGAGCGTTGTATCATGCCCTGAATTTGTCCATCAAGGAATACATGAAGAGTTGGAGTCACATGGTGTCATTAGTGGCACCTAATGGTTCATCATCGAGAAAAGGTCGATATGCTTAAGGAGATTCTCCCCACAATCATCTCTAATGCTTCCCATAAAGGTGGAGTTTTGCAACAAGCTGGCCCATTGGGCTCTTATCTCGATCATTACCTGGGGTTGTACTAAATGAGTCAAGTTGATGCCTTTGTGAATGGAGAAATCACAATGTTTGTTCACATGCTCTATAGTTTGGTTGGCTTCTAGGTTGGTCTTGAAATCAACCTTTTCCTATTCTCTAGCTTATGCGGTGAGAAATTCTCATTGTCCTACAATTGTTGCGTCAATGTGTGATTGGATTGCTACTTCTATAGACATCACCTCCTCCATGGCCCTATCCTTATGAATTTTTTGAAAGTTCTCACAATTTTGGGATCGAAAGGAAATCTTGAGTCAAGACTCCCGAATCTTCACATTGACTAGAGGTTACTGAAAATAGAAGGAATGTTTGTGAGTGATGTGCTTGGTTCTAGAGGATTTTCTATATTATCAAGAAAAATCAATAAACAAAAATGAAAAACCCTAATTATGCTTATACTTCCAAAAATATTTAATTATTGTTGTCCAGGACAACGATGCCAATTTTAGATGGGGCTACAAATGTGACACCAAGAATGGGGGTTTGTGGATTACGTGCAGGAGAGGTTGGGATTCGGTGAGCTTTGGAGGAAAAAAATTATGAGTTGTATGTCGTCCGTATCTCACTCCTTTGCTATCAATGGGGATCGTACCAGGAAGACTCAACCTTCCAGAGGACTGCGACAGGGTGACCCTCTTTCTCCCTACCTTTTCATTTTATGTGCTGAAGCTTTTTCTTCTTTACTTAACTTGGCAACACAACAGAAAAAAATCCATGGTGTGCGAGCCAGCAGGCACGGGCCGCATATTTTCACCTTTTCTTTGCAGATGACTCCATTCTTTTTACGAGGGCAACCAAAGAAGAATGCCTGACATTAGCTGACATTATCAGCCAATACGAACGGGCATCCGGTCAGAAAATCAACCTATCAAAAACTGAGGTGGCCTTCAGCAAGGGAGTATCCAGGGAGAGGAAAGACGAGATTTGCCAAGTACTTAAAGTCCAAGAGGTGGAGAGGCATGGCAAGTACCTAGGATTACCAGCAGCGGTGGGGAGATCCAAGAAGCAAGCCTTCTCGTATATTCAGGAGCGGGTATGGAGCAAACTTCAAGGCTGGAAGGAAAAAATGTTATCTAAAGCGGGAAAGGAGGTCCTCATTAAGGTTGTGGCGCAAGCAATTCCAACGTACCTGATGAGTATTTTCCAGCTGCCAGCTTATCTTCTAGACGCCATCAACACTTCCATCGCCAGATTTTGGTGGGGAGCCAAAGACAGTGAAAGGAAAATAGCATGGGTCGTTGGGAAAAACTTTGCAGTCCGAAGAACCAAGGAGGCATGGGTTTCCGGAACATAGGCGCCTTCAACCAAGTCCTTCTTGCCAAACAAATCTGGAGGCTGGTTCACAGGAGTGATACGTTGGTGTACAAAGTTCTCAAGGCTAAATACTTCCCATCCAGCAGTGTTCTAAAAGCAAGACGGGGACACAATCCAAGTTTCACGTGGAGAAGTATATGGAATTCCAAGAGCATAGTACTTGATGGCATGCAGTGGAGAGTGGGCGACGGCAAAGACATCAACATATGGTCCGACAACTGGATTCCCAATCTAGATGGCAGCATCGAATCTAGGTTGGGAATATCTTCACCGACAGTACAGCTAGTGCACCAACTCATACATCAAGATACCATGCAGTGGAACCGGGGGCTGATCTACGAGGTGTTTGCACAACACGTGGCTGATATGGTGTGTGCGACCCCTCTAGGAATCTCGACGAGACCGGACGGTATTTTCTGGAGACCAAGTAGAAGTGGGGATTATTCTGTGAAATCTGCCTACTGGATGGCTACACAACAACCAAGCAGCAATGAACAACCGATCAACCATGCAGAAAAAGAAGTGTGGCGCGCGATATGGAAAACGGGAATAGCTCCCAAAGCAGCACATTTTCTTTGGCGGTGCGCTGTTGGCTCGTTGGCCACCGTAGGAAGGTTGTTTGATAGGTATTGCCATCAAGATGGGATTTGTCATATTTGCGGGAAGGGAAAAGAAGACATCAGTCACATGCTCTTCAAGTGCGACCAAGCTTGGGAACTTTGGAAGGAATACCCGATGGAAACGCAATGGCGCGTGAGACAACTGGGTAACAAGCCGGTGCGGGCAGCTCTCTTGGCAGCAGTGTGGCCCTTACGTGGGAAAGCGGACGACGATATGATTGCAGCCTTTTGGGCAATTTGGAGCAGGAGAAATGATGTTACGTTTGGGAACAATGTCCGCAGCCCGATGGTCATCAAGAATTCTCTCCGTCCATTAGTTAGATACCAGCCGGAGAAGGCCAACAGACCGCCGGGATGCCCGAGTGCAGCAGCTGCTGCGGGCTGGTCCAGACCGCCGGTGGGCTACGTGAAGATCAATTGTGACGCCGCTGTGAACGTACAAGGCAGGGACGGGCTCGGGATGGTGTGGAGGGAAGCGGATGGCGAAGCTACAAGGATCGTCGGGAAGAAGCAGCCGTCATTGAAGGACCCGCGGTGTGCTGAAGCACTAGCCATTAGAGAAGGACTCATCCTATCCAAGGACATGCAACTCACCCATGTGATCGTGGAATCTGACGCTGAAACAGTGATCAAGTTTATCGAGGCCGGGACTAGAAGAGCGGATCTCCTGGGAACCATCCTTGAAGACATATCTCATCTTTGCTTATCGTTTACTAGCGTTTCCTTTTTGTTTTGTCGTAGATTGGCAAATGGGGTTGCTCACCAAGTAGCCAGATTAGCCTCTAGTAGTAGCTTTTCTTTCAGTAACTTTAGCTCTTTCCCTACTATTGTAAAGAACTCCATTGGAGCTGATTTCCATAACTAATATAGAAGAGCGCTTACCCTCAAAAAAGAAAATCCCTAAAAGAATAATCTCCTAGGTTTACCTAAAGCAGTGCACTAATTCCCCACACCACACACGTGGAAGCCTTATAGCAGTATACTTAAGGATCGAACCCAAAGGCAACATTTTTAAGTAGTTAAATATATTCAAAAGTAGTAAGAGTAGTATTTGTCACTGATTAGTTGAAAGATTGATCTAAACTAAGTTTTTGCCAAAAGCAACAAAGCCTAAAAAGGTAAATAATAGGTAATAAAGAACACATGGTCATGGGGTTTCACTACCTGAGCTTGTGCAATTACCGTGACAAGATCTAACTCTCAATTATCCATTGCTAAATTGAGGTTTAGTTATTGCATACTCATGGGACACAAGTCGACGCATAATACAGACTCCCTTGCAACTGACCATCCTCGACACCCAACTTTCTTCCCTATGCTACAAAACTCCTTTACTTATGACTGACCATCCTCAACAAGTAGTAGATTGAAGTCCAAACACCTTACTATCCCTTGCTGATAGCTCAGGGGGATAATGAGATCACTCTATTATTTTAATCACAAATACAACAACCTGCATATCCATGATCATAACTAATATGTAGAACAAGTCATCAATTTCCTAAGCAAGGCATCAAGAAGAATGAGTGTTACAACCCCAATTTTTGGGTTGAGTCGGTGAGAAATGTAATTTCTCATATTAAAGATATTTGAAAAAATAATGATATAATATTTTTTGAATAAATGGATTTCATTGACAATAGCCTTGATGGTTTTTTCTAGGCTTTATTGGCTATTGGGCCCAATAACAAGGAAAAGACAAAAGGAACTCCATTAATAAGAAAATGGAGAAAAGAAAAATGTAGAAACCTCTAGAAGGAAAAAGAATTTAATCGTTGGGTTCATTGGGTCCCAAGGAGTCCAAAGTGCAAAGATATGCAACAAGAAAAGAAAAGATTAATTAAATATTTCTATATTAAGAAAGAAATTGAAAACAATGATAAAATGTGGAAAATAAATGGAAAGAGGTATAATTGAGTTATCCTTGACAAATTTTTGTATAAAAAGGATTCCTAATGTTAAAAGGAATGCCAATGAGGATAATAAAAAGAAAGATAAAGAGAAATCCTCAAAAAGAGATATTTTAATAAGAACAAAGAATGATAATGAGAAGTAACGGATATAGATGCATCTAGAAGGATAATAAGTATCCTTAAAAAGGAATTTTGAAATATTGGAGTTTCTTGGGATCCAAGGAGTCCCAATGAAGAAAAAGAAAGAGAAAAGGAAAATAAAACAAAATAAGAGGATAATGTGATACATAATTAATGGAACTTGTGGCGTTGTTAAAAAGGAGTATTTTCTCTAAAAGGAAATATAATTTCGTGGCCAATGGATTAAAAGACAAGAATAAAGAGAATAAGGGAGAGGATTTTCAAATTCCGAAATACCCAAAGAATATAGTTATCTTAGAAGATAATGAAGAGAGAGGAGGTTGCTTCTTAACTAAGGAAAATATGTTTCCTTTTGGGAAAAGGACTTGAGTCCTCGTGGATACACATCTTGGGGTGTGAATACCCTCCCCTATATAAGGGGTAGAGCCTTTGGCTCAAGTTAATGAGAAACCCCACGTATCTGTCTCCCTATTCTGCTTTGTTTTCTTCTTTCAACCCTAATCATGCGGCATAATGCAACCCGGAGTGATGTGGAGCCTTGGATGGGAGCTTAATGGGGGCACAATGCTCCCAGGTTATTGGAGAGAAGCTCAGCCACTGTCTCTTGGCCCTGGGACCTGTGCAATGCCGGCAGGAGAGCTGCAGACCAGATGCGGTTGCAGACCGATCAGGCTCGACTCGGCCGCCCTAGCCACGACCTAAAGGCACCTTTCGGTGTGTGGAGGCACGACAGAGGCAGGGGAACCACCCCTGGTGGTTGTCGAGCTCCAGGGAGCAGCGGCCGAGCCACGTTCAACCTCTAAGCTAACAGTAGTAGAAGTGGAGTCGCGAGGAAGAAGAAGGGCTGGACTTTGGATGTTTTTGCCCCTCCCTTCCATGAAGTGCCTACAACTTAACCGAGGAAACAATCATAATTTGGTTCAAATTCCCAAAGCAAACATCTTGCATGAAAAGAGGCGACGTGGCATCCTTTGATAGGTCCAGAAAGGTAATCCTTGCAAAATTCATATCTAACTAACGGTAGCTCGGATGGATACACATACTATACGAATTTTTCTCAGAAGAATATGAGGAATGAAATAAAAATATAATTGAAGCCTTTGTCTGATTGCAATTCAAAACAATAGTAGAAGTTATCAACTTTAATGCTTAGATGATTAAGAAACCCTATTATGAGAAGATTAATGTGTTTAGTAGGGATTAATGGATGATTAAAGTTGATATTAACTTGTTGGTTGTAAAAAGGAACATTAAGAACAAAAAGGATGAACTTTGCACGTGATTAGTTTAATTTAGAGTTTCATGTGCATAAATATGCTTTAATGGGCATTGAAACCCTAATATTAGTAAATGTGACTCTTAATGGCTTTAATTGCTCAATTTCATGATGAAAGTTGAGATATGATAATTTCAAGTTATTTCAAGTATAAAAGTTCCTAATTTTAGATAAATACCCTTAATGTAGTAATTAGGGTTTTCTAATGGATAAAGCTAGAATTAATGACAAATAGAGCTCATGTGTGAATTAGACCATAATGAACTATGAATTGGTGATAAATGAGCATAATGATCTTGTCATGGATTAAAAGGATAAAAATGGTAGCTTTAATGTAAAAGAGGCTTAATGGACATTTAATTGTGCCTTTTATTTGAAATCAAGGTTATATGTTGTTAAAAGGAAACCTTAATATCTTTAGTGAAATTTAGGTGAGATAATTAGGGTTGGAGAGTAATTGTATAAAATTAGTGTTTAAAATAGTAAAAATGAAGTGGAACCCTAATTGCAAAAGAAACCCTAAAAGTGGACTAGAAACCCTAGGAAGCGAGCTAGGTTTAATGGATCTTGATGAATTGAGTAATAAAAGGGAATTGCATGATTATTTTAGGATCTTGTTGTATGTGCTTTCTTTCTTGGATTTCTTACTTGCATGGAATATTTCTATCTCAAATCAGTGTGACATGTATGTGGTTACGCTTATGAATATGCTGAAATAGTTTTCTGAGGATTTTTTAAGTTTTCATCGGTGACTTAGATTAATCTTTTGGATGAATTTAATTCATGCAAGCTATATTGTGGATATGACTATCACATAAGATATGTTCCTACTAGATCAGATCCTAGTCCCCTCTTTAGCTTGATATATTGACCTAGTACATGGCTACCTATAGGATAGGTCCATCAGGTCATTGGATGACTTAGTACATCACTACCAATGGGGTAGGTCCATCAAGTCACCTCGAGTCAGGGATTGGGATACCTTTGGGGACTCCATAACCCTAAGTATTGGATACCTATGAGGTAGGGCAATGGGGGTAAGGATCTACCATGTAAGAGAGGTAGTATCCAAGTCCACTGCAGGGACAGCACAGTGATAGGGGATAGGTAAGGATTGAGTAGTATTTCTTAAGATGTAATCTTGTCTGTTAAATGATATTTGGCTGATTACATTGTGTCATAGTTGCATGATTGTTGTTTCCCCCACATACCAGCATAATTCATTTTTGCTGACCGACGTTTTGTTTGTCGGTGTTTTAGGTACAATTGAAAAGAACAAACAGTAAAGTGGCATATGTGGAATTAAAAGAGAATTAAATTACAAAGGAGGATTAGTTATAATATACTCCATATGTGGATAAAAATAGTTAACCAACTTTCAAAAAAGGTTTGCAAAGTTTTATTTTTATTATATCCTTTCAGTTTAGTTGGTAGAATTTGATAATTATTATATATTATTTGTTGAACCTTTGATCTGGAAATTGGGATAACATCTTTGACCTCTTGGTCTCCCTTAGTTAGGGATTACTGGGAGGTGGGGTCATTACATTTGGTATTAGAGCCTAGGTTCATCATTTAATCTTTAATAATTATTAAATTTTACAAACTCTGTAGAACCCAAGGGAGTTATTAGAGGAATTTTTGAAAGACAAAGGTGTCTAGAAAAGGATCACATCTGGGGGCTGGCAAGATTTTCCTCTGCATCGGTAGTCAGAATATGAGGACTCTTGGATCTGTGTGACTGCCTGGCCAATGTCTCAGGATTTGTCTCGAAATAAGATACATCTAGGACTCTCTCATCTTGTTCATCCCTTCTCAACTGAAATGCTTCTAAGGACCTTAAGGATTAGGGTTTTCTCTCTTTTCCTCACCCTCTTGAGGTATGGGTAAATTTTATATGGTTTGAGGAATCCTGCACCAAATTAATAAAAAACATGTAAATAAGATGTCATGGACATAAGCTTAATAGATTAAGCGTAAACTAAAGAATAGATACATGCTTATGTCGTATGGCATAAGTTGTCATGCCCTCAGGAGAGACCTAAGGCTAGATCTTCTCCCCAGGAGGATGGGTAGAGAGAGTTGGTCATGGAGGTAGAGATATCCATTATAAGTAGAGACCTGGCACATTCTTTGAGGATGATGCTAACCCTAACCCTAAGTGGTGGTTAGAGAGATAGATGACATGATGAGTTAGATGTCATGATAGACCAGGTGTGTGGGCATGCTTTTGGATGCCCATGACGTTATGAGCCTTGTGAGGTTGGCGAGCCAACCCTGGGAAGGGTAGTGCATGTTAGAGTGAAGGATATGTCCTTCAATGATGAGGTTAGTGAAGAACCTATAGAAACCCTATGGGCTTATATGAGCATGGCATAGTATGCACCCAGAGTACGTCAATAGTGCAGGAAGTAGCCTAAAAACCCTGGCCAGGAGAGTATGAGGGATAGCTTATGAGTTAAGCAAGAAGGTTGGAATCTTAGACTCTGAGATATGAGGAATAGTGGGAGTTGAGGATGATGTGACCTAAGTGGATGGTAGTGGTTCCCTCATGCTTGATGTTTGTAGGGTGATTATATCTTGGTTTCCATTAGAGAAACCAAACCCTTGAGAGAGGATAATGATTTTGGTACCTAAGTGCCTATGGTGTAGGTGTTCACCTTCTGAGATAGAAAGAAGAGTTCCTTAGACCCTGAAGTGGTTTAGTAACAGGTTGTGAGGCCTTGTACCTTATTGGTTGTCCTTGAGGAGGACTCCACTCTGAAGTGTTGCTCGAGTAGAAGGATGAAGGCAAGTGCATGTCATACCCTGTACATGTTTGGTTCGTGATTAAGAGGCTGAGCATTCAGTTGGACACCCAAAAGTGAACCTAGGGTTCCTAGGCCTACGTGGGGAAGTGGTGTACCTGATGCTCATGATGAGGTTTGAGTTTCTATAGATTCGAGCATGGTACTTATCATGTTTAGATGAAAAGAAAACCCCATAAGTTTAAGGTATGTTTGGTGAATCCCTCACAACTATGTTGATGACATGGGAAGGTATGATCTTGATCCAATATTGAGGATGAGAACAAGTGTGACCTAACATGGTTTAGTAGGTGGTCCGCCTGTGCCTTAGTAGCTTGTTGCGGTTAAGCATGCTTATGTGGATGTAAACCCTAGACATAAGGACATTTGCGACCTTTGTCATCAAGATGTAGTCCCTCCCATCTTGGGAGAGGGACCCTCTTGTAGGGTGTATACCATCATAGGACTTTGAGAAGATAATTACATGGTATGAGAATGAACCTATAGACCCATAGATAACCATCTCTAAGTGCATGTGGATGTGTTACGATGAAGGTAATCGGTATGGGGCCTAACCAAGGTAGGCAGGTCACCATGATCCCTATGAAAGGATGAAAGATAGCCCATGAATGCAGAGAAAGATGATGAAGGCTTGGGCAAGGATCTATGTTGGACATGTACTATAATAGAATCCTAAGTCTATCCTAGGTTCAGGTAGGGATAAGACCGATGGAAGTAGGAGTTTCCTAATTACCTAGTTTCACATGACCATAAGGTCGGGAGGTAACATATATCATTGTCTGAGGGCCATGGGTTAGGAGATTGATCACCTTCATGAACTCATGGGACCTAGAGGGAAAATGAGTAGGGCACTCTCTAGATGCATAAGGGAAGAGGGATGACCCCAAAAGTGTCAGCACCCTATAGACCTAGAGGAGATGACCAAGGATTGTGTGATGACCCAAGTAGGTTCGAGACTAGTTTCCATGGAAGTAACTTTGATATCAAGATGATGGTGATGTAGAGGCATAAGTCGCACATGTCAACTTAGATTTGAAGGTGTACTGGGAATGTGGGATGTACCATCTCTACTCTTGGAACAGGAAAAACTCTATGTTTGGACGGCCGCCAAATGCTTATTTCCACTTGTTATGGGAGTGAGAGATAGGACAGTATGCATGGCGTACACCAAGGATAAAAGATGAAGTGAGTTGGAACGTTTCTATGAGGTATCAGGATAGAGATGATAACATACCCTTGTGGAGTGAAGGATACATGGATGGTTTACCAACACTAAGAGAAATAAGGTAGCCATCTTATAAGGATATTTTTAGTATGAGCTACATGGAATTTGCAAATTATATATGGTTGAGTTTGGAAATACGAAGAGGATGAGCTCAGAGTTTTCTAGTTGAAGATAGACTTAGAGTTGAGATGAGAAAATAAGTAGAAGACATGGAGGAGTATGTCTTCAACATTACCTAACACCTAAGGATGTGAAGTGGTAATGGATGCTCTGGTTGAGATATAGTTTCCTAGCTTGGCTAGAGGCTAGAAGAGGTTGTTAGGCAAACCCTAAGTTTGGAAAGGAGATAAGTTTGGTTAACACTCTGATGTGACAAGATCGGTTGATCGAGTTAGTAGTTGTTTGGTTAGCCTGCCTAGGCCTTGATGCAATGAAAGGATGGTTGTAGAACCTCAGATGCACTTTTCTGGGAAAGAAGGTGATGAAACCCCGATTAGATTGGTTTACGGTTTCTGAGGAATCGATCTTGAGGAATCATGATACAAAAGAGATCATGGTTTTAAGATCACCATACACTGTGGCACTACGAGGATAGTAAGTGACAGTAGTACTTTGGATGCCTAAGATGAAGTTGCATGTGGTATGTTTCCATGCATGACAGGAGGTAAAGGATGAATGCCAGTAACCCAGTGTATTGATATAAAGGATAAAGAGTCCCCGAGAAGGAATGGGAGTTCATCACTACAGATATTGTGGTGAGTCTCCCTGGACCAAGGAAGGTCAAGACACAATATGGGTTAAGGTAGATCACCTTACCTAGATGACATGAGAATGAAAGAGTACTGTCAAGTGATAGATTCAGTTGAACTACATATGAGAGAGAGATGGTTCAACTACACCATTATGTGAGTTCAAAAGTTCTTGAGTATAACCTACAGATTCAATTCCATAAGGAGGAAGTAGGTACATGAAGAACTTGATGTTAACTACTGGTTAGTATGATCCCGACTAGAGGGTCTGATGAGAGCATGAGTGCTCGTTCAGGGGGATACCTTGAGACAATTCTTGTCTTCTGTAAGATGTGATGATAACCACCATAGCCTGTATCAAAATATAAAGAAGCTCTGTAAGGGAGAGTGTGTCGGTCACCACTTCATTAAGGTGATGTTGGTGAAGGGGCCTTGCAATGGTCAGAAAAGGACCACAACGTGTGTAGATGAAGTCGCTTGATCGTGAAATGGCTGAAAGGAGCCTAGAGACGACATGAGTCGTGAGCTGATGCAAAGTAGACTGACATACAGTGCACTGTGGGAGAATATGTGATATGAAAATCTGACCCCTCTGAGCTATAGCTGAGAAGGATGAGTCCCAGATACCTAGGTCCATTTGAGATGGATTGGTGGAGAAGGTTAAGTTTGACCTTAACCTTCAGGATAGAGCAATGGGTGTTGAGTTACAAGTGTCCAATTTAGAGCACTATGTGAGGTACCCGATCCATGTGTGGAGCAATGAACCTAGTGAGCCCCAAGGGAGGCTGAAATGAACTAAGTCACATGTGAGGTTTATAGATGCCAAGGTGAAAGAACTCAAAGAAAAGAATATGTGATGATAGAGGTTCTTTGGAAGTTCCATGGATAAGGTAAAACCACATAGGGGCCAATGATGGACATGGAAAAGTCTTATCCTAAACTGTTTGTTTGCTTGATGGAATTTTGAGGACAAAATTTCTATAAGAGGGGAAGGATGTTACAACCCCAATTTTTGGGTTCAGTCGGTGAGAAATGTAATTTCTTATATTAAAGATATTTGTACAAATAATGTTATAATCTGTTTTGAATAAATGGATTTCATTTACAATAGCCTTGATGGTTGTTTTGTGGACTTTATTGGCTATTGGGCCCAATAACGAGGAAAAGACAAAAGGAACTCCATTAATAGGAAAATGGAGAAAAGAAAAATGTAGAAACCTCTAGAAGGTAAAAGAATTTAATCGAAAGGTGGATTTCATGCCTCTTGGGTTCCTTGGGTCCCAAGGAGTCCAAGTGCAAATATAATGCAACAAGTAAAGAAAAGATTAATTAAATATTTTTTTATTAAGAAAGAAATTGAAAAGAATGATAAAATGTGGAAAATAAGTGGAAAGAGGTATAATTGAGTTATGCTTGATGAATTTTTGTATACAAAGGATTCCTAATGTTAAAAGGAATGCCAATGAGGAAAATAAAAAGAAAGATAAAGAGAAATCCTCAAAAAGAGATATTTTAATAATAAATAAGAAAGATAATGAGAAGTAATGGATATAGATGCATCTAGACGGATCATAAGTATCTTTAAAAAGGAATTTCGAAATATTAGAGTTTCTTAGGATCCAAGGAGTCCCAATGAATAAAAATAAAGAGAAAAGGCAAATAAAACAAAATAAGAGGATAATGTGATACATAATTAATGGATTTTGTGGCATTGTTAAAAAGGAGTATTTTCTACTAAAAGGAAATATAATTTCGTGGCCAATGGATTAAAAGCCAAAAATAAAGAGAATAAGGGAGAGGATTTTGAAATTCCTAAATAACCAAAGAATATAGTTATCTAAGAAGATAATGAAGAGAGAGGAGGTTGTTTATTAACTAAAGAAAATATGTTTCCTTTGGGAAAAGGACTTGAGTCCTTGTGTATGCACATCTTGGGGTGTGAATACCCTCCCCTATATAAGGGGTAGAGCCTCTGGCTCAAGTTAAAGAGAAACCCCACATATCTCTCTCCATATTCTCCTTTGTTTTCTTATTTCAACCCTAACCATGGGGGAGAATGCAACCCGAAGCGATGTGGAGCCTTGGATGGGAGCTTGATGCGGGTGCGATGCTCCCAGGTTATTGGAGAGAAGCTCAACGACCATCTCTTGGCCCTGGGACCTACACAACGCCGGCAGGAGAGCTGCAGACCAGACGCGGTTGCAGGCTAAGTAGGCTCGACTCAACCACCCTAGCCGTGACCCAAAGGCACATTCTGGTGTGTGGAGGCACGGCGGAGGCAGGGGAACCATCCTTGGTGGTCGTTGAGGTCCAGGGAGTAGCGGTCGGGCCACGTTCAACCTATAACCTAACGACAGCGGAAGGGGAGTCATGAGGAAGAAGAAGGGCTGGACTTTGGATGTTTTTGCCCCTCCCTGCCATGAAGAGCCTACAACTTAACCAAGGACACAATCATAATTTGGTTCTAATTCCCAAAGCAAACATGTTGCATGGAAAGAGGCAACGTGGCATCCTGTGATTGGTCCAGAAAGGTAATCCTTACAAAATTCATATCTAAATAATGGTAGCTCGGATGGATATGAATAATATATGAATTTTGCTCAGAAGAACATGAGGAATGCAATAAAAATATAATTGAAGCCTTTTTCTGATTTAAATTAAAAAAAATAGTGGAAGTTATCAACTTTAATGCTTAAATGATTACCCTATTTTGAGATGATTAATGTGTTTAGTAGGGTTTAATGGATGATTAAAGTTGATATTAACCTGTTAGTTGTAAAAAGGTACATTAAGAACAAAAAGGATGAAATTTGCACGTATTTAGTTTAATTTAGAGTTTCCTGTGCACAAATAAGCTTTAATGGGCCTTGAAACCCTAATATTAGTAAATGTGACTCTTAATGGCTTTATTTGCTCAATTTCATGATGAAAATTGAGATATGATAATTCCAATCTATTTAAAGTATAAAAGTTCCTAATTTTGGATAAATACCCTTTAATGTAGTAATTATGGTTTTCTAATGGATAAAGGTAGAATTAATGACAAATAGAGTTCATATGTGAATTACACCATAATGAACTATGAATTGATGATAAATGAGAATAATGATCTTGTCATGGATTAAAAGGATAAAAATGTTAGCTTTAATGTAAAAGAGGCTTAATGGCCATTTAGAGTTGCTTTTTATTTGAAATTAAGGTTATATGTTGTTAAAAGGAAACCTTAATATATTTTGTGAAGAATAGATGAGATAATTAGGATTTGAGAGTAATTGTATAAAATTAGGGTTTAAAATAGTAAAAATGAAGTGGAACCCTAATTGCAAAAGAAACCCTAAAAGTGGACTAGAAACCCTAGGAAGCGAGCTAGGTTTAATAGATCTTGATGACATGAGTAATAAAAGGGAATTGTATGATTATTTTAGGATCTTGTTGTATGTGCTTGCTTGCTTGGATTTCTTACTTTCATGGAATATTTCTGTCTCAAATCATCCTGACAGGTATGCAGTTATGCTTATGAATATCCCAAAATAGTTTTTCGAGGATTTCTGAAGTTTTCATCGGTGACTTGGATTAAACCGTTGGATGAATTTAATTCAAGTAAGCTATAATGTGGATATGACTATCGGATAATATATGTGCCTACTAGCTCAGATCCTAGTCCCCTTTGTAGCTTGATAGATTGACCTAGTACATGGCTACATATGGGGTATGTCCATCAGGTCATTGGATGACTTAGTACATGGCTACCAATGGGGTAGGTCCATCAAGTCACCTTAAGTCAGGGATTGGGCTACCTTTGGGTAGGGCTATGCATCTCCATAACCCTATGTATTGGCTACCTGTGAGGTAGGGTCATGGGGGTAAGGATCTACCATGTAAGAGAGGTAGTATCCAAGTCCACTGTAGGGACAACACTGAGATAGGGGATAGGTAAGGATTGAGTGGTATTTCTTAAGATGTAATCTTGGTTGTTAAATGATATTTGGCCGATTACATTGTTATCATAGTTGCATGATTATTGTTTCCCCCACATACCAGCATAATTCATTTATGCTGACTGACATTTTGTTTGTCGGTGTTTTAGGTACAATTGAAAAGAACAAACAGTAAAGTGGCATATGTGGAATTAAAAGAGAATTAAAGCACATAGGAGGATTAGTTAGAATATACTCCATATGTGGATAGAAATAGTTAACCAAGTTTTGAAAAAGGTATGCAAAGTTTAATTTTTATTACAGCCTTTCAGTTCAGTTGGTAGATTTTGATAATTATTATAGATTATTTGTTGAACCTTTGATCTGGAAATTGGGATAATGTATCTGACTTCTTGGTCTCCCTTAATTGGGGGTTACTGGGAGGTGGTGTCGTTACAATGAGACTTGATTTAACAACTATATTATCGAGTTTAGATACAGGCTAAGATAAAATACATGAGATCGAGGCCATTCCATGTGCCCCAGCATAAGGTGTTTACCTACTCTTGCCTAGGGACAACAACAAAGAAATAGTACAAACAATGGAGAAGGCCATGATGACTGGTGTAGGAAGACGAATCACTCCATTGCGGCAGTCGCCTCCTCACTCTTCGCTAGGGTTTGTGTTGTACAATGTGGCTTCTAATCACCATTCAAAGACCATCTTTAAGATTATGAGGGTTCCCTTTTATCGATGCATTACTCACCTGCAAAACCATAAATTTGAATTCTTATGGCAGAAGGCATATGCTTGCATGGCCCATACTTGGTCCAATAGGCAACTCACATAAGGTGCTCAATTTGAAGCTCACGCCTGATCCTCTGGCGAGCCAGCATGGATGAACCAGAATGGATTGAATGCTGGAAGCACACATGAGGACATCATAATTAGGAATATTGTGGGCAAACAAAAACTCAAGTCGGGCGAATGGAAAAACTGCTCGCTTGACTACATGGTTACAAGGTTATTAAGGGAATACTTTCAGGCCTTCCTTCCCTTGATGCGTAGGATCATTAGGACATAATATCCATCAAGACATTTGTTATGCAACCTTAGTTGATTTTGCATAAAATACATATGAAAATGAATTAAAATATGAAAAAGGAAAAATTATTGCATATAAGTGAATATAAAGCTAAAACTAGGAAATATACACACAACGACACCTAAAAAGTGAATAAAATATCATGTAAAAATGGGTAAAAATATACTCATCAGTACTACCATGGGTAAACGATGGATTCTACCACATCAAGGAGATGTTCCCCAAGAGATGCTACCATGGAAACCCATCAATTTGGCCAAGAGAAAGAATATAGGGGTAGCGTTGCAAGAAAGAAAAACAAAGAAGGATAGGTCACTTACCAAGATCAAAGAACAAATGATCACCGAAAGAGTTGTAAGGGTTTGACCACCTTTCTCCATGGTTGAGCTCTCTCCACCATCAAGATCACAAGGGGTGAGCTCTAAGGATGAGATAGAGCAAGAGGGTGTAAAAATATCAATTGAATGCAAAGAGAGGGTCACATATACCCGAGGGTAGAAGAGTGGTAAGGGTGGTTAGCTATCAAGCCACTTGTATCACTTGACCTCCAAAAACATAGCTATGCAAGCACTAGGAATAAGCATGCATCAAGGGTGATAGGATCAAGGGAGGCTAGTGACCATCTTGATCACCAAAACACTTCGGTCGAAGAAGAATCCTAGTGACAAAACAAGGTATTGGCCACTATCACCATGCCGACCAAGAAAATATAGACCATGGTGACCATATCGATGAAGGTCCAAGAGTAAAGGATTACCAAGACTATATCACATGTACAAGACATCTTTTATCGAAACAAACATGACCAAATCAAAGCACATCGATCATTACACTCAAAGGGGTCGACAAAAACTTAGGCATCCATTCAAAACACTAACTTCAAAACATGAAGCCAACTCATAAAAAATGGTACAAAAAGTTGCCTCAATGAACAACCCTCTCTGTAATAGGATCATAAGATATAAGGGTACAATAAACATGTGAAAAGTTATAAGAGAGACCCCCAGACATGGGTAAATTGTAACTTGGTGCAAAATAAGCACAAATATAACATAACTAGCTCAAACCACATTCAAATTGGACCAAATTTAAAACATAAGAATCTCACATGTTATTAAGGCACATCTTATAATTAGATTAAGGTTTTAAGAATCTAATTATGTTAATTAAGCAAGATCAAGAATAACGCTAGGTGAGGGATCTTACAAACTTTCGTGAGAGGTCAATTCATGGAATTGATTGAGCTTTGATTACTACTTGAAGCTTGAATAGATGCCTTGGGAAAGTTTGATAGGTGGCTTGAGCTCATCCACTCAATGGGTTTACTTTTAATCTTGAGAGGTGATTGAGCTTAATGGATGGTGTTGTATCTAGTGGTCGATAGATTTGATTGACTTTATAATTTGGTGAGGCAATCGATCTGGAGATCAATTAGTTTTGTTCATTGTATAATATATCCATTGATTGGCAATTGGTATCTCTAAATGTGCTCCATCGATTAACCTTTAGAGATTGATTGCAACATATTCTTTATTTTTCTTGATATCTTCTTAATGCACGGAGATAAACCTTGAGATTGATGGAGGCATTTTCTTTGATCTTGATATCTTCATAATGCACAATGATCATGTTGGTATGTATGCCCTGAGAGCCAATCATGGGATGATTGGTGGGATACATTAAGATTGATTTGATAAACATCAAAGACAAGCTTCCAATTCTTTCTGGTTTAGTCTTTTGAGATAGTGATAGAATAGATTGAATGTCTAGAGAATGACAGTACTCAATGACGTATGCTTTCAGGTTGAGGACCTGAACGATGAGATCATACAGATTCTAAGAGTTTGTACATTCTTGTAATGTCCCTAGTCGGATGTCATTGTGGAAGGTAGATAGACAACAATGACACACAAGACTAGATTGTGGTGTTGGTTGATGACAGAATCTCATTAGTCATGATATAAAGATATCAAACCAAACACATAGGTACTTGTTAGAGAACAAGTGTACCGGACCGACCCACCGTGAGTTTGACACACGGAACCATGACATGGTAGTCACAGTAAGTACTCACAGTGATGGTGGTGAGTGTGATTCTTAGACCTGAAATCACTGCACTCAACACATGTCGTTGGGCACACTTTGACATCATCAAACGCAGTCCTGAAACATGGGTTGTTATAAAGGTGATGATTGGGTGGCTTTGACACATGGGGCTTTTGAGGGGTGAGTGATAGATATGGGATTTGTCCATCCTGAGGGAGTTTTATATCCATGGCCACTTGATGAGTAGGATTGAGAAAGGCGTGCACACATGTGTGAGTCAGTATATGATACTAATGTCATAACATATCTCTTCCAATCTACTCTGAGATCAAGAAAGTGAATGAACATTGACAAGATGACTGGTCCATGCCTCGAGTTCATTCGGGATATCAGTGACAAAGGAATTATACATTCACTGTAACACCATTCACAGATTGTAGGATTGAAAGTTGTTCTCCAACTTTCTACTTTCACTTGGGTAGCACTGATGTGTGACTAGGTACCGCTCTTTGCTTGTGAAGTCATAAGTGTTATGGACTTTCACTGCCAACATGAAATGGACCTGCAGGGTCACACACATAGGATTTAACCTGGAAGAGGAGTTTTGTCCACAAACAATGTTTAGATTGATTGCTAAAGGAGTTTAGTAGTTCAATTAAACACTTAATTAATTAATAGTTCAAGATCATAGTGTTCAAGGTGTTGGACACATTGATTGGAGTATCGGATTGATTGAAATCACAATTGACTGATTCTGCACAACCTGCACTCCCAACCGATCGGCTCATGTCATGAACCGATCGGCTCAGCTGGGTGAACCGGTCGGCTCAAGTGTTGAGTCGATCGGCTCATGTACAAGGTGAAATGAATGGTTCAAGTGTTGAACCGATCGGCTCACTGGTCAGCCCGAGTAAGTTGGGAAAGTCAGGTCGGTGAGGATTTTCCTTTGGTTTCAATTACCCAATTTGATTGGGAAATAGGATTGGTATTTGATACCAATTAGAAATAGGAGAAGGAAATTCTTTTTGAGTTGGATCAGGACCATGAACCGATCGGTTCAGGGCACCAACTGATCGGTTGGGTGCCCCAAACGATCGGCTCAGGTCCCAGTCAATCGGCTCAAGGGCCGAAACGACCGTTTTAGTTGTGAAACGATCGGTTCAGGTTCTGAGTTGGTTGCTTTTCGTGGAAAATCTTGAACCCTTCTACTCCTACTTTTAGTCCCGCATTGCCCGAGATAGAGAACCCTATCTCATGACCCTCCTATATATGTAGGGGTATTGGGGGCTTCTCATACAACAAGTCAGTGCAACCAGTTGCTCTGTAAAGTTGTCCTTCTCTCTGGTTTTGGTAATCGAGAGAGAGCCCGAGCAAGTGCTTCCCGCAAAGGGAGGTGCAACAAGGGAAAGACAAATGTAGTTGCAACTGGAGGCAAGAGAGTGTGTTGGCGACTAGTACGTCAATAGGAGGGTGCGACTCCTTCCACTTCCTTGTGGGACAAGGAGTGTGGAGTTCCAGGTGGTCCGTGTGGACTACATCATAGGCGGGAGGTTTCTGCTGCTCAGGAGGACAACTATCAATCCCAACAGTCAGATTAGTGGAGTCGTCAGTCCCGGTGCGACCAGGAGCTGCACAGACACCGTTCAAGACCGGAGGTGAAGACCGCGCAAGGCGCAAGGTATTGTCTCCGAGCAAGCCTCGGGACAAGGTATGATTCCACAAACCATCCTTTCCTATTGTATAGACGTTGACTCGTTTCCTTGTTCTGGGATTGGGGGAGAAAATTTTTGTTTCCGCTTCCTTCTCTGCCTCCCCTAAAACCCAACAGTGTGGTATCAGAGCCACGTCAACTGCTCTATACTTTGGGAATATCGATATGATCGATTTTGGTTTGTCGCCTCTATTTATTGCATATGATGTGAATAAAAATTGGCTTTATGCATGTCCAATCCTAAATCAATAAATCCCAAATTACATATATCATATGTAGTATTAATGCACTCGATACGTGTCACCCTTAAATGAGTTTTGTGGTGGATGTATAGCGTGGTTATGGCCTATAAACCCTATCTGTGTATGGTTGTGTGTGGTTGCTTATATCTCGGTCTGCGCACCGATCTTCCTTCTCCTATTCCTGATGTAACTCGAAATAATTTGAGATTCTTTCCTACCTTTCCTCCCCCCGAATGTAACTTGGGGTTTCCCTTTTAAGCAATGTAATATTAGAATAGATTTTATTTCCTGTTATGTCAAAGAACGAAGGACATCCAGACGACAGCTGAGACGATCGGTTCAAGGAGTGAACCGATCGGTTGACGTTCCAGACGATTGGTTCAAGGAGTGAACCGATCGGTTGATGACTAGTTCGAGGAGCGAGACGAGCGGGTGGCGGCCCTGAAGGAGATGCACGACGACCAGGCAAACCGATCGGTTGGAGGAGCCAATCGATCGGCTGGTGGCACCCAGACGACCGGCTAGAGAGAACAGCTCATTCATATGATGAGTTGATCAACTCGGAAAGCAAAGCATAGAGTTCATCTTGTACAGGTTGCATGTGATGTAGACCTAGACGATCGTGATTCCTCTTGGCTCGAGGAATCACATTAGGATGGCCATAATCATCACTTTTATCATTTTCGCATGTTTTCTGTGGGATATAACATGTATATGATACGTACTATGTATTGTGGTGATTGGATATGTATATGTATATAAAACCCAAATCCCTCATTAAAATATTAAGTCTTATATGCCTTCCATTAGCAGCACACATGAAAAGCTCGATCGACCAAGCGTAGGTTACGTTAAAGCGTGGTGCATCGTCTATCTTGTGGAAGTATGAAGGGTAGACATGTAGGTTCTGCCAAAGCAGGGTGCATGTTTATCGTGTCAGCTTTTGTGTTAGACTTAACTGGAGATTCTTAGAGCGTCTAAGACCAGAGGCAAGGAATGTTCATGGCAAGGTGTTGTGCATGTTCATTCATCAAGAGTTGCATATGATGCAATTGGCAAGAGTTGCCTACCTGAGAGATCTAAGTTGTGGGTGACAGCCAAAGCTGGCCCATGATTTTAGAGGATTTCAGGATCTTTCCCACTAGAAGTTTGTACACTGTAATATTTTGAATTGCTGGTGAGAGCTATCAATTTGAATTAAAATAGTGGGAGCGATAATTAAGTAAAGGCCAAATTATATCATCATATTTTCAAATCAATCAAATAAGTCAAAAATGAGTTTTTTTTGGGACTAAAATTGCATATTTCCTTTTGTAGTAAAAATGACAACAAACAACAATCACTTCTCTTTGCGATTGGTCCTTGAAAAGGACAGAATAAATGGGACAAACTTCCACGACTAGTATAGGGCATTGAGAATTGTTCTCACTCAAGAGTGAAAGCTTTATGTCCTGGATACTCCAATTCCAGAGGAACCGACTCCTAATGCACCAAAGACAGAAAGGGAAGCTTACAAGAAGCATTTTGATGATGCCATTAATGCAAAGTGCTTGATGTTGTGCTCCATGAACCACGAGTTGCAGAGACAACATGAGAATATGGGTGTCATTGAGATGGTTCAGCATCTCAGGAACCTTTATGAAGATTAGGCACGGCAAGAGAGATACGATGTCGCAAGGGCATTGTTCAAGTGCGTCATGACAGAAGGAGATCCAGTTGGTCCTCACATTCTCAAGATGATTGGGTATGTGGAGAACCTACAGAGACTGGGATTTACACTGAGCCAAGAGTTGGCTACTGACGTGATACTGCAATCGTTGCCAGAATCCTACAATCAGATTCTGATGAACTACAACATGAACAACTTTGATAGGCCACTATCAGAGTTGTTGGGCATGTTGAGGACAGCCGAGACACAGATGAAGAAGGACAAGCCTAAGTCTGTGATGGTGATCATGAGCAAGAAAGGCAAGTCCAAGCGCAAGGGCAAGGGCAAAGCTAAGAAAGGTTCTGATGCTAGCCAGGAGCCCAAGACGACTTCAGCTCTCAAGGCCAAGGGAGGCGTGACCAAGAAAGGAAATTGCTACCATTGTCAAAAGCCAGGACATTGGAAAAGGAATTGTCCTCTCTATCTGGAAGAACAAAAGAAGAAGGAGGCAACAGACGTCTCTACTTAAAGGTGTCATGAAAGTAAAACTTGTAACACTTTTTGAGGTATATGATACCAAGATGTAAAGTGTAAAGCACTCATAATTGGGGCAAATTTTGCCGCCATAGATAGGAGTACTTTAGTTTATTTTCATCCTATAAGGCATGTAATATAGTTATGAACTGCTATTTTATATTTTCCAATAGATAGAAACACTTTATTTTGCATATTGTATGAAAATGATGGCAATTAATAAATAGATTGATGCGATGATTTTGAGTCGCATTTATAGACCTATTTCATATGTGTTTTGTGCCTTAATTACTCATTTTCATGGATAATATTGCATAATTCACTTAATTTGGTCTTTGCAATCATATTATATCAAATCCCCTTTGTTTTACTATTTTGAGCATTATTTATCATCTTATTATAAATTGTGTGGATTTACTTGGTCTTGTTGTGAAATTTCAGGAAAAACGAGTATCTGCTTCCGTCGATACCATCGACGGAAGTCGATACCATCGACCAAGCCACAGGTTGCCAGCTGAGAAGAGCAGCACAGAGTCGATACCATCGACACCCAAGTCGATGGCATCAAGATCACTTCAGACTGCTGGCGAGGATGTTGTCGATACCATCGACGAAAGGTCGATGCCATCGACACAAGGAGAGCTACAGCGTCGCTAAAAGACAAAACCGACGCTACAGAGAGTCGATACCATCGACACCCAAGTCGATGGTATCGAGATCACCCCAGGCGTTCAGACTAAAAGAAAGGAAAGTTGTCGCTAATCCGCTGGGTCGATACCATCGACCCGCGTCGATGGTATCGACGCCGGCAGATATGCGTTGGATCTGTTTTGATCTCGATCGGACGGCTGTTGTTATTTGACGACCTAATTAGGGACTTATACCTAATGACGGTCGCCCAGACGAGAGGATCATCTCAATTTTGGATTGCACGAGTGCCGAGGAAGGAGAGAAAGGAGAACGGAGGCCAGAAGCTCATCCCGGGTGATTCGGACGCTGCCGAAGACGATTTCCACCACCGACAGGCAGGGAAGCTCGTGTTCTACGCCAAGGATCTACCAGTTCTTCTCTGTTCAGGGGTTTTCCCACTTGTTTCACGTTTTTGTTATGAAATCCCCCATTTCTACCATGTATTCGTGTGAGATGAACATGAGAGGCTAAAACCCTCAATCTTTAGGACCGGGAGTAGCCCGGGAATACATTGTATGACATTTTTATATTGATAATTCATATTTTCTCTCTCAAATCCGTGGAATAGATTCATTTTCTCCATTTCTATTGTTATGCTTGATCACCATAATAATAATTTAATGCCCTTAATCACTTCGACAGAAGGATTAATGGTTGAAAAGAGACGAAATCTACATTAATTAATAAAACCCTTGACAAAGGAGTTGTAAAATTAATGGTGGGAACTGAGGGACCGTTTATAATGCACTTAGTTTAGGGGAATGATTACTACGACGGTGGAATCAACCTAAACCTAAGTAGTGACTTACACCACGACAGTGGGTAATTCTGTATTCAGGCCACTACCCGGATAGAGAGAGAAGTGTGAGGAATTATATGAAACCTAATACAATGTTGACCCACGGTGAAACCGCCATCCTAAAGATATCCCTTTGAATTGATTAAATTAATCTTTAATCGATTGTTTTCTTTATTTGATTTTATTTTCTTTTAATTTCAACAACAAAACCCTACTTTGTTAACCGGCCTAGCTGATTGCGATTAGTTAGTAGAAGTCTTCAATAATTCACGTATCCCTGAGTTTGACTCGGGCCTCACAAGGCCTATATTACTCGACGCGTATACTTGCATTTTTAGCGCGTAGTAAAATACACGTCAAGTTTTTGGCGCCGTTGTCGGGGATATGGCGAATTATTGGCACTTTGAGTGCTAAGAGCGGCCATTCTAGGCCACATTTTTTTTATTATTTTAAAACAATTTTAAAAATTCCTATATTTCTCTATAATTGTGTTTACTCGTTCAAAGCATTGTACTGAACCCCTATTTTCACATTTCAGGTACTTTGCACGGTGCATACGCGTAGTACCGACTACGTGAATAGCACACCTGAGGTCCCACATCCGGGACCAGAGGACGAGGACTACTACGAGCAGGAGTACCAAAGTGATATAAATTCTGAATCAGAGCAAGAACAAGCAGAAGAAATGGCTGAAGCACAGACAATATGGGAGAAGATCAAGGCATCTTCTTCCTCAGCATCAAAGGGGCCCATAAAGAAGCAGGCGATCAACATACCGACATACAAGATCGACCCGTCACTGATTAATTTGGTCAAATCCAACGCATTTCACGGGCTGAAAAATGAAGATCCGGTTGCCCACATCAGCCAGTTCATGGAGAACTGTGATATGGTGAAGATAGACTGATTTCCACAAGATGCGTTGTATCTCAAGTTGTTCCCAAGTTCACTGGCAGGAGCAGCGCGAGAGTGGCTACATAACCTCGACGTTGAGTTTGTCGAATCATGGAATCATATGGTGGAGGTTTTCTTCGAGAGGTTCTTCCCTCCTGAGAAGACCAATGATATGATCCAGAAGATCCACAATTTCACCCAACAGGCGGGTGAAACTTATTCTGAGACTTGGGAGCGATTCCAAGTCATGTTGAGGAGATGTCCACATCATGGACTGGACAAGGAGACACAGGTGAAGATCTTCTACTTTGCTCTCTCCGAGCATGATAGAAGCAACTTGGACTCAGCTGGTTCCGGATTCTTCTTAAATAACACTGATACAAGATGCTGGGAAATACTGAAGAATATGGCACGAAAGCAATCTTGGGGAGAAAGAGAAAGAGGTCTAGCTGAGCAAGCAAGAGTTGCCAGTGAGTCAAAGGCAATGAGAGAGCTGAATGAGATGATGGATCTTCTCGCAAAGAAGTTGCTGCAGAAGGAAGACAATGAGTCTGAGGATGAGGCTCAGGTCAAGTACATTAGGCAACAGCAAGGGTACAGGAACAACGATTATTCATGGCGGAAGGACAAGAAATTTTCATGGAAGGATCCAAACAACTTTCTGCAGGATCTGGACGCCAAGCCTGCACCGGTCACAGAGGACAAGAGCACGGAGTTGCTCAATCAAGTCATCAAGCAAAATCAAGAGTTGATGAACACTTTTGGGCAACAAATCAAGCAACAGGGTGAATTTATGAACCAGTTTGGGCAAACTTTGCAGAGCCATGGGGCTCAAATGAGAACTATAGAGACTTCCATGGTGCAAATGGCAGCCGAGATTGCCAGCTTGAAGAAGCCGGCACATCTGGGTTTTCCGGGGAACACCAATGTTCCCGGGGGAAACCAACAGGCCAAGGCCATCTTATTGAGGAGCGGTAAGAAAGTGTTGAATCCAAGGGCGGACGACACAAGCACACCGCATGACACAATTGAAGAAGCAACCATCAAAGAGCAGCCCGCACGTGTCACAGAGCAAACTGAGGACATAGCTGAAAATGGTAAGGAAGAACAAGCCACTGAAGAGGAACCACATAAATTAACTCCCTATGTGCCACCTCATCAAAGGGCACATACCGTTCTGGTCCCATATCCCAATAGTGCAAAGGCAAGAAAGGTGGATGCACAGTTTAAGAAATTTCTGGACAGCTTTAGGAAGTTATTAGTGAATATTCCTTTGCTAGAGGCAATTGAGAAAATCCCGTCGTATGGGAAGTTTCTTAAAGATGTAATCAACAAGAAGAGGAAAATACCCGACACTGAGGTCGTGGTGCTGAAGGAGCAAGTAAGTGCTTTCATTATGGGCACTTTTCCGCCAAAGAGACAGGATCCCGGTTGTTTCAATATTTCTTGCTTTATTGGGAAGATCAAATTTGGAGAGGCACTTTGTGATTCCGGGGCAAGCATCAATCTAATGCCCCTTTCTACATTTAAGAAGCTTGGATTGAACGAGTCAAGGCCAAGCAACATGACCATCCAATTGGCCGATAATTCTGTGGTGAAACCGTATGGAATCTGTGAGGATGTCTTGGTAAAGGTAGACCGCTTTGTTTTTCTGGCTGATTTCGTTGTTATGGAAATGCAGGACGAGCATGGAAATGAGTTGCTACTTGGTCGTCCATTCCAAGCTACAGCTGATATGATCTTGGAAATGGGGAGAGTTTGCTTGACCTTGGGCATTGCGGATGATCGCTTTGAGATGGTCATGCCCAATTGCAATGCATCTACTAAAGCAAAAGCACAGTGCAACATGGTGAAGCATGGTGAACACAATATCTCACTTTGTCTTGGGAAGCCATTCTTGGATATGGCTCATGTGATGAGCAAGATAGATAATGGGACCTTAGATGTGGACATTATGGAGCAAACTAAAGTTGTCTCTTTATGCAAAGTTGTTGGGTTTCCAAATGATGAGAATGAGGACATTCCACCTTCATGGGAGGATGATGCGATTATTACTTCAGTTTTTGATGCATTACCGGAATTGCCTTTGGAGGCGTGTTTGCTAAATGTCACTTATGATTGGATGCGGAGTACTTCACTCAAGGAGTGCGCCAAAATGCTTCAGATGCTTCCATGTTTCTACACGAGGCACTATGAAGACTTAGGTACACTTCCCCCACCGCTGCAATCATCTCTCATTTGCCCGCCTGATCTGGAATTGAAGCCATTGCCCCCGCATCTGAAGTACATCTTTCTAGCTGAGAAGGACAAGTTACCAGTGATTGTATCGGCATACTTGAGTGCGGATGAGGAGGAGCAACTACTGATAGTGCTCAAGAACCACCGTGGATCCTTTGGGTGGTCAGTCGCGGACATCAAGGGGATCTCCCCTACACTTTGCCAACACAAGATTCGGCTCGAGGAGGGAGCCAAGCCAGTCATACAGCCTCAAAGACGTCCAAATCCAAGCATGATGGAGGTTATCAAGATGGAAGACATAAAACTTCTTGCTGCAGGGATCATATATGCCATATCAGATTCAACGTGGGTGAGTCCCACACAGGTAGTCCCTAAAAAGGGGGGAATCACTGTCACTACAAATCTTTTGAATGAACCTGTCACCACCCGATTGGTAACCGGGTGGCGTGTTTGCATTGATTACCGCCGATTGAATGTCGCAACTCTTAAAGATCATTTTCCATTGCCATTTATCGATCAGATTTTGGAACGTGTAGCCGGTCGGTCGCATTTTTGTTTTCTAGATGGCTATTCGGGTTACAACCAGATTTCTATTGATCCTTTGGATCAAGAGAAGTCTATGTTCACATGTCCCTATGGGACTTTTGCCTACCGACGTATGCCGTTTGGTTTATGCAATGCGCCGGCGACTTTTCAACGTTGCATGCTTGCCATATTCTCTGACATGGTAGAGCGGTGTCTTGAAGTTTTCATGGACGACTTCTCGGTGTATGGAGCGTCTTTTAATGAATGCCTTTATAACTTAGATAAGGTGTTGCAGCGGTGCGAGGACACACATTTGGTCCTCAATTGGGAGAAATGTCACATGATGGTGACGGAAGGAATTTTGCTAGGACACAAGGTGTCTAGCAAGGGTCTTGAGGTAGACCCCGTAAAAATTGAGGTGATCTCTAAGCTACCCCCACTAAATTCTGTAAAAGGGGTGAGAAGCTTTTTAGGACACGCCGGGTTTTATCGGCGATTCATCAAGGATTTTTCAAAAATCGCAAAACCTTTATCGGAATTGTTGGAAAAAGATGTAGTTTTTGATGTCAATGAGAAATGTCTTCACGCATTCAAGGTTTTGAAAGAAAAGTTGATTTCAGCTCCGGTTGTTCAAATGCCAGATTGGAAAAAGCCATTCGAGTTGATGTGTGATGCTTCCGATTATGCAGTGGGAGCCGTTTTGGGGCAAAGGGTAGATAATAAGCCTGCTGTGATTTTCTACGCCTCCAAAACACTTAATGATGCTTAATTGAACTACACAACTACGGAAAAAGAGTTACTTGCCGTTGTGTTTGCTTTTGAAAAATTTCGGCAGTACTTAGTGGGTTCTAAGGTAGTTGTGTGGACCGATCACGCTGCAATAAAATATTTTATGGAGAAGAAAGATGCAAATCCTAGACTGATTAGGTGGATTTTGCTTCTACAAGAATTTGATATTGAAATCAAGGATAAGTCGGGAATTGAAAATGTGGTGGCTGACCACTTGTCTAGGTTAGAGAGGGTTGATGAACAAGGTTTGCACATACCCATAACCGAGACCTTTCCCGATGAACAACTTTTAAAAATTGACTCTAAGGAACCGTGGTTTGCTAATATTGTTAACTATTTGGCTTGCGGGATCATCCCGGATGATTGGTCTTATCAAGAGAAGAAGAAATTCTTTCATTATTTGAGATATTATTTTTGGGATGACCCAATTCTTTTGAAGTAGTACAGGGATGGTATTCTTCGCAGGTGTGTGTCGGAGGTGGAGTACGAGAGTGTCCTCCACAATTGTCATGCGTCGCCTATGGGAGGACACCATGCTAGCTCACGGACAGCAGCCAAGGTGTTGGAGAGCGGCCTTTATTGGCCCACTTTGTTCCGGGATGCCTATGATTTTGTTAGGCAATGTGACTCGTTCCAGCGCGCAGGTAATATCTCAAGGAGACAAGAAATGCCCCTGAATGTATTTCAGGAAGTTGAGGTATTTGACTTATGGGGCATTGACTTCATGGGACCCTTTGTGTCCTCAAATTCAAATCTGTATATCTTACTTGCTGTTGATTATGTGTCGAAGTGGGTGGAGGCAATCCCCACAAGGACTAATGATTCGAATGTAGTGTGCAGGTTTGTCAAAGAGAACATTTTCTGCAGGTTCGGGATACCCCGAATGATCATAAGTGATGGAGGCACACACTTCTGAAATCAAAAATTTGCGACACTTTTGAAGAAATATGGGGTCAAGCACAACATCGGCACCCCATATCATCCACAGACACAAGGACAAGTGGAGGTATCAAATAGGGAAATCAAGAAGATATTAGAAAGGACCGTAGCATCCACAAGGAAAAATTGGAGTGCATTGCTACCAGACGCACTTTGGGCGTATAGAACGGCGTACAAAACACCTATAGGCACCATGCCTTTTAGGTTGGCGTATGGCCGGGCTTGCCACCTTCCAATGGAGCTAGAGCACAAGGCCCATTGGGCGCTAAGAAGGCTGAACTTGCGCTATGATGAGGCCGGGAAGAAAAGGATGTTTGAATTGAATGAATTGGATGAGCTACATATGACGGCATATGAGAATGCCCGCATCTACAAGGAGCGCACAAAGCTGATCCACGATCGCCATATTGAGATGCGCACGTTCAAGAAAGGAGACAGCGTTCTATTGTTCAACTCCCATCTCAAATTGCATCCCGGGAAGCTGAGATCCCGGTGGAGTGGACCCTTCATAGTGGAGGAGGTGAAACCGCACGGAGCGATTCTTGTGCGTGATGGAGATGCCACGTTCTTGGTGAACGGGCAACGCTTGAAGTTGTATTTTGGTGAGAATTACAAGAGGAAAGTGAATGAGGTCAAACTCATTTCACTTGTACATGAATGAGATAATGGGAAGACGTCTAGCCTAAGACGCTAAACAAGGGCGCTTGTTGGGAGGCAACCCAATCATTGGTACATTAGGATAGTGTAATTCGAGTCATAGATTGCTTTTATTTCGTTTAGATTTCAGTTTAAAAAAAGATACCTTGATCCGTTTGTTAAATGTGTAGAAACAGGCAGGGTCGATACCATCGACACACTGGTCGATGGTATCGACGTGGGTTCAGGTTGACACCAACAAAAATCGCAGAGAGTTGATACTATCGACACCCGCGTCGATGGTATCGACATGGTCACAAGCAGGTCGCAATAAAAGTGTCGATGGTATCGACACCCGAGTCGATACCATCGAGATCTCTGGAGAAGATCAGACGAATTTTGCTCAGTCAACTCGATACCATCGACGGCCTCGTCGATGGTATCAACATCATCACAGATTGAATGCAACAAAACGGCGGTGTCGCAATAAAAGCAAGTCGATACCATCGACCCCCGTCGATGGTATCGACGAACATGTCACCGATCCGCACACAGACATCGACGACGATCGCAACAGCCACGTCAGCGATCCGGGTGTTGTATTGATACCATCGACTTCCGTCGATGGTATCTACTCGTCAGCAATCTGGGTTTCTCGATCCAGCAAACGTCAGCCGTCGATACTCGTGAGGGAGGCGGATACCAGCGAGACGTGTCGATACCATCGACCCGCATCGATGGTATCGACGGGTCAACAGTGGCGCCGGCCAAGTCTATTTAAGGAGACTTGAAACATCATTTGACGTCACACCTTCAGAGCAAGCATCCTCCTTTGCGCCGAGCACTCCCCCGAGCTTTCCAAGACTGAAGAGAAGCGACATCGAGCGAAGATCTTCACCGAGCAGAGAAATTCTTCTCCATCTTCACCGAGCTCTCTTCTAATCCCATCTTCTCGCAACCATGGTGCATGTCGCCGGAGCCTCTTCATCGCAAGCTAATCCCATGGAGATTGAGGAGTTCGTTCCTCCCCCAACCACTTCCGTCTCTCGTCCACGCCTAATTCATCCTTCCATAGAGGCGAGGAAGGTCTACGAGGAGATAATGAAGCGGAAGTTCGAGCCAACCCGGTATGTGGACCGGAATATGCTCCAGGAGCTGGGGTTCGAGGCCAACTTGGCCTACGTGTTGGCCGGGCAAGCACGACACACCGGTCGACTTTACGCTGAGATGAGATATCACCAGGATGGGCAGCCATTTTTCGGCGAATGAGCCACCTACAAGGAACTGGTGGCGGAGTTCATGGCGTCTCTCGACGTCTGTGTCATACCAAACGACATGGTAGCATCGGACCGGGAGTGGATCAAGGGAAGGGTGTCCTTCCGACTCTTCAACAACAATTACAACATCACGTTGAAGCAGTTCAACAACATCTTCAACTGGAACCACAACCGCAACGATCACCGACGCCCCAACGCCCGCTCCGATTACGACAAAATCTTCGCCGAGCTAGTTACAGTGCCGGCGGGAAAGACTGTGAGCTACCATAATGCAGCGGTAGCGGATTTTGAACACCCGTTCGTCTGGGTCCTGCATAGGATGTTGAGCTTGACATTCTTTGCTCGAAGTGATCTTGCTTTGAGCAAGTTTCAGGAGAGTGACCTGTTCTTTCTCTACGCACTCCTGAAACGTCAAGAGTGCAACTGGGGGGCGTTCTGGCTACAGCGCGTCCTGGCGGTGAAGAGGAGTACAAGGAAGGCTCCGATTCATTTTGGTGGGCTTGTCACCAAGTTGGCGTCTTACTTGGGGCTGAACTTTCAGTCCATGACTCCGATCTCTACGAGGAGCAAGGTGAACGTGCAACACTTGCACCGTTCAAACCTCATCCTTCTCCGGGACGGGTTGGCGTACGCACATTGCCACATCAACCAAGCTTATTAGGAGCGCTCACTGCCGGACGACGTCTTCAACATCGAGGGCGCGCAACATTTCAGGTGGCCAATCATAGCCATCGAGTCCTCCGAAGAAGAAGGCGGAGGTGACGAGCAAGAAGGCGAGGCTGCAGAGGAAGAGGAGGCTTTCACACCTCTTCGTGCACGTGTGGCACCACGGAAGCATCCTAGGATGCATCCGGGTGCATCTTCATCATCTCAGCCCCCGCCGCCATCACCACAGCACGAGCAGCCAGCCGAGGATCCCTATTCCATGCAGGGGATGTACACCATGCTGCAGGATATCCAGCAGACTCAGCAGCAGCACATGACTATGTATACCGGCATTCATGAGACTACGGGCCGGGTACTTGATAATCAACGGGCTATGTTCGAGAACGAGCGGCTCATCCTCGCCAACCAAGAGCAAATACACAACCGGTTGCAGCAGATAGAGACGCAACAGGAGCCCTTCTTCGACCATTACTGGAGTCGAGATTACTTTGGAGGCTATCCACAGCCTCCGCCGAGGACCCAATATGATCCAAGCTTCCAGGGGGAGTACCCGTCTTGGGATCCTACGGCACCACAATACCCACCACCGCCTACGCAGGATTGATCAGGGTATCACTGTTCCACCCTTAAGTTGGTTTTTGACTATGAGGCCATAGTCAAATTCAAGCTTAGGGGGGTGGCTGGAACATCTCTATCTTTTATCTTTTCTTTTGTTATTTTTAGTTTTTGCTTTGTTATTTGTTCTTGCAATTTTAGTTTTTGTTTAGGATCCACATCTATCTAGTGTAACCGTGGATGTCTTAAAAATTGTCATCTCACTGTTTTCATGGGAAATTTTAAGGGAATTTAAAAATTTTTGTGTCTTTTGGATAGCTTGACTTGGTTGTCCTTGGGAAACTTGTCCTATGAAAATGATTGATTATGTCAACTCTAAAGCAATATGTCACACCCACACCCGCGTTGACTCATGAAAAGTGGATACTAACGGTTGTTTGAGCCTAACCTAATCAAATGGTATTGAGACCTTAATTGGATATAAGAGAGAGAACCCTTTGAACTACTACACATGTCAGTAAGGAGGGACACATAATATTCTTCTAAGGTTTAGTCACTTAATCTTGTGATCATTCCACTTCATATTTTTTTTTAATCCACCTAAGAATTGGAAGTAAAGTACAGTTTTAATTCCTTTTGCGTTCATAGCATTTAGATAGGACTGACATTGATATTTTTCATACTTCTGCATGAAACAAAAAAAAAATATATATATATATATAGTGATTCATGCACATTACCTTTAGGTGCATGTCATGTAGTTGCACTCATAACTTTCATGATTTTCATGCATAAGTACACCATGTACCTCAGTTTTTCCTAAAAAGTGATCTAAACTTTTCCATACCCTCGAAATAATGCAAAGATTTCCAATCGTGAAGAAAATGGCCTTATACATGTATCTCTAAGCAATTATGGATATGTGGGCTAAAAGAAAAAAAAATTCTGAAAATCTGAAAAAAAATTTGAAAAAAGAAAAAAAAAGAGAATTTGGAAGGAAATGGAATAAGAGGGAGAAAGGAACATGATATCACTTGCATAACATGGAAATTGAGTACATGATGTGGCTTAATTAGATTTCCATCTCATTTTGAGGTGGAAGGTTAGTGCATGCATCATTCCACCCAATTTTAAGCATTAGGGCATTTTCAATGTGCATTTGCATCATTTAGGACATTTTGTTATGTGCATGTTGAAACTGTGTAATACTATCAAAGATTCTTCCATGAACCACCCATTCCATCCACCCGTTGCTCGGATTGGTAGGCCACTGTGATTTTCTCCTCACTCATGTTTATCAGGAGAACTGCTTCCATGTAGATGGTAGTTAGGGCGAGCAACGTAGTGTAGGCGATCACAAGATGCACCAAGGCTGAATCGACGAACTTTATTATGTTAACTGCCTTATGTGATAGTGTTCATCGGTTTGAAGGATAATTTCTCTTATTGATGATTATTGTCGCCTTTAGGGTAATTACTGTTCTGTGGTTAGAAAAGGCCGGTTTGAGAACGTTTAGTGGGAGTCACATGGGATGTGGGGTGATGTGTTGATTTTTAGTTGACATCTGCAATTCTATTCTAAGGATTAGTTGCTCGAGGGCGAGCAATGTTTAAGCTTAGGGGAGTTTGATGCGATGATTTTGAGTCGCATTTATAGACCTATTTCATATGTGTTTTGTGCCTTAATTACTCATTTTCATGGATAATATTGCATGATTCACTTAATTTGGTCTTTGCCATCATATTATATCAAATCCCCTTTGTTTTACTATTTTGAGCATTATTTATCATCTTATTATAAATTGTGTGGATTTACTTGGTCTTGTTGTGAAATTTCAGGAAAAACGAGTATCTGCTTCCGTCGATACCATCGACGGAAGTCGATACCATTGACCAAGCCACAAGTTGCCAGCCGAGAAGAGCAGCACAGAGTCGATACCATCGACACCCAAGTCGATGGCATCGAGATCACTTTAGACTGCTGGCAAGGATGCTGTCGATACCATCGACGAAAGGTCGATGCCATCGACACAAGGAGAGCTACAACGTCGCTAAAAGACAAAACCGACGCTACAGAGAGTCGATACCATCGACACCCAAGTCGATGGTATCGAGATCACCCCAGGCGCTCAGACTAAAAGAAAGGAAAGTTGCCGCTAATCCGCTGGGTCGATACCATCGACCCGCGTCGATGGTATCGACGCTGGCAGATATGCATTGGATCTGTTTTGATCTCGATCGGACGGCTGTTGTTATTTGACGACCTAATTAGGGACTTATACCTAATGACGGCCGCCCAGACGAGAGGATCATCTCAATTTTGGATTGCATAAGTGTCGAGGAAGGAGAGAAAGGAGAACGGAGGCCAGAAGCTCATCCCGGGTGATTCAGACGCTACCGAAGATGATTTCCACCACCGACAGGCGGGGAAGCTCGTGTTCTACGCCAAGGATCTACCAGTTCTTCTCCGTTCAGGGGTTTTCCCACTTGTTTCACATTTTTGTTATGAAATCCCCCATTTCTACCATGTATTCGTGTGAGATGAACATGAGAGGCTAAAACCCTCAATCTTTAGGACCGGGAGTAGCCCGGGAATACATTGTATGACATTTTTATATAGATAATTCATATTTTCTCTCTCAAATCCGTGGTATAGATTTGTTTTCTCCATTTCTATTGTATGCTTGATCACCATAATAATAATTTAATGCCCTTAATCACTTCGACAGAAGGATTAACGGTTGAAAAGAGATGAAATCTACATTAATTAATAAAACCCTTGACAAAGGAGTTGTAAAATTAATGGTGGGAACTGAGGGACCGTTTATAATGCACTTAGTTTAGGGGAATGATTACTACGACGGTGGAATCAACCTAAACCTAAGTAGTGACTTACACCACGACAGTGGGTAATTTTGTATTCACGCCACTACCCGGATAGAGAGAGAAGTGTGAGGAATTATATGAAACCTAATACAATGTTGACCCGCGGTGAAACCGCCATCCTAAAGATATCCCTTTGAATTGATTAAATTAATCTTTAATCGGTTGTTTTCTTTGTTTGATTTTTATTTTCTTTTAAATTCAACAACAAAACCCTACTTTGTTAATCGGCCTAGCTGATTGCGATTAGTTAGTAGAAGTCTCCAATAATTCACGTATCCCTGAGTTCGACTCGGGCCTCACAAGGCCTATATTACTCGACGCGTATACTTGCGTTTTTAGCGCGTAGTAAAATACACGTCAGAGATGTTTCAATTTATAAAGATATGATCTTTGTGGCAATGCCTTGTTTATCTTGTGGTATTTGATATGCATAAGATAAAATGATACCTAAAAGTTATAGATAACTGAAACAATAAAATTAGCATCAGTCATGATACATTCATTTCTAGTGTCCATATGATGGATAAATCTAGACTCTTTTGGTTAGAGAACCAGTAAGAGACATGAATATCTTGGACATGATTAATCAATGTTCACTAATGGTAGTGAGAGAATGATTGTCCTATTAGGTATAATACATATGATGTATTTACATACCTTTTTGGAACAAATGCTAATACTTCAAATGGTGTTTAGAGAAATACCAATATGAATATCTTGAAGTGTTTAAGATTATCATAGATGAAGTACACATTTGGTAAAGTGTTAATTCTTGATGAGATCAATGAATGAAATACTTGGATCAAATGTTTGAGATCCTTATGAGTGATTATGATAGTGTATCATAGTGAACTCATGATTAAGGCATGGTGATGTCTAAATCAAGAGGGAATCATACTCTAAGGAGTTAGAGAATGATTATCAAATAACTAAATTCTTCTTAATAAAAGAATACTCCACACTAATAAAAGAAATTAAGAATCACAAGGGTTGTGAGTTCTTATATCCTTGACAGATACACCTCAATTATCTATGTGATGAGTTGGTCATGTGATGAGTCAACTATCTAGATGATGAGGAACTGAATTTTGAGTTATGGTTTATGACCATTTCATCCTAAATGACTTCCATGTGAACCATAAGGTATGACCTTGATGGTAGCACCCATTGGATGAAATCCATAAGTGCAAATGAGTCTTAAGTGTTAAGACACATGGATAACATTTTTGAGAAGGATGATGCTTGTTGATTGAAACTTAATGACTAAGACATTTGGCATATGGATACTAAAACCTCATTCCTATGAGGAATAAAACAAGGATGTGTACGTGACACAACCTATAAGGTTTTTGAATCCACTAATGCAAATGAAGTCTATAAGTTACAATGGACTAATCAATGTGATTGATTGAGTTCAAGCAACTCAGAATTGGTTCTTTACTTTGATAATATAGTCAAAGGGTTTGACTGATATGTCAAAGATAAAGAAGGGATCTATGATTTAGTGGGAGCATATTCACATTCCACATATTGATGTGAAATGGAAATCCAAAAGTGGAAATTATCTTTAAGGAAGATAGAGATGTTTCCTATGAGATAGGAATAGAGATCTATAGATATTGTTCTCAAAAAACCTCTTGACCTATAAAAGAGAAAGCAGACATTGGCAATCTGTACTGAAGAGTTCATTATGCACAAATTTAGTGGGAGAAAACTTATCCATGTTACATGGAGTTAGTATCCCAAGGCCAAGTGTCCAATTCTTATGAAGAATGGGAACACTAAGAATAGATATGGATCTATCATGTATGTAATCATACCATTATCTTGCATGGCAAGAACAAAATGCATTCATCATCCTGTATGTATGACATGGAAATGTGATGTGCTCATCCTGAAAACTCATATGTGGGACATGACGAGTGGATGTCTGTCTGATTCTAGTAAGGGTTACTAGAATACCATAAGAACTTGATAAGTACTTGTGAAGTACTAGTTCTATGGAGAATAGGAAGAGTTCAATGTAAAGAGTTACATTGATGCAAACTTCCGAAAGGACAGAAAATTGATCGCAAAATATATATATGATATATATAAAAGTGAAAGTTTGTTGATAATTGGAAGTGTTCCAATAAAACCATTTAAAAGGAAATGTCGAGTATCTTGGTGTTAGAGAACAACAATGGATACTATATGGATCTGGAAGTTCATGAGATGAACTTATAGATATTCCGGTCATTGATGACAAGTATGGAATCCTTGATCATTCAATGTGGCTAAAGGTTAGCAAAGGATTACTAGATCGCATATTACAACAACTCCATCTCATACATGTGACGTACAGTTAAGAGATGTGAGACATGCAATTAATACTGACTTTGGCAAGGTGTTGCCATTACTCACTATGTTCGCACCATATCACAGTAACATGTGGGACATGTTTGAAGATCACTATGAATATGATTCATGGGTGATTGGCTCGCAGTGCAAGTGGGAGTCTGTTGGTATGTATGCCCTGAGAGCCAATCATGGGATGATTGGTGGGATACATTAAGATTGATTTGATAAACATAAAAGGCAAGCTTCCAATTCTTTCAGGTTCAGTCTTTTGAGATAGTGATAGAACAGATTGAATGTCTAGAGAATGACAATACTCAATGATGTATGCTTTCAGGTTGAGGACCTGAACGATGAGATCATACGGATGCTAAGAGTTTGTACATTCTTGTAATGTCCCTAGTCGGATGTCATTGTGGAAGGTAGATAGACAACAATGGCACACAAGACTAGATTGTGGTGTTGGTTGATGACAGAATATCATTAGTCATGATATAGAGATATCAAACCAAACACATAGGTACTTGTTAGAGAATAAGTGTACCGGACAGACCCACCGTGAGTTTGACACATGGAACCATGACATGGTAGTCACAGTCAGTACACACAGTGATGGTGGTGAGTGTGATTCTTAGACCTGAAGTCACTGCACTCAACACATGACGTTGGGCACACTTTAACATCATCAAACACAGTCCTGAAACATGGGTTGTTATAAAGGTGATGATTGGGTGGCTTTGACACATGGGGCTTTTGAGGGGTGAGTGATAGATATGGGATTTGTCCCTCCTGAGGGAGTTTGATATCCATGGCCACTTGATGAGTAGGATTGAGAAAGGCGTGCACGCATGTGTGAGTTAGTATATGATACTGATGTCATAACATATCTCTTCCAATCTACTCTAAGATCAAGAAAGTGAATGAACGTTGACAGGATGACTGGTCCATGCCTCGAGTTCATTCGGGATATCAGTGATAAAGGAATTATACATTCACTGTAACACCATTCATGGATTGTAGGATTGAAAGTTGTTCTCCAACTTTCTACTTTCACTTGGGTAGCACTGATGTGTGACTAGGCACTGCTCTTTGTTTGTGAAGTCATAAGTGTTATGGACTTTCACTTCCAACGTGAAATGGACCTGCAGGGTCACACACATAGGATTTAACGTGGAAGAGGAGTTTTGTCCACAAACAATGTTTAGATTGATTGCTAAAAGAGTTTAGTAGTTCAATTAAACACTCAATTAATTGATAGCTCAAGATCATAATGTTCAAGGTGTTGGACACATTGATTGGAGTATCAGACTGATTGAAATCGCAATTGACTGATTCTGCACAACCTGCACTCCCAACTGATCATCTCATGTGATGAACCGATCGGCTCAGCTGGGTGAACCGGTCGACTCAAGTGTTGAGTCGATCGGCTCATGTATAGGGTGAAATGACCGGTTCAAGTGTTGAACCGATCGGCTCACTGGTCGGCCCGAGCAAGTTGGGAAATTCAGGTCGGTGAGAATTTTCCTTTGGTTTCAATTACCCAATTTGATTGGGAAATAAGATTGGTATTTGATTCTAATTAGAAACAGGAGAAGGAAAGTCTTTTTGAGTTGGATTAGGACCATGAACCGATTGGTTTAGGGCACCAACTGATCGGTTGGGGGCCCCAAACGATCGGCTCAGGTCCCAGCCGATCGGCTCAAGGGCCGAAACGACCGTTTCAGTTGTGAAACGATCAGTTCAGGTTCCGAGTTGGTTGCTTTTTGTAGAAAATCTTGAACCCTTCTACTCCTGCTTTTAGTCCCGCATTGCCCGCGATAGAGAACCCTGTCCCATAACCCTCCTATATATAGGGGTATTGGGGGCTTCTCAGAGAACAACTCAGTGCAACCAGTTGCTCTGTAAAGTTGTCCTTCTCTCTGGTTTTGGTAACCGAGAGAGAGCCTGAGAAAGTGCTTCTCGCAAAGGGAGGTGCAGCAAGGGAAAGACAACTATAGTTGCAACTGGAGGTAGGAGAGTGTGTTGGCGACTAGTACGTCAACAGGAGGGTGTGACTCCTTCCACTTCCTTGTGGGACAAGGAGTGTGTAGTTCCAGGTGGTCCATGTGGACTACTTCAGAGGCGGGGGGTTTCTGCCGCTCAGGAGGACAACTGTCCATCCCGACAGTCCGGTTAGAGGAGGAGTCGTCAGTCCCGGTGCGACCAGGAGCTGCACAAACACTGTCCAAGACCGGAGGTGAAGACCACGCAAGGCGCGAGGTATTGTCTCCGAGCAAGCCTCGGGACAAGGTATGATTCCACAAACCATCCTTTCCTATTGTATAGACGTTGACGCGTTTCCTTATTCAGGTTTGGGGGAGAAAATTTGCGTTTCCTCTGCCTTCTCTGCCTCCCCTAAAACCCAACAGATCAACCTTGAGGTCAATTGAGATTGATGACATAGAGTTCAATTTTTTACACTTTTAAGATAACCAAAATGGAGTATTAGCATCTAAGTGCAAAATGAAGTTCAATTTTTATACACTTTTAAGATAACTTTCAAAACTAAGATTAAACCTTTAAACTCTAGAGTTCACATTAGGAACCTAGCCATAGAAAGCTAAGATCAGGTTCCCACTCTCTCCCTTGTGTTTGAGCCTAGATTTCTATTCTCTATGCTAATCTGATCATGTGTTCTTTTAGATTAGTTTAAGACTATGTCCAATTGGTTTTTATAAACATTAAAAGACCCAGTTGTGTGCCTAAGGCACTTCCAATGACATAAATTGGTTGTGTGTACCCCTGGAGACATCTAATATCAAGAAATTCATGATGATATCTCCTAATATGAGGTAATGAAGGATAAACTATGTAGATTTTCAAATAATCTTATCAAGGATCTCATTATTGGTGACCCCATTGACAAGGTCACAAATGCGCAAGGGTTGAAAAGTAATGAAATTTTAGAAATTTTGGTTTATGGGTAATGTATTGAGATTCTTTTTAGTCGATGATTTGTGAAACAAGGACTAACAAGAATATTGAAAAAAAATGAAACTAATTTTTGAGAACATCAAGTTACATTAAATAAATATGAGTATTTATTTATGCATATAAGTTTAGGTGAGTTTTTAATAATATTGATGGCCATGTGAATATTTTTCATATAGGAAGATGAAACGAAACATATTACGAAATATATTTGTTACCAGAAGTGATTTTTTGAACAGTCTTGATGATGCCAATGATGTGGTGCCCAATTGGTAAAGTTGTTGTCGTACGATCTATAGGTCACAAGATTGAAATCTCCCATGAAAACCATGAATGAAGAGTCTTGATGAATAAGTATAATACAAATGAACTATTATAGATACCTTTTTTGTGTTTTTATTTGGGATTAAAATTAACATATGTATTATATTTCTTGGAAACACAATCCTTAGACTACGAGAAAAAAGTGTTTAAATTTCCCTTGGAATTAGACTCTACGCAAAAAGTTCTTTGGAATTGAATACAAACTTTAGAGTTATAATTTTTTGAAAAATTACAAGTGTTCATCATAGTTGACCATTTTGAGTCTAGATATAATTTGTTGATAATCCATGTGACATATGCAGTATCCATGCCCAAGACTGAGCATAGTGCACACCATCTTTTTTCCACATATCAACAAACCTTGGATCTTGATCATGTGTCCCTCCTCTTACCATTGACCTCTGATCATATAAGGAAGAAGAGGGAAAACAAAACACCTAATAATAATTTTTCAATCAATGAATGTGACATATGCAGTAGTCATTTCCAAGATTGACTGTAGGATGTGCCACTATTTTTTCCCAACATATTCATGGGCCTTAGATTTTGATTTTCTGGCCCTCCTCTTATCATTCACCACTAACTATTTTATAAAATCATGGTAGAAATGAGACACCTGACCTTGATTTACCATCAACCCCATCAATCAATAATTTTACACATGATGAATGATGCACTGAGATCCACATTCATCAAAATAGTCTCTTGACTCCTTGGTCAATGTCTTTGGTAGAAAAATAAAGTCCCACTAAGAAAAGGAAACACTTACTCAGGAGAAAGCCTCCACGGTTATTTATCATCATTTCACTTCACCACATACAAGTGTCTTCAGGAATTAGGAAAGTGTGCCAACTAACTACAAAAATATAGCATCAATCACCAAAACTTGTAATTTTTAAACATCAATGATTATATTAATTAATATAATCACAAGACATTTCAAATTCGTATTTGTGTGGAACCTCAAACACATGTTTTCACTAATTATGAAATTTTCTAGTAATTAACACAAAAAGTAAGCAATCTTTAAGTACCATGTTCTGTCAATTAAGATAATCAAAAACTATTTTAGGGTCCTAATCGCAAATGAGAACCATTACTAATTAATAAAGTATACCAGTTAATAGAAGAATCTAGCATCGAACTCCAACACATAAGCAAGCATTATATCAAGTTTTTTTTTCAATTAAGATACTCACAAAACATTGTGTTTCCTATTTGTATTGGATTGTTAACTACAAGAAAACACAGTAAATAAGGAAATGTAATGTAGACTCTAGGTTGGAGGAAGTTGATGTTGATAAACAAAAATAGTCAAAATGTTTATAGATAACATGATTAACTTGTTTTTTTTGTTTTGGGGGGGGGGGGTACATGCCACCTCTTCCTAACCCAAAAAAGATGTACTACTATGGAGCATACAACAACGATAGCTTAAAAACAAAGAAACATCCTTGTAACAATCATAGGGAAAATGGTAATGCTTGTGATTAGGTTTTGGAGGCCATGTTAATGAGAAGATTCTTCTAATAACACCATGATAGATCTAAAGGTTGTGGAGATAGTGCCATTTCTAGTGTTAAAATTTGAGGTTGGGGAGAGAGATGGGATTAATGATGTAATTGTTGATAGAATGATTTCCTAGTGGTGAAGATAGGTTGAAAAGTAAAAAGATGGATGGTGAGGGTAGAGATGGCTATTATGTGTCATAGTGGGTAACTTGAAATCAATGAATAAGAGTAAAGGGTGAGTGGGAAGAACGGTAGATGGTGAAACAAGGGAACATATTCCAAAAAAAACTAGAATTTTGATCTTTCCTGATGCAGCCCAAATCCCAAATAAAATCTCATAAAATAAAAATTTCAGATCTGTTCGAGTTGAGGTGGATCGAGTTGGGCAATTTTGTTGTCCTTAGTGGTGTTCCTAAGGGGATTAGTTAATGAAGGGTGAAAAGAGAAATTTCACTTATATTTTGCATGTTTGGATAAGAAACGACTCTAATCTACAATGTTTTAGTTAAAAGATTAATGCATCCTTGATTCTCACACTAAAATCTAGTGGGTAATATCTACTAACAAGTTTGTATATAGTCATTAACATTGACAAATTTATAAGAATATCTTGAATCTAAAGAGGATGTAAGCCAAAGAGGTTTTGATGCTTGTTTATTGAATCAATGATTTAAATGATGTAGTTTAAAATTCATAATAGCAGTAAATATATCAATAGCAAAATTTTCCTTTGTTGTCATTTCATGTGGTTGATTCTGAATCATGCATGCAAGTAATGAGAAGACAAGTGAGTATGTTAAAAAAAAGTTGTCATAGAATTAAAGAAACTTTCCAAACCATCATTCATCATGGATTGAATAAGGAAATTTGTAATTGTAAAAAAAATCATGACACTAACCATATCATCTTAATAATGTTGTAATTATTGACAAAGAGCATGCATTATTCCCAACACTTCTTTAATTCATAGAAATATATAGCACCCATTTAAAATACATAATTCTATTATGTGTTGGATCTACGTCTCCACATTGAGAGTAAGTGGTTCATGTATTGCATAACACCGCACATGTTGAATGATATATATATATATATATATATATATATATATATATATATATATATATATATATATATATATATGTGTGTGTGTGTGTGTGTGTGTGTGTGTGTGTGTGTGTTTGAAAACTCTGAGTAATAAACACTCTATTGAGTATCATGTTTCTAAAATTTCATTAGAATGTGTAGAGTGAATGTCTTCTATACACTTCCAAGAGGCTCAAATAATATTGACCAAATGATCCACACGAATGGCATCAGAGTTGAAACTAGAGAAAATCATAGTCTATGTGCAAAACAATGATCATAATAATATGATGCACATCATCATCATCATTATCATCATCATCATATCATCATCATCATCATCTAAGCCTCAATTTGACTATTATGAGGTAGCTACATGAATTCTTATATTCCAATAAACTATGTAATAGGTATATTCTAATCAATATCTAAATATAAAAAGATATATTTTCAAGATATTTCAAGGTTAGTTTAGGTTTGTCTCTTCTTTTTCTATTTGTGTTGACTCGATAGCATTGCTTTATATGGGCACATAAAATATGATGATGTACATTCATTCAGATTAGAGCTTGCGGCCCATTCCCTTGACCAATCAGATTACTTGCACCATCACACCCTTGACTTGATATGTATTGTGTACTTAGATCATTATAAAAAAGTAGAGAAGAAACTTTTGTTTTTATAGTGATAGAGAACTTGATATTCAATGTGCACTACATTAAGACCGCACATGCTTGGAATCATGTAGACAACTATTGTCAACTAAAGTTCTCAAATGTAGCTGATTCAACAAGATTTATTGTGCATATTATTGTTTTATAACGTTGTCTCTGTTTCCTATTTTGTTACCCATTCCTTGCATGAAGAACAAAAATCAGTTCCACAATTCAACAAGAATACACAACTATCTTCCCCATCTTTCTTCCAAATTTGAATTCTTCATTGGTGGATTTAGGTGATCCAAAAGATGCAACAATGAATATTTTGCAATAAAAAACATGGAAATACTATCAACAAAATATGGAAATCCTTAAATTTAGCAAACTCGTGTATTTATAAGACTAAAAATGCAACTTTAAATAATAAATTTTTTTACAGTTTTCAGTATATACAAAACTAGAAAATTTTAATGAAAAATATAAAGTAATGTGTTAAAAAATGTAAAAAGCTTCCACATAAAAGTCAAAAGATCTTCACCTTAATTTGAAATATGTATGTGTATGACTACATGGTATGATTGAGTTGTTTTGTGGAATCCTTTATGGCATCAACCTCATCAACTATATCATCAATTGTGAAATTTGCACCTAATTTGATCTCAATATATATAGTCATACAATTAGTCAAGAAATCATCATACATCTTATTGCTAATGTTGTATTCACAAAATTCATAGAGAACAAGTAATAGATATAGAAAATGGGAGCATCAAAATGGGTTTAATGGCTTAACAAATCTACTTATATCTTTTGTCTTTGTACTTTGAACTAATGCAGAAAATAACACAAAAAGTGTGCTAGGATTTTTCATGTCTGAATAAAAAACCACATAGATTTTGTATTGCTTGTTTCTCACACTAAAATCTTGTTGGTAATATTTATGGGCAAATTTGTATATATCATCAGTAATGAAATATTTATAACCATCTTTTAGATAAGATCATGATATAATTCAAAGAAGTCATGATGCTTGGTTGCTTATTTGATAACATAACTAATGCATTTGATAATTTAATTGTATGCATAGTTTATATAGTCTTTTTGCCTAGATGTTAATGTGCTTTCAATCCATTTTCTACCTCAAGTTGTCAGTTATCATGGTAGACATCCCATTTTTATAGTTGGGTTTACTTGTTCTGTGTTTGTAATCATAGGTAATATATTTTGATGATAAAATAGGGTTAATTTGATCACAATTCAACCATATATGGATTCCTCAAGAGATTGCATAATCTAAAATAAAATTTTGAAGTTTCTAACAAAAACATATCATGTGGTTTACCTAAAAATTCATGTCCATTGCAAATATAAAAATACTCACTCTGATGTGCAACAACACATCGTCTAATCAAACGAACAAGTCTCCTTTCAATCCAAAAATTATCCAAAGTCCATGCTTAACAAAAACACGACATGTCTTATATACACACATTGTGCCCTCTCAATCTACGAGTCAATATAACACAACAACACGACATGTCTTAAATGCATACACCATGTTTGTTGAATGCAAACTTGCCAAGATTTTTTCAACTAGAAGAAACACGATGTGTCGGCCAACCAAACATCATGCATCCTTTACACATGCCAATTATCAATTTAGATACTGAGAGTGACATGTTTTGTTGACTCGCCAACACGGCGTGTCGTCGAAAATTTCAGCATAGTTTTTAGAGAAACCATCCCTCAATTTTAAATACAAGTGTGCTATTTTGGGACAGTTACCACTCATAAGTTGAAAAGAGTTTTGACCAGAGAACTAAGTAGAGGAGGAGGATAGCAGAGAAGATTAGACTATTAATTGAGAGAGAACCTCTTCTCTACTCCATTTCTCTTCACCAACTATATCAAGGGTGTTCATTGTCTAATCCAACCCCTAAGAAGAGAAGGTTGTTGGAGGAGTAGTAGCAAGGAGGAAACTTTATTTTCTATCAAGAGTTGTTCCATTGTTTCTTTTCTTCTAAGGATTTATTTTTTGTTTCTCTTCTCTACTCATGTCTAGCATCATTATTCTTGACACCATGTGTTAGTATAACTCTATTCTTGGGCATGGGATAGTAACTCCCATGTCATAGCTTAAGTGAACATGAATTTCATTCTTCATACTAGTTGTTTACAATTATAAGATTACATTGGTGCTTCAATTTCTTGCGTTCTTGGCTGGTCATCTTGTTTTGTTTCTTTATGCTTCTCATATAATCTGGGAAAATGTATCTAGAAGTATGAGTTAATCTTCTCAACACTTCCTTGACCACGAGAGTGGTTGGAAATGTGTTGAGGAATCAAGGTCTGTAGTTGGAAACAAAGACTATGAGCATGAGTGTTATGTGGAGTTAGAACTATCTCATATCATCGGAAGGTGTAGGAAACAAAATCTCCTTTGTATGCTCAGTTACTATGATAAATTTTTGTTGTTCTATTATGTTATGTTATTGCTGTAAAATATCATTACCAACACTCGCTAAATCTAATTTAAATCATCATTCGGAAGACTTGTGTTTACTTACTTTGTAATTTTCCTTTGAACTAGTTTAATTTAATCAATCCAACTCAAGTAAATGATCTAGATTGTTGAATCATAACATACTTGTGCCTTGCTAGCCTAGATCCTTATGGTTATGACCTTCATTACATTGGATCCCATATACGTGGTGGGGAGAAATGAGTTGATATGATTAAAATATTAAATCTCATTCACTAAACATATACACATTTTTTTGGTGTCGTCGCTAGGGAGCTACGATACTCTTTAGTTAGTGTAAGAAGTGATGATTGTTATTCAATACTAGATCACACCCAACACCATCATAACCATTGTTGGTATGTGTGCCCATAGAGCCAATCATATGATCATTGTGATAGGGATGCATGGTGACCGTGGAATGGTAGTCAAAATAAACTCTCATAGTGATTTTGGTTGGTGTGGTTCTTAGACCTGAAATCACTACAATCACCAAATGTCATTTGTTGTACTTTGACATCATCCAATGTGACCCTGAATAAGGGTTACCATATAGGTGATGCTCAGGTACTATATAACACATGGGAATTGAGTGTGAGTGATTTAGATGAGATGTTTTCCTCCTAAAGATTGATATTCATTCCTCTTAATAAGTGAGAATGAGAAATGTTTGTCCATACTCATTTGATACAATATGTGATATGTGAACACATATGCATATCAGATAGTCTGCTCTAGTTCAAGGAACATGGATGGAACTTTGATAAGATAACAATTTCATGCCTCGAGTTTAATCTGGATATCAGAAACAAAGGAACTATACAGTCATAGTAACATTGATCATGAATTGTAGGTTGAAGTTGTTCTCCAACATTCTAAACTACTTGGGTAGTAATGATGTGTTCCTAGATATCATTCATTGCTTGTGTTGTCATAATTAGTTCTAGACATTCAATACCTATGTAAATTGGGACCTATCAAGTCACACACATAAGATGCATTTGGAATAGGAGTTTATTAATGAATGATGTTTAACTTGATTACTAAAAGTGTTTAATTATTCAATTAAACAATTGTGGTTCAAAACTGATTTGCTGGACTTTGAACCAACCGATTCAAGTATTAAACTAATCAATTGGAGTGTCAAGTTAGTTGGAATCTACAATAGCTGATCAATAATTGAACCAGGGAATGAATCGATCAGGTCTATTAGTGAAATGACTAGCTCATGGTCCCAACCAATTGGTTCATATGAAGAACTACCCAGTTCAATTGTCAATTTCATTGGATCAAGGATTTGTGTTGATGTCATGTTTTGCATTAAATCATGTATTGAATACCAATGTGATTCAGAATAGGAAACATGTACAAACCTACCAGTTCATGCATGAACTGACCAGTTTGTGAGTGAACAGATTGGTTCACCATTCACAGTTTCTAGAAAATTCATGAATTCAATGTTTTCAACTACCATATCAACTGGAAAATCTAAACTTGATCCTCCTATAAATAGATGGGTACTAGGGGTTTCGTAGACACAGAAATAATATCTTAAAATGATTGTCCTCTCTGGTTGTGGTAATGAACAAAGCTCGAGCAAGTTCTACCCATCAAAGGGAGAAACAACAAGGGATAGACAATTGTAGGAGAGCAAATCAATCCTTGCAGATTGACATTCAAAGGGACAACTCCTTCTTATTGGCTCTGGTAGCACAACGTAGAGTTCTCAATGGTCCACATGGACTACTCTAGAGGGGAGCGCAGGGTATTGCCTGCCACTAGGAGGACATTGTCAACCACCGTTTGTGGTACATACCATGAGGTTGACGAAAATAGTTGTTCAGGTGCAACTTGAAGAAAGGTGCATGCTTCTTCATCAAGAGTTGTCATTGGACTTGCTCCATGACCATGTATAAATATTGCTACCTTCCTTCCTAGATACATGATTTTTTATAACCATATTGCTCATTAGGGAATTAGGAATACATTTTTGTTGTTGATGCCTTATCTGTAACCCCAATTTCCATACAGTGGTATCATAGCCACATCAATTTATGGTATATTAGGGATTTAAAAATGATATGATCATATTTATTTTATTGCATACCATGTGAATAATAAATGATTGATGTGAATTTTAGATTAAATATTTCATACAATATATATATATATATAAATATATAAATAAATAAATATATATATATATATATGCAATCAACAAGCATCACCTAAAAATGTTCTGATGGTGGTTGTGGGCATGGTTGTGGCTAAAACGCTTGTACATTGTGTGCTTCGTTGTTTGGTTTATTTCCTATTATTTCTCAGTTTGCATATTGAGCCTATATCTTCTTTCCAAATGTAAATTCAGTTCTCCTCTTCCTATTTCCCATCAAATGTAACTCAACATTTTCCCTTTTACAATGTAATATTAAATACAATAGTTTTAATTTATGTTTCATCGTGAGGAGGCATTCTGCACTAGACAAACCGACCAACTCGTGAGTCGAACAGATCAACTGGAGGACCGAGGAGGCTAGAAGACATGATTAGACGAATTGATCGACTGGAGGTATCCAACCATCACTTGAACTTGGGAACCAAATGACCTCTTCAGGAAACCAATTGACCAACCAAAAGGCTAACTGACCAGTTCAAGAGTCGAACTGCTCCACCCAAAATGGATCCAGTACAAATCTTCATTAACAATAGGTGGTTACATATGATGGGGACCCTAGGTGGTAGTACTTCCTTTTGGCTCAAAGGAATATCTATAGACTGACCATAACAATCGCTTGTATAATTTTCATTGCATGTTATCATTGGGATTATATCATTTATATGATATGTACTATATTTATGTGGTTATTGGATATGTATATGTATTTATATAAAATACCTCAATATAAATATTAAGTCCAAGATGCTTCCCATAAGCAACATACATGAAAAGCTTGATGAACCAAGCATGGCACGTCCTAGTGTGGTGGGTCATCTACATTGTGGATGTGTGATGGTAGATATATGTGTCTGCCCTAGCATGGTGCACATTCTATCGTGTTGGATTTAGGACCAAGCTTAACTAGGTGATCTTAATAGTATTAAGTTCCTAGATGTATGCAGATGGATAGTGACAAGGAGTTCTACACACCATCTATCCAAGAGTTGTATTAGATGTAAGTGGGCCTACCTTAATAATTGGTGATGATCGCCATCATTGGTTGGGTATCGACTCAATTGTTTTAGATCTTGGGTCACTAGAATATTGTAGATTGTAATCTTTTCAATTGGTAGAGAGGGCTATAAATTTGAATAAAATAGTAGGAGTAATAACAAATTAAAGGCCTAAATAATACATTCAAGATTAGCAAATCAAATAAATAAAAAATATTTTTACAAAAGTGCAATTTTTTTTGTACAATCTAATGGTTAACAAAAACACATTTTCTTTGTGATCGTCCTTGAGAAGGACAAACTGAATAGGAACAACTTCCACAATTTGATCAAGATGTTGAGAATTGTTCTCACTCAACAATCTAAGCTCTATGTCTTGGAGACACCAAAGTCAGATGAACCTTCTCTCACCATGCCTAAGGCTGATAAGGATTCTTACAAGAAGAACTTTGAAAATGTTGTGGATGTCAAATGCATGATGCTATGCTCAATGAACTATGAGTTGTAGACAAAGTATGAGAACATGATTGTTATTGATATGGTAACACATCTTAATAACATGTACCAAGATCAATAATGACAAGAGAGATATGATGTCTCGAAGGTGTTGTTCAAGTGTAATATGGTTGAAGGAGATCTAGTAGGTCCTCATGTACTCAAGTTGATTAGGTAAGTAGAGAACTTTGCTAGACTGGGATTTTCCTTAGGTCAAGAGTTGGCCAAAGATGTGATTATAATGTCACTCCCAGAGTCATACAACCAGTTTGTCATGAACTACAACCTGAATTATTTTGACAAGTCGTTGTCAAAATTACTAGGCATGTCTAGGACCACTGAGGCATAGATGAAGAAGTACAAACCCAAATATTTGATGATGATCAATAGAGGGAAGTCCAATGGCAAAGTCAAAACTAAGAAGAGTTCAAAAGCTATCCAAAAACCAAAGTCTTCTGTACTGAAAGCTAAGGGAGGAATGAATAAGGAAGGCTAGTTCTACCACTATCACCAGTCTAGACACTAGAAAAGGAACTGACCTCATTACATATAGGAACTGAGGAAGAAGAAAAATATATTGATCTCCACTTTAGAACCAGAGAATAAGTAAGATAGAACTATGCAAAGCAAGAGTTGCTGCCACTAAAGTGGGAATACGTCATTCAAATGGGCATGTAATAGAATTAGTGAATTGCTATTATGTATCTGCCATTAATGTAAACATCAAGTATATTGTATGGATATGAATATTATGATATAAATTGATGTTTCATTTTATAGGATAAGATCTTATATGATAATGCCTAATTTCTAATAATCTATATTTGATAATAGTAGAGATATATGTATATCACACATATATTTAATGACTCAATAACTCAAACAAAGAATACCTATAGCATTGTCATCTAATGCTCATAAATGAGAAAGGCATTTCTAGTGTCTATAATGATGGTTGAAAAGATTATTTTGGTTATTTAACTAATAGAGAAATGCAAGTTTTAATTGATGGGAATCTAACAAATGCATCTCCACTAGATGAAGTGGGAGAGAATGTATTCTGATGTATGTAGGCCTTTTAGGATAAAACCTAGAGGATTTTATTTATACCTCATTATATATTCTGATGATCTCAGTTGATATAGTAGATTGTATTTAATGATATACAAGTCCAATCTCTTGAATTACTCAAGAAGATAGCGAATAAAGTACATAACCAACTTGGTAAAAGTACATAGATATGGTCGACATGGAAAATATTTTTTACCAAATTTCAAAACCTTCAGGAAGAACATGATAGTGTATAATGATGAACTCCAACTAAAACATAGTGATGTATTAGAAAGAAGTAAATGACATCATATTAGTCATCGTGTGATTATTAAGAATCTAGCTAAACTTCGAATTTCCTTTTGACACATGTTTTCCACTAAATAATGTACCATCTAAATTGGTTCAAAGGACTCCATACAAGATATGGCATAGGAAGTGTCCTGACATGTCTTTGATAAAGAGTAGGAATGAAGTCCTATACAAGAAAATAGTTTCTTAAAAGGGATTTGTCCACAAATCACAAAATTTTTATTTTATTGCATACTACTTTTATTTTTATCTAATAACAAAAGTGTTTGTTACTAGGATGGTTGTATTCATAAAACAGAACATAGTTCCAAAGGAATCAGTGGGAGAAAAAGTAGAACTCGATATGTTCTAGACCAAAAGCAAAACATTGAACCTAAAAGAGGTAAAGTGGGAACATGGAGAATCACTACATGTTGTTGAATATCAAGTTCCTTATGTAACATTACAAATCTCATAGATCTAGTAGAATGTTCCTTGAGATTTAGATATTACGATATCGTATGGCTGAAGAAGGTAGTGAGTTGGCCATATAGGATGAGTCAACAACCTACCTGGAACCTATTGAGGACCAAAAATTGAGAAAGGGCCTAAAAACATTAAATCCAAGATGGACTCCATGTTACCAACAAGGTATGACCGTAGTGGATCCACTTGAAAAGGTAAACCCATAGGGTGACATTGGGTCTTCAAGAAGAAGACCAACATGGAAGGGTAAGTTGGTTGCAAAATGTTTCAGACAAGTTCAAGGTGTTAAAAATGATGAAACCTTTTCACCAGTTTCCATGGTTAAATCCATAAGTGGTATGCTTACCAATAAATCTTGATATGAGTATAAATTTGGCATATGGATCGTAAACCACATTCCTTAACTAGACTAATTAGGAGGATGTGTACATGACACAAAAATGGATCAAGATTTAGCGACCCAAACCAAACCATGGTTAGTGGTTCCAACAAAACCACAGGGCATATCAACTACAACATGGGTCCACATATAATGACCAAGACCAAATATCAATCATAGCAATAAAAAAAATAGGAACATGAGTAGAAACCAACAAAGAGCTCACATGTAGTGACCTCAAATATCAACATCACATGTAGAGATCGCAACAAATGCTTGGATCATTGAATTAGAGACAACAAAGAAGCAACTCACTTCAGCTAGCCCTAACAGCCATCAAGATAGGTAAAATACCATCACCATCAAGTTCAGGAAAAACACAATGACCTTCATGGAAAAGCATAGTGTCCAAGGGTGTTAGGGTAAGGGTTATAGAGACCAAACCAAAATCCAAGCTCACTATACATGTTGTCATACAAAACACCGAAGATGCATGTCAAACGAAATAGAAGTATAAAATTAGGAAACTCAAGCATTACCAAGGTAAGAACGACTTGAAGATGATGAACATAAAAAACCCTAAAATGACCATCAATAAGATCAGTAAGGAAACCATGCTATGAGGGGGAGAACCAAGCATTAAAAGCATGCAAAAAAGAACCAAAAACTTGAACAACTTCAAGATGACCGAACAGAAGTCGAGGTGATAAAACCAACATTGTAGAGTGCATGTATCAACCAAAAACTACATCATTTACTAGGTTTTATTACAAGAATTAGGGTTAAGAGAAAGATGCTAATCCATGCAAGATTACTACATAACTATGAACCCTAAATTAAGGTAACAACATCTAGCATCTTATTATCATGTTTAGAGATAAGATAAGATGCATGCAAGATAATGTGCAACAATAGAAGAGGAGAGAGTTATATAACCTTCCCTGGGGTGAAGATGAACTCCAAAATCCAAGAAGCTCCAAGAGAGGAAAGAAACACCAAGCTTGGATGAAATCCATCATCAAGTAAGATAAGCTCAAGAGAAGAACGAAGGTCAAAGAAATCTCAAAGGAGAAGGAGCACAAGACGTGGGCCTAAAAGAAAGGAAAGTATGAGAGAAGTTCCTCTGGATAGCTACCATGGAGATCCATGTATTGGATAAGAGAAGATGCAGAGTATAGGGTTCAAGGAAACTAAATCAAAGATTATAAACTAGTTACCAAGCACAAGGATCACTAAGGATCAACAAATGAGAGACGATCCAACCCTAGATCATGACAAGCTAGGGTTGGACCACCTTCTTCAACCTCAAGCACCTCCACTTGCACCATCAAGATCAAGGACCGACTCCAAGCATTAAGGGAGAGGAGAGAGATCTAAAAGAGTTACTTGCATGTTATAGGACACAAATGATGTTTAGATTGATTACTAAAGTGTTTAGATACTCAACTAAACATTCAATCAATAGAATTGACTCAAAATCATCAAGTTCAAAGGTTGAACCAATTGATTCAGATTAATTGAGAATTGCATGACTGATTTCTACACAACCTGGACCACCAACTGACCGATTCACTTGGTAAACTGATCGGCTCATGGTCAGTGAGAAGACATGTTCACCTTGATGAACCAATCAGTTTAGCTGGACTAGATGAGTGAGGTAGGGTTGTCCTGGTTTGTGAGAAAAGATTTTCATTTCACTTGCACAATTTGATTGGGACAAGAATTAATATTTGCATTAATTAGAAATAAACAAGGAAAGTCAATTGGAGGCAAGTCTGGGGAGAGAACTAACTGGTTCACTAAGTGAACCGACTAGCTCACACTCTCAACTGACAAATTTGTTTGTGAAATGACCAGCTCACCTACCAAAGTGTGATCAGTTCATGGAAATTCTGGTCCCTTCTACTCCTACTTTAGTCCCTCATTGCCCGGGGTCGAAAACCTAACCCTGATCCCTCCTATATATAGAGGGGTACTGGGGGCTTCTCAAAGTAAAACTCAAAACATTAGTTTCTCTACAAAGTTGTCATCTCTAGTTGTAGTAACTGAGAGAGCCCACGTAATTTCTACCTGACCAGGGAGACATAGCAAGGGAAAGACAACTACTGGATAACAACTGGTGGTGGGAGAGTGTGTCGGTAACTAGTACACCAAAATAAGGGGATGACTCCTTCTAGTGTCTTGTGGGACATGACGACTAGAGTTCCCAGTGGTTCGTGTGGTCAATCTGTAGAGGCAAGAGGTTTCTATCACTCAGGAGGACGATGGTCAACCGTAGTCCAGGTCAGGACCAGGATCTGCGAAGACACCGTCCAAGTCTAGGTGCTTGAAGACCGCACTAGATGTGAGGTATTGTTGTTGAGCAAGCCTCAAGACTAGGTACATCTCGCTAAAACCGTCTTTTCTATTTCATAGTTTTTGATGCGATCTGTTGTTTTACAATTTTTTGGTGAGATTTTTTTCTGGTTCTGCTACCTTCTCTATCCCACAAAACCCAACAGTGGTATCAGAGCCACGTCAACATTATATGTTTTTGAATTATTTGATATTTTCGATTCTTGGTTTTACACCTTTTATTTATTGCATGCGATGTGAATTTTTAAATGGCTTATATGCATGTCCAATTTAAATCATAAATATTCATATATGATATGGTATATAAATGTATTCGATACGCGTCACCTTAAAATGGTTTTTGGTGGATGTGTAGCATGGTTATGGCCTATAAACCACTATGTGTGCTTGGTTGGTTGTTGTTATTTTCATCCCAGTCTATGTATCGAGTCGCTTCTCCCAGTCTCGATGTAACTCTGGATAACTCGAGCTTTCTCTTCTACCTTTGCTTCCCCCCGAATGTAACTCGGGGTTTACCAAAGTAGTATGTAAAATAGGATAGTTTATTTCCTATTATGTCAATGATCAATGGGTGCCTAGACGAGCATTTGGAGGACCACGATGACCATCTCATGGAGCAAGACGATCAGCTGGTGGGCCAAGATGACCATCCCAAGGAGTGAGATAAGCCACTGGTGGCATGAGGAGATGCACAATGACTTGACGAACCGATCGTCTAGTGGCACCAAACCAACCGGCCAAGAGGTGAGTCGATCAGTCATGGGATGAGCATATCATCCCGGAATGGCTACAACACATGACTTCATGTTAAATAGGTTGATGCATCTGATGTAGACCTAGATGATCATAACTCCTTGTGGCTCAAGGAATTACAACGGAATGGCTATAATCATAGCTTTTATCGCTTCACATGTTTTCTTGTGGGATATAACATGTATATGATACATACTATGTATGTGGTGATTGGAAATGTATATGGATATAAATACCATACCCCTCATGATAATATTAAGTTTTAGATGCCTTCCATTAGTAGCACACATGAAAATCTTGATCGACAAGTGTAGACATCCCATGGGTGGTGTGTTGTCTATCTCATGGAAGTGTGATGGTAGTTGTGTGGGCCTTCCAAGCGGGGTGCACTTCTATCGTGTCGACTTTTGGGTCCAACTTAACTAAGTGGTCTTAATGGGATTAAGCACTTAGAGGCATGGATATGTTCATGGCAAAGAGTTGTGCATGTCATCTATCCAAGAGTAGCATATGATGTAATTGGTAAGTGTTACCTACCTTAATAATTGGTTATGGATTCTGGTGTTGTCTGGGTAATAATGCAATTATTTTGGATCTTGGCTCACTAGAAGGTTGTACGATGCAATCTTCTAAATTTATGGTGAGGGATATCAGTTTGATCAAAATAGTTGGATCTATGATTAATTAAAGGCCTAATTAAATATCATCAAACTTTATTCAAATAAAATCAAATCAAAAATTAGTTTTTGACAAAATGCAAATGTTTTCTCTTATAGAATCAAATGGCAAAGAAATCATCTTTTAAATAAGGCAAATTAAGTGACATAAATTTCCATAATTAGTTAAGGACTATGGGATGTGTTCTGCATAATCCTAAGATATCGTAGCCTTAGAATCCCCTTCATGTATGCTTAAGGCATTGTTTGAGGTTGATAAGAAGAAGGATAGTTCCATGATAATGATCAGTGGAATGGAATCAAAGGACAAAGGCAAGGGAGAGAAGGGTTCTCTCGCCAAGCTGAAAACCATGTTTTCTGTGCTCAAAATATGGAGAGGATTGAAGAAATCATGAAATATGAAGCAAGAGATAGAGATCTATACTTTAGATGAGTACTTGATACAGAATGTGGATCACACATTTGTTCAAATGTGAAGGATCTGAAAAGAAGTAGGCCTTTAGGGAAAGGTGAGGTTGAGCTATGTGTTGCTAATGGGGAAAGAGTTGTCTCCAGTGTCATAGGAACCTATGATTTATCTCTACCTTGTGGCTTGATAATAGAGTTACAAAACTTCTATTATGTACCTTCCATAAATAAGAATATCATTTTTGTATCTTGTTTGGACAAGGATGGATTTGAATATCCAATTAAGAATGGAAGATATTCCATTTCTAAAGATGGGATCTTTTATGGCAGTGCCCCAATGTCTTAAGGTATATATTTGATAGATCTACAGACAAGTGTATACAAAGTAAACACCAAACGACAGAAACTCAATGACTCAAACAAGACATACCTTTGGCATTTTTGTTTAGGGCACATAAAGGAGAATCACATATCTAGACTCCATAAGGATGGTTATCTGGATTCTTTTAATTACAAATCAATAGAGACATGTGAATCTTGTTTGTTGGGCAAGATGACCAAGGATCCCTTTTTAGAAAAAGGTGAGATAGATAGTGATCTATTAGGACTCATACATACTGATGTATGTGGGACTTTTAGAACAAGTGCTAGAGGTGGGTATCAGTACTTCATTACCTTTACTAATGACTTTAGTAGGTATGGCTATGTTTACCTGATGAAATATAAGTTTGAAACCCTAGAAAAGTTCAAGGATTTCATGAATGAAGTATAGAACCAGCTTGGCAAAGGTATTAAGGCACTTCGATCCTATCAAGATGGAGAATAACTAAGCCAAGAGTTTGATGACCTTTTGAGAGCCCGTGGTACTGTATCACAATGGACTCCACCTGGAACACCACAACATAATGGTGTGCCAGAAAGTAGGAATCACACATTATAGGATATGGTGCAGTCTATGATGAGTTTTGCAATCTTCCAGCTTCCTTCTGGGGTCATGTTCTTGAAACCGTCGTGTTTACACTTAACCATATACTATCTAAATTGGTTCAAAAGACACCATATGATATATGGCATGGGAAGCATCCCAATGTGTCTTTTATGAAGATTGGGGTTGTGAAGCTTATGTCAGGAAAATGTTTTCTGAAAATCATGGACCCAAATTGGATAAATGTTATTTTGTTGGATACCCTTTGCGATGTAAAGGATATTACATTTATTCCCAATCTGAAAACAAAGTGTTTGTTGCCAAAGATGTTGTATTCCTAGAGAAGGAATTTATTTCCAAAGGAAACAATGGGAGGAAAGTGGAACTCAAAGTGGTTTGAGACCCACAAGAAAACATTGAACCAATGGATGTACAAGAGGAAGATAGAGATTTACAAGTGGTTGTGGACTCTCAATCTCCTCAAATAACACAGGGACCTCATAGATCTAGTAGGTCACACCTTAAACCTAAGAGATTTGGATATTTTGTAACTCAGGAAGGCGGTGAGTTGGTCATAGATGATGAGCTAACTACCTCTCTAGAAAATATGGAGGGACCAGATTCTAAGAAATGGCTTGAGGGCATGAGATATGAGATGGAATCCATGTATACCAATAAGGTATGGACCTTGGTTGAACCACCTGAAGCGGTAAAACCGATAGGGTGCATGTGGGTATTCAAGAAGAAGACCGAAACGGATGGAAATGTGCAAACTTATAAAGGAAGATTGGTTGCAAAGGGTTTTAGACAAGTTCAAGGTGTTGACTATGATGAAACCTTTTCTCTAGTTTCCATGATTAAGTCCATCATGATCATGCTTTCTATTGCATCCTACTATGACTATGAGATTTGGCGGATGTATGTTAAAACTACATTCCTTAGCAAGAATATAGTGGAGGATGTGTACATGACACAACCAGAAGGTTTTATAGATCCAAAGAATGCCAATGAAGTCTGTAAGCTGCAAAGGACAATCCATAGATTGAAGCAAGCATCTCAAAGCTGGAATCTTCAATTTGACGAAGCAATCAAAGAGTTTGGCTTTAGTCAAAATGAATATGAACCTTGTGTGTACAAGAAGGTTAGTGGGAGAATGACTACATTCCTCATATTTTATGTAGATGACATACTATTGATGGGGAATGGCATCTCTACCTTAGAGAAGGTAAATAATACATGGCTTGGAAATACATTCTCAATGAAGGACTTATGATAAGCATCGTATATCTTGGGAATCAAGATCTGTAGAGATAGATCTAGAAGGCTTCTTGGACAAATCAGTGCTCATACATTGACAAGGTGTTAAAGGGGTTCAGCATGGAGAACTCAATGAGAGGAAACATACCCATGGTGCGAAGAGTTACTGTCTCTAGATCTCAGTGTCCCTGATCTTGTGAAGAGAGGGAGCATATGAATGGGATTCTGTATGCATCATCCATTGGATCCATAATGTACTCAATGTTGTGCACCCCTCTAGATGTCTCATATGCACTCAGCATGACCAGTAGGTACCCCTCAGATCCCAGAGATGCTCACTGGAAAGTCATGAAGTACTCGATAAGGACTAAGGATCAATTCCTCATTTACAGGGGTGAGGAAGAGTTGGTGGTAAAGGGTTACATTGATGCAAGCTTCTAAATTGATAAAGATGATTACAGATCACATTCAGGATTTGTGTTTTGCCTGAACAATAGAGTTGTGAGTTGGAAGAGTTCCAAGCAAGAGACAATTGCAGATTCTACTACAAAGGACAAGTATATTGCTGCATCCCATGCAGTTGAGGAGGCTATGTGGATCAAGAAGTGCATCTCTAAACTTGGGGTGGTTCTGCGTAGTTGTGATGCAATTGAGCTTTATTGTGACAACAATAGATCTATTGCTCAAGCTAAAGAACCCATATCACATCAGCAGTCCAAGCACATACTAAGGTTCTTCCATATCATACAAGAGATTGTATAGTGAGGATATGTGAAGATTTGTAGAGTACCAACTGAAGACAATATTTTTATCCCCTAATGAAGGTACTTTCATAGCAGAAGCATGACAATCATGCTACGTCACCAAGACTGAGGCTCCTGGGTGATTGGCTCAAAGTGTAAGTGGGAGTCTGTTGGTATGTATGCCCATAGAGCAGGTCATATGATGATTGTAATGGGATACTTTGTAAATGATTTGAATAATAATAAAGGTCATTTCCATCTATACGTTTTTAACTATTTTGAGATAATGGTATAACATGATAGATGTCTAAAGAATTGTTTTACTCAATGACGTATGCCTTCGGGTTGAGGACCTGAACGATGGGATCATACAGATGTTAAGATTGTACATTCTTGTTTTTTCCCTAGTCAGTTGTTATTGTGAAAATAACCATAGACATCAATAACACATAAGACTAGAGTCTGTGTTGGTTGATGATAGAATCTCATTAGTCATGATATAGGTTATCAAACCAAGCGCATAGATACATGTTAGAGAAAATTGTATCAAACAGACCCACCATAAGAGTGATGCATGGAAACCACACTTGGTTATTCATGATCAGCTCTTATAGTATTGGTGGTGATTGTGGTTCTTAGACTAGGCACTGGTGTACAACTGTGGTTCTTTTCACTTGGGTAGCACTGATGTGCGACTAGGCACCACTCTTTGCTTGTGAAGTCATAAGTGGTTATGGACTTTCACTGCCAATGTGAAATGGAACCTATAGGGTCACACACATAGGATTAACTGGAAGAGGAGTTTATCCAAGAATGATGTTTAGATTTATTACTAAAGTGTTTAGGTACTCAAATAAACATTCAATCAATATACTTGACCCATAATCATCAAGTTCAAATGTTGAACCAATTGATTAGAGTGTTAGATGGATTGAGAACTACATGACTAATTTCTGCACAAATTGGACCACCAACCGACTGGTTCACTTGGTGAACCGATTGACTCACGGTAAGTGAGACAATCGGTTCACCTTGTTGAACCGATCGGTTCAGCTAGACCAGATGAACGAGGTAGGGTTGTCCCCGTTTGTGAGAAAATATTTTTATTTCACTTGTACCATTCGATTGGGACAAGATTTAATATATACATTAATTAGAAACAAACAAGGAAAGTCAATTGGAGGAAAGTATGGGGAGTGGACTGACCGGTTCACTAAGTGAACTGACCGTCTAACACTCCCAACCGACCAAAATGACCTGCTCATCTACCGCAGTGAAATCAGTTCACTGAAATTTTAGACCCTTCTATTACCACTTTAATCCCACATTTGTCAAGGTTGAGAACCCTGACCTTGACCCTGACCCCCCTAATAGAGAGGGGTATTGGGGGCTTCTCAAAGTACAACTCAAAACATCAGTTGCTCTGCAAAGTTGTCCTCTCTGATTATGGTAACTGAGAGAGCCCAAGAAAGTGCTACCTGACCAGGGAGGCACAATAAGGGAAAGACAATTGCAGGATGACAACTGGTGGTGGGAGAGTGTTTGTGACTAGTACACCAACAGAGGAGTATGACTCCTTCTATTATCCTATGGGACATGATGACTAGAGTTCCCTATGGTCCGTGTGGACTATCTATAGAGCAGGAGGTTTCTACCGCTCAGGAGGACGACGGTCAACTGCAGCCTGGGTGAGGACCAGGAGCTGCACAGACACCATCCAAGACTAGGTGGTTGAAGACTGCAATAGCTACAAGGTATTGTCACTGAGAAAGCCTCAGGACCAGGTACATCTTGCTAAAACCATCTTTCCTATTTCATAGTCGTTGATGCGATCTACTATTTTACGGGTTTGTGGTGAGATTTTTTTTGCTGCCTTCTCTGTCCCACAAAACCAAACACATACATCACCATCAGGTTCTCATCATCTTAACCCTAGTTAAATCCATTTTAGGGTTTACCTAATCTCAGTAGGATATTTCCATTATCACTTGCATTGTTGTCTTGAAATTAGATTACTGATGTGATAATCTAGTTATGTTCCAAAATTAGGCTTCATTAACTGATAATTATTTGTCACAAAATGATGTGCATATATTAACCCTAAGTTACATGCATTAACCTAAATTAGTGTTTTATAACCATGTATTATGAGTCATTACCATATTATCATGAATTATGTGTATCATCATGAACTCAGAGCTTGATATAAGGTTCCATATACTAATATGAGCTTACACTATAATTTCTAGGATTTCTTGAGAATCTTAGTAATTATTGCATATTAATTAGATTTATTAGACCTAATTAGACATATGGAACAAATTACATGATTTCATGCATCAATATCATAATTACTGACATTAGATGGAATATAAACCACAATTAGGATTTAATGGAACATTCTCATAATTTTGGTCGTCATTTGATATTTATTACTCATGAAACTAGTGTAAAACATCTTAAATGATATCATATATATATTTATCCATAAAAACTCTAGTATTATGCTTTCAGTTTGTTCTAGTCTTGTTTTTAGAATTTTGATATATTACTTGTAATATTTTGATAAACATGCAAATTTCTATGAATTATTGAAGATCCTTGCATTTACTAAATTATTTACCTTTATGTGCTAATCTGAACCCACCACCTGGCCAGCAAATGGTGTGGCACCTTCTTTGCCTTATTGTGGTCCGACCAATTTGGGTTGGTTCTCGCATTTTGACCCAATTTAGGGTTTGTTTGGCTAGTTTAGGAATTGTATACGGTCCATGCTCTATTTATTTCTCCCAATGTCTTTCATTCTACGCGATACTCCTGTCCATCAAGTTTTTCCGCCACTGCCTGAAGCCCGACGAATCCATGTGTCATCTATTCTGGCATGTGTGGGTGCCTCTACGAAGAAGATCTCTAGTAGGGGATCTCCGATGATTGAACCAGACTCTCCTTTTTCCTCTTTTGTGTAGAGAATCATTCCATGTTCATATGCGCCCGCCATGTGTGTCTTTCATCCACCCAAGCCACCGATGTTAAAGGACAGTGATCAACCACCCTCTTCCTGATATTCTTATTCCACTAGGACGCTCATCATCTTCCACTCCTCGAAGGGATGCTCATCGAGGCTCTAGTCATGAAGCCGAAGCTCTACATCTACAAGCAAATTTCCATGGCTACTACTGCAGAGCGGCATGGCAAAGGAATTGTTCCTACCACAAAGCTCCTCACCTCTAGACTCCCAGCCTTTGTGGCGGTAGGGCTTGCCAGTAGGAAATCCCATCAAGTTTTCTCTCCTTATCATTGGTGGTTTTACTGGCCATGGTCGTTGCTTCAAGATGGCAATGACGAGATAAGATTATTGGTGGAGAGTTCTCCTCGCACGCTTCCAAATACATTGATAGCTACTTCGGAAACTCGGTTATCAATTCTTGGCACACAACTAAGAGGTTCAGGATGCTCAGTGTCTCCCTCTCAACAAACTCCTCTAGTCTATAAGGATGCAGTCTGTCTTGCCAGAGTAAGAAAACTGTCTGTGCAATTTCTCTCCAGTGTGCACATCTTCAGAGGTCACGGTGTAGAGGTTGGACCCATCTACCCCACGTCTCAGCCCCCAAAACTGGGGAGTTGAAGATTAGATGCTTATCCTTAGATCCATCACCAACGACCTAGATTGAGACCAGCAACAAGCCAATCTGTGTCAACATACTCAAACGAAGACTAGGGTTGTGTGGCATATACACTGATTAGAAACATAGGGCAAATGACTTATATCTTCATCCAAAACCATTATAACACATCCAATATTTAAACAATTTAAAACCTAAATAACTCCCTCTTGAATATTGTAATTTCCTCCAAATTTTAACCATAGATCTATCATCAGTCAATCTACATTCCATTTCATTTTGGTGCCAAATTTGACTATTTGACATGTCAATTAAATACTTCACAGAGGTATAAACATAGGTATTTGAATCATAAAAATAACATCCATCACCACTCAAACTTTACCAAAACACTTGGAACTCTCAAGACAACTCAACATGTGAGTTCCAATATGTTATTGGATATTAAAGGATTCAAAAGAGCACTCTATCACATCCTACACACCTTAAGATAAATTTCATCCTCGAAATTAAAAAAAAGTTCAGTCTATCACATAGTATACATCTTAAAAGAATTTTTTTCGTCAAAATTAAGCTATCCTCTTACTTCAAGGAACATCATCCATTTCTCGGTCACCACTGTATGTGCAATATATCCACATAGGATACCTAGAACCAGATATCCAAAGCAAATATAAGATATTTTAAAAGCATTTCAGGTGAACCCCTCAACATATAAAAAGATGCAGAAGCTTAGGTTGTGTCACATTTCAAATTAGATTTTTTTGTACTAATTTCACCCAAGTATAAGATTGAAATAATAGATTATACATGTCATTTTTAACATTTTAGGATTTATGTAACATCCCAAGATTTGAGGCCTCGGATAACATGATCTTAAAAGGAATGATTGGGCTACCCATATGACCAAGGTGCACCTCCTTTTCTGGGATCCCATCATTGGGAACTCCATAGTTAAGTGTGCTCAACTTGGAGTAGTACTGGGATGGGTGACCAATAAGGAAGTTGACCCCGGCTTGCGCGTGAGTGAGGACAAAGTGTGCATTTAAGGCTAGTGGTGGTCTGTGGGGCCATTCGTCATTCCTGAAACCTTACTAGAGCCTTGGGCAGTGGGATCGGGTGTTACAAATGGTATCAGAGCCATAACCCCTCCAGTAGGTCATGCCCACATGGTCCTGTGGCATGCTAGTCTTGAGTCGTGCGGTCCAGGCATGTAGGAAAGGGATGCCCATGGTTGACGTAACCACCCTTGTGGTGGTATTCTATGATCGGGAACTGGGTGTCCATGGGCCATTGTGGGTCTGCACTAAAATGGGGTCAGATTATGAGGCCATATAGTTGAGCCTTGATGAGGACATCAAGAGTCTAAGTGGGGGAGATTGTAACATCCCAGGAATTGAGGCCTCGTATAACATGATCTTAAAAGGAATGATTGGGCTACCCATATCACCAAGGTGCACCTCCTTTTCTAGGAGCCCATCACTGAGAACTCCATAGTTAAGCGTGCTCAGCTTGGATTAGTACCGAGATGGGTGACTAGTCGGGAAGTTGACCCCGGATTGCACGTGAGTGAGGAAAAAATGTGCGGTTAAGGCTAGTGGTGGTCTATGGGGCCAGTCGTCATTCCTGAAACCTTGCTAGATCCTTGGGAAGTGGGCCTGGGTGTTACAAACTAAAATAATCATGCCATTCCCTTTAATTACTCATGTCATCAAGATCTATTAAACCTAGCTCGTTTCCTAGGGTTTCTAGTCCACTTTTAGGGTTTCCATTTTAATTAGGTTTTTTCCTTCATCTTTTACTATTTTAAGCCCTAATTTTATACGATTACTCATAAACCCTATTTATCTCATCTATTCTTCATGAAAGATATTAAGGTTATCTTTTAACAACATATAACCCTAATTTCAGAAAAAGGTCTAATTAACCATCAATTAGGTTCATTATGCCTCTTTTACATTAAAGCTACCATTTTTATCCTTTTAATCCATGACAAGATCATTATGCACATTTATCATCAACTCATAGTTCATTATGGTCTAATTAACATATGAACTCTTATTTGTCATTAATTCTACCTTTATCCATTAGAAAACCCAAATTACTACATTAAAGGTATTTGTCCACAATTAGGAACTTTTAAACTCGAAATAGCTTAGAATTATCTTATCTCAACTTTAATCATGAAATTGATCAATTAAAACCATTATTAGTCTCATTCACTAATATTAGGGTTTCAAGGCCCATTAAACCATATTTATGCACATGAAACTCTAAATTGACCAATTATGTGCAACGTTCATCCTTTTTGTCCTAATGTTCTTTTTTATCATTAACAGGTTAATACTGACTTTAATCATCCATTAAATCCTACTAAATATATTAATCAACTCAAAATAGGGTTTCTTAATCTTTAATTGATTAAAGTTGATAACTTACTCTACTTATCGAATTGCAAGAGGAATCAAGCTTCAATTATATTTTTATTGCATTCCTCGTGTTTTCTGAGCAAAATGCATATATTATGTGTATTCATCCGAGCTATGGTTAGTTAGATATGATTTTTGCAAAATATTACTTACCAGATCCAATCAGAAAGTGCCAAGCATCCTCTCCATGCAACGTATCTCGACTTGCTTGAAAACATAATGAAATGTCGTATTTGCCCTTGGTTAAGTAACTCAGCTCTTCAGCCTGCAGAGGGAAAAACTGTCCAATGACCTAAAGGGTCATCTTCCTCCTCTGGAAACCATGTGCGGCCGCTGACCTGTAGCCTTGCGCGGGCTTTCCTCACCTCCCGGGACCACGAACGTCGCTAAAACTCACTTCCCTATCTCCGCCTATCTCTGGCGCACCCAGAGCACCCCCTGTTTGTGACCATGGCGGCTGTTTCAAGCACCCTCAGCCTACGCTTTGCGGCTGGACGTGTAGCCTGTTGCAGGTCGTCTGCGTGAGATCCAAGCTCGGAGATGGCAACCAATCATCCCCAGGTCACCGTAGGGTCATCAGGCTTCTGTCGCACTTCCTCCTTGTCCCCTCATTGCCTCAGGGTTCAAACTACTTTCTCCGCTAGGGTTGAATGAAGAAGACAAAGGAGAAGAGGGAGAGAGATACGTGGGATCTCCTTTGGCTTGTCCATGGGCTCTACCCTTATATAGGGGAGGGTGATCGAAGCCCTAGGATGTCTATCCACAGAATAACAAGTCCCTTTCCCATTAGGAAAACAAGTTCCTTAGTTAGCAAGTATTCTCTTTCCTTTTAATAATTGCTTGGTAATCCACATACTTTATTTGTTAGGAATTCTAAAATCATCTCTTTTATTCTCCTTATACTTGACTTTTAATCCATTTGGCACGAATTTATATTTCCTTTTAGTAGAAAATACCTATTTTTTAATAATGCCACAAAATTCATTAATTATGCATCACATTATCCTCTTATTTTTCTTTATTGGTATTTTCTCTTTCTTCCTCTTTATTGGGGCTCCTTAGACCCCAAGAAACTCTAATAGTTCAAAATCCTTTTTTAGTGGATACTCATTATCCTTCTAGATGCATTTATATCCATTATTTCACATTATCTTACTTATTTCATTATTAAGATATTTCTTTTCAAGGATTTCTCTTTATCTTTCTTTTTATTTTCATCATTGGCATTCCATTTAATATTAGAAACCTCATGGATACGAAAATTCACCAAGGATATCTCAATTATACCTCTTTCCACTTATTTTCCACATTTTATCATCATTTTCAATTTCTTTCTTTACAAAGAAATATTTAATGATCTTTTCTTTTCTTATTGCACTCTCTATGCAACTTTGGACTCCTTGGAACCCAAGGAACCCAAGAGGCACGAAATCCCTCTTTGGATTTTTCCTTCTAGAGGTTTCCACAATTTTCTTTTCTCTATTTTCTTATTTACTCAATATTAGAGTTTCTTTTGTCCTTTCTTTGTTATTGGGCCCAATAGCCAATAAATCCCACAAAATAATCATGTAAACGAAATTCATTTATTCCAAACAAATCATATCATTATTTGTTCTAATATCTTTAATATGAGAAATTACATTTCTCACCAAATGAACCCAAAAATTGGGTTTGTAATATCCCTCCCCTCTTATAAGAATTTTGTCCTCAAAATTCAATCAAGAAAACAAACAATTCAGGATAAAAAATTTCCATGTCCATCATTGGCCCCTATGTGTCTTTACCTTATCCATGGCGCTTCCAAAGAACATTTATCATCACATATTCTTTTCTATGAGTTCTTTCACATTGGCATCTATAAACCTCACAGGTGACTCAGGTCATTTCAGCCTCCCTTAGGGCTCACTAGGTTCATTGTTCCACACATGGCCTGGGTTCCTCACATAGTGCTCTAAATTGGACACATGGAACTCATCACACATTACTCCATCCTAAGGGGTAAGGTCAAATATAACCTTCTCCACCAATTTATCTCAAATGGACCCATGTATCGGGGAATCAGCTTTCTTAGCTATAGTTCAAAGGGGTCGGATTTTCATATCACATATTTTCTCACAGTGAAATACATGTCAGTCTACTTTGCATCAGCTCATGACTCATGTCGTCCCTAGGCTCCTTTCAGCCATTGCACGATCAAAGCGACTTCATCTACACACACTGTGGTTCTTTTCTGACCATCGCGAGGTCCCTTCACCAACATCACCTTAATGAAGTGTTGAACGACACAACCTCCCTTATCGAGCCTCTTCACATCCCGATACTGGCTATGGTGGTTATCATCACATCTTACAGAAGACAAGAACTATCTCCAGATATCACCCTAAATGAGCACACATGCTCTCATCAAACCTTCTAGTATGGATTATACTAACCATTAGTTAGGGTGATAAACTGTACTAACATTGCGTTCTTCATGTACCTACTTCCTCCTCGTGGAAGTGAATCTTTAGACTATACTCCAGAACTTTTGAACTCACATCATGGTGTAGTTGAACCATCTCTCTCATACGTAGTTCAACCAGATCTGTCCCCTCACAGTACTCTTTCTTTCTCATTTCATCTAGGTAAGGTGATCTACTGTAACCAATATTGCATCTTAACCTTCCTTGGTCTAGGGGAGACTTGCCATGACATCCATAGTGATGAACTCCCATCCCCTCTTAGGGACTCTTTTATCCTCTATATCAATACATTGGGTTATTGGTGTTCGCCCTTCTCCTCATGTTATGCATGGCAACATACCACATGCAACTTTATCTTATGCATCCAAAGTACTATTGTCACTCACTATCTTCATAGTACAATGATTTATGGTGATCCTAAAATCATGATCTCCTGTAAGTCATGATTCCTCAAGATTGATTCCCCGGAAACCCTAAACCACTCTAGTCAGGGTTTCATCACCTTCTTTTCCAATGAAGTGTATCTGAGGTTCTACAACCATCCTTTTATCGCATCCAGGCTTGGGCTGGATAACCAAACAACCACTAACTCGATCGAAAGATCTGGTAACATCTGAGTGTTAAACAAACTTATCTCCTTTCTCAAACTTAGGGTTAGCCTAGAAACCTCTTCTAGCCTCTAGCCAAACTAGACAACTATATCTCAACCAGAGCATCAATTACCACTTCACATCCTTTGGTATTAGGTAATGTTGAAGACATACATATCCATGTATTCCACTTATCATCTCATCTTAAACTCTAGGTCTATCTTCATCAAGAAATTTTGAGCTCATCCACTCAGTTTGCAAACTCAACCTTGTATAACACATATCTCATGATAAAACATCCATACAAGATGACTACCTTATTTATCTTGGTGTTGGTAAACCATCCATGTATCATCCACTCCACAAGGGTATGTTATCATCTCTGTCCTCAAAATTCAATCAAAGAAACATACAATTCAGGATAAGATTTTTCCATGTCCATCATTGGCCCCTATGTGGCTTCACCTTATCCATGGTGCTTCCAAAGAACCTTTATCATCACATATTTTTTTCTCTGAGTTCTTTCACCTTGGCATCTATAAACCTCACAGGTGACTCAAGTCATTTCAGCCTCCCTTGGGGATCACTAGGTTCATTGTTGCACACATATCATGGGAACCTCACATAGTGCTCTAAATTGGACACATGGAACTCATCACACATTACTTCATCCTGAGGGGTAAGGTCAAACATAACATTCTCCATCAATCCATCTCAAATGGAACCATGTATCGGGGACTCAAATTTATTAGTTATAGCTCAGAGGGGTCAGATTTTCATATCACATATTTTCTCATAGTGAACTGCATGTCAGTCAACTTTGCATCAGCTCATGACTCATGTCATCCCTAGGCTCCTTTCATCCATTGCATGATCAAAGTGACTTCATCTACACACACTATGGTTCTTTAATGACCATCGTGAGGTCCCTTCACCAACATCACCTTAATGAAGTGGTGACCGACACAACCTCCCTTATCGAGCCTCTTCACATCCTGATACTGGATATGGTGGTTATCATCACATCTTACAGAAGACAATAACTATCTCCAAATATCACCCTAAATGAGCACTCATGCTTTCATTAGACCTTCTAGTCTAGATTATATTAACCATTAGTTAGGGGTGATAAATTGTACTAACATCGAGTTCTTCATGTACCTACTTTCTCCTCATGGAAGTGAATCTTTAGATTATACTCAAGAACTTTTGAACTCGCATCATGGTGTAGTTGAACCATCTCTCTCATATGTAGTTCAACCAGATTTGTCCCTTGACAGTATTCTTTCTTTCTCATGTCATCTAGGTAAGGCGATCTACCGTAACCCATATTGCATCTTAACCTTCCTTGGTCTAGGGGAGACTTACCATGACATCCATAGTGATGAACTCCCATTCCCTCTCAAGGACTCTTTAATCCTCTATATCAATACACTAGGTTATTGGTGTTTTCCCTTCACCTCTTGTCATGCATGGCAACATACCACTTGCAACTTCATCTTAGGCATCCAAAGTACTATTGTCACTCACTATCTTCATAGTACCATTATGTATGGTGATCCTAAAATCATGATCTCTTGTAAGTCATGATTCCTCAAGATTGATTCCTTGGAAACCCTAAACAACTCTAGTTGGGGTTTCATCACCTTCTTTTCCAAAGAAGTGTATCTGAGGTTCTACAACCATCCTTTTATTGCATCCAGTCCTGGGCTGGCTAACCAAACATCCACTAACTCGATCGACAGATCTGGTTACATCTTAGTGTTAACCAAACTTATCTCCTTTCTCAAACTTAGGGTTAGCCTAGCAACCTCTTCTAGCCTCTAGCCAAACTAGACAGCTATATCTCAACCAAAGCATACATTACCACTTCACATCCTTTGGTATTAGGTAATGTTGAAGACATACATCTCCATGTATTCTACTTATCGTCTCATCTTAAACTCTAGGTCTATCTTCATCAAGAAACTCTTAGCTCATCCACTTGGTTTGCAAACTCAACCTTGTATAACTCATAGCTCATGATAAAACATCCTTATAAGATGACTACCTTATTTCTCTTGGTGTTCGTAAACCATCCATGTATCATCCACTCCACAAGGGTATGTTATCATCTCTGTCATCAAAATTCAATCAAGCAAACAAACAATTCAGGATAAGATTTTTCCATGTCCATCTTTGGCCCCTATGTGGTTGTACCTTATCCATGGCACTTGCAAAGAACCTTTATCATCACATATTATTTTCTCTGAGTTCTTTAATCATTGGCATTCCTTTTAATATTAGAAACCTCATAGATACAAAAATTCACCAAGGATAACTCAATTATACCTCTTTGCACTTATTTTCCACATTTTATCATCATTTTCAATTTCTTTCTTAACAAAGAAGTATTTAATGATCTTTTCTTTGTAACACCCGGGCCCAATACCCAAGGATCTAGCAAGGTTTCAGGAATGATTACTGGCCCCACATACCACCAGTAGACTTAATTGCGTGCTTTGTCCCCACTCACGCGCAAGCCGGGGTCAACTTCCCGACTGGTCACCCATCCAAGTACTACTCCAAGCTGAGCACATTTAACTATGGAGTTATAAGAGATGGGATCCCAAAAAAGGAGGTGCACCTTGGTGATATGGGTATCCCAACTTTTAAGATCATGTTATCCAAGGCCTCAAGTCCTAGGATGTTACAATCTCCCCCACTTAGAGTCGTGACGTCCTCGTCAAGGCTAAACTATATGGCCTCATAATCTGACCCAATTTCAGTGCAGACCCACAATGGCCCATGGATACCCATCTCCCGATCATGGATTACTAGCACAAGGGTGGCTATGTCAACCATGGACTACCATTTCCTACATGCCTGGACCGCACAACTCAAGACTGGCATGCCACATGCCCATGTGGGCCCCACCTACTGGAGGGGTTATGGCTCTTATACCAATTGTAACACCCAGGCCCACTTCCCAAGGTTCTAGCAAGGTTTCATGAATGATGACTGGCCCCACAGACCACTACTAGCCTTAGCTGCACGCTTTGTCCTCACTCACGCGCAAGCTGGGGTCAACTTCCCGACTGGTCACCCATCCTGGTACTACTCCAAGCTGAGCACACTTAACTATGGAGTTCTCAGTGATGGGCTTCCAGAAAAGGAGGTGCACCTTAGTGATATGGGTAGCCCAATCATTCCTTTTAAGATCATGTTATCCGAAGCCTCAAATCCTAGGATGTTACAATTTACATCCTCATTCTATCCAAACATTAGGTTCTAACATTATGTCCTTGTTTTGAGAAAAGTTATTGATAAATTAACTCAATTTACCCATACATATCATAACAAGGTTTCATCGTCATTATATTGTGCAAAATTGTTAGAACATGTTCAACATTAAAATATGTCGTTTAGGAGGGAGTTAACTATAGTTAACCCACTTTATCCATCTAGATTATATATAGGTGTCATAATCATTATGTTGTGCTATTTTTTTTCTAACTATATTTTTCATCTTTATTATACACTAAGATTAACACCTCATGTAACATGTTTCATTCATACGATCTTATTTCATTGCTCATAACAAATTGTAACATTTACTAGTGATTTCATTACAAGATTAGCCAATGATTTCACATAATCATCATTATTCATGTATACAGTTAACCATTTATGCATTGATATGTATTAAACCATTTCTAGATTTCCATCATATCATGTCTATATATCACATATCAAGATTAGATCACATCCTAACATATATTATATCATGGTGGTGCTAAACAAACTTATCTGACTGACTTGTTTAACATATATCAAAACTTCATCTAGTCCAACTGGGGTTCTCCTGACCCATATCATGAGGGTGATATCATGCTCAGTCTCTCTAAGCTAACTCAACTCTATGAGTATTTCATATGAATATACTTTATCTTTCCTCCCTTAGTCTAGGGTTCTCAAATTACCTCATTGGCACTAGTGAATTAACTTCGTAAGATATAGCCACATAAGCACAAATCGAAACATGATACTCTCTTCTTAAGTTCTCCACCCACGAGATATGCTTATCCAAAACTCTCTTATATACGCAACCTCAGGATTCCTTTTCACATACTTCCTTAGCATAGAAATATGTAACACATTATAGATCTTGTTGTAGGTAGGAGGAAGAGCTAAATGATATGCAGAGTCTCCAACCGTATCTAAGATTTCATATGGTCCAACATAGTGGGGACTGACCTTGCCTTTAACTTTAGATCTTGTAATAGATCATATAGGCTTGATCTTTAGGAACACATGGTCACCCACTAGGAAACTTACATCATACATCTTCTTGTTTGCATACATCTTATGTCAATCTTGTACACATTTCATACACTTCTTAATCAACTGAACCATCAACTTGAGCTTGAGGCTTTACAAGAACTTGCACGGTTGCCTCCTCTAGGGTATTGCGACTCTTTATCCCTCATCTAGATGGTAGGTACTCATATTCATATTCACTTTCACACATATAACGAGCCTTTCTCTATCTCTAGGGTTTTTTCCTCCCAAGGACATCTAGGGTTCAAGAATACTATGGGAATCACACATAGAGCAACTCAACTGTTTCACTTATAAGTAGTGTAGTTTAGGACATATCATAATACATATTTCTCATAGTTCTCATATCTCGAAGTTTAGGTTCTTGGACCATCTCCCTCGGGGTCTCACTCTCTCTCGAGTTATCCCTAAATCTGGTCCTAACAATAGAGGTCCTCCTTTGTAAAAGATCTTGAGGCTCATGTTGACTCACAACCTTGTCTAAACTTAGCCTATCTTAACTTAGAAAAGCATACATACTTGCATCATCAAAACTTATCTCAAATCCTCAAAATTGATCCTTAATCCTTAAAGACAACATTGATCATCATAGACCATATTATATCATCTATATATGGCTTAGATCTTATCATCTAAACATATTCCATCTATTTCATCTATCATATATTCTAACAAAGCTCTAGACATCTAATCTAGAACTACTCTCTATTCTATACTGATGTCATTCACTTTCACATAGGCTACATGATCACGTCCTACTCGTACTTGTATGGGGACACATTTTTGTAATACTTACATATATAATAAAATATGATATAGTTTTTCTCTGACAAAACATGCGTCAGAGAAAACTATCAAGGTTCAATTCAATTGGAATAAAAAACCAAATCCACAAAATGAGTGTCCCACACATAGTAGAGAGTCTAGTGTTATGTCACCTAGTGAAAAGGGTGTGAACAGGTGTAGCTACCGTAGACAACAAGTGTTATAAGTCTAGGATTAATCTTCCCTTGATGTACATCATTTCCAAATAATGTAACGTCCCATACTGCCACATTATATGGAAATAATGTAATCTTATGGCTTGCTATAAAACAAGCACTAGTCTAGACCTAGTTCTAGGACATCTAGGTGCTAACCTAGTGGCTAGGTCAGATCTAGTCTCTAAAAGACATCTAATCTAAAACTAAAAGATGTTCAAGTTCAAGGTTTTCTTTAGTTTTAAGTTGCATAATGACAAAATGTTAGGCCTTGCTATTATTCATGCTCTGATACCACCTGTGATGTCCCCAGATTTTCTAAAACTTAATCTGATGTGTGACATCAAAATTGGCCATCACCTCAATGAGAATCTCAATTAAAACACCAGACTCTAGGCTAAGAAGAATAAAATCAGAGGAAGTCAGGCATACAACTCACAACTATTTTGGTTCTTCAAGATCATATGTCCACAACCTAAAACAAAGATTACATGTGATACACGTCAACACAATATTCAAGAATATTGTATTGAGTATGCCTATGTGTCTTGTATACCTCTCATAACTAAGCTTGGAAATAAGATAAAATTAATACTTGGTAAGATTAAACAAATATAAGGAGAAAACAATAGTAGCACATATACATGAACAATAATAAAACCATACAACACATGTTGACCATTCAACATATAATTACAACATGAATTGTTATAACATTGTATATTACATATTGAACAACAAAATTTACATATACATGTACTTCCACTAAACAATAGGATCTTAACACAAGAGGTCCACCAGTACATCACCTCCAAAGATGTTTATTAATAAAAGAGAACACATATTTTAAGCTCATTTTCCATTATATATCCATGCATTGACCGTTGAAGGTTTTGATGCATTCTCTTCACTCTCAAGGAGCTCAATATTAAGTCATTTATGATCTCCTGCCAAAGAATTAGATCATATGTACAATGTGACTGACTACCAAAGAGTTAAGTCACTTCTAAGCACTCTACTACCAAAGAGTTTAGTGATTTCATATAACGGAACAAATATATTATATTTCATGTGTTCATAGCCATAAGTATGGTAAATCAAGCAACATATAATGCAATAACAATTATTTCATCCAATATCATATGCCAAATATTTTACTACACATATAACACAAGCATATTGTATAATAAGCCAAGCAAGAGGTAATGACATACCTTGATCATAGATATACTAATTCCCACATAACCAATGTCAACTATATCCTTATCAAACCTGATTAAGACAAGATCATACATCACCATCAGGTTCTCATCATCTTAACCCCGGTTATATCCATTTTGGGGTTTACCTTATCTCATTAGGATATTTCCAATATCACTTGCATTCTTGTCTTGAAATTAGATTACTAAAGTGGTAATCTAGTTACATTCCATAATTAAGCTTCATTAATTGATAAATAATTTTACATAATGATGTGCACATATTAACACTAAGTTACGTGCATTAACCTAAATTAGGGTTTCAAACCATGTATTATGAGTCATCACCATATTATCATGAATTATGTGTATCATCATGCTCTCAAAGTTTGACATAATGTTCCATATACTGATATGAGATTTCTCTATAATTTCTAGATTTCTTGAGCATATTAGTAATTATTGCATATTAATTAGGTTTATTAGCCCTAAATGGACATATGGAACAAAGTACTTGATTTCATGCATCAATATCATAATTACTGACATCAGATGGATTATAAACCACAATTAGAAGTTAATGGAACATTCTGATAATTTTGTTCATCATTTGATATTTATTACTCATGAAACTTGTGTAAAACATTTTACATGATATCATATATATTTATCCATCAAAACTCCTGTTATAACCACATCTTAGCTTAATTGGTAAACTAGGGTTTACCTGAATGATTACATGCTTAATTGAATTGATCATTTCTTAAATCTAATTAATGATGACAATTCAATTATGATGTTTTAAACCTAATAAGAACTTTAAGGGTGCTTTTACTTTGACAAATTAGGGTTTGAGAAATATAAACCCTAGTCGGCTGAAACTAGGGTTTACTTGCATGATTGTATGCTTAACTAAGTTGATCATTTTTAAAGCTTGATTAGTGATGGTTGTTAAGTTTTGATGTTTTTAATATAATGAGAAGTTTTAATCATACTTTGATTCACATATTTAGGTTTTAAGATTTAGAAACCCTAATCATCTCAAATTATGGTTTTGACGACATATGAATACAAAATTTTATAAGTATAGTGTCTCACTAAATGATTTTTAGTATTTTATGTGTAACTCTGATTGGATTCATATTTATATATAATATGTATAACTAAATCTTACATTTTATTGAAAATTTTCAGAATATGTGGATGTTCTTTGAAAGTCATTCTCGGTCGAGATATACTTCAACCGACCATGCTGAAAAAATGTTGTTTAGCAGTATATTGTTTGATTTTAATTTTTTATTGGTAACTATAAATGATCTGAAATTTTTACTGGAGATCTGAAACTCAATATTAAACAACATATAAAATTTTTATAATTTTTGGAGGATCTGTTATCTATTCAGTAGATGAATTACATTAACAGTTTTATAATAGAAAATTCAGCTGAGATAAGAGAAAGTATAGTGAGCGGTCAATGTGCAACTGACCCAAGCAGCTCAAATTCTCTATATGGTCAACCTATCACACAAGGAGCTCTCATAATTTTTGATTCAATCCAGAGAATTGAAATCCTAGAGAGAGAGGGAGAGTTAGGGTTTGAGAGGAGAAAGTGATGGAGATGCTGATTTAGTGTTTCTCTATCCGAGATATGATGAAATCAAGTAATTTTAGCTTCTTTGCATAGACTTTAATGGTGAATCTTCTCTCGCATGTCAAGATTCCATCCCTCCTCTAATTTGATCTGAAATGGTACCAAAATTTCCCCTTTTCTCACTCTTTCTTCATTATTCCTCATTTTTAGGGTTTCCGAGTTGAAAGGAAGAAGAATTGGGTGAATTGCTAGGGATTTCATTTGAATTTGAGATTTTCAGGGATGAGCTTCGTTTTTAAGGTCTTTTCACACCTTAGGGTGAGTAGGAACTTCCTTTAAATAGTATATTGCATGAAATTTGGTTAATTCATCCATAATCTTTAATTTCTTAATATGCGACTACAAACCCTGAATTGTCTGTTAGATCTAAGTTATTGCAAAATGATATGAAATGGAATCTTCCTCTATTTGAATGAATTTTAGATGATAAAATCATATTAGAAATGTATACAATATATACTAATGAGAATTCCCTTAGTATTCACATAGGTTGCAAGAGTAAACTGAAATATAGGGAATTTGTCTATGACTAAAATTGCTGTATAATTAAATAGAGAAATTTGTTTATCTGGATCCCCTTGGTTATGAATGATTGTTTATCTAAATTCATAGTGCATATATGTCAGATACTATCTTGGATTACATTTAAGGTGAATAGTGTTTGTTTGATATCTTAGTAAAGAGAGTGAAACCCTAGATGCGAGGAAAGTTGGATATTTACGAATAGATATCCTGAAATCCATTTGAAGGGATTTTCTTGACACGATATACTTTATTTAATCAATTTTACTCAATTAGATGATTTAGTTGATATTCTTGATTTCTGCCTAGATGACAATAAATGAAAAGAATTGTTTTTAATTCAATTTATAATATACCTCAAACCATGTTCTAACTATGATCTGAAATTGTTTATGTGATGGCATGGATATAGATATCCATGTATCTTTAATAATAGAGAATTTATAAGTTGATTGAGAATCTTCTGAAGATTTGAATTATTAAGTTATTCGGGTGCTTGAACAACATTATAGCTGAAGTTTAGATTTAAGCTTGATTGATCTTACTTATATTCCTAGTGCATTCAATTCTACATGTGTGATCTCTTTGATTGATATATAGACAATAGAGTTTCTGATTTTCATAATACATATCCCGTGAATAGCAAGTACATAATCAAGGATGGAAACCCAATCTAGTATGCTTTTAAAAGTATACATATCTAATTTAGTATTAAATGGTTGATTGAGATGAGTAATGTGATATTGTGGGTTTTTAGCTGAATATTATCTTATATGCATGTATGATTTGTTTACGAGATTCAGATTCTCTAATTCAAATATTTGTCATGAAATGATAAGTTATTATGCTATTGCAAGTGGAGAGAAGTGACATGCCCTAGATTGGGATGTTATTGATGTCATGCATATATGTGTGAAATGTTGAATGAGAATACTTGTTTAGTAGATGTCATATATGTTTGAATACATGAGAAATTCTATATGTGCATGAGTAAGGAGAAACCCTAAGAAAAGGGTAAACAATATGTTATGCATTCAGTTCAGTATTATCAATGAATTCAGTTCACTAGTCTGAGTAGTCAATAAGATATAGAGTTAAAAGAAATCAGTCTAAGAGAAAGATATAATCAAGTTATAATAGACTTAGCAGCCCTGAACACCGTAGAGCCCCTATGTGAGGTCTGCGCCTTAGGGGTGAAATGGCCTAACCCTGGCAATGTCCAGTATACGGGGGTTGAAACATACCAATAGGCGATACAGGGGATGAAGCCCTAGTGGAAGTCTCCTTAAATTATAGTTTGTTGTATCCAACATCAGCCAGAAGTCATGGTGGCACTAGAGTACAGAAAAGCCAAGAGGTGGCTTGACTCTCTACCTATGTGCTCTGGTTAGAGGAGGAGTCCATTTTAGGCCAGAGAGCCATTTTGCTGTTGCAGACGAAGAGAGTAGTCAGACTTAGCATTTCCTGGGTGTGTCTCCTACGTCTTATACGGTGTGATCGTAGTGCACTGCGAGTCTCATATGTAGAGTACACTGCATATGATTAGGGCATAAGCTAAAATATAATCATATAGGTTTAAAGAGTTTCTTATAAGTAAAAAGATTTAAGAAAGATTTGAGTACAATTTCATAGTAGTTGTTCTTTAAATGCAATATTTACATTCTCTGTTATTTTAACGATATTGTTTTAGATCTACTCAGTGTAATAATTAATGTTGTTATAATTGATATCAGTTTCTCAAAGGTTTATCTGTAATTATATCAGTGCTTTAGACTATTTCTTTTTTAGTACTCATTCACTGAGCGAGTAGGCTCACCCCTCTACTCAAACTTTTTCGGGAAACCTCATGGACTTGAAGAAGGTCAAAGCATCAGAGTAGATCTACCTCATGAGTTAAGTATGAGATTAGTTAAGTTTAGTCGGACCCTATCACTCTAGGTCCTTGTATAGATGTGAGAGAGTTATAAATGATGTTTTGTATCTTTGTATCCTTTAGAAGAGAGAATGTATCTGATTATCACGTCATATGTACATGGAAGTGTGAGAAACAGAATGAATGTATGGATGTGTATCATTAATGTTGAGATCATATTAGAGTAATAAAAGTTTAATTCTCTTGTAAAGTTTGTACATGTGATTGGATGCTAGAAAACAAAGAGTTTGAAATAAAATGAAGTTTTAAATAAATAAATAAAAAACCAAGAGTTAACTTTGTATTATGTGAAATCCTCATAGTCATGCCCTAATCTCATGATTAGTGGAAATCGTGGGTTGTGGGTGTGACAACTTGGTATCAGAGCTTAGGTTGCGTCATCAGGGATCATTAGGATAGAAAGTTAGAGTTCTAAGTGTGGAACATAGGAGGTGATGTGTCTATAGCTCTAGGAAGTCTGGGTATTTGGATATTGAAATGGTCAACCATGAAATCAGTCTAATTATACAGAATAATATGAACATCACATGTTAGGGGTTTATTCTTTGCATAAACATAACAACTAAAGATATCTACTTATGAAAAGAAAGATGTTACCTGAAACAGAATTAACTCCACAGTCAATAATGAAAAAGAAAATGGAGTATGTGTCCTATGTGAATGATTCTATGAGAATATTGTGTGGAAGAAACTTGTGTTAATCAAAGCTCTATGGTGTCTCCATAATAATGAGATGTTATGTGAAGACATGATGATATGATGCATGAATGATATATGTCTCCCTTCATCTGGGATTTTGGGGAAGAAATGAAAAACCACTAGAGGGGGGGGTGAATAGGGTTTTATGATATTTTAATAATAATTCAACACAAATTAAGCAACCAAAAAAATATTGGACAAGGGGACAAGGATTTAGAGTGGTTCCCACCTTAGCAAATACTAAGGCAGTCAATCCACTACCCGGTTGCTTACCCAACCGGGATTTTGAAAGTATTAAATTTTATTACCTCGCAAGGATATTACATAAAATTATAATACTTTCACCAAACCCTTCGGACAGCCTTCACCTAGAATTAGTATCACCAACCTTCAAGCAGCCTTCCTTGAAGTAACCTCAAGATCCCCTTGAAGTAGCCTTCCTCTTGAAGTAGCTTTCCATTGAGACAGCCTTCTTGAAGTAGTCCAAAGTCCACCTTGTCCACCGAGAAGATCCTTCTCCAATCCGCAGCCTCCAACCCTAGGAGTAGCAAGGAGAATACAAACGATAACAAGGAACAAGAAGGAAAAATAGAAATTACAATACCACTTGTAGCACAAGGCTTGATTTCCTATATCAAGCATTTTGATCTCCTAACCAATGTATATAGAAGCGTAGGTGCAGTGGATAGGAGATGCTAGCCTATAGGACATGAAATTAGAGAAATGGAAATGTATAGCCAATAATGGGATTGCTCAATTGCTCACAAGAATGAATTGCCAATTGCAAGTATGAATGCTCAAGTGTAGCACAAGTGTGTATGTGTGTGTCCTAAGGCTTATCCTATTTATAGGAATGGCCTATAAGTGCTTAAGGACGTTCTAGACACTTTCTAGGGGGTTCTAAGTGCTTAACTAGCCGTTAGGTATAGATTAGTTGCTTTAGCAACGGCTAGTTAATTAACTCTAAAAAGTGTAGACAAAACTCTTCTCGGTCGAAGAATTGTCGACTGAGAGTCCTTCTCGACCGAGGACTTGTCGACTGAGGGACTGTCTGGAGCAAGTGTGTATAATGTTCTACTCCAACTGCCAACTACCTTGTCTGTTGTGTCTAACGACTACCTGAGTCATTCTCGGTCGAGACGTTTGTCGACCGAGAGTGTCTCGGTCGAGAATGTTGTCGACCGAGATTTACCATGTTTCAATGTTTTAAACTAAGTAACAAGTGTATGTGTGAGTGTGCAGATGTGACACTATTTTAGGGGATGACCTATCTAAGTGTTGTGATTGGCTAGGGAGGAGGATCTAACACTTGATTTACATGATGTCTAAGTACTTGTACATTATATACTTGTACAAGTTTTTACATTTGATTACATTCATGACTTAAAGAAATTTTTAGCATATAGATCATCCAAGTATTTGTCATTGAACTTATTCCTACAACACTCAAATAGCACATTAGATCCACAAGAATGAAATGTTTGTCATCATCAAAACAAAGGGATTATAATAATGTCCAATTTAGGCAACAATCTCCCCCTTTTTGAAGATGACAAACATTTCCTAAATATAAAATAAGGAAATGTAAATCATATGAGTTTCATACTTGAAGTTTACCTGTTGTAGACATTCTTATTTTGCAAGTAGGTGTTGGCCGAGATATTATGAAACTCATTTTATTTTATATTATTTCTCCCCCTTTGTCATTTCAAAAAGATATCCAAGATAATCATTTAGTATTACTTTTATTTCTCCCCCTTAGTTTTATGCTATGCTCCCCCTAACTAAGATATTCAGTTGAAAAATTGGGATTAATACGATGGTAAACCATTATTGTCAAATTCAGCCACAATTTGTTTCTCAATCATTTGCAAAGGATGTTAATCCTTGAAATGATATGAGTTCCTTTTAAGTTCATGGCATATGTGTATTGATTTCTCACCCATTTTACAAGGGATGTTAAGCCCAGAAATGATATGAGATTCTTTTAAGATTATAGTAGAAAGTATCTCTAATCAAATACACGGGATGTTAAGCCCTAATTTGTTTAGAGAATTCCATTAAGAACAATATATATGTCATATTCATGAATTTTGTATATTTCTTTGTTTTCATAACAAAAATTACTTTTAAGAAATACTAAGGTCATAACAAGCTTCAAATGATGTTTACAAAGTTTTGTAAGCTTCTTAATCTTATAATCAAATTTGTTTTTGTGAGCTCCCCCTTAATCTTATAATTAAGACAACTTAAGGAGTCTAAGGTCACAAATGATTTTTAAGATTTGATTTTGACCTTTTATTAAAGCTTTATGTTTTCAATATGATAAACACATTTTGAATCAAGATACTAAGATTAAGTGCAGTAAAATGATGTACAAATAAGCATTTTGTCAAGCTTATTTTAGGTCGACCTTGACTATGACCATAGCGCCCCTTGGTCAAACTTTGATTTCAACCGAGAGGCAATTCCTGCAGATTTCTAATTTGAACACTTATATGTGAAATATAATTTCTGCAGATTTTTAGTTTAAAATGCATTTGTTCCATGAAGTTTTACTATTTATGCAAAATGGCATCTTCATATGAGCTAAATCATAATGATAAAAAACAATATCCATTCATGGTTTCTATATATGGATCAAAGATTTATTTTAGATAAACCAATGAAACATAATGAGCATGGCACAATGATTTTGATAGAACAGTAGAAGCATATCCAAAATATAATGATAGAAGCATATAATTTCACGAAATACAATGATTATGATCATTTAAACTAATGTTCAATACACATGGTTCCTATATGAATAGACCAAGAAATACTTTAGGAAAAACTATGTGAATTATGATAAAATAGTAATTTCCTTGATTAGACTAATCATGATTCATATTTTCAGTTTTAAGTCAAACCATTTAGAGAATAAACCAAAATAATCTCATTCAGGTTCATAAGTTTTCAATTTTAAGACAAACTAATAAACTTTTTCAATCAATGAATAAGGTTTGTTCAAGATCAGTTCTTCATATAACACTTTTGCAATATGTTTAAGGATTTCATATTCATAATGTTATATCTTAATTCATGATGCAAAAGATCAATAAGTCTTATTTCAAAGTTGGTCTTCCAAGATTTATTCTTGATTTTCATGTTAAATCAATTATTAATAACAAATTGATAGCAAACTAGATTAATTGAAAACATGTTCAGCAGATTTATTGCAGACTTGAAAATAGTAACCTGCTCGATCGACTATTTCTCGACTGACAATGTTCTCGGTCGAACATTTTCTCAACCGAGAATGTTTCTGTACTATTTCAGAATTGTTTTCAGTAAGTAAAACAAGAATATGAAAGTTAAAGCTCGATTGTGTTGAGATATGACAATTGTATATCAAGTATTAGTTTAGGTCAAATCTCAACTAGTCCAATTTAAACCTCTATGTTTTAGGAACCCATGCTAGATCATCACCCCTTTTCTTGTATGGGCATGAAAAAGAATAGTGTCCAAGACGGAAGCAATAATGACAACTAATAGAGTCAATCTCATTTCTCTTTCTAGGAGTTGAGTTGTTCTTGGGTACATACATGGATTGATTTTCTAGCACTTGTGTCCTTCTCCAACAAGGTTTTTGATAAGATTTTCCCTTAGTCTTATTACCTAGTCCTCTCCTTCCAATTTGACGATAAGAATCATTTAAGATATTATCAAGAATATTATAGTTACTCAAGCTACTAACTTTTTATTGTAACTTCATAATCTCATCCATTTTCTTCTTGATATCTAATTTTTCTTGATCTAGATTAGATAATAAAGAATTTCTTTCTTTGACAATAATATCATAATCTAGATGTGTACACAGAATAGATTGTCTTTGAAGATCATTTACTTCAGTTTGCATGTTTAACTTTTCTAGGGAAATAAGATTGCAATTTGCTTCTAAAGATTTAAGCTTAATATCATAATCTTCAATACCGTTTTTGAGATCTTCATTTTCAGATGTGAGAGCAAGAGGTTTAGCATTTAACTCATCATTTACTTTATTTGATTTCTTAAATTTCTTCTTGCACTCAATATATTTTTCATGTGTATCTTGAAGACTAGCAATTAGATCTTCTTTTGGAAGATCAAAAAGACTTACCTCTTCTTCTTCTTCTTCATTCGTTGTAGCAATAAGACATTCTACTTCTTCTTTTCCATCATCACTATCATCACTTGAATCATTGCATGCAACTTTATATGCTCTTTCTTTCTTTTTGTGAGATGATTTCTTTCCTTTCTTGAATTTTGGACAATCACCTTTCATGTGTCCCTTTTTGCCACATTCAAAGCACCTGGAAGAAGAAATACTAGAAGTTTTGTTAGTTTTAAAACTTTATACTGCTTACCATTTACAATGAGAGTTTCTTCTTCACTATCATCTTCACTTGTGTCATGATTGATCTTGGTTGATGCTTTGAATGCAATGTCCTTCTTTCTTCCTTGTTGAAGTTCACGTTCTCGCCTTTCTTCATTTTCTAAAGTTGCCTCATGTGCTTCTAGGTTGCCAATAAGTTGTTCCATCCTTAGCCGGGTGAGATCATTTGCTTCTTCAATAGCAGTCACCTTAGGCTTGTATTTGGGAGGAAGAGACCTAAGGATTTTTGAAACTTGATCTTCTTCACTAATTACTTTACCTAAAGCATTTAAAACATTCACAATAGAAGAGAATTTTGCATACATCTCACTAATAGACTCATTTTGGTCCATACGAATTTGTTCAAATTTCTATTTAAGCATTCCGATTTTAGAATTCTTAACTTGAACAGTTCCTTCATATGTTATAGAAAGTCTATTCCATATTTCATAAGCCATTTCTCAATTTGATATTCTATTAAAATCACCAGCGGAAATTGAACAATAAAGTATACTTACAGCTTTTGCATTCATTTGGGCAGATTTTACCGTATTAGCATCCCAATTTGCATACTCCATTTGAGGAAGTTCATAAGGAGTCGACACCATCCTCCATAATTCCCAACTGATTCCTTGGAGGTAAAATTGCATCCTCCTCTTCCAGTAGGTGTAGTTAGTACCATCAAAAGCTGGAGGCCTAGCCACAAGTGTTCCTTCCAAGTTGAGGTTGTTGAGCAACCCGTCACCCATTCTTCAAGACTTTGTTAGAGTTCCTTGAAGCCCTGCTCTGATACCAATTGAAAAACCACTAGAGGGGGGTGAATAGGGTTTTAAGATATTTTAATAATAATTCAACTCCAATTAAGCAACCACAAAAATATTGGACAAGGGGACAAGGATTTAGAGTGGTTCCAACCTTAGCAAATACTAAGGCAGTCAATCCACTACCTGGTTGCTTACCCAACCGAGATTTTTAAAGTATTAAATTTTATTACCTCGCAAGGCTATTACATAAAATTATAATACTTTCACCAAACCCTTCGGATAGCCTTCACCTAGAATTAGTCTCACCAACCTTGAAGCAACCTTCCTTGAAGTAACCTCAAGCTCCCCTTGAAGTAGCCTTCCTCTTGAAGTAGCTTCCCATTGAGACAGCCTTCTTGAAGTAGTCCAAAGTCCACCTTCTCCACCGAGAAGATCCTTCTCCAATCCGCATCCTCCAACCCTAGGAATAGCAAGGAGAATACAAAAGATAACAAGGAACAAGAAGGAAAAATAGAAATTACAATACCACTTGTAGCACAAGGCTTGATTTCCTATATCAAGCGTTTTGATCTCCTAACCAATGTATATAGAAGTGTAGGTGTAGTGGGTAGGAGATTCTAGCCTATAGAACACGAAATTAGAGCAATGGAAATGTATAGACAATAATGGTATTGCTCAATTGCTCACAAGAATGAGTTGCCAATTGCAAGTATGAATGCTCAAGTGTAGCACAAGTGTGTATGTGTGTGTCCTAAGGCTTGTCCTATTTATCGGAACTGCCTATAAGTGCTTAAGGACGTTCTAGACACTTTCTAGGGGGTTCTAAGTGCATGACTAGCCATTAGGTATACATTAGTTTCTTTAGCAATGGCTAGTTAATTAACTCTGAAAAGTGCAGATAGAACTCTTCTTGGTCGAAGAATTTTCGACCGAGAGTCCTTCTCGGTTGAGGACTTGTCGACTGAGGGACTGTTTGGAGAAAGTGTGTATAACCTTCTACTCCAACTGCCAACTACCTTGTCTTCTGTGTCTAACGGCTACCTGGGTCATTCTCGGTCGAGAAGTTTGTCGACCGAGAGTGTCTCGATCGAGAATGTTGTCGACCGATATTAACCCTGTTTCAATGTTTTAAACTGAGTAACAAGTGTATGTGTGAGTGGATGTGACACTATTTTAGGGGATGACCTATATAAGTGTTGTGATTGGCTAGGGAGGAGGATCTAATGCTTGATTTACATGATGTCTAAGTACCTGTCCATTATATACTTGTACAAGTTTTTACATTTGATTACATTCATGACTTAAAAGAAATTTTTAGCATATAGATCTTCCAAGTATTTGTCATCTACCTTATTCCTGCAACACTCAAATAGCACGTTAGATCCACAAGAATGAAATGTTTGTCATCATCAAAACAAAGGGATTATTATAATGTCCAATTTAGCCAACACGAAATCCTTGTTAGGGGTTTATAATTGTAACATCCCTGACCTGGGTAATGCCTTAACCCTAGGAGATTTACTTAAGCAATTTAATTAGATACTTAATTTTATTTGGTAAAAAGTAATTAAGGCTCAAGAGGAACTTATGTTTCAATTTTGGTCCTGTTTGAATAATGTTGAAGCAATGTTTGCTTAGTTTGGACTAAAGTACAATTTACCCAATATGAGGGGTTAACTTGAAAATGCTACTTGATAAATGTTAATCAAGTGTTTTAGCATAATGGGAATTAAAATGATGCAGGGGTGTGGCTTGTGGTAGCCTGAGCATCAAGAAAGAGCTTATTAAGCAATGTTGTGCATTAAAACCTAGTTTTGGTGTAATGTGTAATTTACCCAAAACCTAGGGTTCAATATGCAAATTACCTCGTATAGAGAGTCCCTAATGTTTCTTGACATCATGTATAGAAAATAAAATGAGAGGGGAATCTCATTTGTATCACTTTGGAGGAGAGAGAATCTTGATATTAAAATAATCAAGATTTAAGCATAATTGAAACCCTAATTCAATTTAATGCAAAAATAATTATATTAATTGAAGTGCCCTTCAACCAAAATTATTTTGGTTGAATTTGTACAAGTTTGGACGTCCTTATGCCGTGCAAAGGCAACGAAAATATCCAAAGGAATGGATAACTCACTCACATTATTATAAGAAAAAGTAATATCCACTCAATTTTGGATATTATTATTATATGGTTTAAGGCGCTTAATTTCTTTTCTATTAATTCATGGATAAAGAAGAGGAAAACGAAGGGAAGGAAGATATCTTCGTAATAAAGGGAGATAGGGGGATTTGGTGGCATCAATTTGGGAATTGAAGGGAATTAATAATACTTTCTCTCTCTTCAATTTTCCTTATAAAAACTCCATTTTCAACCCAAATGAATGGCTTTTTCGACCCTTCTTTCTTACTTTTCTTTAGATGAGCTCAAGGGAACTCAGGAGCAACAGGAGCAAGAGCCCCAACCTGTTGGGAAGCTTCTTGATTATCTTTCACCTTGATTTCATGGTGGAAATCATAAATCAATGCATAATTTCTTCTTTTCTTCACTCCATCTTCAACCCTAGCCAATCTTTTCATTCAAAAGCTTGAGGACGAGCCTAGGGGGAGTTGCAAAAGCTTCATCCACCATTTTTGACGTGAATCTCCAAGCTTTTAATCTCAATTGAAGGCGGGTTTTATAACTTGAACCCATATTCATTGTTATTGAACTCAATTTCTCAATTCAATTGATTCAATTGTTCTTCTTGCAATACCTTTGATTAGTTGATGGAATCACAATGGAAATGGCAGTAAATTTCATAGGGTTTTATCTTGATGATGATGACATCATCACAAGAACACATCTCAACAAATTTGAGTTGCAAATAGTCTTGGACTTTTGGTCCAAACGGTTTCATCAAACCGTTTGGAGACCAAACGGTTTGCAAACCATTTTTTGACTTGGACTCCAAACCAAAAGAGAGTGTTGATTGTTTGGTTGGGTTGACCATTTTAGGTCTGAACCCTAGTACATGTTGGATGGTGATCCAATGGATCCAATTAATTGATTCAATGCATGTACAATCCTTCTATTGGAAACCATAATCGAGTTGATTGAAGAAATCCATGATTGATCCAAACGATTTCAAGACAAATTGGGTCAAACGGTTTTGAAACCGTTTTAGCCAAAACGGTATTTAAACCGTTTGAGACCAAATGGTTTCAAAACCGTTTGTAGGGTTATTGGTTGATACTTGATTGATGGATAGAGATCTAATGGTGTTGATTGATGAATCTTTCAATTGCTTAATTGATGGCCACTTCAATGGTGCAAATTATATTCAATTGAGTTGATGAATGCCCTAAGTGGACCATGCGGTTTTGAGGCTGGTTTGAGCCCAAACGGTCTTGAGACCATTTGAGCCCAAACGGTCTTGAGACCATTTGGGGTCAAACAGTTTCAAAACCGTTTGGTGTTGAAACCCCCAAAACCGAATGGAGGTCTATTGTGACTCAATCATTTGGAAATTAAAAGTGATGATTGTTTCATTGATCCAATGATTGATAGTAATGATAATCAATGACAGGTACAAAGATTTAATATCTAAAGTACCTAGATGATTAGTACCTTTAAAAAGATAGACCCTAATTTCTTATGAAAGCAATAACTTAGTACACTATGACAATCATAGTTGTATGTGCTTGATTGGATGGTTGAAGTAACCAAATCAAATGGAGAGAATGATAGAAAGGAATTAATATATGAGTATGATTCATGAGGTAATTTAGGGTATGATCCTTAGTAAAGAGATCATGAAACCCTAATCGAGAAGGTTAATGAACCATAACCCTAATTTAGGGCAATTCTGAGTGAAACCCTAATCTAGGGTAATAGTTTAATCCTAATTAAGGGTGATGACATGGGTAACTCTAATTTAGGGTAATGAAATGCAAAACCCTAGTTTGGATGAATAGTGAATCCCTAATTTATGGATAATTGAATGAAACCCTAATTGGGATGAATAGTAAACCCTACTTGTGGGTTGTTGAATGTAAGCCCTAATCTGGAATAAAACTATGAGAAACCCTAATCTAGGGTAATAGTGTAATCCGAATTAAGGGTGTTGTCATGATAAACCCTAATTGTGGTTAATTAAATTGGAAACCCTAATTGGGATGAATAGTAAACCCTAATTATGGGTAATTGAATGTGAAACCCTAACTGAGGGTGATTCCATGTGAAACCCTAACGGAGGGTGATTCCATGTGAAACCCTAATTGAGGGTGATTCCATGTAAAACCCTAGTTAAGGGTGATGCCATGAGAAACCATTAATTAGAATGAGGTTTTGTGAAACCCTAATTGAGTATGATTCAATGTGTAACTCTAATTAAGGGTGATGCCATGTGAAACCCTAACTTAGGGTAATGCCATGTGAAACCCTGAATTTGAATGATGTTATGTGGAACCCTGATGCAATGATGTGATGTGAAACTCAAACCCAGGGTGATGCCATGTAATGATATAAGAAACCCTAATAAGGGTATAATGGCCAATACACTAAAATAGAGTGTGGTTGATATAATCAAGTAAGATGAGAATGTTACATCCATGAAGGGTGAAATTGATAAACCATATGAATAGTAATATTAATACTTTAATGAGTAAGGGTATAAGGGATAAGATGATGCCTAGATCATTATACATCTAACTCTATACATGTTATTAACTTGACATACATGTATCAACCCTATACACCTTACAAAGATGAGGACAAGACACTCTTAAGAGTGATGTATGTAACACTAAATAATGGTGTGGGTAACATCCTGAGAGTTGAAATACCTTAAGTGGTTGATAATGGTTTATCCTATATCAACAATATCTATCCATCAGACAAGTCCATATCATGAAAGGTAACTGGACAATTCTAATGTGTGACCTATGCACTATATGATGAAGGTGCTAGGTGAGTGGTTAAAAGTATTAAGAGGGAAATACCTTAATACAAGATAATTTGGTAAATTCATATGAGTTTGAAGTGATGAGAAAAGTGATACATCAAGACATGATAGATATCATATTCTACACTTCAGGTTGATATACCTTGATGTACTTTAAATCCAATATAGTTGGATGAGAAACACATGAAGTGTGTTATGTAAATTAATACAATGAAATGTAAGGAGTTTGATACACCTAGTTAAGTATAGGCTAATTTACCCTAAGAAAGGGGTTAAGCCAAATTAATGAGTATGTTGCAATAGTACCCTCAAAAGGATGAGAAATGAACTCATACCTTGTATTGATAATAATTAATGATATATGATGAAAGTATTAAGCAATGCATACTACTTGAACTCAGTATTTATATACCCTAGCCAGGTATACAACTATTGAAGATAAAGTGAGTATGTAACTCTTAGATTGTTATCTTTTTGATTGCTCTGATACCACTTTAATTGTGACGAACATCCGCTATCATTAAGATAACAAATGCGATCAACAAAAAAACATGCGGAAGCAAACATCATTAACAGTGGATTACTGGAAATCACTAAAAATTAAAACCATTTGCAAAGAGATCCATCCTCAGGAAAAATCTTTTAACAAGAACCATAGTATTTCAAATACATCTTGGTTCATAATGTACAAGTCGTGTACCATCTCTTCTCGAGGATTACATACAACAACTGCTCTATTAAATTTGTACATAGGCAACTTAAAACCTCGAGGCATCAAGCCAAAACCTTAGATTGATACATTAAAAACACTAAGTACTAACTCTGAGGACCTGAGAGTACAAAGACGACACATATGACTCTTTACTACAAGACTCAAAAAACAGTATCTCCACCTGAGATATTACTTCCATCCCTGATGATGTTCTTTCTCTACTGTGAGGATTATGCCTCTTCGTCCGCGTCCACCTAAAAATGTTGGTTCCCACGGGGGTGAGACAATTGTAAATTACCCCAGTGAGAGATATAACTCGCCGCCAGAAATATCATTATTGCAGTTTATTAAATTAAAACTGAGTAGAGGATTCTTATATAATTAACAGTAGATAAATCACTGTATGAACAGAGTGAAGTAATCCCCTTTCCTAAGGAGCACATTATATCTACCCATGGTAGAGTCGTAATTCATCTATCTACTTTGCAATGAATGTAAAGAGATATAACCAACATCTATCAACTAGAGATGCATAAAAGAAATGTAACATCAGCCAATGAATTTTTGTATTCAATCCTTAAGCAAACATGCTATACGGATGATTACATTTTACTTTCACACTTATGCCCTAAGGAGATGAGGTATACCACTCATACTCCAACTGACCATTTTGAAGTCGAAATCGGTACCATATCAGGTTAATGGTAGAGCCGTCTACCAAGACCTCCCACATCTCGATCAGTACGATACCACATGCAGGACATCTTGTGTCACTACTAAGTAGCTTTTCCAGAGTATAGTGGCAACTTCACTATAGAGGCAGGGTCAGCTGCACTCTCTTCACAATCGAGAGATTTCATGTTTACATCCATCAATCTGGCATTTAATATTATTGGGAGATTAGTTATACATCCATCCCAATCATCAGGATATTTGTGATACGTCCATCCTGATACATATAATGAAGGATTGATAGGTTTAATGTTTACCTTCCATCAATTCCTCCATTTGGACATAAGGATATGTTCACCCATCAACCCCCACATATTCAAAAATATGCAATCCGGGTTTTTCCGTGGAGTAACCCATTTCACAATTCAGCAAATTCTGACGCTGATGGATCTATGGTCAGGGCTCTACATGATATGGTTTCACTTAATTGATTAAGTACATTGTCATATTCTTTTAGCATCAGTCAAGTTCTCAAACATAACTTACTGAGACAAATGCTACCAAGAAACATGCACTATTTTCATTAATCACTTCTCAATCTTTATAAGACATTGGGATCTCAGTCCCTAATTTCAATATTGGGAATTATCATCCCTCAACACATCATTATCATGCTTATCAAATCTGGGTATTCAAACCCTTAGTTCATCACTGAACATTAACTGTTACCACTTATTAGGTAACTATTACCACTAGGTCCTCAGAATGATGTATACATGATACTTGTTACACAAGTACATCACATGGCTCACAAGGCCATTAATTGTCTTGTCACCTTTAAGTAGGCAACAACTTGTTCACATGGCATACAATGCTACTGCACAATTTGTTACTTCTCATTAAGCAACAATAATATATTGGCACACCAGGCCAAAGCACATCTTGTTACTTTTCAATAAGCAACAATAAAATAATGGCACACCAGGCCAATGCATATCTTGATACTTCTCACTATGCCACAAAATATAGTATCATATGAGGCCAATGCATATCTTGTTGCTTCTCACTAAGCAACATTAATATAATGGCACATATGGCCAATGCATACAATTGTTACACCACCATTCCCTTATCAGGGTCAGGGTTTACCAACAAATAGGGTTTTTCATCCTATTACCCAAAATTAGGGTTAGGACTTTCCTTTACACATTAATTAGGGTTTATGTTCATTTTGTGAATCTAACCCTAATTTATAGCTCCACTCCTCTAGGAGGTTCCTTTAATATCACAAGCATTCACTCATGCTTAATACTTTCATCATTTATCATTAATTATTATCAATACAAGGTATGAGTTCATTTATCATCCTTGCCAGGGTATGATTGCAACATACTCATTAATTTGTCTTAACCCCTTTCGTAGGGTAAATTAGCCTACACTTAACCAGGTGTATCAAACTGCTTACATTTCATTGTATTAATTTACATAACACACTTCATGTGTTTCTCATCCAACTATATTGGATTCAAAGTACATCAAGGTATATCAACCTGAAGTGTTGAATGTGATATCTATGATGTCTTGATGTATCACTTTTCTCATCACTTCTAACTCATCTGAATTTACCAACTTATCTTGTATTAAGGTATTTCCCTCTTAATACTTTTAACCACTCACCTAGCACCTTCATCATATAGTGTATAGGTCACACATTAGAATTTTCCAGTTACCTTTAATGATATGGACTTGTCTAATGATTAGGTATTGTTGATATAGGATAAACCATTATCAACCACTTTATGTATTTCAACTCTCAGGATGTTACCCACACCATTATTTAGTTTTACATACATCACACCTAAGAGTGTCTTGTCCTCATCTTTGTAAGATGTATAGGGTCGATACATGTATGTCAAGTTAATCACATGTATAGAGTTAGATGTATAATGATCTACCCATCATCTTATCCCTTATACCCTTACTCATTAAAGTATCAATATTACTATTCATATGGTTTATCAATTTCACCCTTCATGGATGTAACATTCTCATCTTACTTGATTATATCAGTCGCACTCTATTATAGTATATTGGCCATTATACCCTTATTAGGGTTTCATATATCATTACATGGCATTACCCTGAGTTTGAGTTTCACATCACAACATTGCATCAGGGTTCCACATAACATCATTCAAATTTAGGGTTTCACATGGCATTACCCTAAGTTAGGGTTTCACATGGCATCACCCTTAATTAGAGTTACACATTGAATCATCCTCAATTAGGGTTTCACATAACCTCATTCTAATTCAGGGTTTCTCATGGCATCACCCTTAACTAGGGTTTTACATGGAATCACCCTCAATTAGAGTTTCACATGGAATCACCCTCAGTTAGGGATTCACATGGAATCACCCTCAGTTAGGGTTTCACATTCAATTACCCTTAATTAGGGTTTACTATTCATCCCAATTAGGGTTTCCACTTTAATTAACCACAATTAGGGTTTCTCATGACAACATCCTTAATTTGGATTACACTATTACCCCAGATTAGGGTTTCTCATAGTATTATTCCAGATTAGGGCTTACATTCAATAACCCACAATTAGGGTTTACCATTCATCCCAATTAGGGTTTCATTCAGTTATCCATAAATTAGGGATTCACTATTCATCCAAATTAGGGTTTTGCATTTCATTACCCTAAATTATTGTTACCCATGTCATCACCCTTAATTAGGGTTACACTGTTACCCTAGATTAGGGTTTCACTCAGAATTGCCCTAAATTAGGGTTAGGGTTCATTAACCTTCTCGATTAGGGTTTCATGATCTCTTTACTAAGGATCATACCCTAAATTACCTCATGAATCATACTCATGTATGAATTCCTTTCTATCATTCTCTCCATTTGATTTGGTTACTTCAACCATCCAATCAAGCAAATACAACTATGATTGTCATAGTGTACTAAGTTATTGCTTTCATAAGCAATTAGGGTCTATCTTTTTAAAGGTACTAATCATCTAGGTACTTTAGATATTAAATATTTGTACCTATCATTGATTATCATTACTATCAATCACTGGATCAATGAAACAATCATCATTTTCAATTTCTAAATGATTGAGTCACAATAGACCTCCATTCGGTTTTGGGGGTTTCAACACCAAAAAGTTTTGAAACCGTTTGACACCAAACTATTTCAAGACCATTTAGGATCAAACGGTCACAAGACCGTTTGGGCTCAAACCAGCCTCAAAACCGCATGGGCCACTTAGGGCATTCATCAACTCAATTGAATATAATTTGCATCATTGAATTGGCCATCAATTAAGCAATTGAAAGATTCATCAATCAACACCATTAGATCTCTATCCATCAATCAAGGATCAACCAATAACCCTCCAAACGGTTTTGAAACCGTTTGGTCCCAAATGGTTTCAAGATTGTTTGGGCTAAAATGGTTTCAAAATCGTTTGACCCAATTTGTCTTGAAATCGTTTGGATCAATCATGGATTTCTTCAATCAACTCGATTAGGGTTTCCAATTGAAGGATTGTACATACATTGAACAAATCATTTGGATCCATTGGATCACCGTCCAACATGTACTAGGGTTAAGACCTCAAACGGTCAACCTAACCAAACAGTCAACCCTCACTTGCAGTTTGGAGTCCAAGTCACCAAATGGTTTGCAAACTATTTGGTCTCCAAACAGTTTGATGAAACCGTTTGGACCAAAAGTCCAAAACCATTTGGAACTCAAATTTGTTGAGATGTGTGCTTTTGATGATGTCATCATCATCAAGCTCAAACCCTACGAAATTTACTTCCATTTACATGGTAATGCCATCAACTAATCAAAGGTAATGCAAGAAGAACAATTGAATCAATTGAATTGAGAAATTGAGTTCAATAACAATGAATATGGGTTCAAGTTATAAAACCTTCCTTTAATTAAGCTTAAAAGCTTGGAGCTTCACGTCAAAAATGGTGGATGAAGATTTTTCAACTCCCCCTAGGCTCGTCCTCAAGCTTTTGAATGAAAAGATTGGCTAGGGTTGAAGATGGAGTGAAGAAATGAAGAAATTATGCATTGATTTATGATTTCCACCATGAAATCAAGGTGAAAGATAATCAAGAAGCTTACCAACAAGTTGGGTCTCGTCCTCCTGTTGCTCCTGAGTTCCCTTGATCTCATCCAAAGCAAAGGAAGAAATAAGGGTCGAAAAAGCCTATCATTTGGGTTGGAAATGGGGTTTTTATAAGGAAAATTGAAGAGAGAGAAAGTATTATTAATTCCCTTCAATTCCCAAAATGATGCCACCAAATCCCCCTCTCTCCATTTATTAAGAAGATATATTCCTTTCCTTCGTTTTACTCTTCTTTATCCATGAATTAATAGAAAAGAAATTAAGCACCTTAAACCATATAATAATAATATCCAAAATTGAGTGGATATTACTTTTTCTTATAATAATGTGAGTGATTTATCCATTCCTTTGGATATTTTCGTTTCCTTTTCAAGGAATAAGGACGTACACACTTGTACAAATTCAACCAACATATTTTTGGTTGAAGGGCACTTCAATTACTATAATTATTTTTGCATTAAATTGAATTAGGGTTTCAATTATGCTTAAATCTTGATTATTTTCATATCAAGATTCTCTCACCTCCAAAGTGATACAAATGAGATGCCCCTCTCATTTTATTTACTCTAAATGATTCCAAGAAAAATTAGGGACTCTGTAGAAGAGGTAATTTGCATATTTAACCCTAGGTTTTGGGTAAATTACACATTACACCAAAACTAGGTTTTAATGCACAACATTGCTTAATAAGCTCTTTCTTGATGCTCAAGCTACCACAAGCCACACCCCTGCGTCATTTTCATTCCCATGATGCTAAAACACTTGAGGAACATTTATCAAGTAACATTTGCAAGTGAACCCCTCATATTGGGTAAATTGCACTTTAGTCCAAACTAAGCAAACATTGCTTCAACATTATTCAAACAGGACCAAAATTGAAACATAAGTTCCTCTTGAGCCATAATTAATTTTTACCAAATAAAATTAAGTATCTAATTAACTTGCTTAAGCAAATATCCCAGGATTAAGGAATTACCCAGGTCATGGAAGTTACAGATACCCTGGCTCGGTATCTAAATATTTATATTGACCAGTATCAAGCTACTTTGTCTATACTTCTCTGGATGCCCTGGCCAGGCATGCAGTGGGAGAATAGGCCAGAGAGAAATCCTATAAATATTAGGGTTAGGAGATCTAAAGTAATGAAGAAGTAAGATCTTAAAGATAGAATGTTCTACAAATCTTGCTTTATATTTCTTATTTGATTGGATATCAATAGAAATGCTCTTATATATGAATTTAGATTATCAATTTGTAGAATATATATGGTTTTTTTATATTGTTGTTTATCATGAAGTAATTCAATTATTTTTCATATTCTTTGTATCAAGTAGACTAGAAGTAATGTTTAAATGAATTTACCTATGTGGATATTCTTTCTACATGTTTGAGATTAATAGAAGTTGGTTAATCTTAAGTAGCTCTTGGCTTCAGGACTGTAGGTTCGGCCTGGTCCGACTGGAAGGGTGCGTTACTGGGATCTAATGAATCCTATTAATAGTATAATAAGAGTAGACTCTGGATAAATTAGACCCACATCATAGTGAGAATGTACATACACTAAGATGTTGAAACATATGGGATAGATTAGAATAACTAAGAATCAGTTGGAACTGATATCAGAGATACAACTTTTGGGCCTCATATGAGTCTTAATTGGGAATAAAGGAACACACAATAAGGTTCAGATTAAGTTTAATTATTAGTATTATATGAACTTTAAATATGAAATATGGAAAAGATATGAGAAAAGTACGTAAGGGCCAAGATAGTAAGAATCAATCATGAGGAATGGACTATATAATCGAGTATAATGTTTTTATGTACTCCAAAGAAAAGGGAAAATAGAAGAAAAGAGTTAAGTAGACAATAAGTAAATATAAGTGAAGAGTCTTCAGAAGAGTTAAAGTAAATAGAACTAGATGAACATGTAAGTCATAAAACTAGAATAAGAAAATTAGTAGAAACAAAGAGAAATGTTGGAAATAATGAGCTTGATTAAGGAGTGAGGGTTATGATATAATTGAGAGCATGGAATTGTATAACTTTTTTAGTAAGTTTAATAAATTCATCCTTACTACCTTTGGATTCCAAGTCTATATAAAACAACAAACTAGTTTCTAAAAGAAGAACAAAAGTGTAGCTTAACCAATGAATAAGTCATACAAAGGTAGATTGTATTCAGTAAGGAGAAAACTTGATTGAAAGAGAAAACTATGTTTGACCCATGTATAAGACGTTTGATTTAAAATGAAGGATATGTCATGTATTAAACATGAGTTAAAGATGGTGAAGTGGAGGAAGGGATTGACCTGGGCAACACATTCTCAGTCCTTGAGGACCTCGAGAATGAGGAGATGGGGCTCAGTAGAAGAAGGGAGACCAGAAGCATGGTGGCTTCAGTAAGAGGAGGACGTGGGAGAGGTGGGACCACCCAGACCAGGGGTGGTAGAGGATGCTCCGATGACCATCCTCGCATGGAATGTGCAGGGGGCATCTCAACCAGATAGACAACATAGGCTGAGAAATGTGATTTAGGAACAGATGTAAATGATAGTGATCTACTGTGAAACAAGAATAAAAAGACATGTTGCAAATAGAATGCAGGGTTTGTTCCCCCTTCTTGGGATTATACTTCTAACATAGACCATATTCAAGGTGGTAGGTTGGTGGTAGGGTGCAACCCGACTATGTGGGATGTCCATCCTATCCATTCCATGGATCGGATGATTAACCTCAGCTACATCAATCAGGGTGGTTTCCACTGCATCATCTCGGCAGTGTATGGGCTCTCTTCTGAGAAGGAAAGGAGGAGGCTATGGGAAGTGTTGGTGCAAACTGCACATAATGATATTCCCCAACTGGTGATTGATGATTTCAACCACGTCAGGAGAGTTGGGGAGAAGAAAGGGGGGCTCCCTATACCATCCTCTATTCTTAGAAGGTTTAATGAATCCATAGATGTTGCCAACTTGTTAGAAGTGAACATGGGGTGTGGTATTACTTCATGGAGCAATAATAGAGCGCCTACGAGACACAGAGCCAGTAATCTTGATAGGGGCATGGTTAATGCTACATGTCTTGATGTGTTTCCTGAGGCTGCTATTCAGCTAGGGGGCCACCCTAATAGTGATCACGCTTGTCTTAGAATGCAGCTGACGATCAAAGTCAAGGAAGCTAGACCTTTCATATTCCTAAACCACTGGTTGACTTGGCCTAGTTTTGAGGGAGTCATTAAGGATGCTTGGAATAGACGAATTGTGGGCAATCCTCTATTCATTGTGATGGAAAAGCTCAAGGGTGCTTAAAGTATGTTGAAGAGTTGGTCTAGAGATCTCATTGACCTTCCATATCTCATTGCCAAGGCTCAGAATCATTTTGAGAAGGTGGCTACTGCTCTGAGGTTAGATCCCCTTGATGAGGGTAAAATTGCTGAGGAAAGATTGCGTGCTAGTAGACTCCTACATCTTGAGAAGGCTGAGGAGGTGTCTTTGTGGCAAAAGAGTAGAATGAAATGGATCAAGGACGGATATAGAAACACAAAGGTTTATCATGCGGCCTTGAAAAGGAACAACATGAGGGATGAGATACACATTCTCATTGATGCTAATGGTGAGATCATCGAAGGTACTGAGAATGTTGCTGAGAAAGATATTCAGTTCTTTTCAGAGATGTATAACCAGCCCAACACCAACAACCTTAGGGAGTTCATTCTTCCTGATAGGTGAGTCAATGAGGAGATGAATACTAAATTGGTGGCTACCCCTTATGAATATGAGATCAAAAGTGTGTTGTTTTCCATTAATGCCTCTAAAGCTCTGAGACCTGATGGTTTCAACACCAAGTTCTTCCACTGGGCTTGGACAATCATCAAGGAGGACATGTGCAATGCTATGTGATGGATGGTGGTGGGAGGCAGAATGGTTCGTCAGATGAACCACGCCTTCATCAGGCTCATTCCAAAGAAAAACATGGCGGCCAATATGAATGATTTTAGGCCAATAGCCTACTACTCCATTTTTTATAAAGTGTATGCTAAGCTCCTTGCAGGTAGATTGAAGATGATCCTACCCAGTATCATATCCGACAACCAACTTGCTTTCATCAGAGGGCGTAGTATCTCAGATGATACCCAACTTGCAACTGAGTTCCTAGTTGAGTTTGGTGACAAACATAAAACAAGGAAAGCTTGTGTTAAGCTTGATATCAAGAAGGATTATGATATACTAAGATGGGAATCCTTATGGAGGATCATGGCAACTATGGGGTTTAGTAACAGATGGATCCAATTGTTGAAATAGTGTGTCGAAACAACTTCATTTTCGGTGTTGGTTAATGGGAGCCCCAAAGGACTTTTCAGGGCATGCAATGGCCTTAGGAAAAGGAGACCCACTATCCCCTCTCTTGTTCACTATTATCATGGAGGGGCTCACTACAATGATAAAGAAGGCAGAGGAGACAAACATTCATAAAGTATTTAATATTAGGGGAATTCCTATAGGATCCCATCTAATTTTCACTAATGACGTGATGTTCTTCCTCTCGGGGCACACCAAGAACCTAAGGAGGATGAGAATGATTTTGAATAAGTTTGGTGATCTCACTGGTCTCTACATCAACACTATTAAGTCGAATGTTTTCCTCTCCAAATCTTGTGATGGAAGGAGGGGTAGACTTAAGGAGGTTGTAGGGATTGAAATCAGGCAGTTCCCAACCAAATACCTTGGCATACCTCTGTCGAGGGGCAAGGGGAAGAGTGGTGACTTTGCTGGTTGCCTTGACGATCTCAGAAGAACTATTGAGAAATGGTCCGGTGTTAATATTTCCATGGCGGGCAGGGTCATCTTGATCAGGTCTGTCCTACAAAGTAAGATACATTAATGGTGTCGACATGTTACTCTCCCGCCATCCATTCTGATGCAGATGCTCTCCTTGGTGTCTGGGTTCCTTTGGAGAGGCAGGAATCATGCCATCTCGTGGGGAACCATTGCAAGATCCTTCCAGTGTGGTGGTTTGGGGATTACTGATCCTTCAGATCTGGCCACTGCTACGACAGCTAGGAAGCTGGATTCCTTTCTCCAGAACATGGCCTCTCATGGGCGAAGTGGATGCGTTCTCGTTATGGTGTGGCACCACAGGAACGCGACGATCACCAGAGGAGATGCATTTCCAGAAACTGGTCTGCCTTGGTTGAGCAATGGAAGCACGCGAGGACTGATTACTAATTTGAAAGAGGCAGATGACTTCTCAGTAACCATACCAAACCATGGGAGATGAACTACCACCAACCACATGTCAATGGAATATGATTCGTTGGGGGGAAATGCACACTCCCAAGTGGAGTTTCTGTTTGTACAGAAGCCTGATGAAGAAGCTGCCCACGGCTGATAGACTTAGAAGATGGGGCCTTCATACGAATCCCATATGCAGCCTGTGCAATAGGTTTGAGGAAAGCCATAAACACTTGTTTTTTGAATGCGAGTCCTCCAATTACTGCTGGAGTCGTGCTAATATAAAATGTGGCTGGGGTGGTGGACCTCCTAACAACCTAGATGAAGCTATAACTTGGATTTTGAAGGTAACTAAAAAGCAAAAGAAGATGTCTGGCTTTGGAGGAAATATCCTATGCCTTCTGGCTTTCTCGCTGTGGAATGAGAGGAATAGTAGGACTCATGGAAAGAGTAGTACTGACTCCCTCACCTTTTTTGATAACCTTGTAAATAGCTTGAGGGTTTTTTATAGAGCTTTTCCCAATGGTTTGGTGGGATTGGAGACTTTATCCCTTAGAAATGGGGACTTGTTCTAATGTTGTGTAGTATACGGGATTTCGTGAGACCCTATACTTTTTGGTTGGAATACTATTTTACCTTATAAAAAACCTAGTAGAGAGATTATTGATTTAGAATTTCAACTTCACATTAGTAGAAGGATGAAAAGAAATATATACAACATGGTATACATGATCATATACATAAAAGAAGCAACATGATCATAAGAGAAAACTAGAAGTTAAAGATGACAGGTGGAAGAGTAGTATATGGTAAGAGGATTTTGGACTGTAAGGAATGGTTTGAAACATGATGGAGTAATATTGATTATAAAAGAAAGAGCTTGCGAGACTCAAGAAAGTGCTAATTAGTCAAGTATCCTTGTTGATAATTAAGTAATCCTACATATGAGAAATGTATTAATTAATAATGAATGTTTGATGATAAGAATTCTAAGTCTCAAAATCATCTTCTCTTTCATATCTTACTTAATGAGAGCAATGTGGGAATGAAGTGATAAGAAAATGAATCATATGATGCATAACCACCATGGTAAAGACATCTAGCGAATGTAATAATGACACACAATATGATGATGAAACCCTAGCAGGGAAAATTGAGAATGTAATCTATTTGAATGGCCAAGTAAGAGAAAGGAAATTCAATTGATAAGATAAGGAAGACTTTAGTAAAACTTGTGAGATCCAAAGTTTGAATTTCAAATTAAGAGAATAAACTCACATCACAATAACATCATGCTACTGATAAGGACAGAACCCTAGAATGTTTAGAGTTGTAGTAGTTCAAGGGACATCACTAGTGATTTGACCTTGAATACTAGAATCTCTGTAAAACAAGATCATGAAATTTGCACTATGAGAAGTAAACTAGCATTGATAGTAATCTAGGTTTTAAAGGTGGCTAATATGAAAGGTAGATAAATGATATGGAAATGATTCAGAGAAAAGAGTAAGATATAAATTTGAAATGTAACAAGTGTATTTTGAATAAAAGGAGAAATACAATATGAGTGAAGTGTGATATGAAATAAATTCTTACAGTGATAGCAAGAATGATGAATAATCTATTCGTACCTTGTATGTTTCAATTTTAAGGATGTTTAATCTACATGATTAAAATGAGAAGGATAAGCAATAAAAAGTAAGTAGTAATGAATGAGGAGAGAGATAAGAGAAAAACAATGGCTTTTAGTAATATGTGAATTTGTTTTTAGAAGTATAGTTTGTTGAAGGTATATTAAGAGATGTAAATTGGTCCTACACATGATTTCAGTGTACATATGCAAACAATATGTTAATTAAAGGTGTATGATAGTTGTAGTCATTCATACCAGTAATTCATCTTAGTATTGTACAATTGATGTAAATTGGTCCTACACATGATTTCAGTGTACATGTGCAAGCAATATGTTAATTAAAGGTGTATGATAGTTGTAGTCATTCATACTAGTAATCCATCTTAGTATTGTACAATTGTAGTATGGTGATATGGGTTGAATGATGATGGAACAAATGGAGGGTTACCCTGAATAAGGTAGTCTTACCTATTCACTCATATGAATATAAGGGATGATAACCATAATGTATTGATATGTGACCCTAATGAGGTATAACTTGTTATACCTAGCTTTAATATAACTAAGTGATGGTAATTGGGTATGAATAGTCCTTGAATGTCTAATAAAATCATGGAGTACTCTATTCCTGTTGTTGAAACCCTAGTATGATACAACATGATGGTTACACCTTGAATTATGTGTGGGTTCATACTTGATAATAGTATGGAATGTGATGGTAATGCTTCACCTTATGCATCCATGATCCAATGGGGATTTCGTGAGTAGTATTGTAAAATTGTTGTTGAATCTAGTCTTCCAACTCAAGATTGTTTTACTATTTGAGTAGCACAATAGTAAAATTCAAAACAACATGGTGAACTCTCTTTTGTGGCTTAGAGGTAATATAGAACAATAGTACACATTGAGCCGTATAAATTGAGATAGTTGGATCAAATTATCAATGTTGACGTAACACCTAAAGAGTATAAAAAATATTGAAATGGTTGTTTATCTCTCTATCCTTTTATTGAATGTGGCATAGAGAATTTGTTTGTTATTATTGAGAACTATTTCAAACATGTTGTGATTTAGTAAAGAATTAAAGGACTTAATGTTGAAAACTACATTCAAGTATGAAATACAAGAATACAATGACATGTAAGATTTTAGAAGCTTAAAATAAACCTTGAATGTACTTTTCTTGCACGTTTATGTTTCGGGGGTGAAACATTTTAAGGGGGGAAGAATTGTTATGACCGCATCTGAGCTTAATTGGTAAACTAGGGTTTATCTGGATGCTTACATGCTTAATTGGATTGATCATTGCTTAAATCTAATTAATGATGATAATTCAATTATGATGTTTTAAACCTAATAAGAACCTTAAGTATGCTTTTACTTTGAAAAATTAGGGTTTGAGAAATAGAAACCCTAGTCGGCTGAAACTAGGGTTTACTTGGATGATTGTATGCTTAACTAATTTGATCATTTTTAAAGCTTGATTAGTGATGGTTGTTAAGTTTTGATGTTTTACATATAATTATAAGTTTTAATCATACTTTGATTCACATAATTAGGGTTTAAGATTTGGAAACCCTAATCGGCCCAAATTAGGGTTTTGATGACATATGAATACATAATTTGATAAGTATAGTGTCTCACTACACGATTTTTAGTATTTTATGTGTAACTCTGATTGGATTAAAATTTGGATATAATATGTATAACTCAATATTACATTTTAGTGAAAATTTTTAGAATATTTGGATGTTCTTTGAAAGTCATTCTTGGTCGAGATGTACTTCAACTGACCATGTTGACAGAATGATGTTTAGTAGTATATTGTTTGATTTTTAATTATTTATTAGTAACTCCAAATGATCTTAACTTTTTACTGAAGATATGAAACTCAACAAAAAATGTCATATACAATTTTCATAATTTTTGGAGGATCTCATAGCTATTCAATGGATGAAATATAGTAATAGTTTTATAACAGAAAATTCAGCTAAAATAAGAGAAAGTATAGTGAGGGGTCAATGTGCAATTGACCCAAGAAGCTTAATTGCTCTATATGGTCAACCTAAAACACAAGGAGATATCATAATTCGTGATTCAATCCAAAGAAACGAAATCCTAGAGAGTGAGGGAGAGTTAGGGTTTAAGAGGAGAAAGTGATGGAGATGTTGATTTAGGGTTTCTCTATCTGATATATGATGAAATCAAGTAAATTTAGCTTCTTTGCATAGACTTTAATGGTGAATCTTATCTCACATGTCAATATTCTGTACATCCTCTGATTTGATCCAAAATGGTATCAAAATTTCCCCATTTCTCACTCTTTCTTCATAATTCCTCATTTTTAGGGTTTCCGAGTTGAAAGGAAGAAGAATTGGGTGAATTGCTAGGGATTTGATATGACTTTGAGATTTTTAGGGATGAGCTTCATTTTCAAGGTGTTTTCACACCTTAGGGTGAGTGGAAACTTCCTTTAAACAATACATTGCATGAAATTTGGTTAATTCATCCATCATCTTTAATTGCTTAGTATGCGACTACAAACCCTGAATTGTATGTTTGATCTAAGTTATTGCAAAATGATATGAAATGAATCTTCCTCTATTTGAATGAATTTTAGATGATAAAATCATATTAGAAATGTATACATCATATCCTAATGAGAATTCCCTTAGTATTCACATAGGTTACAAGAGTAAACTGAAATATAGGGAATTTGTCTTTGACTGAAATTGTTGTATAATTAAATAGAGAAATTTGTTTATCTAGATCCCATTGGTTATGAATGATTGTTTATCTGAATTCATAGTACATATATGTCAAATACTATCTTGCATTACATTTAAGGTAAATAGTGTTTGTTTGATATCTCAGTAAATAGGGTGAAACCCTAGATGCGAGGAAAGTTGGATATTTACGAATAGATATAGTGAAATCCATTTGAAGGGATTTTGTTAAAATGATAGAATTTATTTAATAAATTTTTCTCAATTAGATGATTTAGTTGATATTAACAATTTCTACCTAGATGATAATAAATGAAAAGAATTGTTTTTTAATTAAATTTATAATATACCTTAAACCATGTTCAAACTATTATCTGAAATTGTTTATATGATGACATGGATATAGATATCCATGTATCTTGAATAATAGAGAATTTATAAGTTGATTGAGAATCTTATGAAGATCTGAATTATTAAGTTATTCAGGTTCTTGAACAACATTATAGATGAAATTCAGATTTAAGCTTAAATGATCTTACTTATGTTCCTAGTACATTCAATTCTACATGTTTGATCTCTTTGATTGATATATAGACAATAGAGTTTCTGATTTTCATAATACATATCCCATGAATAGCAAGTAATCAAAGATGGAAACCCAATCTAGTATGCTTTTAAAAGTATACATATCTAATTTAGTATTAAATGGTTGATTGTGATGATTAATGTGATATTGTGGGTTTTTAGCTGAATATTATCTTATATGCATGTATGATTTTTTTATGAGATTCAGATTCTCTAATTCAAATATTTGTCATGAAATGATACATTATTATGCTATTGCAAGCGGAGAGATGTGACATGCCCTAGATTGGAATGTTATTGATGCCATGCATATATATGTGTGAAATGTTGAATGCGAATACTTGTTTAGTAAACATGGTATATGTTTGAATACATGAGACATGCTATGTGTGCACGAGTAAGGAGAAACCCTAAGAAAAGGGTAAATAATATATTAAGCATTCAGTTTAGTATTATCACTGAATTCAGTTCAGTAGTCTGAGTAGTCAGTAAGATACTTAGTTAAAAGAAATTAGTCTAAGAGAAACATATAATCAAGTTATAATAGACTCAGGAGCCCTGAACACGGTAGAATCCCTATGTGAAGTCTGTGCCTTACGGGTGAAATAACGTAACCCGTGCAGTGTCCAATATACGGGGTCAGAACGTACCAATAGGAGGTACGGGGTACGAAGCCCTAGTGGAAGTCTCGTTAAATTATAGTTTGTAGTGTCTAACATCAACCAGAAGTTATGGTGTTACTAGAGTATAGAAAATCCAAGAAGTTGCTTGACTCTCTGCCTGTGTGCTCAGGTTAGAGGAGGAGTCCAGTTTAGGCCAGAGAGCCATTTCCCTGTTGCAGACCAGGAGAGTAGTCAGACTTAGCATTTCTCGGATGTGTCTGCTAAGTCTTGTACAATGTGATCGTAGTGCACTGTGAGTCTCATATGTAGAGTACACTGCATATGATTAGGGCATAAGCTAAAATATGATCATATTGGCTTAAAGAGTTTCTTATAAGTAAAAAGAGTTAAGAAAGATTTGAGTACAGTTTCATAGTAGTTGTTTTTTAAATACAATATTTACATTCTCTGTTATTTTAACAGTATTATTTTAGATCTGCTTAGTGTAATAATTAATGTTGTTATAATTGATATCAATTTCTCAAAGGTTTATCTTTAATTATATCAGTGCTTTAGATTGTTTCTTTGAAGTACTCATTCACTGAGCGAGTAGGCTAACCCCTCTACTCAAACTTTTTAGGGAAACCTCATGGACTTGAAGTAGGTCAAAGCATCAGAGCAGATCTACCTCATGAGTTAAGTATGGGATTAGTTAAGTTTACTTGGTCCCTGTCACTCTAGGTCCTTGTATAGATGTGAGAGAGTTATAAATGATGTTTTGTATCTTTGTTTCCTTGATAAGAGAGAATGTATCTGATTATCATGTCATATGTACATGGAAGTGTGAGAAACAGAATGAATGTATGGATGTGTATCATTAATGTTGAGATCATATTAGAGTAATAAAAGTTTAATTCTTTTTAGAAGTTTGTATATGTGATTGGATGCTAGAAAACAAAGAGTTTGAAATAAAAGGAAGTTTTAAATAAAAGAAAAAAAATCCGGAGTGAACTTTGTATTAAGTGTAATACTCATAGTCATGCCCTAATCTCATGATTAGTGGAAATCATGGGATGTGGGTGTGAAAACTCTAGTATTATGCTTTCATGTTGTTCTACTCATTTTTTTGAGAATTTTGATATATTACTTGTAATTTTTGATTAACATGCAAATTTCTATGAATTATTGAAGAACCTGACATTTACTAAATTATTTACCTTTATTGGACAATCTGAACCCACCATGTGGCCAGCAAGTGGTGCGACACCTTCTTTGAATTACTGTAGTCTGGCCGGTTCAGCATGGTTCTCACATTTGGACCCAGTTTAGGGTTGGTTTGGCTGGTTTAGGCGTTGCATGTTGTCCACACTCGCTTTATTTCTCCCGATCTCTGTCATTCTATGTCATACTCCCATCCACAAGGTTTTGCCACCACTGCCTGAAGCACGAGGCCTACATGCGTCATCTGTTCTCGCATGTGTGGGTGTCACTATGGAGAAGATCTATGGTGGTGGATCTCTGATGATCGACTCGGACTCTCCTTTTTCCTCCATTGTGTTGAGAATCATTCCTTATTCATGTGTGCCCACCATGTGTGTCTTTCATTCACCCTAGTCACCGTTGTTAAAGAACAACGATCAGACACCCTCTTCTGGATATTATTCTTCCATTAGACCACTCATCATCTTCCTCTCCTTGATGGCATGCTCATGTAGGCTCTGGTCGTGAAGCATGAGCATATCTCCACAAGAAAATTGCCATGGTTGCTTCTACAGAATGGCATGGATGGAAAATCGTTCCTACCACAAAGCTCCTTGCCTCATGACTCACAAACTCTGTGGTGATAGTGCTTGCCAGTAGAAAATCCCAAAAAGTTGGCTATCCTTGTCACTGGTGGTCTCACTGGCCATGGTCATTGCTTCAAGATGGCAATGACAGACTGGGATTAGTGGTGGAGAGTTCTCATCCTACACTTCCAAAGACATTGATAACTACTTTGGAAACTCAGTCGTCAATTCTTAGCACACCACCAAGAGGTTCAAGATGCTCAGTGTCTCCCTCTCAACAAACTCTTCTAGTCTATTAGGATGCATCCTGTCTCTCTAGAATGAGAGAACTGTCTGTGTGGTTTCGCTCCAGTGTGCATGTCTTCAGAGGTCGTGGTGTAGAGGTTGGACCCAACTACCCCACGCCTCAGCCCCAAAATTGGGGAGTTGAAGATGAGATGCTTATCCTTAGATCCATTACCAATGACCTAGACTGAGACCAACATCAAGAAAATCTATGGAAACATACTCAAATGAAGACTAGGGTTGTGTGACATATACACTGATTAGAAACTTAGGGCAAATGACTTATATCTTCATCTAAAATGATTATAATTCTTCCAATATTTAAACAATTTCAAACCTAAATAACTCCCTCTTAGATACTCTAATTGCCACCAAATTTTAGCCATAGCTCTCTCATCAATCAAGCTACATTCCATTCCATTTTGATGCCGAAATTTGACTAATTGACTTGTGAATTAAATACTTCACAAAGGTATAAACATAGGGATTTTAATCGTAAAATTAACATACATCACCACTCAAACTTTATCAAAACACTTGGAACTCTCAAGATAACTCAACATATGAGTTCCAATATGTTATTGGATATTAAAGGATTCAAAAGATCAATCTATCACATCCTACACACCTAAAGAGAAATTTCATCCTCAAAATTAAACAAAAGTCCAGTCTATCACAATAGGATATGGTCCCATGAACTTGGGATTCAACATACCCTTCTTTCCAAACCTCAACACTCCTTTACATAGAGAGACCTTAAGGTAAACCTTGTATCTCACTTGGAACTCCAATTCCCTACAACAGTTATCAACATACGACTTATGCCTATCGTGGGTTGCCTTCAGCTACAGCTGAATCACTTTGATCTTTTTGGTTGTATAATGTACAAGCTCAAGACCTAAAAGATGATATTCACTAGTATCATACAAACACAACAGAGACCTAAAAAGCCAGCCATACAAAGCCTCATAAGGTGCCATGTTGATACTTTGTTGGTAGTTATTGTTATAAGAAAACTCTATCAAATTGTGGTGTACACCCCAACTGCTCAAAAACTACAAGACACAAGATCTCAACAGGTCCTTAAAAGTCTGAATAGTCCCTCAGACTAGCCTTCTGTCTACGTGTGAAACATTGTACTGAACCTCAACTGCTTACCCATAGTTGTCTGCAGACACTCCCAAAAATGACTTGTAAACTAAGGACCTCTGTTAGACATGATGGTAGCAGGGATACCATGCAAACTAACTATCTCATCAAAATAGATCTGAGAAAGATTATGTGATGTATATGATGTTTTAACATGAAATAAGTGTGTTGACTTGGTAAACCTATCAACGATCACCCAAATAGAATCATGACCTACAACTATCCTAGGAAGACCAACCAAAAATTCCATAGGGATAGCAGTCTCGACCAAGACAGCTAAGTTGATGCTCTCCAGATATGAGCCTATAAATAGATGTTCCCCTCCTACATTTGAGATATCTCTTCAGCTCCACAATGAAGATAGGATGTCTCTTTGTGCCCATCTCATCAAGAAGATCTTTATTGACCATTGAAACCTTTGTAGTGTCCTTTATACATCGCTATATCTAGCCCATTCAGATCTATCTTCTAGCCATGAAAGTGGTGGGAGTTCAGATCTCTAGCGAACACCTCCCATCCATCTACTTCTACATCTCCTGTGAGCAAGACCACATGAAGATTAAAAAGAAGGAAATAGATGTTCATCCTCACCTACCATTGGTTCTTTTCCACTCCTCATCCAGATATTCCCCGTCATCAAGTGGAAGGTCGTTTCTCCATCGAGCCTTAACCATCTTCTTCACAATGTCCATGGCAAAATCTTCCCTCTTTTATGTTCTGTATGCTTCTATCATGAGGAGCAAGTAGTCCATTTTGTTGGGGTGGAGGGACTAGCCCCACTTTCCATGCTTAAATGTTCATTTTATAGCATTCCATGGCTTGTATATAATTTTTCATTTTGTTGTTAATCGTTTAATGTGTGATTTATGGATTGATTACCGACCTTTAATGATCTATTATGTTCCTTTGTTGTGAGAACATCAATACATAAGATTTGAGTAACTATTAACATGGTTGATGCCCGGATGAGAATGCATACATCATATAATGGAAAATGTTCCATTAAAGATATGCTCCTTCCTTGAGCCAGTTGGGCATGATTTTTGTCCTCCTTGGACTCTTAAGATGTGTTATGCCTTAAACATATATAGAGACCTATGTGTATAAATCTAATACCATTTGTCATGGAGTCATTTGTTACCCTAAGTCCAAACTCCTAATGGCTACAACACCAAAGGTGATTGGACTTGGATGAATTTCCCTAGAATGGAACAAGTAGTTCACACATGAAATATATATGTACAAGAAGTAACAACAAGATATAACAAGATACAAAAGGGGATAGAGTAAATTGTACCCATATCTACATCATTATAACCCATTGGTACTACATTTTAGAGCTACATTTTTGAGTGCAGTGGATCTTCATTTGGGGAAACATATCAATGCTAGTGCATTGAATAAGCTATGAAAAGGCATGTAAACAATTTAAGAGTATAAGTAAAAGTTTCTTTGCTAGAAAATGATAATAGGCAAGAAGAATAAATAAGGCAAGCAAACTAAATGACGTTGTTTCATACAAATCATGTTTTAAGCTCATTGATCCATTATATTAATGTAGTCCTTTAACCAACTTCCCCAAATGAAGGGTCCGTAAGGGTTCTTAAGAAAGCTAACCCTTTTATCAACGTGAGGGATCTCAACACCAAAGTCAATGATATAACCCTATCTCATTCCTATCTTGTGTCATTACCCTGAGAATTCAGGAAGGTACACAAGGATATATAATAATTTTCTTTAAATTATGTTCAAGGTATGTTCATAAAGTATAAACAAGTGAGGAAGTAGTAATCATAGGAACACTAGCTCAAACAAGTATTACCTGGACAAGCATTCACATGAGTATACATATAAGAAATCCAATAACATAGTAGGGTCAAAAAATTGAGTTTATGTTACGTCCCCACCTCCCGATAACTCCCAATTAAGGGAGACCGAGAGGTCAAAGCCGCACCTATAATTTCCGGCTCAAAGGTTCGGCATTTAACCAAGAACAATTATTAAATTTTAACAGACTATATTGGAAAGCTGTAAGAAAATAAACTTTTGCATACCTTTTGAAAACTTGGATCTCCAATCTTCTATCCACATATGAATTCAAACTAATCCTCCTTGTATGTTAATTCATGTATTTCTCAATGTGACGATTTACTGTTTGTCCTTTTTGGCTTTGTACCTAAAACGTCGTCAAACAAAACGTCGATCAGCCGAAGATGGTATGTGGGAGAAACACTAATCGTGTAACTATGATAACAATGTATTGCAACCAATTACCATTTAACAAAAAAAAATTTACGTTTTAAATATAACTGTGTGATCCATGCTTTCCCTATCCTCTACGCTATCCCTGCAGTGGACCTGGATGCTACTTTCCTTTTAGTAGATCCCCATTAAACCCCTCATGGTCCCACCCATAGGTGAACCAGTTTCTAGGGTTGAGTCACATGGCACTACCCGTAAGTAGCCCACTCCTTAACTCATGGCATGCTAGAGGGTCTCATGGAAGTACACTTGGTAGCCCGATTTCTAACCCACGATAACCTAGACATTACTCTAGGTTACCCCTTTTTAGCCTTTACAAGCCACAGAGGTGGATTCAGATCTAAGCCAATTATATATATATATATATATATATATATATATATATATATTCATGGTGATAATCATAGTCACTTTATAGTTGCATGAAATAAAAGGCATCCAACAGTTATTTTCAAGTAACCGATAAAATCATTCAGAAATTGCTGTGAAACTATAGTGATTACTCATAAGCGTAACCACATACCTGATCTGATGATTTCAAAATCATTAAGCACATCCAACCAAGAAAGAAATCCAAGCAAGTAATTCAACTATCACATAATTCCTAATAAGAATATGTACTCTATTTATTACACACTTTATCAAGAATCTACTTTATTGACTTGGATTCACTTTCTATGGTTCCTAATCCAAATTAAGGTTTCATTAATATTCATTAGGGTTTCTTAGATCAATTTCTCAAACTTTATCCCTTTTAGGTTAACAAACCCTAAAATACTCTTTTCTACTCATATAAACCCTAATTGCTCAAACTATCCATTTTAATAGTCTTTTATACCCAAATTGACTTAGGATCATCATATCTCTATTTATTCATGAATTTGAACAAGGAAAACAATTAAAAGACATATTCACCTAAATTATGGTTATCAAGCTCATTAATGCATATTCATGCACGAAACCCTAAATTAAGCCAATTATATAAAAAGATCATCTTTTTAGATCCTATTTTCACTTTTATTAACAAAAGGTTAATATTGGCTTGAATTATCCAAAGAACATCATTAGATCCATCTATCCTCAAATCTAAGGGTTTTTCATTAAATAAATCATTAAAGATGATGCCTTTATGTACTTTTCAAATTTCAAGCATATTTATGCACATAAACTCTAAATTAGACTAATTACGTGCAAAGTTCATCCTTGTCAATATTAATGTTCCTTTTTACAATTAACAGGTTATTATCAACTTTAATGACCCATTAAACTCTACTAATTACATGAATAATCTCAAAGTAGAGTCTCTTAATCTTTAATTCGTTAAAGTTGATAACTTACACTACTTTTTGAATAGAATGCAGAATTATGCTTCAAACATAATTTCCTTGTGCTTCTCTCGTTCTGAGGATAAATTTTCATATATGACTTGTTTTAATCCGAGTTCCCTAGAATTAGTTATGATTTTAGCAAAGAAATGTATCTCTCGGCCAATCATATGGCGCCACATCGTCCTTTTCCATGTAACACGACTTGCTTGGAAACATAACGGATTGACCGTTATGCCCTCACTTAAGTCCCTACTTGTTCAACCCATGGAGGGGCAATTCCATCCAATCTTCATTTGGTGTACTTCCACCTTCAGCAGGTGCGACGCAGACGTCGTAGGAGTCCTTCTACAGCCCATGCATGGGCTCTCTCCCTCTCCATGGGCCGTGATTCTTGCCGTGAAATGCTTCCCTAGATCCACCCTTCTTAGGCACACATAGGGCGCCCCCAAGCCTTAGCCAAGGTGTCCGGTTGCTCTCCTGTTGTCCAAGCCTTCTGCGGCCGCCCCTGCAGCCTGGTGGCTGCCGATCTACGCGCTCCATGGCACGGTCTTGATGGCCAAGGTGTTCCTTGGTTGCATGGCACATCATGCCACCATCTCTACCTTTCCTTGGCTCTGTATAGCTCCATGATCGCGCTGCTACTCAGGGTTAGGGTTGAAGAACGAAAACAAGAGACAAAAGCGGAGGATTACGTGTGGGATCTTCTGGATTCGGCCCAGGGTTGTACCCCTTATATAGGGGAGAGTAGATAGGCCCTAGGATGCTCATCCACGAAATCCAAGTCCTAATTCCAATAGAAAGTTATATTTCTTAACTAGGAAGCAAGATCCTCTCTCTTTCCTAATTCCTTTAGTAAACCACATCTCTTGGATAATTAGGGATTCGAAAATACTCTTACTTAATCTCTTTTACACTTGCCTTCAAACCCATAGGCACGAAATTCTCTTTCCTTTAATAGAAATTACTTTCTTTTTAACAATGCCTCGTAATTCATTAATAATGTATCACATTATCCTTTTATTTTATAATTTTGGTGTTTTCTCTTTCATTCCTCTTTATTGGGGCTCCTTGGACCCCAAGGAACTCTATTATTTCGAAATTCTTTTCCAAGGATATTTATTACCCCTCTAGATGCATCTATATGCATTATTTCTCATTATCATGTTTATTTCTTATTAAAATATTTCCTTTTGAGGATTTCTCTTCATTTCTCTTTAATTTTCCTCATTGGTTTTCCCTTTTTACATTAGGAATCCTTGGGATACGAAATCCCACTAAGGATAACTCAATTGCACCTCTTTTCACTTGTTTTCCACATTTTACCATTATTTTCAATTTCTTTCCTAATAAAGAAATACTTAATTGCTCTTTTCTTTTCTTATTGCATTCTCTATTCAACTTTGGACTCCTTGGAACCCATGGAACCCAAGAGGCATGAAATCCATCTTTGGATTACATCCCTTTGCCTTGTAGAGGTTTCAATCTCATTCTTTTCTCAAAAATTCAATTATTCATTTACTATTTTAATAATTTAATTTCCTTTCTTCATTTCCTTGTTATTGGGCCCAATAGCCAATAAATCCCATAAAACAATCATCAAGGCTATTGTAAATTAAATCCATTTATTCGAATAAAATATATCATTATTTATTCAAATATCTTTAATATGAGAAATTACATTTCTCACTCAATGAACCCAAAAATTGGGGTTGTAACATCCTTCCCCTCTTATAGGAATTTTGTCCTCAAAATTCTATCAAGCAAACAAACAATTCAAGATAAGACTTTTCCATGTCCATCATTGACCCCTATGTGGCTTTACCGTACTCATGGTACTTCCAAAGAACCTTTATCATCACATATTCTTTTCTCTGAGTTCTTTCATCCTGGCGCCTATAAACTGCATAGGTGACTCAGGCCATTTCAGCCTCCCTTGGGGCTCACTAGGTTCATTACTCAGCACATGGTCGGAGTACCTCACATAGTACTCTAAATTGGACTCATGGAACTCATCTCACATTTCTTTATCCTGAGGGGTAAGGTCAAACTTAAACTTCTCCACCAAACCATGTCAAAAGAACCCATGCATCAGGGACTCAACTCTCTTTGCTATAACTTAGAGGGGTCAGATTTTCATGTCACATATTCTCCCACAGTGAATTTCATGTCATTCAACTTTGCATATACTCATGACTATTGTCATCTCTAGGCTCCTTTCAGCCACGACATGATCAAAGTGACTTCATCTACACACACTGTTGTCCTTTTCTATCCTTCACGTGGTCCTTTCACCAACATCACCTTACTGAAGTGGTGACTGACACAACCTCTATTACAGAGCTTCTTTAAATCTCGATACTGGCTATGGTGGTTATCTTCACATCTTTCATAGGACAATAACTGTCTCTAGCTATCACCCTGAATGAGCACATATGCTCTCATCAGACCCTTTAGTCTGGATCATACTAAGCATTAGTTAGGGGTGATAAACTATACTAACATCGAGTTCTTCATGTACCTACTTCCACCTTTTGGAAGGGAACATTTAGGTCAGACTCAAGAACTTTTATACTCAACCTCATCGTGTAGTTGAACCATCTCTCTCATATGTAGTTCAACCCAATCTGTCCCTTGACAGTACTCTTTCTTTCCCATGTCATCTAAGTAAGGCGATCTACCATAACCCATATTGCATCTCGACCTTCCTTGATCTAGGGGAGACTTACAACATCCATAGTGATGAACTCCCTTTCTCTTTTGGGGACTCTTTATCCCTTATATCAATGCATTGGGTTACTGTTGTTCGTCCTTTACCCTCGGCTTGCATGACCATATACCACATGAAACTTTATCTTAGGTATCTAAAGTACCACTGTCACTTATTATCTTCATAGTACAATGTATGGTGATCTTAAAATCATGATCTCCTGTATGTCATTATTCTTCACGATCAATACCTCAAAAACCCTAAACCATTCTATCAAGGTTTCATCACCTTCTTTTCCAAAGAAGTGCATTTGAGGTTCTACCACCATCCTTTCATTGCATCAAGGACTATACTGGCTAACCAAACAAACATTAACTGATCTCATTACATTAGTGTTAGCCAAACATATCTTCTTTTCCAAACTTAGGGTTAGTCTACCAACTTCTTCTAGCCAAACTAAGCAGATATATCTCAACCAGAGCATCCATTACCACTTCACCTGCTTATGTATTAGGTAATGTTGATGACATACACCATCCTGTATGCCACTTATTATCTCATCTTAGCCGTAAGTCCATCTTAATCAAGAACATTCCGAGTTTATTCCTTTGGTTTTTGAACTCAACCTGGTATAACTCATAGCTCATTATAAAAACATCCTTATAAGATGACTACCTTATTTCTCTTTAGCGTTTGCAAACCATCCATGTATCATTCACTTTACCAGGGCATGTTATCTTCTCTGTCCCCATATATCGTGGCAACGTTCTGAACTACATCATATTTTATCCCTGGTGTATGGCATGCATACTGTCCTATCTCTCACTCCCATAGCAAGAGGAAATAAGCATTTGGCTGCAGTCCAAATATAGAGTTCTTCCTGTTCCAAGAGTAGAGATAGTACATCCCACCTTTCCAGTACACCTTTAAATCTAAGTCGAAACGTGTCGTTTATGCCTCTATATTACAATCATCTTGTTATCAAAGTTACCTTTATGGAAAACTGGTTTCCAACCTACTTGGGTCACCACACAATCCTTGGTCATTTCCTCTAGGACTATAGGGTGCCGACACTTTTGGGATCATCCCTCTTCCCTTATGCATTCAGAGAGTGACCTACTCATTTGCCCTTTGGGTCCCATGAGTTGATGAAGGTGATCAATCTCCTAACCCATGGCCCTTAGACAATGATAGTTGTTACCTCCTGACCCTATCGTCATGTGCAACTAGGGAATTCGACAACTTCTACTTCCATCGGTCTTATCCCTACCTAACCCTAGGATTGACTGAGGATTTTATTATAGTACATGTCCAACCTAGAACCCTACCCAAGCCTTCATCATCTCTCTTTCTACATTCGAGGGTTATCTTCCGTCCTCTCCTAGGGGTCATGGTGACCTGCCTACCTTGGTCAGGCCCCATACCGGTTACTTCCATGGTAACACATCCTCATGCACTTAGAGATGGATACCTATGGGTCTATAGGTTCATTCTCATACCATGTACTTTTCACTTAGCTTCTCAAGATCCTATGAACCCTTTTTAGGTTAACTCAAAAACTAGTGTACCCCCTTCAAAAGGGTCCCTCTCCCAGGATGGGAGGAAACTATCTCTTGACAACAAGGTCACAACCACCCTTAGGTCTAGGGTTTACATCCATATGCTTAACCCTAATAAGCTATTAAGGCACAAGCAGACCACTAAACCAGGCTAGTCATCTAGGTTCTCATTCCTCAACATTAGATCAAGGTCATACCTTCCCACGTCATCAACTTAGCTGAGAGGGGTTTGCCAAACATACCCTAAACGTAAGGGGTTTTCCTTTCCTCCCAACATAGGAAGTTCCATGCTCGCATCTATAGAAACTCAACTCTCCTTATGAGCATTAGGTACACCACTTCCCCTCTTAGGCCTAGGAATCCTAGGTTCACTTTTAGGTGTCCATCTGTACGCTCTTACTATTAACCATGAATCAGGCATGCAAAAGGCATGACATGCACTTCCTGTCATCCTTCTATTCGAGCAACACTTTAGAGTTGAGTCCTCCTCAAGGACAACCAACAAGGTACAAGGTCTCACAACCTATTACTGAACCTTTCCAGGGTATACAAAACATCTTCTTCATTTCTTAGGAGGTAAACACTTATACCATAGGCACATAGGTGCCATAGGCCTCATCCTCTCTCTAGGGTTTGGTTCCTCCCATGAAAACCAAGACATCATCAACCTCTAGGGATCAAGCATGTGGCGACCACTATCATCCACTTAGGTCACATCATCCTAAACTCCTGTCTTCTCCTCATATCTCGGAGTCTAGTATTCCAACCTTCTTGTGGGGTTTCCTGCTCTCTCTCTAGAGCTAACCCTACAACTAACCTCACCATTAGAGGTCCCCTCTTCGTGAAGTGGTCAACCTCAAAAGCATGCCCCTACCCGGATGAAGCCTACGTTCAACTCATGTTCGCTCAAGATTATCCATGGTCCTTATGCTTATCACATAAGCTATCCACCAAACTCTCCCGGCCAGGGTTTCCACCTATTACTCGCACTACTGACACATTGTGGGTGCCTACTATGCCCATATAAGCTCATGGGGTTTCCATAGGTTCTTCTCTAACCTCATCCATGAAGGAGCTATCCTTCGCTCAAACATGCATGACCCGTCCAGGTTCGGGTCGCCTGAGGTACTAGGTCATCCAACCTCTCATGGATCATACGTCATCCAAGGTATGTCCTCGTCTAGCTCATCATGCCATCTCTCTCTAACCTTCACTTAGGGTTAGGGTTAACATCATCCTCAGAGGATGTGCCAGGTCTTTAATGGAGATTTCTGCCTCCAAGACTAACTCTCTTTACTTATCCTCCTGACAAGGAGGTCTATTCTCAAGTCTCTCCTGAGGGCATGACAACTTATGCCATACAACCTAAGCATGTATTCTTTAGTTTACGCTTAATCTATTAAGCTTACGTCCATGACATCTTATTTACATGCTTTTCATTAATTTGGTGGAGGATTCCTTAAACCCTATCAACCTTACCCATACCTCGAGAGGGTGAGGAGAATAGAGAAAACCCTAATCCTTAAGGTCCTTAACAAAATTTGTGATGAGAAGGGATGAATAAGATGAGAAAGTCCTAAAGGTATCTTATTTCGATTCATACCCTAAGACTTTGTCTAGGAAGTCACACAGATTTGGGAGTCCTCATATTCTGACTAGCGGTACGGAGGAAAAATATTGCCAGCCCCCGGACGTGATCCTTTTCTAGACACCTCTGTCTTTTGGATAATCCTCTAAGAACTCCCTTGTATTCTATGGGGTTTGTAAAATTTATTAATTATTAATGGTTAAGTCAGGAACCTACGCTCTGATACCAAATGTTACATCCCCATCTCCCGGTAACCCCCAATTAATGGAGACGGAGAGGTCGAAGCCACACCCATAATTTCTAGATCAAAGGTTCGGCATTTAACCAAGAAAAATTATTAAAATTTAACAGACTATACTGGAAAGCTGTAAGAAAATAAACTTTTGCATACCTTTTGAAAACTTGGATCTCTAATCTTCTATCCACATATGAATTCTAACTAATCCTCCTTGTATGCTAATTCATGTATTTCTCAATGTGACGATTTACTATTTGTCCTTTTTGACTTTGTACCTAAAATACCGACAAACAAAATGTCGGTCAACCGAATCTGGTATGTGGGGGAAACAATAATCGTGCAACTATGATAACAATGTATTGCAGCCAAATACCATTTAAAAAACAATTTTTTACATTTTAAATATAAATGTGCGATCCATGCTTTCCCTATCCTCTGTGTTGTCCCTGCAGTGAACCTGGATGCTACTTTCCATTTAGTAGATCCCCATTAAACCCCTCATGGTCCCACCCATAGGTGAACCAGTTTCTAGGGTTGAGTCACATGGCACTACCCGTAAGTAGCCCACTCCTTAACTCATGGCATGCTAAAGGGTCTCATGGAACTACACTTGGTAGCCCGATTTCTAACCCACGATAACCTAGACATTACTCTAGGTTACCCCTTTTTAGCCTTTACAAGTCACAGAGGTGGATTCAGATCTAAGCCAATTATATATATATATATATATATATATATATATATATATATATATATATATATATATATCGTGGTGATAATCATAGTCACTTTATAGTTGCATGAAATAAAAGGCATCCAACAGTTATTTTCAAGTAACCGATAAAATCATTCAGAAATCGCTGTGAAACTATAGTGATTACTCATAAGCGTAACCACATACCTGATCTGATGATTTCAAAAACATTAAGCACATCCAACCAAGAAAGCAATCCAAGCAAGCAATTCAACTATCACATAATTCCTAAAAAGAATATGTACTCTATTTATTACACACTTTATCAAGAATCTACTTTATTGACTTGGATTCACTTTCTATGGTTCCTAATCCAAATTAAGGTTTCATTAATATTCATTAGGGTTTATTAGATCAATTTCTCAAACTTTATCCGTTTTAGGTTAACAAACCCTAAAATACTCTTTTCTACTCATATAAACCCTAATTGCTCAAACTATCCATTTTAATAGTCTTTTATACCCAAATTGACCTAGGATCATCATATCTCTATTTATTCATGAATTTGAACAAGGAAAACAATTAAAATACATATTCACCTACATTATGGTTATCAAGCTCATTAATGCATATTCATGCATGAAAGCCTAAATTAAGCCAATTATATAAAAAGATCATCTTTTTAGATCCTATTTTCACTTTTATTAACAAAAGATTAATATTGGCTTGAATTATCCAAAAAACATCATTAGATCCATCTATCCTCAAATCTAAGGGTTTTTCATTAAATAAATCATTAAAGATGATGCCTTTATGTACTTTTCAAATTTCAAGCATATTTATGCACATAAACTCTAAATTAGACTAATTACGTGCAAAGTTCATCCTTGTCAATATTAATGTTCCTTTTTACAATTAACAGGTTATTATCAACTTTAATGACCCATTAAACTCTACTAATTACATGAATAATCTCAAAGTAGAGTCTCTTAATCTTTAATTCGTTAAAGTTGATAACTTACACTACTTTTTGAATAGAATGCAGAATTATGCTTCAAACATAATTTCTTTGTGCTCCTCTCATTCTGAGGATAAATTTTCATATATGACTTGTTTTAATCCGAGTTCCCTAGAATTAGTTACGATTTTAGCAAAGAAATGTATCTCTCGGCCAATCAGATGGCGCCACATCGTCCTTTTCCATGTAACACGACTTGCTTGGAAACATAACGGATTGACCGTTATGCCCTCACTTAAGTCCCTACTTGTTCAACCCATGGAGGGGCACTTCCATCCAATCTTCATTTTGTGTACTTCCACCTTCAGTAGGTGCGACGCAGACGCCGTAGGAGTCCTTCTACAGCCCATGCATGGGCTCTCTCCCTCTCCATGGGCCGTGATTCTTGCCGTGAAATGCTTCCCTAGATCCGCCCTTCTTAGGCACACATAGGGCGCCCCCAAGCCTTAGCCAAGGTGGCCGGTTGCTCTCCTGTTGTCCAAGCCTTCTGTGGCCGCCCTTGCAGCCTGGTGGCTGCCGATCTGCGCGCTCCATGGCACGGTCTTGATGGCCAAGGTGTTCCTTGGTTGCATGGCACATCATGCCACCATCTCTACCTTTCCTTGGCTCTGTATAGCTCCATGCTCGCGCTGCTACTCAGGGTTAGGGTTGAAGAACGAAAACAAGAGACAAAAGCGGAGGATTACATGTGGGATCTTCTGGATTCGGCCCAGGGTTGTATCCCTTATATAGGGGAGAGTAGATAGGCCCTAGGATGCTCATCCACGAAATCCAAGTCCTAATTCCAATAGGAAGTTATATTTCTTAACTAGGAAGCAAGATCCTCTCTCTTTCCTAATTCCTTTAGTAAAACACATCTCTTAGATAATTAGGGATTCAAAAATACTCTTACTTAATCTCTTTTACACTTGCCTTCAAACCCATAGGCACGAAATTCTCTTTCCTTTAATAGAAATTACTTTCTTATAAACAATGCCTCGTAATTCATTATTAATGTATCACATTATCCTTTTATTTTATAATTTTGGTGTTTTCTCTTTCATTCCTCTTTATTGGGGCTCCTTGGACCCCAAGGAACTCTATTATTTCGAAATTCTTTTCCAAGGATATTTATTACCCTTCTAGATGCATCTATATGCATTATTTCTCATTATCATGTTTATTTCTTATTAAAATATTTCCTTTTGAGGATTTCTCTTCATTTCTCTTTAATTTTCCTCATTGGTTTTCCCTTTTTACATTAGGAATCCTTGGGATACGAAATCCCACTAAGGATAACTCAATTGCACCTCTTTTCACTTGTTTTCCACATTTTACCATTATTTTCAATTTCTTTCCTAATAAAGAAATACTTAATTGTTCTTTTCTTTTCTTATTGTATTCTCTATTCAACTTTGGACTCCTTGGAACCCAAGGAACCCAATAGGCATGAAATCCATCTTTGCATTACATCCCTTTGCCTTGTAGAGGTTGCTATCTCATTCTTTTCTCAAAAATTCAATTATTCATTTACTATTTTAATAACTGAATTTCCTTTCTTCATTTCCTTGTTATTGGGCCCAATAGCCAATAAAGCCCATAAAACAATCATCAAGGCTATTGTAAACTAAATCCATTTATTCGAATAAAATATATCATTATTTATTCAAATGTCTTTAATATGAGAAATTACATTTCTCACACAATGAACCCAAAAATTGGGGTTGTAACATCCTTCCCCTCTTATAGGAATTTTGTCCTCAAAATTCTATCAAGCAAACAAACAATTCAAGATAAGACTTTTCCATGTCCATCATTGACCCCTATGTGGCTTTACCGTACTCATGGTACTTCCAAAGAACCTTTATCATCACATATTCTTTTCTCTGAGTTCTTTCATCCTGGCGCCTATAAACTGCATAGGTGACTCAGGCCATTTCAGCCTCCCTTGGGGCTCACTAGGTTCATTACTCAGCACATGGTCGGAGTACCTCACATAGTACTCTAAATTGGACACATGGAACTCATCTCACATTTCTTTATCCTGAGGGGTAAGGTCAAACTTAAACTTCTCCACCAAACCATGTCAAAAGCAACCATGCATCAGGGACTCAACTCTCTTAGCTATAACTTAGAGGGGTCAGATTTTCATGTCACATATTCTCCCACAGTGAATTGCATGTCATTCAACTTTGCATCTACTCACGACTATTGTCGTCTCTAGGCTCCTTTCAGCCACGACATGATCAAAGTGACTTCATCTACACACACTGTTGTCCTTTTCTAACCTTCACATGGTCCTTTCACCAACATCACCTTACTGAAGTGGTGACTGACACAACCTCTATTACAAAGCTTCTTTAAATCTCGATACTGGCTATGGTGGTTATCTTCACATCTTTCATAGGACAATAACTGTCTCTAGCTATCACCCTGAACGAGCACATATGCTCTCATCAGACCCTTTAGTCTGGATCATACTAAGCATTAGTTAGGGGTGATAAACTATACTAACATCGAGTTCTTCATGTACCTACTTCCACCTTTTGGAAGGGAACATTTAGGTCAGACTCAAGAACTTTTATACTCAACCTCATGGTGTAGTTGAACCATCTCTCTCATATGTAGTTCAACCCAATCTGTCCCTTGACAGTACTCTTTCTTTCCCATGTCATCTAAGTAAGGCGATCTACCATAACCCATATTGCATCTCGACCTTCCTTGATCTAGGGGAGACTTACAACATCCATAGTGATGAACTCCCTTTCTCTTTTGGGGACTCTTTATCCTTTATATCAATGCATTGGGTTACTGTTGTTCATCCTTCACCCTCGGCTTGCATGGCCATATACCACATGAAACTTTATCTTAGGTATCTAAAGTACCACTGTCACTTATTATATTCATAGTACAATGTATGGTGATCTTAAAATCATGATCTCCTGTATGTCATTATTCTTCATGATCAATACCTCAAAAACCCTAAACCATTCTATCAGGGTTTCATCACCATCTTTTCCAAAGAAGTGCATCTGAGGTTCTACCACCATACTTTCATTGCATCAAGGACTATATTGGCTAACCAAACAACCATTAACTGATCTCATTACATTAGTGTTAGCCAAACATATCTTCTTTTCCAAACATAGGGTTAGTCTACCAACTTCTTCTAGCCAAACTAAGCAGATATATCTCAACCAGAGCATCCATTACCACTTCACCTTCTTATGTATTAGGTAATGTTGATGACATACACCTTCCTGTATGCCACTTATTATCTCATCTTAGCCGTAAGTCCATCTTAATCAAGAACATTCTGAGTTTATTCCTTTGGTTTTTGAACTCAACCTGGTATAACTCATAGCTCATTATAAAAACATCCTTATAAGATGACTACCTTATTTCTCTTTAGCGTTTGCAAACCATCCATGTATCATTCACTTTACCAGAGTATGTTATCTTCTCTGTCCCCATATATCATGGCAACGTTCTGAACTACATCATATTTTATCCCTGGTGTATGGCATGCATACTGTCCTATCTCTCACTCCCATAACAAGAGGAAATAAGCATTTGGCTGCAGTCCAAATATAGAGTTCTTCCTGTTCCAAGAGTAGAGATGGTACATCCCACCTTGCCAGTACACCTATAAATCTAAGTCGAAACTTGTCGTTTATGCCTCTATATTACAATCATCTTGTTATCAAAGTTACCTCCATGGAAAACTGGTTTCCAACCTACTTGGGTCACCACACAATCCTTGGTCATTTCCTCTAGGACTATAGGGTGCTGACACTTTTGGGATCATCCCTCTTCCCTTATGCATTCAGAGAGTGACCTACTCATCTTCCCTTTGGGTCCCATGAGTTGATGAAGGTGATCAATCTCCTAACCCATGGCCCTTAGACAATGATAGTTGTTACCTCCTGACCCTATCGTCATGTGCAACTAGGGAATTAGGCAACTTCTACTTCCATCGGTCTTATCCCTACCTGACCCTAGGATTGACTGAGGATTTTATTATAGTACATGTCCAACCTAGAACCCTACCCAAGCCTTCATCATCTCTCTTTCTACATTCGAGGGCTATCTTTCGTCCTCTCCTAGGGGTCATGGTGACCTGCCTACCTTGGTCAGGCCTCATACCGGTTACTTCCATGGTAACACATCCTCATGCACTTAGAGATGGATACCTATGGGTCTACAGGTTCATTCTCATACCATGTACTTTTCACTTAGCTTCTCAAGATCCTATGAACCCTTTTTAGGTTAACTCAAAAACTAGTGTACCCCCTTCAAAAGGGTCCCTCTTCCAGGATGGGAGGAAACTATCTCTTGACAACAAGGTCACAACCGCCCTTAGGTCTAGGGTTTACATCCATATGCTTAACCCTAGTAAGCTATTAAGGCACAAGCAGACCACTAAACCAGGCTAGGTCATCTGGGTTCTCATTCCTCAACATTAGATCAAGGTCATACCTTCCCACGTCATCAACTTAGCTGAGAGGGGTTTGCCAAACATACCCTAAACGTAAGGGGTTTTCCTTTCCTCCCAACATAGGAAGTTACATGCTCACATCTTTAGAAACTCAACTCTCCTTATGAGCATTAGGTACACCACTTCCCCTTTTAGGCCTAGGAACCCTAGGTTCACTTTTAGGTGTCCATCTGTATGCTCTTACTATTAACCATGAATCAGGCATGCAAAAGGCATGACATGCACTTCCTGTCATCCTTCTATTCAAGCAACACTTTAGAGTTGAGTCCTCCTCAAGGACAACCAACAAGGTACAAGGTCTCACAACCTGTTACTAAACCTTTCCAAGGTATACAAAACATCTTCTTCCTTTCTTAGGAGGTAAACACTTATACCATAGGCACATAGGTGCCATAGGCCTCATCCTCTCTGTAGGGTTTGGTTCCTCCCATGAAAACCAAGACATCATCAACCTCTAGGGATCAAGCATGTGGCGACCACTATCATCCACTTAGGTCACATCATCCTAAACTCCTGTATTCTCCTCATATATCGGAGTCTAGTATTCCAACCTTCTTGTGGGGTTTCTTGCTCTCTCTCTAGAGCTAACCGTACAACTAACCTCACCATTAGAGGTCCCCTCTTCGTGAAGTGGTCAACCTCAAAAGCATGCTCCTACCCGGATGAAGCCTACGTTCAACTCATGTTCGCTCAAGATTATCCATGGTCCTTATGCTTATCACATAAGCTATCCACCAAACTCTCCCGGCCATGGTTTCCACCTATTACTCGCACTACTGACACATTCTAGGTGCCTACTATGCCCATATAAGCTCATGGGGTTTCCATAGGTTCTTCTCTAACCTCATCCATGAAGGAGCTATCCTTCGCTCAAACATGCATGACCCGTCCAGGTTCGGGTCGCCTGAGGTACTAGGTCATCCAACCTCTCATGGCTCATACGTCATCCAAGGTATGTCCTCGTCTAGCTCATCATGCCATCTCTCTCTCTAACCTTCACTTAGGGTTAGGGTTAACATCATCCTCAGAGGATGTGCCAGATATTTAATGGAGATTTCTGCCTCCAAGACTAACTCTCTTTACTTATCCTCCTGACAAGGATGTCTATTCTCAAGTCTCTCCTGAGGGCATGACAACTTATGTCATACAAGCTAAGCATGTATTCTTTAGTTTACGCTTAATCTATTAAGCTTACGTCCATGACATCTTATTTACATGCTTTTCATTAATTTGGTGGAGGATTCCTTAAACCCTATCAACCTTACCCATACCTCAAGAGGGTGAGGAGAATAGAGAAAACCCTAATCCTTAAGGTCCTTAACAAAATTTGTGATGAGAAGGGATGAATAAGATGAGAAAGTCCTAAAGGTATCTTATTTCGATTCATACCCTAAGACTTTGTCCAGGCAGTCACACGGATTTGGGAGTCCTCATATTCTGACTAGCGGTACGGAGGAAAAATATTGCCAGCCCCCGGACGTGATCCTTTTCTAGACACCTCTGTCTTTTGGATAATCCTCTACGAACTCCCTTGTGTTCTATGGGGTTTGTAAAATTTAATAATTATTAATGGTTAGGTCAGGAACCTACACTCTGATACCAAATGTTACATCCCCATCTCCCGGTAACCCCCAATTAATGGAGACGGAGAGGTCGAAGCCACACCCATAATTTCTAGATCAAAGGTTCGGCATTTAACCAAGAAATATTATTAAAATTTAACAGACTATACTGGGAAGCTGTAAGAAAATAAACTTTTGCATACCTTTTGAAAACTTGGATCTCTAATCTTCTATCCACATATGAATTCTAACTAATCCTCCTTGTATGCTAATTCATGTATTTCTCGATGTGACGATTTACTATTTGTCCTTTTTGACTTTGTACCTAAAATGCCGACAAACAAAATGTCTGTCAACCGAATCTGGTATGTGGGGGAAACAATAATCGTGCAACTATGATAACAATGTATTGCAGCCAATTACCATTTAAAAAACAATTTTTTACATTTTAAATATAAATGTGTGATCCATGCTTTCCCTATCCTCTGTATTGTCCCTGCAGTGAACCTGGATGCTACTTTCCTTTTAGTAGATCCCCATTAAACCCCTCATGGTCCCACCCATAGGTGAACCAGTTTCTAGGGTTGAGTCACATGGCACTACCCGTAAGTAGCCCACTCCTTAACTCATGGCATGCTAAAGGGTCTCATGGCACCACACTTGGTAGCCCAGTTTCTAACCCACGATAACCTAGACCTTACTCTAGGTTACCCCTTTTTAGCCTTTACGATCCACAGAGGTGGATTTGGATCTAATCCAATTATATATATATATATATATATTCATGGTTATAATCATAGTCACTTTATAGTTGCATGAAAGAAAAGGCATCCAACAGTTATTTTCAAGTAACCGATAAAGTGGTTTGGAAATCGCCGTGAAACTATAGAGATTACTCATAACCATAACCACATACCTGATTTGATGATTTCACAAGCATTAAGCACATCCAACCAAGAAAGCAATCCAAGTAAGCAATTCAACAATCACATAATTCCTGAAAAGAATATGTACTCTATTTATTACACACTTTATCACGAATCTACTTTATTGACTTGGATTCACTTTCTAGGGTTCCTAATCCGAATTAAGGTTTCATTAATATTCATTAGGGTTTGTTAGATCAATTTCTCAAACTTTATCCCTTTTAGGTTAACAAACCCTAAAATACTCTTTTCTACTCATATAAACCCTAATTGCTCAAACTATCCATTTTAATAGTCTTTTATACCCAAATTGACTTAGGATCATCATATCTCTATTTATTCATGGATTTGAACAAAGCAAACAATTAAAAGACATATTCACCTAAATTAGGGTTTTCAAGCTCATTAATGCATTTTCATGCACGGAACCCTAAATTAAGCCAATTATATAAAAATATCATCTTTTTAGATCCTATTTTTGGTTTTATTAACAAAAGGTTAATATTGGCATGAATTATCCAAAGAACATCATCAGATCCATCTATCATCAAATCTAAGGGTTTTTCATTAATTAAATCATTAAAGATGATGACTTTATGTACTTTTCAAATTTCAAGCATATTTATGCACATAAACTCTAAATTAGACTAATTACGTCTAAAGTTCATCCTTTTCAATCTTAATGTACCTTTTTACAATTAACATGTTATTATCAACTTTAATAACCAATTAAACTCTACTAATTACATTAATAATCTCAAAGTAGAGTCTCTTAATCTTTAATTCGTTAAAGTTGAAAACTTACAATACTTTTTGAATATCATGCATAATTATTCTTCAAACATAATTTCATTGTGCTCATCTCGTTCTGAGGATCAATTTTCATATATGACTTGTTTTAATCTGAGTCCCATAGAATTAGTTACGAGTTTAGCAAAGAAATGTACCTCTTGGCCAATCAGATGGCGCCACGTCGTCCTTTTCCATGCAACACGGCTTGCTGGGAAACATAACAGATTGACCGTTATGCCCTCACTTAAGTCCCTACTTGTTCAGCCCGCGGAGGGGCACTTCCATCCAATCTTCATTTGTTCGTCTTCCACCTTCAGCAGGTGCGACGCCGACGCCCTAGGAGTCCTTCTGCAGCCCATGCGTGGGCTCTCTCCCTCTCCATGGGCCGTGATTCTTGCCGAGAAAAGCTGCCCTAGCTCCGCCCTTCTTAGGCGCACACAGGGTGCCCCTAAGCCTTGGCCAAGGTGGTCAGTTACTATCCCATTGTCCAAGCCTTCAACGGCCGCCCCTACAGCCTGGTGGTTGCCGATCTGCACACTCCAGGGCACGGTCTTGATGGCCAAGGTATTCCTTGGCTCATGGCACATCATGGCACCATCTCTACCTTTCCTTGGCTTCGTATAGCTCCATGCTCACACTGCTACCCAGGGTTAGGGTTGAAGAATGAAAATGAGAGACAAAAGTGGAGGATTACGTGTGGGATCTTCTGGATTCGGCCCAGGGTTGTACCCCTTATATAGGGGAGAGTAGATAGGCCCTAGGATGCTCATCCCCGAAATCCAAGTCCTAATTCCAATAGGAAGTTATATTTCTTAACTAGGAAGCAAGATCATGTCTCTTTCCTAATTCCTTTAATAAACCATATCTCTTGGATAATTAGGGATTCGAAAATCCTCTTACTTAATCTCTTTTCTACTTGCCTTCTAACCCATAGGCACGGAATTCTATTTCCTTCAATAGAAATTACTTTCTTTTTAACAATACCTCATAATTCATTAATATGTATCACATTATCCTTTTGTTTTACAAATTTGGTGTTTTCTCTTTCTTTCCTCTTTATTGGGGCTCCTTGGACCCCAAGGAACTCTAGTATTTTGAAATTCTTTTCCAAGGATATTTATTACCCTTCTAGATGCATCTATTGCATTATTTCTCATTATCATGTTTATTTTGTTATTAAAATATTTCCTTTTGAGGATTTCTCTTCATTTCTCTTTAATTTTCATCATTGGTTTCCCCTTTTTACAGTAGGAATCCTTGGGATACGAAATCCCACTAAGGATGACTCAATTGCACCTCTTTTCACTTGTTTTCCACATTTTACCATTATTTTCAATTTCTTTCCTAATAAAGAAATACTTAATTGCTATTTTCTTTTCTTATTGCATTATCTATGCAACTTTGGACTCCTTGGAACCCAAGGAACCCAAGAGGCACAAAATCCATCTTTGTATTACATCCCTTTTCCTTATAGAGGTTTCTATCTCATTCTTTTCTCAAAAATTCAATTATTCATTTACTATTTTAATAATTGAATTTCCTTTCTTCATTTCCTTGTTATTTGGCCCAATAGCCAATAAATCCCACAAAAAAATCATCATGGCTATTGTAAATGAAATCCATTTATTCGAACCAAATTATATCATTATTTGTTCAAATATCTTTAATATGAGAAATTACATTTCTCACCCAATGAACCCAAAAATTGGGATTGTAACAGTGTACCATAACATTCATAATTGTTGAGTAAGATAACTACACAAGAACCAAGCCAACATGGACCTCGTATGTACACATAAACAACATATCATCTTAGATCACTAGGTTAATTAAGATAAACATGATATAAGTCATGCAGATGTTGTTGAATAAATTGGATGTTAGCTTATCTTCTCTTTTTATGATGAGAAACATTTCTTACTTGTGCATTTAACATCAATTATTTGAACAATTGTTCATATGTTCTTATTTGTATTTCATATGTACATTTTTTAGAAATCATGTAAAATCAAGCTTTAGACCAACACCATCTATCCCAAAACCTTTAATAAGTCAATACCAAGTGTCTTGGAAAGGTAGGTCTAAATAGAAAAATCTTTAGATAAGTGTTCCAAATGTTTACACATCTTCTACAGACTTTCATTCGAGAAGGTTTTTGGACCGAGACACCTTCGGTCAAAATATTTATCGGCCAACATAGAGACATTGTAACATCTTTATAATCTTTGACTAAGATATAGTCGGTGGATATCTTTCTAGCTCAGCATAGTCGATAGAGATTTATTTTGATCGAGTGCCCATCTGGTAAATTTCTTCTTGAATGAAGAAGTTTCTGGAACAACAATTTATTACAATCAAACTAGTAATTGCACCTTCATTAATTTTTTTCAAACTACTAGTTGACCCCTTAGAATTGTCTAGACTCTCCCCAAATATGCCCTAGCCACCCATATTCCATTCCTATAAATAGTAGTGGTCTAGGGGTATCTCAAAAGACACTTGCATATGCACATTCATTACATCTTGAGAAATAACATTTGTAGAAATCTATTTGCAAACCATTCACAGTAAATCCTTTCATGTTCTTGCCTTAGTTTAGGTTGCCACCAATCAACCTTTATAAATCTTCAGTGGTTTGGTCCATAAGTTTGGTGCATAAGGACATTGGAGATCTTACTTGGTGTACTTCTTTTTTCCATCTTATTTCTGCTACTTGTTATTGTGGTTGGGCTACTTCTGGTGGAGAAGGATGTCTAGGATTCTGCAAGAGGTGGGGATCTTCATTTGGTTGTTAATGAAGAGGTGACATACAATTCTCTTCCATGTCTGGCGGTGCCTTGGGAGTCCGGAAAAGAAGAGATGCATCTAGTTCTCTTCCTTGTCTGATAGTGCGTTGGGAGTCTACAAAAGAAGAGGTTTGGAGGTTCTCTTCCTTAGCCAGTAAAGAAGAGAGTTTACTAGCAAAAACCATTTTGTAATTTGTCCTCCCAAATAAACTAATAGAAGTGTTTGTTGTAAATCCCAGTTAGTAACAACAAGGTAGTGGACCGACATCATTGATGGAACCAATCTAAATCATGTCCCTCTCATGTTGTTGCCTCTTTTATTACCATTGCACTTTAAATTTCATAAATATTTTTATAAGAATCTATTCACCCCCCATCTATATCTTTTATTTGGTGTACGAGTAGGTTTTTAGTGATCCATCACAAGTCTTGAAGAATAGGGGAGGTCATACTTCGCAACCTCAACATGGAAGGCGTACACGTGAACAAACCACTCAGGTTTGATGGGACAAACTATAACTAATGGGAGAGGAGGATACAATTATATTTCCAAGGATGGAGTTTTGATTTATGGAAAATGATTGTCAGATCCTACATGCTTCCAACGAGTGAACTAGAACAATGGGATGGGGAAACGGTAAAACAAGCTACATGAAAAGCAAAGGCTATAAGCATACATTATTTTGTGTATCACCTATACCATTCTTTAAAAACTAATCTCACTAGTAAGTGTATAATGTGTATCTAGTTTTCAAGAAAATATTTCAATTCTCTAAGTACATAGATGTTGATCGAAAAATGTCCACCAACATTTGTACTTCGAGAACAAATTGATGTTTTGATGAAACATCTTGAAAATTGTATCTACATTATACACTTACATCCAAAGTCAGATTAAGTGTTCAAGAATAATCCCAATTCGAGGACTATCCAAGAATTACTCTTAATGAGTAAATCTCATACAACTTTCTATGCCAAAAAATACATGTATATATGTTGTCATTCGTATACCTATGATCATAGTTTCATCATTAATAGCCTAGGTTTTATGTACCATCATATTATTCAATTCATTCTTCCATTTGGGTTAGTTCATTCATGCATCATTAACCGTAATTAATCAATAATAATGAACTACACAATATTAAACAACAATTATTGAACTAAGTTAAATCAATCACTAACAACAATGAAAGTAAGTAATATTAATTATTTAGAATAACTATTAAATTACCATTAACAATAATAAAAACCCAAACAAGAATGATTAACTATTCAACTTGCATTAATAGGCAAGTAACATAGTAATTATTAATCCATACAACATCAAAAATTATTAATGCACCCAATTAAAAACTAATTCATTTAAGCAACAATCAAATAAATTTTAGAAGAATTTGAATCAATATATCATCAAGAACTAACTGATTTATCATTAGGCATTTTATCACTAGTGAAATGTGTAATACCATTAAGCATTCATTATTCTAAACATAATTATAATATCTAATTGGATATACAACTAGAATTTAGTGACCAAGAATAATACATAATAATACATTTGCATAAAAAATAATAATACAATGTAGAATTTAATGACCTAAACATAATACATGCATTTTTATAACAAATCAATAGTAACATGTAAAAGTGGGCATCTAAGGGTTTAAGCACTCACTGCAATGGTGGAGCATGCTACTACAGTGGCTTCATGAGACATAATCCCATTGTGCATCATTTACCCTCATCATGGTTTCTCTAATGTAATTAGTGTGTGTTAAATTCAATCTTAACATATTTCATACATGTTCATTCTATATCATAGATCTCAAAAAATCTTCACAGAGACAATAGAACTAGAAATAATAAAAGTATATAGGTATCTTAAATCATTCATCATACTTAGAATACATTTATCATGCAACATATACTTATTCCATCCAATTTTAATAGATGCAAATAAATTTCATGTATAAACATGCATAATACTCTTTGTTCTTTTCTTATTTTATTCCACATTCATTAGTTAGGGTTACTAATAAAAAAAACATTGAATATCATGTAAAGTCCATCAAAATAGTCCATTCTCAAGGTGCAATTATTGTAACAAACAATCACAATCTAAGAACACATTCTTTTAAATCAAATCAAATGCTTGAACCTCATCTTTTAATTAAAGTCAACTACAGTTATGTGCATTTTTTAATCCCTCATTCGATATTGTTATTAATTAGCATCATTTATCTCATAATTTTAGGGTTAGAGTTAGGTTCATATATTTATCTATTAATTCTCATCTTTTTCATTCATCTTATATTCATTAGTCTCAACTTCTTTCATTTCATTTTCATTTATGTCATTGGAACCAATCATTCTTAATTAAATTGACATACAATGCTTCTCTTCCCATTATCATCTATCAATGTCGAATTTTAGTATATTTCAATCAATCTGGGATCAGCCACATGTAATTTGAATAAAAGATTGAAGAATTCATCATAACAATTTCATTAGTTTCATATTCAAATTATCATCACCATTCAGTACATTTTTGTTCATATCATTTCTTATATTTAGATATGTACCGTGTTATTGATTTCTAATGGCATTCCCATAATCAACAATAATCATTCCTTATTATACTACTAACTTTAGGTAAAAAGACTGAATCTGGGTTACATTTTCTTACACCATAATCTCTAATCATTCATCACAATTCATTGTTATGTGACTTGTATAAGTGACTCACATTCATATCTAATCCCATAGATTATACTAAAAGATATGAATTCAGATTATATCATATTAGTAAGACCTATCATATTCAATTGTATTATTCAATCCTACAATTGGGAATTTCATCACATTTACAAAATCATATACAACTTTGAGATTTATCTCTCATACTCTAACCAATACTATATTTCTCAGGTTTAACCATGTCGTCACAGTTCAATATATAATAGAATCATATCATTCAATATTCTCATCATGGTTCACAAGGGTTTATTAGAGATATTCACACAAAATGAAACATAAGTTTCCATTTGCACATATTACATTCACCATTCAAAAGTATACATTGACTCATAAGCTCATTTGATTTAGGCCCTTAACACAAACCCTAATTAAGGAATATGCTCACCTCATATTGATCCTTATGTATATATCATATTCAATTTCATTAACATTAAAAATACACCTGTATGATTTATTAAAATAAAATTTAAACATGATACACTACATGTCATGTAACCTCCTAGGATTTCAGGCCTCAGATAACATGATATTAAAAGGAATGATTGAACTACCCATATCACCAAGGTGCACCTCCTTTTTCGGGATCCCATCACTAAAAAACTCCATAGTTAAGCGTGCTAGGTTTGGAGTAGTACTAGGATGGGTGACTAGTTGGGAAGTTGACCCCGGCTTATGCGTAAGTGAGGAATAAACATGCAGTTAAGGCTAGTTGTGGTCTGTGGGGCCATTCGTCATTCCAGAAACTCTACTAGAGCCTTGGGCAGTGGGCCTAGGTTACAAATGGTACCAGATCCAATTCCCCTCCAGTAGGTGGGGTCTACATGGGATTGTGGCATGCCGTTCTTGAGCCATACAGTCCAAGCATGTAGGAAAGGGCTATCCATGGTGATGTAGCCATCCTTATGTTGGTGTTCTGTGATCAGGAGTTGGGTGTCAATGAGTCATGTTGGGTCTTACACTGAAATAGGGAATATTATGAGACCATATAGTTGAGGCTAGACGAGGATGTCAAGAGTCTAAGTGAGGGAGTTTGTAACGTCTTAGGATTTCAAGCCTTTGATAACATGCTCTTAAAAGGAATGATTGAACTTGTCATATCACCAAGGTGCACCTCCTTTTCTAGGAGTCCATCACTAAAAACTCCATAGTTAAGCATGCTCAACTTGGAGTAGTACTAGGATGGGTGACCAGTCGGGAAGTTGACCCTGACTTACACTTAAGTGAGGAATAAGTGTACAGTTAAGGCTAGTGGTGGTATGTGGGGCCAGTCATCATTCCTGAAACTCTACTATAGCCTTGGGCAGTGAGCTCATGTGTTACAGAAGTAACCACATACATCTGATGTTCTGCATGGTTTCTATGATGACATAAGGTATGTGGTTATGCTTATGAATACATGTATTAGATTCTGAGTTTTTCGAGATTTCTCAATGAGATTGAACGAAAGATCAACTACTTGCTTGTTTATTTACTTCTTGCAAATTATAAAGTTCCTATGAGTATCATGTAACGTAAATAACAATATTCTGAACCCTAAGTAAAACTGATCTTAAGGGTAATGCACACAAGCCCTAGAGGGACATTGATTACACCTGAGGTAGTAGACCAGATATGGTTTAGAATATAAAAACAAGTTTATGTTTTTATGTGCAAGATGAAGATGTGCTGAAATATTTACTTGTTTTTATTGTTTGAACCTACATACCAGTATAGAAATATATTGATTGCATATTTGTTTGTCAGCATTTTAGGTATTAGGTATACTTGACTTGTGGACATGATCTTATAGATAAAGATGTTGAAGACACTAAAGTTATTCATGAAGGTTTAGATATAATGGTATATCATCATACATGTACATATTAACTCTTCCTAAAATTTATCTAACTCCTTAGAGGAGCTTTTTATGTAAACATGTAACTATTTTTTCATTAATGGAAATTGTTTACTATTCTGTATTATTTCTTGAATCTGATCTTAAAATTTATGAGTAATGATCTGCGACTTTAAGGTCTTTTAGACACTCAAAAGTGTGGATTGCTACGTGTCAACTCAATTTCAAAGCATATCATTCAATAGGTTGGTTCTAGGATATATTTGTATAAAACCACTTAATATTATGTCCATGGGATTTTTGTTGAAGCTTGAATCAATATATTATAAGATAGACAAATGAAATAAAAGATAAATGTTCTAAATCAATAACTTTTAGTTCCTCCAAACTATCCCAACTAATAAAATCTTGTATACATGTACAACTAATCATATTGATTATTTTTTCTAGATGGAATAAGGCTTTCAACATAATAACATAGATTAATTCGGAAATAAATACTCACCTAAGGTGATGGGCACATTAAAAGCATAGGTCAAACTATGAATTTCTATAATTCCAATATAACTCTAGCTATTGAATCAATTTCTTCCTCCTCTCAACTCAAAAACCCTATAAATGGAGAATAGGAGTGATAGAGTGTGAAAAGAGGGAGATTTCATATCATTTCAAATCAAATCAAAGGAGGGACAAAATCTTGACATGTGAGAGAATATTCACCATGAAAGATTTTACCAAGAAACTTAACTTACTTGATTTCATCATATGTTGGATGTTGAAACCCTAGGTCAACATATCCACCACTATCTCCTCTAAAAGCCATAGCTCTTCTCTCTTTCTAGAACTTTATTTCTCTGGAATGAATCACAAATTATGACAACTCCTTGGGTGCTAGGTTTTTCATATAGATCAATGAAGGTTCTTGGGTCAATTGTACATTGACCTGACTTTACACTTTCTTTCATTTCAAATAATTTCACTATCATAAAATAAGTTATTGAAGATCATTTACGTAATCGATAAACCTCCTCCAATAACTATGAAATATTATGATTTCATAGAAATACTTAATTGATGATTACCATATCTCTTTTTGAATATTACAAACACTTCACAAATTTTATTAATACATCATTTATCCAGATGTCATTCGCATCACCTTTCATATTCTTTCAAAATTAGATAATGTTCATGGATTAAGATAATAATTCATCCTGCATTTGTATCCACATTCATCACTTTTATTCATAAAGAATATCACTTAACGAGCTTCAACCTTAGTTCTCAACTTTTTCTTATGTTTTCATATTGATACTCATGTTCAAATTCTTTACGACTTATCTTAATAATCCATTAATTTCTTTAATATTTAATGTAATTCATTCTCTTTCACCATTTTATCATTTTATCATAATTTGTTTTTTATCATCATGCATCTTATTGTATTACAAAATTGTAGTCATCTAGATGCTTGATCAGGGCAACCTGAATATGTATAGTCGATAGTACCATACTAGTATATCTCAAAACCTAAATACTTGACTGTAGTATATGGATATTGAATTTTATTAGTATGCACATCATTCCAATTGTATTTAGCATCCACATTATCATTTAGTCCTAGATCCTATTACCTCTATAGACTCATCTAACCTAGGCTCTAATACCACATTGCATAACTCTCTTTTGGTTAGCATAAATGCCAACCACTAGAGAGAATCACTATAACTAAAATCAAATTATGGAAAAAAGAAAATCCTTGAGAAAAGTGATGAAAATAATATACAAAACTCATAGATAAACTTTTCCTTTTTATTTCTTCATAGTTTTCATAAACCAATGTCACATCATGATATCATGTTAAGATATCACAAATCATTTTCAGTTCTATATAAACTAGAATAAAATCTTACTACTTACAGTTCAGGTTACATAAATACATTTACAGAAAAGAACAAACTCAATATACTACCCATCCCAGGACAGAGAGAGTACATGACATTATAGACTATCTATATTAATGTATTTATCTATTCATTATTTGTAACCTCTCCATTGGATATCATTATAATTAAAAACATCTAAAACAACCTCATGAGACTCGTATGGATCCCTAGTAAGTAAATATCCACAACTCAAGCTTAAGTACACGCATTAGCTTCAGATTAAGTATAATGAACTTAATATAATCATCCAGATTTTGCAAAGTCTATCAGAAAGTTCTAGTAGATAGACAAATCAAGTTTATAATGATAATCTACTCAAATGTATAAGATAATCACTTAGATCAAATCCTATTATAATAAACCTTTTGGAGCATGCCTACAAACACATAAGCAGGTCCTACTAAATTTAGAATGAAAATACTTCAGTATGAGTAATAAGTCAAAATCTAGACATTCAGAAGCAATAAAATATAACAATAACATCATCATTGGTGACACTCCACCAGTCGGACCAGGAACATATCATGTAGTCCTAAAGCTAAACTACACATAAGACATGCCTACCATATAGTACTATCAAATAGCAAGCATTCTGAATCATATTAAGAGTGGATATAGATCACAACATTTAGTACGTGATCACCAACTAGTAGTACAAGGAATGTAACAAACATATGCCCTGAAATTACTTGGCTTTTCATCTTTTGTTGAATCCATTTTTTCCTCCTCTCAACCCACAAACCCTACAAATGGAGAATAGGATAGAAAGAGTGAGAAAAGAGGGAGATTTAATATTATTTCAAATCAAAATAGAGGAGGGAAGGAATTTTTCTATGTGAAAGAAGATTCGGTATGAAAAACTATGCAAAGAAGAAAAAATTACTTGATTTCATCATGTCTGAGATGGTGAAACCCTAGCTCAACATCTCCACCATTTTCTCCTCTTAAAAACCTAGATCTCCTCTCTCTCTAAAATTTTGTTTCTCTCAAAGGAATCATAAATTGTGAGACACCATTGGGTTCTAGGTTTCTCATATAGATCAATTAAGGTGCTTGGATCAAATGTAAATTGACCTAATTTTACACTTCCTTTTATTTCAACAGATTTTTCTATCATAAAACATGTTACTCAAGATCATTTAATTAATCGATCAAACCTCTACCAACAATTATATAAATTAAAATTTCTTCAGAAATAACATTTTAGAGCTCCATTGAAAATTTTACAGCAATAAGAGTTACCACTAAAAAGATAAAATTCAAATACTAATTATTACTTTTCAACCAGAATGCACGATCAGTTGAGTTTGACTTGGGGAACTTGATTGACACAAAACTTGGTAGAACTAAAAAAGTATCCAAATATTATAACAATTTGGAACAACGACTAGATTTGAGTTCCCAAGATGTAGCTAAATTTTTAGATGAATTGAATGTACCACTAAAAAGATAAAATTCAAATACTAGAGTACTATATTAGTGTCAATAGCAAGCAATTCAGATCATATTCAGAGTGGGTGTAGACCCCAACATTTACTTCTTGTCAAAAATACTGATCAGAATATGAAACAAATAATTTCAATAACAAAATTATTATTTTGTACAACAAATAATTTCAGCAATGAAAAATCATCCGCTACCAATATAGGGAATGTAACAAACATTCAAGTCATATTCTACATGGCTTGTCATCTTTAATTTGTTCATTTTCCCTTAAACTACTTGGATTGTACATCACCAAGAAGAAGTAGTCGTTCCTGATTCTCATGTCAAGGACTCATATGTATCATAGGGTTTATCAGACCACCTTAATATATCAACAATATACCCTAGACACATAAGGGTTGCCTAAAGAGGCTCACATCCTCATCTCGGGTAGCACAAGATAGGAACCAACAAAAAAATTCACATATCACAAACTTTCTCATATTTTCATATATTACATATTTCATTTCATCAGAGCATGTTCCTCCTTGGCATAGACTTTCACAACAATGATTTAGGGCCAGATCCACTCCAGATGGCATGCTCCTATATCATGGCTGTCTAACCTTTAAGGCCTCGATCCACACTACAAAAATCCTTATCATAATTCATCGATTACTACAAGGAAATCTATTTTGTTTCCCCAGTGTGCACCTTAGGGACAACTTAGAGTGTCTACGGAACCTAATTGGATTTGTCATCATTTCATTTCTTATAAATCTCTTCTACTCATATTAAAAGAAATCAAAACATCATGTATCATATGTGTGTACATTCCTTATCGTTGATTTGGATTATCTTTTTTTGATATTCATGCTTTATGGGATCTTTTTATAATGAAGGACTTAGCATTCCTTTCAGTGGTAATTGGACAATATTTTTTATGTTCCTCTATCAAATATGGATGTTTGACTATACTCTAATGTGATTAATATCTATCCTTGTTTTTTGTCTTTTCACATGAATTGGTATTCTTTTCTCACTTGGAACATAGGGTATAAGTTTTTCCCTCCCCAAAATTAGTGTCTTATTGAGGGGGGGTGTCTCCTTGAGGGGGGTCACTGGTATGTATTGGCCCTTTATGACTTCAAAAATAGGGGATAATAACCCATGAGATAAACTGTCTACCAATAGAGTAATTTAAATGTATGGAGTTCTAAAATGTATACTTTCAATTTATCTTATGGAAATATTTGTCATCATAAAAAATGGGGACATTGTTGGATTTTTGGATATGGCACACTCATATTTTACCGATGCAAATATTTCTCAATTATATTACCAGCATGTGCATTAAAGTGTTTTAGTGATAAAGGAACATAGTCAAGATCCAACCACAAATATCGTGCTATTTTATATGTTTGGATGTTTGTAAACCAAAGTGTACCATAAACATATTTGTACTCGCATGATTTCCTACAAATTGATAGATATGATATAAGGGATATTATTGATCTTCTAAAACCTACCCAAACCCTATCGTATACTCATTTGAATCATTTGGGGGTAGTCAGGTCTCATAACAACCATCACTAGATATCATTTCCTAAAAATGTACACATCTGTTTACATGGATTTTCCTCGATTGAAGACTTTGTGGAGCGAGACCCACTCGGTCAAACATGTTATCGATTGAAATACTTCTTAGTCATGTACTCAGGTAACTGAAAGAAAGTTTACATTACTCTATGAACTGAGTCAGTCTCAGTGAAAGTGTTTGTCGATCAAAACACATTCGGTGAAAGAATTTATCGATTGACAAGGAGCCATTGTGACACCTTTGACCAAGAATTTAGATTGACATATAACCATTGGAGCATTTTCACACTGGCAACATGCTCAGTCAACTAATTACAAGATTGAGACATTTTTGGTTGAAAAACTTGTCGACCAAGAAACCTTCTGGAATGATAATTAATTAAAGATCAAACTAGATGTTGAACCAAAATCAACTTTGACCTAATGACTATTTGACCACTAAGAACACTCTAGACAATTCTCAAAGTTGTCTTAGACACTTAAAAACTATTCTTGCAATTAGTAGTGCTCTTAGGAAACTTAGACACAACTATTGAACAACCATTGCATATTCATTGACATACACTTGAGCATACTACTAGAATTCTTCATAAAGTGCTTAGTCCCTACACTTCATATTGCCATCAATCTAGAATAAGCCCTAGCATTAGTTCAAGTGTCCTCACTACTCAGTTCAAATTTTCCTAAACTTTCATAAAGAAGATCATCATCACTTGTCTATAGTTGTTAATTACATATATTATGAAAAGATTATTATAATCTTCTTATTCCTTTCTTGTTCTTGTAATGCAGAGTGTTAATGCTTCTCACTACTTAGAGGAAGAAGGTTGTGGTGAATCTATCTTGGTGCTACTTCAAGGTTGAAGGCTTCAACCAAGGTGGTAGTGGTGGATTGCAATTCTCTCCAAGTGGGTGACCCTCCAATGACATGTCAAAGATTGTGGTAGTTCTCCTTGAGATGAAAGTAGGGTTAGTCTTGTGCCACAAAATACATTGGTAAATTTAATGTATTGTGTATCGGTACACAAAAGGATAAAAATATTGTTGACTCAAGGTCTTAATTGACTAAACCCTTGTTTTGATGATGACTAAATCATTCCAATTAATTGTGTCTAATGTCTCTACTTGAGTGATTTCATATTATGCATAGACACACTCCAAATACCCTAACTTGAATGACTAACCTTGAAATGAAGCCCAAGGGGTCCTATTTATAGATGGGGATGCCTCTTAGCCTTTGTGAACACTTAATAACAAAAACTAGCCATTTTGTGGCTTGAAAGGGATATATTTTTTCTTGTTGCAACTCTACAATGGCTAGAAACACTTTTCTACACCTTTTCGTACAGTGCAATTGGTTGAGTTTCTATAAAGGTAACATGACCGATCCCACTAAGAGACAAGACTAATTTAGGCCATTGCTCGAGTTTGCTCTGGGGTAACTCGACCGATGCACTTAAATCCGTTTTGGTCTGTAGAGGGATCGGTTGAGTTTTGTGAAAAGCAAAGTCGACTGATCAAAGGTCATTTTCAAGATCCAATCAAGATCGGTTGAGTTTGCAACTTGACCATTGAACAACTTGATGTGCATTTGGGAAAATGGATTTTGAGTGCTTAAACATTCGATCTAAGTGCTCTAGATTTTTTCTAAACTGAATTACATTTCATACAATCATTTCAAGTGATTTACAACATGATTCTTATGGATTTACATCATATTCCAAAAATGTGCACTTGTATTGACTTTGACTTGTCTTTTCTCCAAGTTGAGATGTGAAAGTTAGAGCATTTGGAGTGTGTATATGCATAATCTAAAATCACTCAAGTAGAGATTTCTTTCTTAGCTATAGCACTACTAGCAAGGCTTATAGAGTTTTTATTATTGAACTTGCTGAAGTTGAAGAATCTATAAATGTAAAATTTATTGAGACTAACCCCTCCATTCCCAAAAAATATTGTTCCAAATGATGATGTTGCAGGTGAAGTGATTCCTATCCTTAAAGAAATCAACATCAGCCAAAAGGGAAATGAGGTGGCTGCTCAAGAAGATGACAAAGATGATGAAAAGAAGGATCCAACTCCCGATTTGCAAGGAATCATCCAAAGGATCTACTTTTAGGTGATCCATTTGAATGAGTGAAGACATGGGCTGCATTCAACAACGAGCAAGCCAACAATGCCTTCATCTCACAACTCGAGCCTAAAAATATAAAATAAGCTCTTGGGGATCAAGAATGGATCCTAGCTATGCAAGATGAGATGGAGCAAGTTGAGAAGAACAAAGTGTGGACCCTTTTGCCTAGACCAAGTGGTAGAAAGATCATTGGCACCAAATGGGTCTACCGCAAAAAGATAGATGATAGAGGCAAAGTGGTAAGTAACAAAGCAAGGTTAATGGATCAAGGTTACAATCAACAAGAAGGTATAGACTTTGATGAGACATATGCACTTGTAGCTAGACCTCAGTCCATTCGTATGTTGCTTGCCTTTTCTAGTTATAATGACTTTGATTTGTATCAAATGATGTTAAAAGTGTGTTTTTGAACGGTACAATTTAGGAGAAAGTGTATGTTGCACAACTTATGGGCTTTGAACATGATAGTCTACCTAACAACATTTATTTTTTGCAAAAAGCTCTCTATGGACTCAAACAACAACCAAGGGCTTGTTATGAGAAATTAAAGAACTTTTGTTAGATCATGGTTATATCATGGGAAAAGTGGATTCTACCTTGTTTATAAAACACACTTCTAACAATTTTCTTAACATTCAAATATATGTTGATGATATCATTTTTGGTGGAACTAACCCTGATCTTTACAAAGAATTTAGTGATATTATGCAGAGTGAATTCGAAATGAGTATGATGGGTGAACTCACATTCTTCCTTGGCTTTCAAATCAAGAAAACCAAAGATGGGAACTTCATCAACCAAGGAAAGTACACAAATGAACTACTTAAGCAATTTGGGATGGATAACACCAAGTCGATGGACACACCAATGTCAAACACTACCAAAATTGATAAAGATGAAGAAGGTGAGCAGGTAGATGATAAGATATGTGGAGATATGATTGGAAGTTTACTTTACTTATCTGACTCTAGACCTGATATAATGTTTAGTGTTGGCTTGTGTTCTCACTGTCAATCAAATCCTAAGAAATCTCATCTTATAGTTGTTAAGATGATTCTAAGGTACTTACCCAAAACTCCAAATTTTGGACTATGGTATCCCAAATTAAGGGACTTTACTCTTACAACTTGTAGTGATGCCGACTATGCAAGGCGCTTGATTGATAGAAAGTGCACAAGTGGCACTTGCTTCCTTGTAGGACCATGCTTGGTGTCTTGGTTCTCCAAGAAATAGAGCACCATGGTATTATCAACCACAGAGGCTGAGTACATTGTAGTCGGGAGTTGTTGTGCCCAAGTGCTATGGATGTAGCAAATGATCCAATACTTAATATTCATTTTGATTCTTTTCCTATCTATTGTGATAATACTAGTGCAATTAACTTGTCTTACAATCCTATATTTCATAGTAGAGCTAAACATATAGAGGTTCACCATCACTTTCTTTGTGATCATATTGCCAAGAACGATATCTATATCACGCATGTTGACACAGAAAATTTGTTGGTGGACATTTTCACTAAACCTCTAGATAGAGAGCAATTTAACTTTATTAGATCAAATTTGCATTTTATTGTTTTTTACAACACTTTATCTTGCATTTTGGGCTATTTAAATACATGCTTTAACTTGTTTTTATTCTATTCTTGGACAAGCCCCAAGATGTGCTCTTCTACTCTCCTTATATAACTTCTTGTTATCTCCTTTCTTTTTACAAGTGGTGTTTCTTATTTCTTCATACCTCCACTTTTTGAAATGACAAAGCGTGAGAAAGGTATGTGAAGAAGGCATTTCGTACATGAAGAGAATAAGCATGTTCATGTAAAGGGGAGAAGGTAAAGAGGAGAATACATAGTACTCTATAAATGCTATGAAAGCTAACCATGCAGGAGAAATAACATCAATTGTGGGGGACTATGAGAACTCCACTAGCATCAATTGAGGGGGAGAATATGAACTCAATTCTATTGAAACCCCTAGGTTTCTCCAAAGGTATGACTTTTCTTAAATGATTTCAATATATTTATGGAATGGTTTGTCATCTTCAAAAGGGGGGAGAATGTTGACTCAAGGTCTAAATTGAATAAACACTTGTTTTTATGATGACTAAGCCATTCCAATTAAGTATATCTAATGTCTCTACTTGAGTGATTTTAGATTATCAATAGACACACTCCAAATGCCCTAACTTGCAAATCACAATTAGGAGAAAAGACAAGTTAAAGTCAATACAAGTGCATGTTTTTAGAATATGATGTAAATCCATTAGAATAATGTTGTAAATCACTTGTAATGATCGTAAAACATGTATTAAGCTTAGAAAAAATCAAAAGCACTTAGATTGAATGTTTAAGCACTTAAAAGACATTTTCCAAAATTCACATTAGGTTGTTCATTGGTCGAGTTGCAAACTCGACCAATCCTAATTGGATCTTGAAAATGACTTTTGATCGGTCGAGTTTGCATTTCCTAGAACTTGAACAATCCGTCTACAGACCAAAACTAATTTAAGTGAATCGGTCGAGTTTCCCCAGGACAAACTCGACCGATGGCCTAAATTGGTCTTGTCTCTTAGTGGGATCGGTCGAGTTACCTTTATAGAAACTCGACCGATTGCATTGTACGACAAAGTGGAGAAAAGTGTTTCTAGCCATTGTGGAGTTGCAACAAGTGAAAATATATATGTTGCAAGCCACAAAATGACTAGTTTTCATTCTTAAGTGTTCCCAAAGGCTAAGAGACAATCCTAGATATAAAAATGACCCCTTGGGCTTCATTCCAAGGTTGAGCATTCAATCCAAGCACTATGAAGGTCCCTATTCTATAGTTGAGTGAACCTACATCCTCCTCTCTCTCTATGATTAATCACTTTCTACATCCATTAGAGTGAGTAGGAGATTTGTAAAAGAGCTCATCCTACATGTATATCTTGTGAGGCTCTCACTTCCACCACATCCCTATCTTTCATTTCAACCATGAAGATGAAAGTTCTCTCTCTCTTGTCTAAGAGAAGTGAAGAAGAACAAGGGAAGGAGTCCCTTGGTGAAGATCAAGGTTGAAGACTTGGAGTAAGAGTGGGTAAGATATTGGTGAAGGAAAAACACTCCTTTCTTAAGTGGGTAAGTCCTTGGTGGAAGCTTCTCTGAGTCAAGGTGAAGTCAAAGGTTGAAGATCCAAGAAGAGTGTGTAATTCCTAGAAGAATAAAGACTTGGAGTAAGAGGGGGTAAGACCTTGGTGATGGAAGAAGACTCTTTGCTCAAGTGGGTAAGTCCTTGGTGGAAGATTCTCTGAGTGAAGGTGAAGTCAAAGACTGAAGATCCAAGAAGAGTAAGTAATTTCTAGAAGGATGAAGACTTTTGCAAGAGTGGGTAAGTCCTTGGTGAAGGCCGAAGACTCATTGGAAAGTGGGTAAGTCCTTGGTAAGGCTAAAGGATCTTTGTATTGGATAGGTAAGTCCTTCAGTGGGTCATGTATTGTAAGTCTTATGAATGAATATAAGAATTCAATGGTTAAGAAATCATAGAGGTTGATTTCTCTAGGTAGTGGATTGACTCTCTCCATGTTTGGAGAGTGGAACCACTCTAAATAGCGTGTCAGTTGGTGTATGTTCAATTCAATCAGTCTCTCCCTTGCTACAGATGTTTTTGTTTCACTAAAATTTCCTATTTAGCAATCTTATCTTGTGATATATCCTGAAGGTCTAATGAATTTTGTTTAATTGCATTAATCTCTATTCATCCCACCTCTAGACAATCCAATCACCCATCTAGGATCCAACAAATACATCATTTTAAAATTTTATTTGGAATCAACTAGGTGGTGGACTGAAGTAATTTGACAGAACCACTCTATATTGTGTGTCCTTTGTTGTTGCTTCTTTTTGTCCACTAACTTGCTTTATAATTCAGCATTCCTTAAGCAACTTTAATTATTAGAGTTTTGTGAGAACAATTATTTTATTTGATTAAAATTATCATTTAAGCTCTATTCACCCTCCTCTGTAGATCTTTCAAGGGCCACTTAACCATAAGGGAAAGGTGAATAGTTTCCACTTGACCACTGATAATGATAAGGGGAAAGTCTTGAACAAGGAAATAAGGGGATTATATAGCAAGTACAATAAAAGAATGTAAGAACGATCAATATATGTACATTTCAATTCAAAACTCTTATCATAAGGAATGAGGTAACTCAACCATGTAAGTAGACAAGTTTTTATATTCATATTACATAATCATATCCTACATCACAACATACAATGTGAAGTAGTTAGAATACAAATACCTTTAACTAAAGATTAGGATAAAAAGCTCCTTGAGAGTCAAATATAGGTGACATGTATTTGAATTCACTAAAAAATTCACCTAGGTCTGAAATATGTGAGTTTTACTGAAACCTTGTGCAATAGTAACACTGGAAAGCTGATGGGTCTTATTGTAATATAGTTAATGATTGAATCCTAAGAGATAAGAATTTAAGAATCTTGATTGTCGTATCTAGTTGAACTAATGCTAATATTTAGAACAAAGAGTTTATTTGAGTTTAATTAAACTAATTTCAAGGAAAGCAAAAGAGCAGAATTAAACCTGGATTTAGATTAATGATGGGAGTTATGGGGGTGGAATCAAATTTCTCCAGCACTTCATGTGCAAACACATCAATGCTAGATAAATCATTTTCAAAGGATTAAAAGCAAGATCCACCGATTAGATGTGGCCAGTCAGATAAATATCCATGTTAGGTTGATGTTTCGCTGGTCACAGGTCATGTACCTATTATTCTAAAGATATCCCTTCAAAAGTTCTAGTTCGAGCATCAACTGAGTTAATCAACATTTGAATCCTAAGTTTTGAAGTTCTCGCAACAAAGGAATATAATAGATAATGTCAAGAAGGTGATCAATCCAAAAGAAGAATGCATTGAATGATAACATGAAAATGGAAAGTTATATACAAGCATTGGAATGTCATAATATGGACATGGAAGTGTGGTAAGTGGGGCTAGACCCCACAATCTAGCAATATGGACTACTAGTTCCTCATGTTGGGATCTACAAAAAAAGGGAGAAGGAATATGTAGACATGGATGTGGTGAAGAAGATAGTCGTGGCTTGGTGGAGCAATGATCTTCTACTCTGATGACATGGTTGATCTAGAGGAGGAACGGAAGAACACCAAGTGTATGCGATGATGATTTTCTTCTTCCTACTCTTCTCATTCTCTTTCTCACAAGAGATGGATAATTTAATGGGTAGATTGTCCAAATCCGGCGAAAAACTAAAACCAATCACTTTTATGGATAGAGGATAGATCTTGATGGAGAAGAGATGGAAATTGAGCAAGGACACCACGAAGGCTTCAAAGGTAGTAGTCAATTAGATCATCTTTCTTGGTTGGGCACAGAGCAGCAGCCTAGCAGAAAAGATGGAGGGGAAGTGATCCCTCCAAATGAAGGAGGGGGACAACTATTTATAGGCTCTGAGTGTACAAGCAGTCTGGTTGTTGTTGGCTTTTAGGACACTCAAAGATTAATGTTCTTTTTGGAATTTTGAAGGTCGATGACATGTCTTAGTGGTTGCTGAGATTGTTGGTTACCAAGAGTACTGGATTCTCATCAGTCACTAGCCCAATAGATTCTCAACCATTTCTAATCACTGAGATTTTTGGCCTAGAGGTCACTAGGTTTTGAGGCCATTGGTAACCAAGGTGTTGGATTTGTCAGTCACATGATGTTAGATGCAGGCTTTGCCAAGATTTGAGATTCAACGGTGGTCAAGATTTCAAATTCAGCATTCGTTGAGATTTGTTGGTAGACAAACTATGGAAGTCACTGAGCGGGTAGGCATATGGAGTGTGTAGAGGCTTTGGTTGTCATTTTTTACTAATTCTCAATGGACATCGGGATTGTTGATTCTCAATGATGGGTGAGATTTCTCAACAATTCAAGTGCCAGATCTCAGTAACCACCAAACTTTAGGGATCTACACAGTCATTTGGCTGTCAATCTTGATCTAAATTAATTGATCGATATACCTTTAGAAAATGCTCAAAATCTAAGCATTTTTGTTGCAGAGTAATAAAACATCAAACCTACAAAGGGGAGTCACAAAAGTATCAAAATCATGTAAATTAGCATAAAACCTAAGTAGACTCCAATAAAGATTATTAGATGAAAACTAAGAAATCTAAATGCAGAACATGGTAAAAATGGTGATTAAATTAAGATGAATATGCACTCTTCAAAACACCCCAAACTTAATAATTTCTCATCCTCGAGTAACAAAAATCTAAAAAGTCCCCAATTCAGTACTTTCAAATCTTGTGATTTACTCATCTTGACATCATGTAGGTTTCTTTGTTGCGAAGTATAGTTGAGCATCTTACAAAATCTTTGTTCCCAGGATCATTTCCCAAAAATACTTCTTCCTCACTTTCTTCAATATTACGCATGGCTTAGATCTTTGTAAGAGTCCAGAGATACATGTAGAACAACAAGTTTGCATCTGATCTTACAGTGGTATTTTTCAAGAGAATGGAAAACTTGATGCATTCATTGTGGTTGTAGTTGGAAAAGTGAGTGAAGGGGGTTATTGAAGGAAGTAGAAAATATCTCCTCTATTTGACTCATGATTTTTATTATATTATTTGAATTACATTGATTGCATTTTATTATATGCCAATCTCACCTCTATTCGACTCGAAATTGCATTTTTCTTGTATGCAAGTTGGCAACATTTCATTTTCTTTTTGGTGGCACACCCCTATTACATAGAGAGGGGTATGGAAGAAGCAAATAAAGAGAGGGGTTCTTGTTATAGAGTGACAAAACTCAAAACCTAGGTATTCTTCTTACATAGTGATTAAACTCAAAACCTACAAAGTGGAGTAATGAAAAGGATCAAAATCCTACAAACTATCATAACAACCTAAGTAGTCACAAATAAAGCTAATTAGAATAAAACTAAGAGATATAAATGCAAAACTAGGTCAAAAAAAGGCAACTCAAGCTAAGATGAATATGTACTCATGAAAACACCCAAAACATAAGTGTTGCTCATCCTCGAGTAACAAAAACATGACACATTCACCAATTAGATACTTTCAACTCTTCTAATTCCCTCATCTTCACATCATGTAGGTTTCTTTACGACTAAGTATAGTTGAACATATGATACAAAGTTTCTTCACTTCTAAGAAGAAATTTTTCCATTTCGTGAGATTTTATGTGTGGGATAACCCCATTTTACTCAAATAATGTAGGGATGGGATTTTGAGGAAGTACATGACTGAGTGTGAGCTAGAGATCATCTTGGAACATTGTCACTTCCTACCTGTTGGGGTAACCATGCTAGCTCAAGGACATCGACAAAAGGCTTTATAAAGTGGGTTTTATTGACCGTTGCTTTTTATAGATGCTCAAAATTTGTTTATAATTGTGATGCATGCCAACTAGTAGGAAACATATCTAGGAGACATGAAATGCCCCTAAACATTTTTTAAGAAGTTGAGGTTTTTTATCAATGGGGAATTGATTTCATGGGACCCTTTGTGTCTTCTAACTCAAATTTATATATATTGCTTGTTTTTTAGTATGAGTCTATGTGGTGGAAGCAATTCCAACCCACACCAATGATGTACTGATTGTTTGTTGATTGGTAAGAATGATATTTTTGCACCTTTGGGTTGCAACGAGTAATGATAAGGGATAAGGGATATCACTTCACGAATAAGAATTTTGGAGCTTTATTGAGAAAGTATGGGTTGAGGCACAGAGTAGGAACCCCATATCACCCACAAACCGAAGGTCATGTTGAGGTGTCTAATAGGGAGATTAAGAAGATCTTAGAAAATAAAGTCTCAACAAATAGGACCAACACAAGCATGAAATTAAATGAAACTTTGGGCATATAGGACAACCTATAAAACACCTATCGGAACAACTCCATTAGTATGGTCTATTTGAGACCATGTCATCTACCTATAGAATTGGAACACAAAACCATGTGGGTTTTGAGGAAGTTGAATTAAAATCTTGATGTTGTAGGGAAGAAACACATGTTGGAGCTTAATGAACTAGATGTGCTCAGGTTAGATTCATGTGAAAGAATGAAGATATAAAATATAGAACCAAGGATATTCATGACCATCATATCTTGCATAGAGTGTACACTCTAGGACAGAAGGTTCTTTTGTTCAATTCTAGGATGAAATTGCACCTCAAGAAACTAAGGTCTAGATGGAGTAGTCCATTTATGGTGGTTAAGCCATTCCCTCATGCTACAGTGGAGATTAGTAATGGGGTTGATCCATTTCATATGAATGGGAAGCACTTGAAACCCTACTTTGGGAGAGAGTTGATACATGAGGGCGAGGAGTTGAAGCTCCTTAAGATTCATTGATGTCAAATTGATCTGATCGTCTAGCCTATGAAGTAAAATAAGGGTGCTTGTTGGGAGGAAACCCAATTTTCATTTGTCGTATTTTTATTTTTGTCTTTTAAATTCCTTTTAGGAGCTTTGATTTTTCTAGTTTACATTTTAATTGTTAGATATAAAAAAGGTACCTTGATCATTTTATTTGGTGTGCAGGAAGGAGAGAAGTTGGTACCACCAACAAGCTAGTCGGTGGCATTGACCCCATGGGTGTAGATCAGTAGGGAAATTTTGAGAAAGACTAGGTACCATCGACGGTACCAAAATTGCAAAATTCAATAGGGGTGAGCTTTATCAACTTAGTACAACGGACAAGCGAGTCGATGACACAAACAATTTGCAACAAGGACAACAAAAAATCAAACTGGTACCTCCAAAACTACTTTTAGTGGCAATGATTCCTTGTAGAGAGAAATTGCATTCAATGCACAGGCTTGGTACCACCACCACAAAGTTGGTAACATCGACACCTATACGATGCTCCTAGTTAGGGATATCGAGGAGCCATTTGAGAGTATCGAGCAAATTAATGTGTCGGTACCACAGAATCAAATCAGTCGCACTGACTCCTTAAAACATGGGTGGTCGAATATCAGCTCAGTACCACCGACACACCAATTGATGTTACCAACACATGAAAGCACAAAATCCATGGATGCACAAACAACAAACTAAATCATCTCGATCTAGCAGTCGGTGGTACCAATCTAAAAATGCATTCCAGATGTTGGTACCACTAACACGACATTAGTAGTATCGACACATGACAATACATGACAATCCACACATCACAAAATCAACAGATGAGAGTCATTGGTATCAACGAATAATATTGAGTTCATGCCAATTAGGGGAGATGAGTTAGTTCCACTGACATCCCATCAGTGGTACTAACGGAGAAAGTCAGGGTTGATCAAAGACAATAAAAGGAAGGGTGTGAGTTTTGCTTCAAATTTAACCACACTATCTCCTTTGCAAGTAGATAAGTACTAGAGCTTCTAGGTGATCGAATTCTTCCCCGAGCTCTCTTTCTTCAACCCTTTTCTCATAACTGAATGATGGAGATAAAGATGTCATCTTCAATAGAGGTAGGAGCTAGGATTATGGTGCCCAAGCTGACACACATGGCTCATGTCAACAACAACCAAAGGAAGATCTATGCTAGCCTGATGAAGCAGGAGATGATACCCACACAATACAATGATTGTGCCTTCCTCACTGAAGAAGGATTCCCTAAAAGCATCCAGCAGGCCTATGCTGCCCAAGGCATGGTGGGAGATAACCCATTCTTTTGTGATTGACCAACCTATCAGAATATTTTTTGTGAGTTCCTGGAATCCTTGGAGGTCTATTGCATCTATGACCATGGTGATGGCTAAGAGGCAGGTTGGGTGTGCTTCTACGTCTAAAACATTGAGCACTACTTCACTTTGACAGAGTTCAACACCATCTATGGGTGGCCAGTCAGGGACGTGCTCTACATCATTGACGACTTTGACTACTCACGGTCGTTGAGGGTCTTGACATACTTTCTACATTGATTCACAATGAACTGGAACAAGAACACTATCACAGACATCAAGCATCTGTTTACTTAAATTCTACACCGCTACCTCACCAACATCATATTCACTGGGTCTATACTAGGGTAGGGGAAGGTGAGGCACGTTGAGCTTTATGTCCTCTGGGAATTCTAGTCTTTATGGGAAGAGAAGGTCAATGTAGGCTCTTTCCTTCTACAACATATGCTGGCGGTCAATCGTCAGGTGCTGAGGAAGCCCCCAATCCACTTTAAAGGGCTTATCACACCAATAGCCTTGCATCTCAACCTCGACCTCTTTACCTCCAACCCTTTGAGGACTGCCATGTTGGACTTTAATCACTTCCATAGGGCTCACCTCTTCATGAAGCGTGAACACAAGGTGTTTTACTGAGCACATTCGATGACCAATGGAGGGATAAGGCTCTACCAGATCCCATCTTTAACTTATAAGTGATGCAACACATGAGGTGGCTACAAGTGGATGGCGAGGTGGAACAGGAGGAAAAAGGAAATTCCAAATAGGAGCAAGATGAAGACGATGAAGAGGAGGAAGAGGAAATCATGTCATTCACACAAAGGAATATCATCTACTAGTCATCATGGAGGTACGGAGTTTCAAGATCCTCTGCTCCACCACCTTCTAACCAAGAAGATGCATAATCTATGGCATGTATGCATCAGATGTTGTAGTCAAATTAACATTGGAAGCAACAACAATCAACGACGTTGGAAGAAATCCATAGTGTTCTGGGACAACTTCTACAACAACAACATTCCATCTATGATAATGAGTGTCTTCTCTTGGCCAACCAAGAGAACACGTAGACTCTCCTGTAGCGGATTGAGAATTTTGCATTTTTATAGAATTGGAATAGATGGGACTAATAAAAAATAGAGCTCTTTTTTTCAAACAGCTATTATATAATCATTTTTGGAGTCTGGGGCGATTTGGCAACTACCCATAGCCTCAAAAAATGCCACAACAGTCACCTAGATTTAATGACACTTTCAACCCGCCAGATCCAAACATGCCACCACCTCTATTTAGATTAGGTACATTGTTTCAAATCTTTGATTTTATTCTTACTATGAGGACATAGTCAAGTTCAATCTTGGCGGGGGGTTGCAAGGACAACTCTATCTGTACTTTTCTATTTAGTTTTTATTGTTATAAGTTTATAACATCCACAAATATATAGTTTAATCATAGAGCAATATCATCATGATTTCTACCTTTAAAATAGTATGTGTTCTTCTAGTCTTTGCAATAAAAATCTAAAAATTTGAAGAAAAAAAAGGTTGGCATATCTTTGAAATCTGAGTTGACTATTATAAAGGCAACATCACCTAGAGGAAGTGTATGGATTATTCAGTTTAAGGATATCTGATATGTATCGAATTGTTAATTATTAATGAATTATGGATGATGATGGGGTTTGAGCCTGAACCAACCAAAAATTTAATGAGACCTTAAATGGTTTTTTTAGAAAGACATCGTAAGGTTACCATGTACACAACATTGTAGTAGAGGGTCATATCATCATTTAAGAATGATTTTATCTCTTAATCTTATGATTCCATGTAGTTTTCATACATTTGATCCACTACATTTAGATGATTAAGAAAGCCAAATTGTTTCCTCTTGATTGCATTGTCAAATAATAGGTGATATGATAGATAATATTTCTATTGCATGATTCATTGCATTAGTTACAAATGAAAAAAAACATTTTTGCATATGAATTATTTGCATAACAAATCCATGTAGATTGCATATGTTTTGCATCATGCATATTTTTATCATGTATTAATGTTGTTTTCCTCTGAAAGTAAAATGAAGGGATACACATCCATACCATTCAAAAGAAAAATGTATAGTGAAGCCCAAGCATACTGTTCAATCACATTAAAACAATTGGTCAGTGAAAAAAATCAAGAAAAAAATTATTATGAAATAAAGAGGAAGAAAGGATCCCCTGAGCTCAATCTGAGTCATTTACAAAAAAGGGTAGCTACATGATGTATTCTTTTGTTTCATTTGCATCCATCTGATTAGAATTTCAATGCATGCATAATTCCACCCATAATAGTAGGCATTACGATTCATGCATTCCATATTGCCTTCGTTTACTAGATTCATTATGTTTTATTTTTTCATAAATTACTCGAAGTTACTTGTGATAATTCATAAGCCACCTACTTCATTCCACTCATTTATCATATCGGTAGGACATATATGAATTATCTCCTCATTCATTCTTACAAGGAGAAGTGCTTCAAATTAGCTTGGTAGTTAGGAAAAGAGCAATGTAGATAGGTAATTACATGATGCACCAGAAAATGCCTAATTGACTATGATATTAACTACTCTATTGATAGTGTTTCACTGATCTAAGGGTAGACATTTTTGATGAATATTTTTGGTCACATGAGAGTAGTTAATTGTTCAACGGTCAATAAAGGCCGGTTTGGGACTGCTAGGTGGGTGTAATTGAGAAATGAAGTTAATATTAATTACCCTTTTACTGATGTAATGCCCCACCTCCTGGAAACCCCCAATTAAGGTAGGACAAGAATCTAGAGTTGTTATCCCAAATAGGATCATATGGTTTTGCAAATAATAAAAAATAATTAGTAAATTCTACAACAAGTATGCTTAATGTAGGATCAAAAATTCTTTTCACATATCTTTCAAAAATAGGATTTCAAAAATTTACCCAAGGAAATAACCAACTAACTAAAATCCTCCAAATATTATTTAGCCTTGTCTTTTTCAATTTCACTTTTTATTGAACATTCTCTTTCCATATACGTAACTGCATATTTCCCTAACACATCAAAAAACAAAATTTTAGTCAGTATAACAAATTATACTCATATGTTGGGGAATTGTTTTTGCATCTAGTTGTAACAAAATATTGCAACTAAATTATTGTATAATAGATCAAACTTTACATCTTAATCATATATATTGAATACTGATCTATCAAAGCCTCTGTGCTATCCCTACAGTGGACATGGATACTACCTCTCCCATATGGTAGATCCTCATTTTTCCTCTTTGGTCCTACCCACAGGTAGACCAAGACCTAGAGCGGTATAGTCGTATGATCCTACCCAAAGGTAGACCAAACCTCGACTCATGATAATATTTTGATCATATCCCAAGGTAGATCAATACCTAGATCATCAATTCTCACATATAAACTAAGCTATACAGGAGGATTAGGATCTAAGCTAGGCATGCACATATTCATGGTGATAGCCTTTATCACTTTATAGTTGCAAGATTTAAAGTTCATCAAATAGTTAATTTTCAAGTAAATAGTAAAACCATAGAAATCACTGTGAAAATAGAGAGATTAGCCAAAACCATAACCACATACCTAATTTGGAGGTCTCAAAACCAATCAAGATAGCTAATCCAATCAACAAGTCCAATCAACCAAGCAAAGCAATAAATCAAGAAAATCTTGATCCCGAAAAGCATTTATAAAACCTAATTGTTATAATCACATCCAAACATCTTTTATTGACTTGGGATTCCATTCAAAGGTTTCTAAGTCTTATTAGGGTTTTCTTAGTGTTTCTTGGTTTTCCTTTCCAATTTTACCCTTTTTAAGTCAACAAACCCTAAAAGCATTTTTTTACTCATAAAAACTCTAATTACTCAAATAATCCACATTAAGGATCTTTATCCACAAATTAGTTCAAGAACATTATTTTCTCTTTTAATTATCAAAGAAACCCTAATTTAGCAATTTTTTGGTTGCTAATTTTAAAAAACTTTCAAGTTGCTCTTTTTATTCATAAAAGATCAGTCTTTTAGCATCAATGTCAATTTAACACATTAAGATCATCAACTATTGAAACTTAGGATTTCTAGTTCATCTAACCCATTAAATATTTTATAGTTAGAAACTATTCAAAATAGAAGCATATCTAGGCCTTAATAATATTTATAATGTAGTCTTCTGATAAATTTTCATATATAATTTTTCTTGATCCGATCTACCAATCATTAGTTATCAATTTTACACAAAATAAAAATGTATGTCCAATGGAGGGCTTCCACGACATGATTCAATTTGTTTTACCTCCTTTTCCACGTGGATTAGGCTGAGCTAGTGGGAAGGTGTTGTCTAATCTCTATGTTGATGTTTGTCGAGCCTTTTTTTGGGTGAAAAGATGCTAGGGCCCTGGCCTTATCACACTAGATTTAGGGGAAACAGAGTCATTTAACTAAGTGTTGTATTCAACCCCTCATCTCATTGCTTCTTTCAAACCAACGAGAGGGGTTGGTCAAATATTAAGTTGACCCTGCACTGTAGGGTGCAATTGATTCAGTGAGAGGTGCAGTCGCCTCCACTGTGCCTGGATGGACTCATAGGTGGTCTTGGAACCACTAGAGGGGCAAAGATCAAAGGAGAAGAGGACCTGCTATGTAGCACTATACAAGGAACTAGAGAGGGTTCAGAAGCATGGCATGCAACTGAATAGGAGGCATCTAATGATTTTAAGAATTTTGATAGGTTTCCTAATACTTCCATAGGCCTCACATAAAGGTGCAGTGACCCTTTTATATGTCTAGTTAACCAAGCTCACCATCCATGGATTTTAAATCTGGTAGATGAAAGGGGAAACTCCCTATTGGGCATGATAGCAGGGTAAACTAGGGTTGGTTGTATTCATAATCACTTTCTGAATTTGATGGGAGGATTTATAGGAAGAAAGGTAATCATGGAAGAGAGAAAGGGTTCTAGTAAAATCTGATGTCCTATTCATGCCTTTCTCAAATCATCCCAAGCTAGGAGATGATCGAGAACCGTTAGATCTGGGATCTTTCCTCAATCTATGCGCATGAATAAAGGGGCAAAAAAAGATTTCTTATTTGGAAAATTTTCTAACATTGAATGGTATACATCTCAATTTAGGGATATTTCAAAAATCCATATCTCTGAAACATCAAATAGTTTTAATCCCTTATTATAAGGGAAACTATTTAATGGCCTATTTTACTTGTTTGCAAAGTTTGGAACCAAAATTAGAAATAAAAAGAGTCTTTTCTTCATATGCAAGTCATTCACTAAAAAGGCATATATTATACAATTAAAATTAATAATTTGTCTTTCTTTCTCTTTTGTTTTCTTTATTTCGATTCTTTTTCTTACTAGAAATGATGTGGAAATGAAAATGAGTGAATAGTGGCCATCCATACCACTTTCTAGAGAAATCTACATAATTCTCACTTATTCACACTATTATCTTTTATTTCTTTTCCTTTTACTTTTTATGGGATTTCTTTTATCTGTTTTCCTTTTTATTATTATTGGATGTATTAAAACAATATAAACCACAAATCATGCATCCAAGGGAAATTTGCAAAGAAATCCATTCTTCAAAACAAATCATACAATTTTCCATTCAACCCCCTTTTTGCAAAAAATGCATTTCAATCAATATAAGTAAAATTAAGGTTATAACATCCTTCCCCTCTTATAGAAATTTTTCCCTCAAAATTCAACCAATTAAACAAACAAATGGGGATAAGCCTTTTCCATGTCTTTCTTCAACTCCCATGTGGCTTTATCCTCTCCATGGAGCTACCAAAGAACCTTTACCATATCATCTCTTACTCATGAGATCTTGCAGCTTGGTATCGAGTTCCCTAATAGGTGACTCCAGGTATATCAGCCTCCCTTGAAGTTCAATAGGTTCAATGCTCAACACATGCCTCATGTCCCTCGAATAAAGCTTTTGATTGAACACATGGAACACATCATGCATCATACTACACTAAGGGGTTAAGGCTAAATGATAAGCAGCTTCACCAATCCGTTCTAAAATCTCAAATGGACCCACATATCGGGGACTAACCTTTCCTCTATTCTTAGATATAGATCACAGGGGTCTAATTTTCATAAACACATGTTCACCCACAGTCAAGTGCAAGTCAAACTATTTTTTATCAGCATCCAACTTCTATTGATCCTAGTCTCTGTTCAACCTTTCCTTGATCAAAGTGACTTTATCACCATACATTTCTAGTTCTTATGAGCTTATCAAGGTCCTCTCACCAACATCATCCCAGTGAAGTGGTGATTGACACGACCTCCCATAAAGAGCTTACTACGGAGGTATCTCGATATTGTCCTGGTAGTTGTTATTGTATGAAAACTTAGCTAAGAGCAGGTATTGCTCCCATTATCCACCCTAATTGAGCATACATGCTCGCAACATAACCTCTAATGTTTGGATCATCCTTTGTGACTGTGCATTAATATGGGGGTGATAAGTTGTTCTAAACTTTTTTCTAGTGTTGAGTTCTTCCTAAACTTGTTTCTACAACTTGTAAGTGAAGTTTAGGTCAAGATCCAAAATAATTGAACTTAGAAAATCATGTATTCACACCATATCTCTGATATAAAGTTTAACTGAATCTGTCACTTTAGAAGTGGTCTTTAGGAAATGGAAACATGTCAACTTGGTAAGGAAATCTACCACAACCCATATTGCAACATGACCTTTCTTGGTCTTGGGGAGACCCACCACAAAGTTCATGGTGATATGTTCCCATTTCTACTTAGGAATTTCAATAGACTATAGAAATCCACCGGGTTATTGGTGTTCATCCTGCACCATCTAGCACATGAGACATCTGGCCACATATGCTTCTATGTCTCTATCCATACTAGGCCACTAGAAATACCGCTGCAAGTCCTTAAACATCTTGGTAGTGTTAGGGTGTACCGTATACTTAGAACCATGAGCTTTTTGCAAGATATGATTCTTCAAAGGAGAATCCTCAGGAACCCAAATATGAGTTTTGTATAATATTCCACCATCTATTACAACTAAGCAATGTGTCAGAGGTTTCTCTAACAAGCCTTTCATCTTATCAATCTCTAGGTTAGCTAACTAGGCAACTACCAACTCATTCAATAGCTCTGATTTTATCTGAATGTTAGTTACATGAATGCGGTCTTCAAAGTGATATAGAGTCCACCTGGCAAACACTTCCAGTCCTCTCCACTGGGTAGATAAAAAAATTGCTCACCTGAGTTGTTTCTGACTAAGTGCATCTGCTACTATATAAGCTTCCATTGGATATATGTGATAGTGAAATTATAATCCTTCATATACCCCATCCGTCGTCTTTGTCTCAGGTTTAGGTCCTTTTGAGTCAAGAGGTACTTCAAGCTCTTGCAAAAATTATATTGAGAACATGATTCACATCATATACCTATGGAATTCAAAATCCCCTCTATAATTATATCCTCACTTGAAATCTTAATTTGGTGATTACCATGTTCACCTCGTCTTGCAAACCATTTATCAAATATTCTGTCTTTATAGTGTGGTAATTCCTCCAATTCTCAATAAAAAGATTACAACTTAAGTATTTGTTCCTATTATAACTTCTATTCCTAGTGTGGTATGCATTTGTCACATCTCTCGCACCCATAACAAGATGAAATAAGCCTTTGGTTGTAGTCCAAATAGAAAGCTCATCCCTTTCCAAGAGTAGAAATACTGCATTTACACATTACCATTTTATTTTCAAATCTAGGTTGAATCATTCTCCTCATAATACCATTCTACGTGCACTTGTAGGAAAAACATTCCACATAACATTCGAGTCTTTTCATAACTCATATTTACAATACTTAGTCATTTCCTCGTGGTGTCTAAAGTGTTGATACTTTTGGGGTGATCTTACCCTTATGCGTCTAGGGAGTGCCTCTCACATTTACCCCATGGGCCTCATGAACTCATGAAGGTGGCCAATAACCTAACCCATGGGCCTCAGGAAAACATGATTGTTACCTCCCGACCATATGGTCTTGTGCATTCAGGGAACAACCATCTCCTACTCCCATGAATGTCATCCATTCTTGACCTTGGGAATGACATATGGTTCTATCATAACTTTATTTATTTCATCACACAATTTGATTGTGGTTCCTTTGATGATATTCAAGAACATGAATCTATAATATCCTCAATTTTAGTAAAATTAAAACATATAATGTGATAGAGTGAGTTTTCCCAAAAATCTCATTTCATTTTTTTCTCAAGTATATTAACTAATGGCCTTTGATTTTAGTTACTTAATCTTTGTGACCTCAAAGTCAAAATGTAATGATTAAATTAATTGTGTGACACTTCAACAAAGCTAATTAACTACTTTAACCAAATTATTACATTAAAGGACATAACTTCAACTTTTGGCCACTAAACATTTTATACAAATTCTACAACCTTCTTGAACCTATGGCTAATTTTTGAGCCCAATCAGAAACTCCTACAATTTTCTAGGATTTCTTAAATTTTTAAGCAAAAAACTTATTTATTTAACCTTTCACATCATCTTATCCACACCAGTGATCCATAGGGGACAATTCCCAACCCTCAGATCAGGCACCTACGGATAGGGGTCCTGAGCGAGTGGTCAGGGCTTCATCCTCTACCTCTTGACCATTGCGGGAAGACGTGGAGGATGGCTAGTAGCTCCAGTCGTCAACCTGGATGGGATCACGAGAAACCATTCACATAGATCGCTTTGTCCTTCGAAACCACGCCCAACGAACCCTATCTTCACCTGATTTCATGTGCCATTGCACCAACCCAATAACCCGAGCTCAACTCACTCTCACTCTGATGGCGGCTGAAAATCCCAGTACCCCCAACCAATCCTAAACCTACCCGAGAGTTTATAAAATACCCCCTTGACGTCATTGCCACCCTCCTATACCTTAACCCACTGCTTCCCGACCCTCATCGTCATCTGAGATCACCAATCAACCCTAGAGCCACACTGCCCCTGTTGGGCATTTCTCATTCTCACCTCCTCCCTCCAAATCACCTACTCCCCTCAACTCGCCAATGTCGGGCAAAGCCGTGCATCGCATCCCCGCCTGCATTTGGAACCCATTGCTCCTTTCCCCTCCTCATACCAGCGAGCCCTCCGTCATGACCTGGAGCCTACTCGAGCAAGGAGAAGGTGACCATGTCGGGACCCGTGGTGCTAGGTGGACCAATCCACAATAGCCCAATCAGCAACCCTGGTACCCTCTTATGATAGATTGGATCAATCTGAGCTGTAGAACCAGTCAGATCCAACCATTGATCGAGGTATTTTTCCTTTCTTTTATTTTATTTACCCAAAACAATGGATTATCTTAGAAAAATTGTAGAAAATTCTTGGAATGTCGAAATATAATGAACCTATATACCATTTTCATTAGAAAAATGTAATATATCCAAAGAAAATACTATCATGACCTGGATCGTAGTCCTTTTTCAAAACTAACAGCCTAAATCCCTAATGATCTATTTATCATTATCAATTTTGTGATAATAGTCATCCATGATTAATATCTGACTTGTAGACATCTTAATCCCTAATTGAGTGTCATATGGGTCGAAACCCTAATCAAATAGGGATTGTTGACTCAATATTTATGGAAAACCCTAAATTCTAGTTTTCGCTCTCTACATATTCATACTTCATTCAACTATATGTCAAATCCTAAATTTTTAGTGACCCTATATGATCATGACTGACCTTAACAATCTAGATCCAACTTTGACCCCTTGGACCATGTAAATCCTAAAAGGAAACTCTTAATGATATAATAAATCATAATAGAAACCCTAATTGTGGATGTTTTCCTTTTGGATGATAATAGGTATCATTAAAAGGTATGAGAACTTATTTTTAACATATGATCTTGTGACTTTAAAAATAAGATGAAGGTCATGATTACACCATGATCTAATCATCATAAGATAAAAGTACTCATATCTAAAGAATGAACCATAGTCACGGCTCATATGGACCAATAGTAATAAGTATACCCTTGATTTCCTTTCAGGGTGATCTAGTTATTGATCTTCTAGACTCTTAGATTCTAGATTTACTCAAAATAGGTACGTGGTCTTCTTAAGTATAAGACTAGTTTTCCTTGGTTTCTTATGATATGGTGTATCTTGTATGTAATTACTTTCTTATACCATGATTGGTTGAAACTACTATACTATATGCTTCGCCAAAACTTAATGAAACATAAAAGGACATTGTGATGAGTTGTAGATACTAGTACACATGGCCCAGTGTGGTTGTATGTTGCATAACATGGACGTATGATGAATTGCCCATGTTAGATATATGATGAAATAAATGTTGTCCATACTGAATGTATGATAAGTGCTTATAAAATTGTAGTACAATTGCATCTAATGAAATGTTTAAAAGAGATGTTTACCTAATTTTCCGTCTTAAGCAATGGTTTTCTTCTCTTTCTTCAAGTATTTTCCATATATGCAACCATATTACTGTATTTTTACCATGTACCAAATTTTGTTGATGTTTTTTGTTTCTCGTATTTTATTGGTACAAGGAACAAATAAAGCATCTCAAAGTACCAGAAGCCATAAAATAAATGGACATGGAGGATAGACTAGCTAGATTTCCTTTCTTATCTATTCTCAGTTAGATAGTTACTTTCTACTAGATGATGTATAGGACGTTATAGTTCCTATGTATTTTCTTTTACAAAACTATTCATCTCTTCTATCCCAGAATAGTATACATAATGACTTTATTATTGTTAATGAATGATTGTTTGTGTGGCTATATAATGGTGTTGTGAACAACGATCTAGTTTCTTCTTCTGATTTAGTTGACTACCACAATCTCTTGTATTTTCCCTTCTGATATCTATAGATATGAGTGCACACATATATGTGAATGTCACTAAAGAAAGTATATAGAAATTGGGGCCGTCACAATTGGTATCAGAACCAATGTTCACACATCATGATAACATAAACTTCATTCACCCTATTGTGAGTCTTGGGTAATCCTTGAGTTAGGGATGTGAAGGGTGGAGGTGTCTAGGATAGCATCTGCCATGGGTCTGGGTAAAGTCTCTAAGCCACATAGCTTGGCAATCACGAGGCTACCTATATGGCAGTATAAGTCTACCTAGTCAATATCCTAAATGTCCCCTACATCATGGGCATACCTTAATTAGGACCCCTCTCATCTATACATATTCCCTCTCATCTCTTCTATAGGAATAATTTCCCCTCACCTACGTTTTTTTCAATATTTCCCTCTTACCTTTATGATATAAGGTTAATAAAAGAGTCTCCCTATTTAGAAAGTCCTAAGGACAACCATTGATAAGGACTATAGGGTATCATCCACAAATAATAACATTAAGATCATTAATAATTAATAAGGAGAATAATGAAATATCATTGAAAAAAAATGATGATGACTAATGATAAATCTAATATGTTCCACCTAATTTCAAGACCCTTGCCACAAAAGGAACCCCTGAACCTAGCTCCTCTAGGAAAAAGGAAGTGACAGTGATAGATTTCATCAAACTTAACCCTGACACCATTTGGGGGGAAGACTAGTCTGTAGTCATGGATAAGGTTGAGACCTGGATCCTCTCTGTGGAGAATGCTTTTCGTACCCTAGAATTACCCATCGAAAAGAAGGTTAAATTTGCCACCCACATGCTTAAGGGAGGGGAAAAAATCTGGTGGGAAAACTATGACAGGAATAGTGGAGAAGAAGTAGATAACATTGGGTGGGAAGCCTTCAAAACCCTTTTCACTGATCATTTTATGCCCATAGTTGGAAGGAGAAGATGTACATGGAACTTAAGCAAGGCAGTCTCTTAGTAGCTGACTACACCTGAAAGTTTAGGCTTTTGGAGTGTTATGCACCTTTTAGGACTAATGAACACCTCACCAAACATTATGTTGACTGCCTTGCCGCCCATCTGAAAACCCTATTTATAGCTTCCCATCCCAGAAGAATAGATGAAGCCCTAGGCATGGATCTCAAGTAGGAAAGGGAATAGAGTTTGCAGAAGCCTTCCAGCATTGGATACTTAAGGTTAACCACCACCGAGGAGGACAAGTCTAGAAAGTTCCACCCTGGCCATAACAACAAGGGATAAAGAAAAGGAGGAGGTTCAGGAAAAAGAGGATAGAAGAAAAACTATAACCATGTGATGGAATACCGCAACAAGTGTAAAACCTATGGACGAGGGCATGATCGACCTTATCTCTATACCAATCCGGTCTGCTACAACTGTACGAAGGAGGGTCATTTCATCGCCAAGTTCCCTACTTCTTCTATCCTTGGAAAACCTCTAGTAGGTGCTCCACCCCCCCAAGGGACACCGCAAAGCCAGAGTATTCACAATGACGACAGAGGAAGCAAAGGCAATTCCCAACCAGCTTGTTGAAGATAACCAAAAATCTTTTCATATATCTAATATATGCTCAAATGCCTTCAAACTATTCATAATATAATTGTCTTATGTAGGCACCGTATTGTAAAATGATCATCCTGTTAAAGCTTTATTCAACTCTGGATGCATAAATACATTTATTTCTTAAAATTTGGCATCAATGTTACATCTACATATAAGGGACTTGGGATATATCCTGGATGTGTCTACTCCTAGTGGAAAAATACTCACTACCATATAGAAAACTGATGTCCTACCTATAAAATTTGAAAATCATGATATACCCTTCGAATTCATTCTCTTAACCATGGAAGAATTTGATATTATACTTGGCATGGACTGGCTATACACATATCATGCTCACATTGATTGTATAAACAAGATGGTAGTTCTCTCTCAGCTCTTTCGTCTCCTGTGGTGATTCCTCGGGGAAGCGGATTCTATAACAACATTATGATTTCTTCTCTTAAAGATAAAAAGCTCATTTCTAGAGGATGTAAAGTCTTCCTCATATTAGTCTCAGAGACCACTCCTAATAATGGGCCTGTAGAAAGACTAGAGGTGGTACATGACTTTCTCAACATATTTTGGGAGAAGCTTCCTGGGCTGTCTCCAAATAGAGACATTGAGTTCTCCATAGATCTTCTTCCTAGAAACACTTTGACTTCTAGGGTACTGTATAGGATGGCTCCTTCTGAGCTTATGGAGTAGAAGAAATAATTATAAGAACTTCTCGGCAAATTTTTTTCCATCCTAGTGTTTCCTCTTGGGGTGCACCCGTGCTCTTTGTCAAAAAGAAAGATGGTTCTATATGAATGTGTATTGACTATCGCATGTTGAAACAGGACACTATTAAAAACCAATATCCACCCCGTCACATTGATGACCTCTTTGATCAGCTTCGCATTGCTAAAGTCTTCTCAAAAATTGATCTTAGTTCTGGCTAATATCATCTTAAATTCAAACATTTCGATATTTCTAAAACTGCTTTTCAAACTCATTATGGGCATTACAAATTTCTAGTGATGCCATTTGGGTTGACCAACACACCTGGAATATTCATGAACCTAATGAACAAAGTCTTGCAACCTTATCTTGATGAGTTTGTGGTCATCTTCATTGATGATATCTTGATCTATTCTGATTATATGACAAAATATCGGGAACACTTGCGAGTAGTTCTTTACATTCTTCGGGCCCAAAAATTTTATGGCAAACTTTCAAAATGTGAATTATGAATTGATAAAGTCATTTTTCTTGGGCATTCCATTTCTGGGGGGTAATATATTTGTTGATCCCACCAAAGTCTTTGTTTTACTTGATTGGAAACCCCTCGAAATCCTTCTAAAATCTAGAGCTTTTTGGGTCTAGCTAGATATTATCGTCACTTTATTCCAAACTTTGCTAAAGTGGCACTTCCTCTTACTAAGCTAACTCATAAAATGAGCACTTCATCTGGTCAGCTACTTGTGAATCCATTTTCCAGGAATAAAAGTAGAAATAGACGTCGACACCTATTCTTTTTCTACCATCTGGCAATGAAGGGTTTGTGATATTCAATGATGTTTCGAGAAATGGGTTAGGATGTGTCTTGCAACAACACAGAAAGGTGGTGGCCTTTGCATCCAGACAACTAAAACCTAATGAACTGAATTATCCCACACACGATTTGAAATTAGCCGCAATCATTCATGCTCTCAAAAACTAGAGGCACTACTTGTATGGGGCAACGTTTGACATCTTCACCGACCATAAAAGCATGAAGTACATTTTGACACATAAGGACTTGAATCGGTGACATCAGTGATGGATCGAGTATCTAAAGGACTATGATTTCACTATTGCCTATCATCCAGTTAAGGAAACTATAGTCGCAGACGCCCTAAGTAGGGAAAGTGATGTGTGTGCATCCTTATATGTTCCCGAATGGAGGAATATAGAGGACCAAGTGGGCTGGAAGCCACAGTTTCTATCTGATTGTGTACATGTCAGTAGCATCTCTATCACGTCTGACTTGCATTATAAAATTCTTAAAGAACAAAAAGCTAGTCCTAATCATGTGGAGCTCTCCTCTCTCCTGTCAAAGCCTCAAACACATCTATCCGTGGATCTTGATGGTGGTCTTCGATACAAAAACCGGATGTGGGTTCTTGAAGACGAAGTTTCTTAGTGAGGCACATGTGTCAAAGTACATGGCTCATCCTAGAACGACCATGATGTACAAAGACCTACAACATCAGTTCTGGTAGAGGAGCATGAAGTGTGATATTACTGAATTTGTGTCTAGATGCCTAACATGTCAGAGAATCAAGGTAGGGAACCAGAGACAAAGTGGTCTACTACAACCCCTTGAAATTTTGGAATGTAAATAGGAACACATCACCATAAATTTTGTGATGGGGCTACCCAGGACCAAGAAGGGATATGACACTGCATGGATCATAATGGATCATCGCACCAAATCAGTTCACTTTCCCCTTGTGAAGACTACTTCAAAGTTTCTGAGTTGGCCGACCTCTATATATGGGAGTTAGTATTCCTACATAGATTTCCAACATCCATTGTCTCAGATAGGGACCCAAAGTTCACTTTAAAGGTACGAAAGTAGGTGTAAGAACAACTAGGCACCAAGTTGAACTTCAGTACTGCATACCATCCACAGACAGACGGGCAGTCAGAACACACAATACAGATTCTAGAGGACCTTCTACGAGATTGTGTACTTGACTGGAAAGGCTCGTTGGACCATTACCTGCTGTTGGATAACATACTTTGATGAAGTCTGAAGAGATGCAAATATATAAAGACAAAGTTGCACTGATCAGACAGAGGATGAAGCGGGCACATGATAGGTAGAAATCTTACACAGATGCCCATCAATGGGAATGACAGTTCAAAGGAGGTTATCATGTCTTTTTGAAGATCTGACCTATTCAAGCTTTGTCCAAGAATAAAGGAAAGCTCAGTCCTTGAAAGGGTTGGTTAATGTGCATATCGTCTTGCTTTGTTGCCTCAGTACAGTGCCATGCATAATGTCTTCCATGTATCGAATCTGAAGCCTTATGTCAAAGATCTGAGTCACATTCTGAATCATGAGCCACTAGAGTTGAAGGATGATCTGTCTTTTGCTAAATCCCCGGTTGAAATTCTTGATTTTAAAACAAAGGAGCTTCACAATAATCAGCATATAGATATGGTGAAAGTTCTCTGGAGCCACCATGATCAGACCTAAGTCGAGCAGAAATATCTACAACTCTTTCAAGATGCTTGAATTTTGAGGAAAAAAATCTTAAAAAGAAGGGAGAATGTGATAGAGTGAGTTTTACGAAAAAGCTCATTTCTTCTTTTTTTCTCAAGTATATTCACGAATGGCCTTTGATCTTAATTACTTAATCTAGCTAATCTCAAAGTCAAAATGTGATGATTAAATTAATTGTGTGACACTTCAACAAAGCTAATTAAATACTTTGACCAAAGTATTACATTAAAGGAAATAACTTCAAATTTTGGCCACCAAAAGTTTTCTACAAATTCTACACACCTTCTTGAACCTATAGTTAAAATTTGAGCCCATTCAGACACGCCTACAATTTTCTAGGATTTCTTAAAGTTTTATGCAGAAAATGAATTTATTTAGCCTTTCAAATCATCTTATCCATGTCAGTGATCCATGGGGGACAATTCCCAACCCTCGGATCAGGCACTCGTGGACAGGGGTCCTGATCGAGTGGTCAGGAATTCATCCTCTATCTCCCGACCATTGTGGGAAGATGACGAGGATGGCTAGTATCTCTAGCCGCCATCCTAGACAAGATCACAAGAAACCATTCACATAGATCGATTCGTCCTTTGCAACCACTCCCAATGAACCCTATCTTCACCTAATTCCACGTGTCGTTGTGCCAACCCAACAACCTGAGCTCAGCTTGCTCTCACTCTAGAGGTGGCTGAGAAGCCCAGAACCCCCAACCAACCGTAAACCTACCCAAGAGTCTATAAAAGACCCACTTTTCATCACCGCCACCCTCCTTTACCTTAACCCTCTACGTCCCGACCCTCATCATCATTTGAGATAACCAATCAACCCTAGAGCTACAATGTTGTGTTGACGCACTACCCCTGTTGTCCATTTCTCATTCTCACATCCTCCCTCCAAATCACCAGCTGCCCTCAACTCGCCAACGTCACATGTAGCCGGGTGGAACATCCCCATCCATAGTTGGATTTTGCTTCTCCTTTCCCCTCCTCACGCTGGTGAGCCCTTCGCTGCGACCTAGAGCCTACTCAAGCAAGGAGAACATGACCAGGTCGGGACCCACAACGTCAGGTGGACCAATCCACTAGAACCCAATCGGCAACCCAGCCCCCCTCTTGTGATAGATTGGATCAATTTGAGATGTAGATCCAGTCGGATCCGACCATTGATCAAGATATTTTTCCTTTCTTTTATTTTATTTACCCAAGAAAATGGATTATCTTAGAAAAATCCTAGAAAATGCTAGGAATGTTGGAATATAATGGACCTACATACCATTTTTATTACAAAAATGTGATCTATCCAAAGAAAATATTGTAATGACCTAGATTCGAGTCCTTTTTAAAAAGTAACAGCGTAAATCCCTAATTATCATTTTATCATTATCATTTGTGTAATAATAGTCATCCATGATTAATATCTGACTTGTGGATGTCTTAAATGCTATTGAGTCCCTGATCCTCATATGGCTCAAAACCTTAATCAAATTAGGATGGTTGATTCAATAATTATGGAAAACCCTAAATTCTAGTTTTCACTCTCTACATATGCATACTTCATGCAGCTATATGTCAAATCCGAAATTTTTAGTGACCCTATATGATCGTGACTGACCTTAAAAATGTAGATCCAACTTTGATCCCTTGGACCATGTGAATCCTAAAATGGAACTCTTGATGATCTAATAAATCATAATAGAAATCCTAATTGTGGACGTTTTCCTTTTGGATGATAAGTGGTATCATTAAAAGGTATGAGACCATAGTTTTAACATCTGATCTTGTGACTCCAAAAATAAGATGATGGTAATGATTAAACCCTGATCTAATAATCATAACATAAAAGTACTCATATCTAAATAATGAAGATTAGTCATGGGTCATATGGACCAATAGTAACAATTATACAATTGATTTCCTTTCAGGGTGATCTATTTATTGTTCTTCTAGACTCTTGGATACTAGATCTACTCAAAATGGGTGTGTGGTCTTATTAAGTATAAGACTAGTTTTCCTTGGTTTCTTATGATATGGTGTATCTTGTGTGTAACTACTTGCTTATACCCTAATTGGTTGAACTACTATACTATATTCTTAGCCAAAACTTAATGAAACATAAAAGGACATTGTGATGAGTTGAAGCTACTAGTGAACATGGCCCAATATGGATGTATGTTTCCTAACATGGATGTATGATGAATTTCCCATGTTAGATGTATGATGAAATAAATTTTGCCCATATTGGATGTATGATAAGTGCTTATAAAATTGTAGTACAACTGCATTTAATGAAATGTATAAAAGAGGTGTTTACCTAATTTTACACCTTAAGCAATGGTGTTCTTCTCTTTCTTCTTTCTTCAAGTATTTTCCATATATGCAACCATGTTACTATATTTTAACTACGTACTGACTTTTGTTGATGATTTTTGTTTCTTGTATTTTCTAGGTACAAGGAAAAAATAAAATATCTCAAACTACCTGAAGACATCAAATAAATGGACATGGAGGATAGACTTGCTAGATTTCCTTTCTTATCTCTTTTCAGCTAGATAGCTACTTTTCTACTAGACAATGTATAGGATGTTCTACTTCGTATGTATTTTCTTTTATAGAACTATTCATCTCTTCTATCCCAGAATTGTATATGTAATGAATTTATTATTGTTAATGAAGGATTGTTTGTGTGGCTATATAATGTTGTTGTAAAAAACAATCTTTCTTGTTCTTCTGATTTAGTTGACTACCACAATCTCTTGTATTTTACGTTTTGACATCTATAGATATGAGTGCATGCATATTTGTGAATGTCCCTAAGGAAAGTATATAGAAATTGGCCATCACATATAATATAAGTCATGTTTTCTTGAGTAATATTCCCCAAAGGTTTTATTGGTGGAATGATAATGATAATCAACCTTGTGGCATGGGTGCTTATGACACAAGTTAAATAAAAGGAATTTATACCTAGATAAATAATAATGACTTGTGATATGAATTTTCTTGTACTGGAAAATAATAAATAAAAGGATATTCCATGTATAATAGTATTATCTTAAATAATGATTAAAAGGGTCAAGTTATATGTGGGAAATATATTCCATTAGATCACCTACATTGAATACAATTTTGGCAATTTTGTTTAAAGAAGATAATTATAAATGAAGATTGGGAGAGAGGGAAATGTAGAAGGTTTCCTTACAATATTAATGACCAATTGGTGCCATACATTTATATGCTCTCCGCAATGACATTTGGTATAGCAAAAACCATATTTTAATAAGAGAGTGGTGGTTTCGTGACCTTTGCATTATAGAATAAAAATTGAGAATTTTTATATAAGAAGATGAGAGAAGAATAGGAAGATGTCAATAAAGGGCAGGGTCGGTTCCCTCACAGGTAACCAGCGATCCATGTCACTGGGTCGAGGAATCTTGTAGAGATCAAGAAGGGGACCGCAAGAATCCTCTTGTCTGCATAGAACTTGGAAACAACCCCTCCAACCAGTGATCCTGATGGTGACACTTCAGGAGCGATAACCCAACTAGTCAATACCCATGGCCTCCGTGTGATAGGTAGTAGGGGAGGGTGCTATTAGCAGTGCCACATAGGAAGCCTTGCATCTGTGTGGAAGTGGCAACTTGCATGTAGAGACGAGGGAGGCTGAAATATTTGTAAGCATTATTGGAGAGGAGGACGACTAATGATGACATTGAGGTCTTTGTGTTGGGGGTGCAACATCGAAGATTTTGTGTTGAGGGTGACGTGTTGGGGGGTGTTGCGTCGGGGACGCTCTCTCGAGGATGTTGTGTCACGGCCATTGCGTCAATGCTGAGTCGCAGAGAATGTGTTGCTGGCGTTGTGTGCAGACCTTGGGTCTACAATGCTGTGTCAGCATGGGCGTTATGAGTATATGTTGGGTCAGCAATGTTGTGTCGGTGCGGAGTAGTGTTGAGGTATGTTATACTGACATGGCATTATGTAATTGGCCCAATTTTGATAATATTGAATAAATGATAGTTAATTAATGGTAACTCGAAATATAGTGAAACTATATATCAAATTACTCAAAAAAATGAGAGCAATCCAAAGAAAATATAATCACAGTCTAAATAGGCTTCATGTTCCAAAATATATGCAATACATGTTTGGATGTGTTTAATGTAAAGGAAAACCTAGATTTACTTTAGTATGATGCTTAATTGAGTAGATTAGGTTATGTTGAGCTAATACCTAATCTTGTTATGTATAATGAAGAAATCCTTGAAAATGATGAATAATTGTTGAATCTAAGTTAATGATGTTATTCATGTAGATTTAGGTTTTAAAACCAATGTCGACATCTTTTTATGATCTCATGCTGATAATGTGATCTAGGTATCATGAATAGTCTAATATACTTATCATGATGATTAGGGTTTAACCTAATATGCATAAATGGGTTTGCAATATTAGAAACCATGATATGATGGAATTAGGTTTGTAACCCTAATCCCTAGTCCAAAAATGAGATAGCCCTAAACCCCATTATAGGATCGAACCTAGATCTGATTAATGTAATGTGAATATATGGTGACACATATGTGTTATGTGTATTTTAAATTGAATGCTTTATTGCTTGGATGTTTGGATACACTCTTAAAGTACATGTGATATATTCTACATGGTTTTTGTAATGGCATATGGTACATGGTTACGCTTATGAATACATGTAACGAATTTTGAGTTTGTTGAGATTTCTTGATGAGATTGAATGAAAGATAATCTGCTTTCTTGTTTATTTACTTCTTGGAAATTATAAAGTTCCTATGAGTATTATGTAATGTAAATAAAAATATTTTGAACCCTGGGTTGGACTGATCTTAAGGGTAATGCACACGAGCCCAGGAGGGACAATGATTATACCTGAGGTAGTAGACTAGATATGGGTTAGAATATGAAAGCAAGTTTATGTTATTATATGCAAGATAAAGATGTTTGCTTATGTGTACTTGTGATTATTGTATGAACTTACATACCAATATATAAATATATTGATTGTGTATTTGTCTATTGGCATTTTAGGTATAAGGTATACTTGATTCGTGGACATGATGTTACAAATTAAAGATGTTGAAGATACTAAAGTTATTCTTGAAGGTTTAATCATAATGGTATATCTTCACACCTATATAAGTTAATCCTTTTTTAATTTATGTAACTCCTTAGAGGAGATTTTATGCACACAGGTAATTATTTGTTCATTAATGGAAATTGTTTACTGTTCTATATTATTTCTTGAATCTAATCCTGGAATTTATGAGTAATGATCTACGACATTAAGGTCTTTTGGACACTCAAAAGTGTGGGTCGTTACAATTGGTATTGGAGAATAGATTCATCAACTTATACTTAATAGTTTATAGTTTGAAATTATACTTAGAAATTTAAGGGAAAAAGTATTAAAGCATTATGTATCTTTTAGGTTTCTCATCTCACATTTTCATCTACTTCTCATCTCTTTGCTTAAAAGCCTTGAATAGAAATTGTTAATTAGAGAACTAAAATCTGAAAAGATGTATCCTTTAGTGTAGGTCCCTCTAGAGAGGGTAGACACTAGAAGATACATGTATGGGTAAGCTCTTTTTTAGAGGAAAGACTTGGTTTAGGGTACAAAAACTCTAGTGGGTCAAGGGATATGGAATCTTTGAGAGGTAGAGTATAGTTCCTAACCATAAACCTAAAACATTAATCTTAAATAATGAACATGTTGTGGTGGTATGGGACACCACCCATGTGAAACTTGAAATTGGGTATGAGAAATATAAAGGGATGGGTTGAGGTAACCATGTCTCCCATGCATGTGTGCATGAGGAGCATAACATGTAAGTAAGAGGTCCTAAGAATTATTTGAACTCAATAGTTATATATGCAAATGAAAGTTTGAATATAACTTGTTCAAACAACTCATGTTGTCTCTAGATGTTTGGTGATGGTGGCCAAGCCCCTGGAGGGGAAGGCCGATGTAGCACCAAGCCCCTGGAGGGGAAGGTGACCCAAGTTCACTAAATGGACAGAAACCATGAGTGGTAATCTAGGAATTGAGTAAACTTGGGGTTATATGTTATGATGATAAAAGTTATGCCTAATGAATAAAAAGATATCTATGAAACCTTTAGGGTTAGTGTGCCAACCTGGGGTGGGTCGACCAAAGAGTGGGAAGATGACATAGGAGGGAGGCGAAACCTTAGATCTTGGGATCATGTTGTGGCAAAACCTTAGGTACCCTAGGCTAAGATTTTACCTTAAAAGGTAAGTGAATAAACATATTTAATTATTGAGATAACCTTAATCCTCACCTAGAGGGGTGAAGAGTTAAAGATATAAAGATGAAAGCACTTACATTCCTTGAACCCAAGGATGCCATCTCTAAGTAACACATATGGTCATGCCTAGGATTGGGAACACCAATAAGGTACCAAGCCCAATAGGGAAGGTGGAATGAGTAGACGAAGCCCAAGAGGGAAGGTTGTCAAATGGTCAAGCCTAGGAGGGAAGACCATTAAGGCACCAAGCCCAATAGGGAAGGTGGCTTGAGTGTATGACCAAGTCCAGGAGGGAAGACCAGAAAGGCACCAAGCCCAGGAGGGAAGGTGGCCCAAGTCCACAATGTAGTTGTTTAGGATGTAGCCCCTAGAGGGGAAGATCACAAAAGGTCAAGCCTAGGAGGGAAGACCGACGTGGCACTGAGCCCTAGAGGGATGGTGGCCCAAGCCCAATGTTGATACTACACTGCATAATATCTACTCAAAATAGAAAGGTGAAGGCAATCCATGTTAAAGAATTAAATAAGAGAATAATGTCTTTAAAAGATGTGACATATCAAAAGAAACCCTTAGGGAGGGTAGAGTCCTAATGCAATCCTAGGGTCAAGTAGGGGTATTAGAGGTACATAGGACTGATGGGTTGGGAGTTGATATGCCTTGAATGCACATGACCAAGTGGTCAGGAGGTAATAGTTGGTTTGCCCTAGGCCAATGTCTTGGGAGGTTGGCCACCTTCATGATCTCCATGAGGCCCAAAAGGGTGAATGTAAAAGACACTCCCTTGATGCATAAGGATGATATCACTACAAATGTACCTATACCCCTAGAGACCTCAAGGATTTGGCTAAGGCTCATAATGATACATGAGATGTAAATATAAAAGATATACAGAAGTAATAAAAAATTGAGAGAAGTTGTTCCCTAACTTTAGAGTAAGAAAAAGGGGCACTTGACTTCATGTATTATATTAAAGTTATGAAATTAAGAACAAGTAAGTTTAGAGTCATATAAAGTATGATTTGACTTAATATGTTAAATTGGAAGGTAATGTGTGGATATTCCATCTCCACTCTTAGAATGGAATGAAATCTGTGTTTGGGATGTAGTCAAATACTTATTTCATCTCATTATGAGGGAGGAAGATTGGATAGACACACATAATGCTTAAAATTGAGATAATGAGGATGAATATCCTACATTGAATGTGTAGTGACACAATCTAGGGTTTGAGGTGACACCTCACCCTAAATAATGAATCATAGGTTTGAAACCTAGGTGAAAAGTGAAATCACCAAGTGAAAATTTAAATCACAAATAAGAATGAAACCATCAACAGATGATGAGGTTATATTAGGGATTTGGTTATACTTGAATTTAAATTTAGGTGCCAATTTTAGTAATAAATCATGAATTTGAATACATAGAAAAGTTGATAAAGATATTTAAGTGGTATGCTAAACCTACGTCTTGAAAATAATATGAGATGTCATTCACCTAAGATTACAAGGCATGAATTTTGGGGACAAAATTCCTTTTAAGGAGGGGTGAATGTAATATCCTCAATTTTGGTAATTTTAAAACATATAGTATAAGGCATGTTTTGCAACAAATATAGGGTTCCTATGGCGACATGATGTCCACTAGGGTTCCTCTGGTGAAAAGAGGCGGCAGTTGGCCAGTAGGCTCGAGCAATGTGGCCAAGGAAGGAGACGGGGACCCTCCTCCATTTGGCACCTTTGTTCCCCTGGGTTCTACCTGAATCCATCTCAACTTTGGGTCAAAAATGGCAACAGAGATAATCAACACAAGAACCCCTGGGCCACAAAAAACATATTCCAAAATCTGATGGATCAAGAAGAGGAGGAAGAAGTACACAAAATCCATTATGTCAATGGAATTTCTTAGCGGGTTACTGAGGAAATTGATTGGATATTGTGGAAATCACAGACAAAAGGAAAAAATAAAGAAAGATGCCCATACCCAACCAAAGATTGCACAACCATCCTAGGAAAGTGATAATCTACCTAATAACAACAACCATTCCAGTGATCATACAGTCGTTACCCCCTCAGGCAACGCAGTAATGATGGGAAGGGAGGCCTCACTACATCCATTCTTGACCACCAACTTTTGGTGGGTAATCCCTCGAGTGGGGGGCCGAATTACATACCTCATAGGAGTCCTACTGAGTCGTCTGTGGGTATTCACCTCTATAACATGAAGGTGATCCAAACTGCATGTGACCCAACCAGGGTGGCCACGAGAAAGTGCGGGAAACAATCGATGTTGCATGACTTGGAGGATGAGGTGAAGGAGATGGGATCATCCACCTTGGAGATCCCTTCATCATGAACATTATGACATGCAACATACAAGGTATCAGTTATAAAGATACCCAACTAGCAGTCAAAGCTTTGGTTTTGAAGTACAACATATTAGTTGTAGCTCTATTCGAGACCTATTGCAGTGGGAAGAAGGATGAACAAATAATCAAGAGTATGGGTTTCCCCCAATCTCACCGAGTGGAAGTGTAGGCTTTGCAAGAGGTATATGGGTGCTCTGGAAATTTTATATTCCTCTTAAAATCATCTCCTCACATAAGCAATTTATCCATTGTCACACCGCCAAACATCTCCTCATCTTCCTCTATGCTTCCATGACAAGAAGTAGTAGGAAGTTCCTATGGAACCATCTAGAAGTGTTGCACCAATCCATCACTGACCCATGGATCGTTATTAGCGACTTCAATGTCATCTTGTTCTCGTCTGAGAAATTTGGGAGTCCCACCTTTGACGCAGCCAACAATAGGGACTTCACTGAAGCCATGAACATATGTCAGCTTAAAGATCTAGGAGCTAATGGTGCACACACTTCATTTTGCAGAGGACTCCTCCACAAACAACTTGATCGAGTATTGACAAATCACCAATGGATTGATTCAGGCACCTCAGATCCTGTACAAGTTCTAGAAAGGAACCACTCCAATCATGCACCTCTCGTCATCACTTCCCCATCTCCAATCAATATAAGACAAAGATCCTTATGCGCATCCGTAGGATGGCCAAGCATGGAGGGGTTCAAACAATTAGTTAAGCATCACTGTAACTGTGAAGCACCTTTCCAACAAGTAGTATCCACTTTCCTCCCGGTAGAAAATTCTTGGGAACTTAGGACAAAGAAGACCGAGCACCAAAATTAGAATTGCATCAGCAACAAAATCAAATGGTACCAGACTCAACTTGCTTTCCATTTGGACCCTTTGATTGAAGCAGATATGATCCACCTCCAATGCAAGCTAGATGATATTCTACATAGAGAGGAAAAGGAGTGGCAACAAAAATCACACTGTGATTGGCTCAAGAAAGGGGATAACAACATGAGGTACTTTCAAACCTTGGTGAAGATGAGGGGATGGCACAACAAAATCCTCAGGCTCAAAGACGACCATGGAATCTGGATCGAGGATCCTTATAAGGTCAAAAATCTGGTTCTTACTTCCTTTTCTAATGTCTATTTGGAAGTTGATTCCCCAGTCAGAACCATATCCAGTAGAGAAATTTCCCACCTCTAACAAAATTTGATAGGAGGAACCTTGTCATGATTCCCTTCGTTGTTGTGATCTGGGAAGCGATCAGATCAACACCCCCCCTTCAAGGCCCCAGGCCCAGACAAGGTCGTCGTTGCATTCATTCAGGAGAACTGGCCAAAGCTCAAGAACCAGATCACAACGTTCATTACACACCCATTCAAAGGCGTACATATCCCTCTGGAAACCACTAGTTCCACATTGGTTCTCATCCCCAAGGTCCCCATCCCAAAATGTTTCTCTCAGTTGTACCCTATCTCCCTCAACAATGTCTGAACTTAACTGATATCAATGATAATAGCGGCACACATCAAACCCTTCTTAAAATTATTGGATATCTACACTACAATCTAGCTTCATACTAGGCAAGTGGATAGATGACAACATATATGTGGTTCAGTGGGTGATTCATTCAATGAAGGTAAAAAGTAGCCAAAAGAATCAACTCACCATCAAGCTCGATCTTGTGAAGGCCTTTGACAAGATGAGTTGGTCGTACATACATGACACTTTGCGTAGAACTCCTATTCCATATGAGTTTGTCCATATAATAATGCAGATCATTTTTTCTAGTCTGACTACCATCTTATGGAATGGTGAGGCTATTGGGTCCTTCAAACCCTCATTTGGGTTCAAACAAGGGAATCCATTGTCACCCTACATCTTCGTGCTCTATCTAGGACACTTCAGTCAGTTGATATCCATGGAAACGAACACCGGTCACTAGAAACATATCATTCTCACCAGGCAAAGGTTAACATTCATTCATGTCAGTTTTGTAGATGACATCTTCTCTTCGGAGAGGCCTCTATCCAACAGGCACAATCTATCTTGCACTGCCTAAAGCTCTTCAGGATGGCCTCCAGGAAATTCCTTTCCCATGAAAATCAATAGTCTTCTTCCCTATTAGCACACCAAGGGCTACACGTTCATCCATTTGTAGAAATCTACACATCAAAGAAACCTCAGAACTAGGCCAGAATCTGGGCATACCAATCATCCACAAATGAAAAAGCAAAGCTTATTACCAGTTCATAATTGAGAAACTTCATGGCCAGATTCATAAGTGGAAGAACAAATTCTTGTCATTGGCGGGGAGGATTACACTGGATAAATTGACGTTATTTTATCAGTCATGTTACACCATGCAAATGACACAATTGTCGACATCTTGCTGTGATAAGATAGGACAATTGGTACACAACTTTATCTGGAGTGGTTCTTCTCAGTCCAAGAAGCTTCACCTGGTTGCCTGGAAGCACATTACTATACCTTATCGTAAAGGTGGTTCGATATCAGAAAGGCGAGAGAGTTTAATACAACTGTGTTAATGAAGAAAGCTTGGCAATTCGTGCATAATGAACCACTTCGCTTGATTCAACTCATGAAGGCAAAGTACTCCAACGAATCAGTGGGTAACCCTTCCGGTTATCACCAGTGGATAAGCATAAAGGGTTCTCTCCCCTTTCTCCATACCTACTCAAAACAAGTTGTGGTTTCAGGCGGGCTTACAAATGTGTGGTTTGATGCTTGGGTTGGAGAAGGCTATGCACTGGTGCTTCGCACATCACATTCCATCCCCAAAGAAATCAAAGATCTGGATGTGGCATGCCTGGTCAAGGAAGATGTCACTTAGGATTCAAAATTCCTTTGATACTAGTTCATTGACCAAACAACACAAGATATTCTTAGGATGCTGACACCTCATCCTAATTACGGCCACGATAACTTAACCTAGACACTGTTAAGGATGGCTCCTTCTCAGCTAATACAACCCATTGAGATCTCAGTGGTACAAAATCCCCTTTGGTAGTTGGACACTTCTCTACTCTCTTGTCCCTACTTATATCGCATAGAGTTGAATCCCACCTATGGTTCCTTCACAGGGAAATAATTCTCACAAATGTACGCAGGCACAAAAAGAAGATGACAGACTCATCCTTATGTTCTATATGCAAATTTTCAACAGAAACAATGCTCTACGCCATCAGAGATAGTGAGATGTCCTGATGTACGTGGCTTCTTCTTATCCCTCAGGAGGCCATGAATTTCTTCAATTTTGAATCAACTACAGACTGGATGGGTTACAACCTTAAATGCCTCAAGGTAGTGGAAGGTTGGTCAGTGCTATTCTCTATCTCGAGCTGGTTAATTTGGAAGAACAAGAACTGTAGCATCTTTGAAAATTCAGCACAACAACCATATTCACTGGCCATCCATTGTCGAGGGAAAGAGACGTCAACCTCCAAACCTTTTACCCAATCAAGACCCCCCTGTAGTACCTGAGATTAAGATCCCTCTAGTCTGATCGAGATTACCCAAGGCTTATTGGTGGCTAATATAAACATTGTACTTGATACCAAGGAGGAACACATCTCAACTAGTCTAATTCTAAGGAACGCAATGGTACATGGAATTTTGGTTGTACTGCCTCTCTTCGAGGCACGAACCCCATGAGATGGGATCTATATGCAATAATCGATTGTCTTCAGCACATCTGAGCAAGAAATATCTCAGACTTCTTTATGTTGAGTGATTCCTAGCTGGCAGTCCTTTGGATCAAGGGAACCCTAAAGCCTCCAACAAAATGCCTGCTGCTTGTTCAAGCTATATGTAGTTTATGTCCAGGATTCCCAATGGGGTCAGTAGTCCATGTTAAAATAGCTCAGAACAATCTTGTAGACCAATTCGCGAAGAAGTGTCTTAAATAGCCAGATCCAGAATACCAATTCCACTTCTACCCACCATTTCTGGCTGAATACTACGAGGAGGAAAAGTCTAGCTTTACATGTCTCTTTAAGATTGTAACGGTAGTTCATATGACCCATACGACCCTCCTGTAACCAACTTTTAAGATGGTATTTGCAAGAAAAAAGGCATGTTTTGCTGAATAATATTCGCCAATGATATTATTGGTGGAATAATAATGTCGATCAACCTTGTGGCATGGGTGCTTATGACACACGTTAAATAAAAGGAATTTATACATGGATAAATAATAATGACTTGTGATATGACTTTTCAAGTAGTGGAAAACAATAAATAAAAGGATATTTCGTGTATAATAGCATTGTCTTAAATAATGATTAAAAGGGGCAAGTTTTATGTGGGAAATGTATTCCATTATATCACCTACATTGAATATAACTTTGGGAATTTCCTTAAAATAAGATAATTATAAATGAAGACAGGGAGAGAGTAAAATCTAAAAGGTTTCCTTAAAATATTAATGACCACTTGGTGCCATATGTTTATATGCTCTCCCCAATGACTTTTGGTATAACAAAAACCAAGTTTTAATAAGAGAATGGGGGTTTCGTGACCTTTGCATTATAAAATAAAAGCTGACAATTTCTATATAAGAAGATGAGAGAAGAATAGGAAGATGTCAAGAAAGGGCAGGGTCGGTTCCCTCACAGGTAACCAACGATCGATGTTGTTGGGTTGAGGCATCTTGCAGAGAGCAAGAAAGAGGACCGGAAGAATCCTCGTATCTACATAGAACTTGGTAACACCCCCTCCAGCTGGTGATGCTTGAGAGGAGAAAACCCAACTAGTCGACACCCATGGCCTCTGTGAGAATGACGCCAGGGAGGCTGTTGTTAGCAACGCCACATGGGATGTCTTAATTCTGTGTGGAAGTGGCAACCTACATGCATAGATGAGGGAGGCGACAACAGTCATAAGCATTTTTGGAGAGGAGGACAGACAATGATGGCATTTATGGCATTGTGTTGGGGGGGGACAGTGTCGAATACACTGTGTTTAGGGTGTCACATCAGGGAGGCGGTGCATCGGGGATGCTCTATCGAGGATGTTACATCGCGGCCATTGCGTCGACGTTGAGTCACATACACTGCATTGGGTGCGTTGTGTTTCGACATTGGGTCGGTGATGCTACATCGACATGGGCGTTGTGTGTAGACACTGGGTCAGTGATGTTGTTGTCAGTGTGGAGTAGTGTTCATGTATGTTATGCTGACATGACACTATGCGTTTGGCCCAATTCTGATAATATTGAATAAATGATAGTTAATTAATGGTAACTCAGAATATAGTGAAAGTATATATCAAATTGCTCTGAAAAATGAGAGGAATCCAAAGAAAATATAGTCCAAGTCTAAATAGGCTTCATGTTCCAAAAGTATATGAAATACATGTTTAGATGTGTTTAATGTAAAGGAAAAACTAAATTTTCTTTAATATGATGCTTAATTGAGTAGATTAGGTTATGTTGAGCTAATACATGATCATTTTATGTATAATGAAGAAATACCTAAAAATGATGAATAAATGATGATTCTAGACTAATGATCTTATTCATCCTCATTTAGGATTTTAAAACCAATGTCAACATCTTTCTATGATCTAATGTTGATAATGTGATCTAGGTATCATGAATAGTCTAATATGCTTAAAATAATGATTAAGGTTTAACCTAATAAACATAACTGAGTTTGTAATCTTAGAAACCATTATATAATGGAATTAGGGTTGTAACCTAGATCTGATTATTGTAATGTGAATATATGGTGACACATATGTAGTATGTATATTTCATATTGAATTCTTTGTTTCTTGGATGTTTGGATATACACTTAAAGTACATGTGATATATTATGAATGGTTTTTGTAATAGCATAAGGTACATGGTTATGCTTATGAATACATGTATCAAATTTTGAGTTGGTTGAGGTTTCTCGATGAGACTGAAGGAAAGATAAACTGCTTGCTTGTATATTTACTTCTTGTAAATTATAAAGTTCATATGAGTATCATGTAAAGTAAATAACAATATTTTGAACCTTGGGTTAGATTGATCTTAAGAGTAATGCACACGAGCCCAGGAGGGACAGTGATTACACCTAAGGTAGTAGACCAGATATGGGTTAGAATATGAAAGAAAGTTTATGTTCTTATATGCAAGATAAAGATGTTTGCTTATATGTGTACTTGTGATTATTGTTTGAACCCACGTACCAGTATAGAAATATACTGAAAGAGTTTACATTTGTCAGAATTATAGGCATTGGGTATACTTGATTTGATGACATGATGTTACACATTAAATATATTGAGGATACTAAAGTTATTCCGAAGGTTTAGTTATTATGGAATATCTTCATGCCTGTATAAGTTAATCCTTTCTAAAATTTATGAAACTTCTTAGAGGAGCATTTTATGCAAACAAGTAATTATTTGTTCATTAACAAAAATTGTTTACTATTCTGTATTATTTTTTGAATGTGATCCTAGAATTTATGAGTAATGATCTATGACTTTATGGTCTTTTGGACACTCAAAAGTGTGGGTCACTATAGAATCCTTTAGAATCCTCACCCGAATTTCCATCATCACTCAGGGCACTCATAGTTTTCCCTTATGTCCCTTAACGGGAAACATGGAAACCTACCTTTATAGGCATGGCCCCATTCTACCAGTCACATCTGTAGTGAATTTTTTTTATGTCCCTTAGAGATGGTCATACTTGGGTCTAAATATTCATACTCAATCTATGTGCTTATTTGTTTAACACACTTGATTTTTCATGTTCTTTTAAGTGACCTTTAAAATTACCTCAATTCTTAAATAGATTTTGGTACTCATCGCTTTAGGAAGGGTCCTTTCCCAGGACATGAGAAAAACTATCACTTGATTGTACCAAGGGTCACACAAACATTCTTGAATGTGGCTAGAAAGTAGACAACTTATTAAACCATTTGTATGTTTTCTGTTATGTCATTCTTGTTCATCATTTCTCAATATTTGACTAGTTTGATACATGCATATGACACAAAAGGCTCACCAAACATATACCTCATTCCAAGTAGTGTTTCCTTTTATCCAAAACTTGAGGGGGAGTGATGCTTGATCCCTACAAACTCACTCAACTTTGTGACCATTGTATGCACCAGATACCTCTATTTCCCCTCTTTGGTCGAGGATACTCATATTTGCCTCCTTTGCATTAGTTATCTAAATTGAATGACTTAGCCTCTCAAGCATGTACCAAACCAAAACATGACATGACATATTTTTTCCAACTTTCTATTCCACATAAACAACCCTTAGATTTAGACACAAGGACTACAAATTTCAGTTTATGGTTTCACATCATATTACCATTTCTTACCTCTCTAGGATTTTGGGGCTCTCTTTCCTTTACCTAGATGGTAGGTACTCATATCATCATACACCTATATAAGAATACCACTTTCTCTTTTCTAGTGTTTGGTCCCTCCAAAGACATCTAGGATACAACAAGCCTCTAGAGATCATGCATGAAGCAACTCAACTCATCCACTCAGGGTAGTCTAGTCTAGAACACATCATACAAAATTTTCTCATGATTCCTCATGTCTTGGAGTTTAGGTTCACAACCTTCTCCTTTAGGGTCTCACTCTCTCATGAGTTAACCCTACAACTAGACCTAGCACTATGGGTTCCCTCTTTGTAGATGAGGTTGATGCTCTTAAAGATGCACCTCTTATCTCACCTAGCCTTCCTTATATGATGAAGCGTACATATTTGTGTTATCTAATCTTAGGTAAAAATTCAAAACTATAGTCAAATTCTCAAATCCAATTTAGGCCATTATAAACCATATTATTTTATAGTTTAACGTGAAGCTCCCCATTGATTTCCTTTAGTATGCCTATCTCATAGTCCAATAGGCATTGCCCCTGGCTTAGAACTAGTCTCGTTGCCAGTCTTGATGTCACTCACTTACACGTAGGTGCATGCCTATCTCCTACCCCTATATGAGTGGGAACACACTTTTTAGGGTTCCAAACGAGAGGAGTTTAAACTTGTTGGTTAGCACTAACATTCCAATTCACGATGTTATCTCTTTCTTAGATCTTTTCCCCTTTTAAGGGACTACCCACCCTAGGTCATGTTACCAAAACCAAAATTTGCACTGAGGGTCGTGCAACCACTTATTGCCTATGTTTCACATGCATACTCTAGTCCTCCACATATATCATGCATGCCTCACCTACGTACTTGCATGTATGCACAAGATAAGGTATCTAATTTATTGGGTTCTCTCTTTCTCTATACACTACTTAGGGTTTTGGGTGGAGGTTAGGGTTTACAACATGCACCTTGATTTTACGATTCCCGTGACCCACTGTGGTTCTTTTCCCATACCAGTCGTAGTTTGTCTTGGGCTTACTTTTATAGGGGAGAAACCCATCAAACATTTTTTTCATTATCATTATGTCCACTTCTATTAATTGGTGGAGGATGCTTTAATCCCCAAAACATAGGAGGAGGTGGAGAGAGAGAAACCCTTAAGCACTTAAAAATTGTCCAGTGAAAGAGGGAAAAGAGTGGATGAAAGAGATGATAAATCCTCAAATTTTGTCCGAGAAATCAGATGGATTGCAGGAGTTTTCGTAAATTTACTAGTGGGATTGAAGAAAATCTTGCTAGCCCTCGGATCGTGATCCTTTTCTAGAAAACTCCATCTTTAGAAAATTCTCTAGTAACTCCCTTTGGGCTCTAAAAAATTTGTAAAATAATTATTAGAGATTATATGGAAAACTATGATGTGATACCAAAGTTAACGACCCCAACTCCTGAAAACCACCAATTAAGGAAGTCCAAGAAGCTAGACCCGTTATCCCAAACAAGATCATATGGTTTTTCAAAAAATAAAAATAATAATAAATTCTACCACAACTAAGCTTAATGCTGAATAAAAAAATTCTTTTCACATACCTTTCAAAAATAGGATTTCAGAACTTTACCAAAGGAAATAACCAACAAACTAAAATCCTCTAAATATTATGTAGCCTTGTTTTTTCAATGTCACCTTTTATTGAGCACTCTCTTTCCATAGATGTTACTGCATGTTTCCCTAAAATTTTGACAAACAAAGCGTAGGTCAGTGTAACGAATTATACTGGTATGTGGGGGAAACAAAATTTTTCAAAGTCTTAATTATAACTAAATAATTGTAACAACATATTGCAACCAAATAATTGTTTAATAGATCAAACTTTACATCTTAATTATAACTACTCAATCCTGATCTATCGAAGTCTTTGTGTTGTCCCTACAATGGACATTGATACTACCTCTCCCATACATTAGATCCTCATTAGTGTTCATTGGTCCTACCCCACAGGTAGACCAAGACCTAGATCTATATAGTTGTATGATACTACCCAAAGGTAGACCATACCTTGGATCATGATAATCATTTGATCCTAGCCCAAGGTAGAGCAATACCTAGATCATCAACTTCTCACATATACACAAATATACATATGAGGATTAGGATCTGAGTTATACATGCACATATTTAAGGTGATAGCCATAGTCATTTAATAGTTGCAAGAATTAAAGTTCATCCAAGTAGTTAATTTTCAAGCAACATGTAAAACCTAAAAAATCATTGTGAAACTAGAGAGATTGGCCATAAGTGTAATGAAAACTAATTTGGAAATCTCAAAACCAAGAAAGATAGTTAATCCAATCAAGAAGTCCAATCAACAAAGCCAAGAATAAATCAAGAAAACCTTGATCCTAGAAAGCATTTATAACACCTAATTCTTATAATTACATCCAAACATCTTTCATTGACTTGGGATTCCATTCTAATGTTTCCAAGTGTTATTAGGGTTTCCTGAGGGTTTCTTGATTTTTCTTTCCAATTTTACCCTTTTAAGGTCAACAAACCCTAAAAGCATTTTTCCATTCATAAAAACCCTCATTACTCAAATCATCCAAATTAAGGATCATTATCCACAAATTAGTTCTAGAACATCATTTTCACTTTTATTTCTCAAAAAAACCCTAATTTATCAAATTATGGGTTACTATGTTTAAAGAACTTCTTAGTTTCTCTTTTTATTCACACAAGATCAGTCTTTTATCATCAATGTCAATTTCACACATTAAGATCATCAACTCATGAAACATAGGGTTTCTAATTTATTTAACACATTAAAGATGCGATCTTTGGGAACTATTCAAACTAGAAAAATATATAGGCCTTGGTGATATTTTTATTTCATTGATTGCATTATCATGATAAATTTTCATATATAATATGTCTTGATCGGAGTTACCAATCATTAGTTATGATTTTTACACAAAAGAAATACCTTTGGCCAAAGGAGGGCGTCCACGCCTAGATTTGATTTCTTTCCCTCCTTTTCCACATGGACCATGCCAAGCCAATGGGCAGGTACCACGTCATCTATGTGCTAATGTGTGACAAGCCTCTAATTTTGGGTGAAAGGACGCTACAACCCTGACATTATCACACTAGATTAAGGGGAAATGAAGTCATTTAATTGACTATAGTCATAAACCCCTCGTTGTAACGACCATGATTCCCGATAACCCCCAATTAAGGAAGACCAAGAAGTCAGAGTCGCTATCCCAAAATAGGATCAATGTTTTTGCAAATTATAAAAAATAATTAATAAATTCTACCACAACTAAGCTTGAAATAGGATAAAAATTTTCTTTTTACATACCATTAAAAAATATAAATTTGGAACTTCTACCCATTGTAGAGTTATAACTAACTAAATCCTCCTTTATTGATTAACTTTATTCTTCACAAATGCCAATTTATTGTTTGTCCACATTCAAATATACCTAAAATGCTGACAAACAAAATGTTGTCAGTATAATGAATTATAATGGTATGTGGGGAAACCAAAATCTTGCATCTATTTGCAAAAACATAATGCAATCAAATTATTCCTTAATAGATCAAACTTTACATATTAAGCATAACTACGCAGTCCCTACATATCATTGCCTCTGTGTTGTCCCTCCAATGGACTTGGATATTACCCTCCCATATGGTATATCTCAAATAATCGCTATGATCCTACATTATAGGTAGATCTCAAATAATTGCTATGATCCTACATTATAGGTAGATCACTACATAGGTCTATGTAGTCGTACCAAGAGTAGACCAACACATCGACTCATGATAACCTGATGATCCTACCCCAAGGGTAGACCATGTACTAGGTCATCCCTCTCATCATCATCAAAGATATAGAAGAGGACTACAATCAGAGCTATTCATGCACATATAGATATGGTGATAGCCATAGTCACTTTATAGTTGCATGAAATAAATGTCATCCAAGTAGTTAATTTCAATCAACCAGTAAAACTTTAGAAATTGTCGTGAAACTAGAGTGATTAGTCATGAGCATAACCACATACCTGATTTGGAGACCTCAAAGAAGCAATATATCCAAATCCAACTAGATGTCCAATCAAGCAAGACAATCAATCAATCAAGCAAACGTTGATCCTGAAAACATTTAGAATGTCTGATTGTCACAAACATATCCCAAATAACTCCTAATTGACTTGGGATACCTTTCTAAGGTTTCTTTGTCTCATTAGGATGCATTGAGGTTCTTTAGATTTATTTCTCAAACTTTATCCTTTTTGGGTCAACAAACCCTAAAATGGCTTTTCTACTCATAAAAACCCTAATTGCTCAAATTATCCATATTGAGGATCTTTATTCTCAAATTAACTTTAGAACAACATATCTCTGTCTTATTCATGGATTTTCACCACTAAAACCATTAAAAGTCATATTTACCAAAATTAGGTTTCTAATCCCATTAATGCATATTCAAGTATATAGAACCCTAAATTAAGCCAATTATGCATAAGGATAATCTTTTTCGACCTAATTCTCTATTTTATTAACCACAAGTTAATATATACTTATAACATCTGAAGAACATTATTAGATCTAATTATCATCAATTCCTATGATTTTTCATCAATTAAACCATTAAAGATGATAAATTTATACACTTTTTGAATTTCAAGAGTAACTAGGCTTCAACTAGATTTTTAGCAGATTCCTTGCATTTTTCTGATCAAAATGATATATAGTTTTGCTATATTTTGAATGTCTTAGCATTTTCTAGACATTTTGCAAATAAAACATAAACTGGCCAATCCGACGATGCCATGTCAGCACTTACGTATTGTTAATTTCCAATTTGGTTGATAGAGAAATGACCTACTCACCCTAGGAGTTTGAACGTACATGGAGGGGCAATAGAGACTTTCAACTCTATCACATCCCTCTCCTCGCGAACGTGAGCATGCGCACCACACGTCGTGGATGTCGCATCTGTCTGACGGTCCGCTACCACCGCACACCTCTTCAGGCTTTGACGCTTACGTACTGAGATACCAGATGCCATGGTGGCATCCTTTTAGTCATGTAGCACCCCCACCCATGGTCGATCACCTGTCTGCCTTAGCCACCTGTCGGCGTCATAGAGCGCCCAGCCTCCACAGAAGTGGGGGGAGCGGGCAGAATGTTCCACGATCCATCAATGCTCTAAGGAGGGAACAAATCTGCACCATACGTCGGGGTCAGATAGGAGAGTCATGTACTCTCGGGAGGCACATTCCATCAACCCCATCTCATCCCAATATGCCCTCGTTGATGACATGTTGGTGCCAAGTGTCGCACCTAGGAAAAGAAAGGTCGCTATGAGGCAATCTGCAGGCGAGTGCCCTCCATGAAAGCAACCTCTATGTGTGTTGTTTGTGCTAGAAGCAAAGGTTCTTTGGGTAAGCTTAGGATTAAGGAGGGAATGACAGAGGAAGACGACATAGGGAGATTTGATGTGTGTGTCTCGCACAAGGGTAGTTATCCTATATATATAAATGTACCTATTCTTCACAAATTTTTCCCAGCAATATCACTGCTACATACTAGCTTTCCTCTTTTGTCACAGTTCATCACGTTCCAACAAGGAATATTATTAATAATATTAAGCATTGTTACCTTCCCAACCTCTCTTCATGCTCCCATCTTTCCTTAGACAGCAAAAGATGATTCTTTATCCTAATACCAACTAAGGAATGAGATATTCCCCTTTTACTCCTTTTTTATAGGCACATGTAACCAAAATATCACTTGATATATCTAAATAATTTATCATCTTTTATGTACATGAACCGTGTAAGGGAGGTATGTATGTATATGGAAATTTATTGACTAATGAATTCTAGATTATTCATTTATTTCTCTAATTCTTTCTTTTCTATTTTCCTCTATTTGGATTCCTTTTATCATTAGAAACTATGTTGATTTGAAACCTCATCCATGATGATTCAATCATACATCTTTCCACATATTTCTCATATTTTCATTATTATCTCAAATTTCCTTCTTAATAATGTATTAATTGATTCCTTCTTTTTCTTTTAATCATATTGGACTCGTTAACATCTTCTGATCCATGAATTCACATGCACAAAGGAAATATTGCAAAGGAAATCCATTCAATGCATATAATTCATACAATTGTCATAATCATACATATTATTGGATAAATTGCATTTCCAACCATATGAACCCAAAAATTGGGGTTGTAACATCCTTCCCCTCTTATAGGAAGTTTTCCCTCAAATTTCCACCAAACATACAAACAATTGAGGATAAGACTTTTCCATGTCCATCATTGGCTCCCATGTGGCTTCATCATTTGCATGGTGCTTCCAAACAACCTTTATCATCTTATATTCTTACATTTGAGTTGTCTCTCACCTTGGTATCTCGTACCCTCATAGGTGACTCAGGATATGTCAACCTCCCTTGAAGCTCAATAGGTTCCATGCTCAACACATGGCTCAAGTACATCACATAGTGATCTAGATTAGACACATGGAACATATCATACACCATATTGTCCTAGGGGGTAAGGCTAAACATAAGCAATTCCACCAATTCATCTCGAATGGACCCATGTATTGGGGACTCATCTTCCTTTGATATAGCTTAGAGGGGTCAGGTTATTCATAAAACATGTTCACCCATAGAAAACTGCATGTCAGTCAGCTTCACATCAGCTCAAGACTCCTATCGATACTGGGATTTCTCAGCCATTGATCGATCAAAGAGACTTCATCTGCATACATTTCGGTCTCTCCGACCTTCACAAGATCCTCTCACTAATATCATCCAAGTAAAATGGTGGCTCACACATCCTCCCTTATAGAGCTTCATATATCTCGATACTAGCTATGGTGGCTACCATAACTAGAAAACTCTGATAGGGGAAAATACTGCTCCCACGAATAACCCTGAATGAGCACACATGCTCTCATAAGACCCTCTAAAGTATGGATCATACTCTCTTGACTATCCATTAGTCAGTAGTGATATGCTTTACTCAACTTCAACCTTGCATCGAGTTCTTCTTACACCTACTTCCACAACATGGAAGTGAACTTGAGGTCATGCTCAAGATATTGAACTCGGATCACAGTATAGTTGAACTATCTATCTCGCATATATATAGTTCAATAAAATCTGTCACACTGGTGGTGCTCTCCCTTAGGCAAGGGAATGTGTCTATTTGGTAAGGCGATCTACCATAACCCATATTGCATCATGACCTCTCTTGGTCCAGGGGATGCCCACCACTCTATCCACGATGATCTACTCCCATTCCCTCTCAGGGACACCTCATTATTTGTAGCAACTCATTGGGTTACTAGTGTTCGACCTTCACCCTCTGGTATGCATGAAAATTGGCCACATGCAACTCTATATCCTTCTTCCAGGTATCACTGCAAACCTTAACCATCTTGGTAGTACCACAGTGTATGGTGTACTTAAAATCATGAGCTTCTTGTAGGACATGATTCCTTAAGGGCAAATCCTCAGAAACCCTAAAACATTGTCATAGTGGATTTCACCACCTTCTTTTCCTAAAAGGTGAGTTAGAGGTTCTTATAGTAATCCTTTTATCTCATCAAGATCCACCTAGAAATATATGGATGTTAGCCTGACATGTCTAGCCTGCTAATGGTCACAAGGTCCACCTAGAAACCTCTTTCATCTCTCTGCACTGGTTTAGGCAAGACAATTGTACACCAGAGAATTTTAGGTCTATCTGCGTCAAGAGAACTTTGAGTTGTTACTCCCATCATCTCGGTTATCAAACCCATACTACTAACTCAAACATTCCAAACCACTTCTGGAGAGGTACGAACTCATATTACCTTTGTTCTCTTCCTATTTTCAAATCATCTATCCCACGTACATTCAAAAGGCGTGGTGCATCTTCCATCCTCAAACATCCTAGAAGGGTTTCAACTCATATCACCTCTATCCTTAGTATATGGCATGCATTTTGTCATGTCTATCGCACCCATAATGAGAGGAAATAAGCATTTGGCTACAATCCAAATATAGATTTCATCCCTTTCTAAGAGTAGAGATGGTGCATCACACTTCGCCATCACTCTTTCCAATCTAAGCTGAAACATATTTCACATAACTCCTCACCATGAACATCTCCATTATGGGTCTACACCCATGGGAAGACTTTTCCCTTCACCTCCGGATCTTAACATCTCTCTTATGTACAATCCTTAGTCATTACCTCAAGGTCCCTAGGGTATTGGTACTTTTGGGGTGATTTGACACTTGTGCATCTAAGGAGTGCCTCTCACTTTTACCCCTTAGGCTCCATGAACTCATAAAGGTGGCCAACCTCATAACCCATGGGCCTATGGAAAAGGTAATTGTTACCTCATGACCCTATGATCTTGTGCATTCAGGGAATAAACAACTCCTACTCCCATCAGTCTTATCCCTACTTGACCTTAGTGTTGACTTAGGATTCTACTATAGCTCATGGTTTTAGTGTTGATACTCAAGCACATATCATCCTTGAATACTCACCCAAATCTCCATCCTCTCTCTGGGCATACAGGGCTAACTTTGCATCCCTCATAGGAATCATGGCGACCTACCTACCTTGGTATGGCCCCATACATGTTACCTCCATGGTAACATATCCTCCAACCCCTTAGAGATGGTCACATATGGGTCTATAGATTCATGACCATACTATGTTCTCTTCACTTATCTCATCAAACTATTATAAGACACATATTTAGGTTACCATGAACCTAAACAAAAGCTGGTACTCATCCTACATGAAGGGTACCTTCCCAAGATGGGAGAGAACTATCTCTTGATAGTAGAAATGGTCACAAACGTTCTTACTTTCAGGCTTTACATCATCATATGCATGCTTAGATCATAAGATGATACTTATGCATGTATCTAGGGAGAAGACAACCTACAAAACCATGCTAAGTTCCACGGTATGTCATACATATTCATCATTCCTCAAGGTTGTACCAATATCATATATACATATGTCACCAACTTGTGTGAGTGGATCATCAAACATATATCTCAGTTCGAGTGGGGTTTCCTTTTTCTCTAACAAATGAGGGGGTGCCATAATCAAATACTATGAACTCAATCAGCCTCATGAGCATCATGTAAACTAGGTACTACTACGTCCCCTCTTTGGTCTAGGAACCCCAGGTTCACCTCTTATGCATCGACTATCTAACTGTAAGCTCAGTTGTTCAACCATGAACCAAACCTATACCAGATAGGGAATATACATCCTAACACTCTTCCATGTGAACAATCTTTAGATTCCTACACCAGGAAAATCAACTGGGCGCGAGTCCTCACAACTTGTTACTATGCCGCTTCAGGGTCTATGGAACTCTCCTTCCTTCATTTAAAAGGTAGGCACTTGTATCATTTGTACTTCATTCACAAAGCCTCTTTCTCTCTTTTAGGGTTTGGTTCCTCTAAAGGAAACCATGGTACGACAAGCCTCCAAGGGTCGTACATTAGGTAACCACATATATCTACTCAGGGTCATCCATTCCAAGCCACAATATACCAAACTTCTCATGATTCATCATGTCTCGTAATCCAAGTCCCCAAACTTATTCATTGGGTCTTGGTCTCTCTGGAGCTAAACCTACAACTAGTTCTACCACTAGAGGTTCTCTCTTAGAATATGGGTCAAGCTCTTAAGGATACATGTCTACACCTACCTGGGTGAAATGTATGATCCAAAACCTATGTCCGACCAAGATTATCCAAAGCTCTACATGCTCATCTCATAATCATCAAGCATAACCCTCCTGGCCTAGGTCTAAAACCTAATGCCAACCTTACTTCCACTCTCTTCTTTGAAGGGACGTGCCTCTTTCCAACTCATATATATCTGTTAGGGTTCCTATATGGTCACCACTAACCATCTCAATGAGGGAGCTATCCCTCACCTAACAGATATGAGTCATACAAGGTTGGGTCACCCAAAAGGCACTATGATCCAACAACCACGCATAGTTCTTAATTCTCATGTGTACTCAAAACCTTTATGTAAAGAATGTATGTCTAACCCACGTACTTGAAAGTATGGGAGACTAAGTCATCCAACTCATCTTGTATTCTCTTTCTCTATCCACTGCTTATGATATTGTGTTGAGCATCATCCTTATAAGATGTGTCAAATCTCTTCCTCATCCTAGAGTCTTCTCCCTTCAAGGATATCCCTCTCCTCCTCATCCTATGAGAAAGTCTAACATCAACATTCTCCTGAGGTCATAGAAACAGATGCCATGCAACATTCTGCTATAATTCCTAACAAGTGGTATCAGAGCAAGGTTGGAAGGTTGAAGTGAGAAACAATGGCATCTAAAAATGGGAAAATGCTCATTGACAAGTTTGATGGCAAGGGTTTCGACTTTAGGAAGATACAAATTGAATATTATCTGTACCAGAAGAAATTGCATCAACCTCTGGCGGGGACTAAGCCTGAACAGATGAAGCAGGATGATTGGGATCTCCTTGATCGTCAAGCACTTGGAGTGGTCAGGTTGACATTTGTATGAAATGTTGCATTCAACATTACCAATGAGAAGATGACGGAAGGACTTCTGAAGATATTATCAAAATGTACGAGAAGCCAACTGCTGCAAATAAGGTATATTTGATGAATCATTTATTCAACCTGAAGATGTTCGAAGGAGCCTCGGTAGAAGATCACATCAATGAATTCAACATCATAATTACTCAAATAAACTTAGTAGAGATAGAGTTTGGTGAGGAAATTAAAGCCCTTATCTTACTTTCCTCTTTTCCCAAGAGTTGGTCTGCTATAGTGACATCAGTCAATAGTTTGTTAGAAAGCATAAAGTTGAACCTTGATGATATTCATGATTTGATTCTGAGTGAAGACATATGCAGAAGGGAATGTAAAAAATATGATTCTTCAGGTTTAGCTTTATACGTTGAAGGTAGAAGAAGAAATCAGAGTCGCAATCACGGTTCTAATCGCGGGAAGTCAAAGACAAAGTGTACATAATGTTACTGTTGTAGAAAAGTTGGACAATTCAAGAAAGATTGAAAGATCTGGAAGAACACAAGGATGATTACCAGAACAATACAACTACCATTGCAAAAGATCTAATATTGGCAGTCTAAGAGTAGGATTTGAACACATAGGATGCTGTTGAGTGGGTTGTAGACATAGGAGCGATGTGTCATGTTGCAACTCACATGAAGTTCTTCACAAATTATAGAAGATGGAACTTTAGCAATGTGAGGATGGGGAATGCTAGCTACTCAAAGATCATCCAGATTGGTGACATCTGTGTCAAAATAGATGTTGGGTGTAGTATTGTCACATCCCAATTTTCATAGAAAATTTAAAACATAGAATGGAGTTTTTTTTAAATGATAATATTTGAGGGGTTTTAGTGCAAAAAGACCAATAAAGGTTGTCCAAATATGAAAATAGAATAAGAAAAACTTAAATCAAGACTCGATTTCATTTTTCTCTCAAATGTGCATTATGAATAGCTATTAACCTATGATGATCCTATTTTCTTTTATCTCCCCTCTGAGATGGTCATAAAGCATAGGAAAGAGTTTAAAGAAGTGACCATGTGACTCTTGAATGCTATTTAGAGTATATCTCAAATATTAACTCGAGAATTTATTAAGAAAAAGTCTTTTCAAATTGTCTCACCATTTAAATGCATTAATATTAAGATTAATAACCAATATAGGAGTTATGGACCATAATGTCTACAAAAATGAAATATCATTGCATAGGAATATTCTAAACCTTATAAAGTGGCTATTGTACAATTTGAACTCATTTGACCTATGTTTGACCCTCTAATTTAATTTGGGAATATTTCCCAATAATTTGAATAAGATTTAATTGGAAATTTAATCAATGCACGCATTAAAGCTATGGTTTGGTTATTTTAAGTGTCACGTGTGACATTCATTTTCCTTCCTTCCCCTACGTGTGATCCAACGGTCTGGGTTTAATTACACACGACCCAACGATCGATTCATTGACCTCTTCCTCCATCTTTTCTACAAAATCAAACTGTTTCACTATGATTCCTTCGCAAACCTCATTCTCACTCGTATCTTAATTATTTTGCAAAATTCATTAGGCATTGTATTTGTTCTATTTCCCATTTCGAATGATGGTTTACCTACCTTCTCTCTTGCAAAAATGAGAAAATGCCTAAATAGGGTTTTCACACCCTCTCCACGTGGAGGTTACAATCGCTACCATGACGCCTCTATTGTACATATTGTGAACCTAAAAGAACATCCACCCCTCCTAGGTTCTTCCTCCTCTATTAATTTATGCCCATAAGCCCAGAGTCACCTCATCCTTATCATAGTGGCTTTCCAGACACCTTCTTCTTCCAGCTAAACTCGCCATCGATTTTTGTGCAATTGATGCTTCCTTTAGCATCACGTTATTCCCAGATTCTTTTCTAATCTCTAGTTTTCCCTGATATGGCCTCAGTCTCCATGGCCTATAGCCAGTCTTCAATGCCCCACAAGACCTCACTACCACACCTACTCAATAGTCTCCTGATCTCTGAAACACATCCTTTGGTCTCGCTAGGTCCTCGCAAATGGTTATGAGATGTGATGAGATGTTTTGTGTTATGATTTCATTGGTATTGGTCACGACTTTGTTTCTTTAATGTTCTTGAGATTCTTTGACCGATAATAGACACAATAGTCCCTTCCCTCACCTGCAATTTTGCTCACTAGCTTCGACTTGATGTCATGAAGCCAACGAAGACCTCAGCTATGCTGGAGAAGTTGTTTCCCTCACACGAGATCAGAGCCAGAGAACTCCTCGCAAGGCTCTCATACCATGGCCGAAAGGGTAACATGCCAGGTCTTGAAAATACCTTAGTACCCTTATAGAATCAATTACGTTATCATTTTTAGAAGGGCATTTGGATATTTTATGTATGCATTTGTTCAATCAACAATGAGGTTAGTTTTACAACTAAATGATGAAATTTCCCTTGCTATTTTAATTGCATGTTACACACACCTTCGTTTTCTAGTATTTTTGCCCCTTACTTACATCAGGATTATTTGATTTATATGCTTGTCACGCTAGTGTTTCCTAATCTCTGATTGGTCCACAATGCAAAATTAATAACTTTTGCATACGACCTCATAAAAACATGTAAAAATACTTGTTGGAAAGTTCTTTGATTTTCTATCGATTGGTATTGTTTTCAAATGTTGTTTTTCACATTAAATATCCTCAAAAATTCAAAGACCATGATTAGAGTTTAATAGTTTTGAACTAATAAGCATGTTATGATTTTAATCAAAGTCATAGGTGTTTAAAGAATCAAATCAAGTGAAGGGACATCACCTAAGGAGTTTCATTATAGGTAAGTGGCCCATGAATTTTGGCAAAAATACTTTCATTTATTGATTGTTATTTATGATTATGCATCTTAGTTGATTTCATGAATTATGAATGTCTCTTCAAGAATACATCATGTATAATTATCATTGATTGATTGATTGTTTATTTGTAGTCTATGGTAGAACACTAATTAAGATTATGATTAAGATTTAATGAATCATGTTCAAGAAGGAGAAACCAAATTATGATTTAAGAGGGAGAAATCCCATCATGGCATTAAGAGGGAGCAATCCCATCATGTTCAAGATTAAGACTAAGAAAATTTAATGTTTAAGTTAAGACCTAAGTTAATGGTAACGATTTAGGGATTGGTTAAGTTTTTATATGTGCCTCATTTATGGACCTGAAAGGGTCGTTATGTTCTTTCCTAGCATTATGGGCTTTCCTATCATCAAGGGCTTTCCTAGCAATCATGTTCTCCTAAGTGGGTGTTACAGAGAAATGCATATACTAACTGTTCAGTTCTTCATGCAATTTATGAAACATGAATGCTTAAGAAAAATCCATGTTTAAGTTTATATCAAGTTATGTCATGTCAATTTTATCATGTCAAGTAATATTTACTTTCATGTCATATAAAGTGTCAAATACGGCTTACTGATGTGTTGTTTTTTTTGCATGGCTGGGGACGAGATGTCCATAGGACATGGAGCAAGTGAAGGATAAAAAGGAAAATTAAGACTTAGGAGTTCTTCAAGCTTTTCGTGGTGGGTGCTATTTACCAAGTCGATCTAGAGGTTTAGATATAATTCATGTGATTTTCAATCATAGTATCATCTAGATTAGATATAAAAGATGAGCACTATGTAATCAAGAACTATGTATGAATCATTTTTACATCAATGCAAGTGTTTCATTTACTTTAATTGCATGATTAGCATGTTGTGACACTCATATTGAGTAAAATGCTTCCACTCATGGGATATGGAAAATAAGGTGTTACAACTATCTTGCTCAAGGATGTTCATCATGTTCTAGACTTGAGGCTTATCGTAATTTCTGATTCCTTGTTGGATAGGAATGGTTATGATCTAAAGTTTGGTGGGGGCATATGCAAGGTAAAAAGAAGGGTGTTTGGTGATAGCTTGAGGCAGACTGTGTTGTAATATATATAAAACCACATCGGGGAGTGCATAAAGAGAAGGTTCAGGAAGTCAAGAAGCCAAAGCTAGTTAAAAGTAGACAAGGAGGACTTGGAAGTACTTCTATAGATAGTCGCATGTCTGAGCTTTGGGATTCTCTCAATGATGTCAGCAAGGGTAGAAAGGTAAGTGATGTGGAATATTATCGCACTAACAAACTCACTCGGGGTTGAGATCCCTGAGCTTTTACCAAAACCTCATGCAATAATACCACATGCAAGCGGACAGGTCTTATCGCAGTATAGTTAAGGATCAGATCCTAAAGGACAATGTTTTTAAGAATCTTTGTCAGTCGAATCTAGCACAAGTAAGACTAATATTTAGAATGATTGATTGGTTTGTGGTTGATTAAACTAATTGCAAGAAAGTAAAAGGGAAGAATTAAAGTTGGATCTAGATTAATGATATGGAATCACTGGGATGGTCTCGAGTTTCACCGCCACTACACATGCAAACACATCCAAACATCACACATCTAGTCAAGATATAACCATCCAAATGGAGCTGCTGCAAAACCCACCATACGGGCGTTAGGCTTGCGTAGGCATCACCTTAGGTATCAGATGTCTCATCACCATCCAGATCACTTACGTACCGCTCCGAAGATACATAATCCAACTAAGGTTGTGGGCCACCTATACAGGCGTTAGGCACACAGATGCATCACCGTGGGCTAGATGGCTCGTCCCCTCACAGATTATACACTTATGACCTCAAGGAATCCTATTAGAAGTTCTCATCAAGGAGTTAACCGTTTTAACCAACAAGCAAGCAGGTGATTAGTCTACAAACAAACATCGACGATTAACAATGAAGATACAAAATCCAACTAAGGTTGTGAGCCCCCTATACATCCGTTAGGCACACAAAAGTGTCACCGCAGGCTAGATGGCTTTTCTTCCCACATATCATACACTTATGACGTGAAAGAATCCTATCAGAAGATCTCATCAAGAAGTCAACCTCGTTAATTGACATTCTACCCTACATATAGAAGTTCTCACAATGTAGGGAAAAATAAGATGAAAGAAAGCAAATAATCAATCTACCAACGTGAACGATTAACAATGAAATGGAAAGTAATATACATATCCATGGAATGTTTAACAAAGGAACATGCTTGCATGGGCAGCGGGGCTAGTTCCTGCACCCCAGCGAAAGGGAACTACTCGCTCATGATGCGAGAAATAAGAAGAACATGAAACAGAGAGGATTCTTCCATGAACATGATGCATAATTTTGTTGCAGCTCGGTGAAGATAATGCGGTCTTCTACGTTGTGTCGGAGCAGTTCTAGATGAATAACGAGGGATTCCAAGATAGACCAGGCAACTTTTCTCACTCCTCCTTCCTTCTCTTTTTGGTATTCTTGATCACAACGGGAACAATAGGTGAATTGGCACAGGCGTAGATGACGGATCTGGATCGAATACTATGTTTGGGCAACCTGGCGGCGTCCTCGATCTAATGCCCAAATGAGGACCCTACAAGTCTTATTTATAGGCTCGGGTCTGGTCTCACGTTTTGGGCCTAGTTGAAATTTTTACACTTGCTTAAACGATTTGGTGTATATGACCAAACAGTCTTGCAAGACCGTTTAGTATCCTCCAAATGGTCTTCCTGTGTTCAGTGGTCAAATGGTCCCGAGAACCAGTAGCTTCAAACGATCTTCTATCCTTGGTACCAAACGGTCTTGAAGATCTTGTTCTATCGGTCTTGCGGGGATGTGTCCAAATGGTTTGGTCACCCTCATCCAAACAGTGTGGGATCCCTAAGTGCCCAAATGGTCATGGACTCTCATTCATACGATCGTGATCTTGCTAACGGTTTGTAGTCGTTGGCTGCAAGCGGTCTCTGGCCCCCTATCATCCAAATGATCTCGTGATTCCCTCCAATTGGATTGGTATGCTCTAGATTTCACGCTGCCTTGGTAGTCCGCACGGTTTTGAGGACCCAAGCTCTGATCGGTCCTAGGATCTTTATACAAACGGTTTTGCGAGACCTGTAGACGTCTAAATGGTCTTGAACTGGGCACCACCAAGGATCTTGTGGCCAACCGGTTTCAGCTCACGTTCTGTAATACCGTTTGCAGTCCGATGGTCATGTTTGCTCAACGACGGTGGAGGTGTGGGAGTTGTGGGTGACGGAGAAGGTCGCTGATTGAGCCACGATCATTGTAGGTCCTTGCGTGGCTCGAGATTGTGATGGTATAGTAGGAGGAAGAGTGAAGATGCCCATGGCAGATGATGAGGGTGTTGCGGAGCTAGGGTTTGTAGGTGTCGAAGAGGGGAAGAGAGGAAGAAGAATGATAGGGGTACTGCTGGTGAAAACGGATGGTGGTGGCACTGTAGAGGATGGACAAAAGAAGAAGATGGAGGATGAGGGTGTGGGTCCACATGCCTGAACGGTCTCGCGAGGATGCTTCTTGTGTGGTCCGGAGAAGGTGCTTGTGGTTGCCCATACCGTTTAGAGAAAGGATCGCTACACAGTCTTGAGACAGTGAGATCTGATACGGTTTAGAGACCGTGTAGAGGGTTAAGGCAACAAGACTGATAGGAAAGAACATGATGGAAACCATTAGCCCAAATGAATAAGGACCGTAGATCCATGATCTGATAGTGTGGGAAGGTGGATGTCTAAACACTGTTGAAGACATATTAGATCCAAATGGTATTGAGATGAGACCGCCCATTCGGTCTTGAGACCGTATGGACGAAACTGTATGGTCAAAATTGTATGGTAGATCAAAGTTTGAGAAAGGTGGGTCCCACTCAAACGAGTTTGATTAGGATGATGGTTGATGGAGATAAAGATGGAGTGAAGCAAATGGTAGTGATGATTATGTTGAAAGTGGATTAGGGTTAAATGGAGGTGAGTGACATCTAATGGTTGAAAACCATAATGACCTGCATAAAATCAACATAAACTCAGTTAAAATCTTCATAATTTAACCATTTAAGCAATTTTGCACATTTTGATATTTAGTAAATGAAATTGGGTGTATTGGATCAAAATGAACCTAAGATGGTGATTGATTTTCATGATGAATATGAATTCATCAAAACACCCCAAACATAAATGCTGCTCGTCCTCGAGTAACACAAAATCTGAAACAGTCGTCTTAGTACTATCAACTCGTGTGATTGCCTCATCTTCACATCACGATTATTTTCCTTCTGCTCAGTATGACTGAGTATCTTAACCTCCTGAGACCACTAAACGCATCTTACCATATCTTCGTTCCTGAGTTTTCTTTCCAACTTCACTTTCTCCTCACTTTTTCCAACAACAAGCATTTCTAAGAGTTTTGTAAGAGTCCAGAGACACCCGCAGAACAACAAGTGTGCACCTGATCTGACACTGGTGTTTTTTAGGATAGTGGAGGCATTCATTGTGTCTTTAGGTAGAAAAGGGAGTGAAGGGTGGTATGGAAGGAAGATATAAATCTCTTCTCTATTTGAATTGAGATTATTATTATATTCTTTGCAATTTTATTGATTGCATTTTTGTGTGTGTGAATCTCTCCTCTATTCGACTCGAGATTGCATTTCTTTTTGTGTGCACTTTGGCATCTTTTCTTAGTGGTACACCCCTATTTATTTGAGAAGGGTATGGAAGAAGTCGGTATAGAGGGAAGTGGTGTGTCACCCCGAACTTAGGGTCTGGCACTATTTTGGCTATTTTTGTTTCTTTTTTATGAATGGAAGGGTACGAAGATGATGGAAGAATTGTAGAAGAGAGTTCAGATCAGAATGCAACTTGATTTACAATTGAGTGCACCGGGTCGTTCTCTTTGTCGTACTTTGTTCAAATAATGACTTGATGAGGATCTAGTGGGGGTTCCATGTTGTTGTTCCACTTAGTCAGTTAGGAAGCACGATGTGTTTGATCCCTTTCAGTTCTACAAACACTTGTAATATTTGCATAAGTATCATGATGTTAGGAATCATAAGCTTCACATGATGATTTCAATCAAAAGGCTAGTTTTTAGAAAAAGGTCCTTTTGAGAATTTGCTTTGAATAAGGAGGGTATAATGATCCAAAATGCATAGAGATTGAAACGAAAAAGTGTCAAAACTTCATCCAATATCTGTTCAAATTCTTCGAAAAACTTATAAAATTTTTGAAAATGTTGAAATTTTTATAAAAAATGTGACAGTGAAAACTTAAGTATGAAAAATATGGGTGTAGGTGGAAAGTGAAGTATGTACCACCCACCCTCCACCCCAAATGTAGAAATTTGCTCATACCGAGCAAACTCTAAATCCAAGATGGAGGGGAAGATTCATGCACGTAGGACCACTAGATGTGGTTGTATTCCAATCAGCATGCCCCCTCTATCTGCAATCTCAAAAATGAATATTAATCAGAACTCAAGATAGCATTTCACGATGCAATTTTTATTTGGTGTAAGAATTTCTAAAAAGTAACAATAATATTAAGGAAAATTCTAATATGAGATTTTAAAAGTAAAAACTAATTTATTGATTGGGTTGCCTCCCGACAAGCGCCTTTGTTTTATGTCGATGGCTTGACTTGATTTCTTCAATTTTATGGTGGATCCATTGGATTGGTGAGTTTTATCGATTCTTAAGTGCTTATGTCAGTTGAGGTGAAATATATCTTCAAGCGTTGACCATTAGCTACAACTTCGCCTAACTTTTCACTCCATAAAGAGAAAGCACCATGTGGGGAGATGCTCTTGACAATGTAAGGCCCAGACCAGCAAGAACAGAGTTTTCCTGGGAATAATTTCAGTCTTGAGTTAAATAATAGAACTTGGTCTCCTACTTTTATGTACTTTCTTTTTAGATGACCATCATGCCAAAGTTTCGTACGTTCTTTATAGATTCGTGCATTTTCATAAGCTATCATCTAAAGTTCCTTCAGCTCTTGGAGTTGCAGAACTCTGGCTTCACCCGCTTTCTTCATATCAAAATTGAGTTGTTTAATTGCCCACCATGCCTTGTGTTCGAGTTCAATAGGAAGGTGGCAGGACTTTCCATATATCAAATGAAATGGTGTAGTTCCAAGGGGAGTCTTAAAAGTGGTTCAGTAAGCCCACAATGCGTCATTGATTTTCCCCGACCAATCTTTTCGATTGCGGCCTACTGTCTTTTTCAAAATAGATTTTAGTTGACGGTTAGAAACTTCTACCTACCCACTTGTTTTTGGATGGTAGAGTGAGGCTACTTTGTGAGTTACGCCATATTTTCTCAACAATGCTTCAAAGCTTATTTCAAGAAAATGAGAACCTCTGTCGGATATCACAGTTCGTGGGTGTCACATCCCAATTTTCATAGTTAATTTTAACTTAATATGAAGTTTTTTTCTTCTAAACAATAATAATTGAGGGGTTTAAAGCAAAATTCCTATAATGATTATATTTATACAAATGAGAAAAATTGAAGTATAGCTGAAGTCATATTTCATTTTCAAATATGAATTAAATATATCCATCAACTCATATTAATCTCTTTCATTTTCTCTCCCCTACAAAATGGCCATAAAGCATAGATAAAAGTTATAAGGTGACAAATGTGACTAGTTAATAGTAATCTCGAATTTATGACTCATTAATTCAATAATAAAAGATCTTTTCAAAATATATTACCTTTAATGGACACTATAGAAGTTATGGACCTAGATATGCCCAAAAACGAAATCTAACTTCACAACAACAATATACACCCTCTATTTTTCCTATGGTTCAAATTTGAAGTTGTTTGAACCATGTTTGACCTCCCAATTAATTTGAGAGAGATTTGAATATAGATGAACCAAGATTTGAATATCATTTCATTTCATGCAATGCAAGTAATGGATTAATTTTGAATGCATGTAACATTATCTTTTCTCGAGTCTCTTTCTTCAATAAAATTTTCTATAAAAGCATAATAGACTTAAATGTGATTAAATATTGATCATCTCATTTTTAGAGTTAAAAAAATAATTAAGGAGAATCTTTTAACATTATCTCACCTTTTAATGCATGAAAATGAATTATATACAAATATGGACATTGTGAATAAAAGATTATCAAAATTCGAATTTTATTGACTAGGAAGGATCTAGAGTATGTAATTAATGTGTGGTCTACATTTTGTTTTGTTTCAAATTCGTTTGACCTCTCAAATAAATATAAATCACAATGTCAATCCATTCAACACATGCAATGTAAATATTAATTAATTGTTGGTCAAAATTAGTCAACATGAGACCACATATTTAAAATAGTAGAAGAGAACCTAGAAGGATAGCTTGATTATTTTCTTTCTTTTAACATTAAAAAGTTTGAATAATTGAATACGATGTGATAAATATATTAATTTGAGACTACAAAAAATGTGGGTTTTCACCCGTCACCTTTCCAACACAACTATGAAGCTTTATATGAAAACGAAAATGTCATTATGGATGAGAAGATATAAATGTTATGTAATTGGTATGTACACTTAAAAAATGGTTCATTCTTACATAGTTATAACATTATTTTAAACAACAATGAATTATATGGGAATGAGTAGTTGCAGTCAACAATTTTTAATTAACACATTGAAATCACATTGTATACTCTTGCTTTACAACTAGTGCATGTAGATGTAACATAAAGTTCTTTTTCTCTTTCCTTCACTTAGTGATTTGTTTTATTATAAAATGAAATAATTCGTCTTGGCCATAGATACATGGAAATAAGACACTATGGTAATTATGTAAGGAATGGTACAACACTTTCACATTTTCTCTCTTTCTTTGTGATTACAAATAAAATGTAATGGTAATTTAGTTAATGAAATATTTTTGATAAACAAATAAAAGCAAATGATAATACATTCTCTCTTAAATATCTCCTACAAAAGATATGAAAGATGATAAAGGAAATTCACAAACAAAAGATAATTATTTTAACCACAAAGTTGGACTTCAGTAATTAACAAAGAGGAACATGTTTTTTGACAAAGTCTTACCTTTTAATATATTGGAGTTAAGATAATGCCAATGTTTAATTAAATGATAAAAGATATTCAAAATTTTAAGTCTACTTGGATTAGAAAGTTCTACACCTCTACCACCTATAAAAGGGACCCCCATGATCCTAGTATACCAAGGAAAAAATCACACTATCCTATGTTCTTGCAAATCACATTCAAGCACTGCCTCAAAGATTAGAGAGATCATCTTAGGATAAACTTCACTCCAAGTAGACTAGCCTATTTTTTTTCTTGTAAATCACATCTAGGCGCTTCCCCAAGGATCAGAAATATAATCTTAGGATCTACATTGCTTCAAGGAAAACGGGCCATGCTGCTGAGCACAAATACTTATGGTTGCTTGCATGTTAAATATGAAATAGATATTACTTCTTCAAAGTTTAATGCATTAGTCATGATTCACTATTTTATTGATTGTTGATTTCTACATGATATGTCCTATGTTATAATGTTCACCATGATTATTTTTTATCATTAAATACTCATGAAAATAATGTTAATGATCAAGAGGGAGAGATCCCATCATGTTTAAGATACCATCTTAATGGGGAGAAATCCCTTCATGTTAAGTTTAAAAATCATGATTTATGTTAACGAAAATATCATGTTAATGATCAAGTATTTAGAATTGAGATAGTCTTTTTATGCTCCCCATCATGGACCTCAAAAGGGTCGTCAAGGGCTTTCCTAGCATCAAGGGATTTCCTAGAAATCATGTTCTCCTAAGGGGGCATCACAGAGGGACGCATAAGATTTCATTTCAATTATTCATGTTAATAATGATATTCAAGAATGCTTATAGTTAATTCATGTCAAGTTTTCTTACAAGTCAAGTATATTTACTTTTTGCTTATTATAAAGTGCCAATATCATTTACTGATGTGTTGTTTTTCCCTTTGCATGGCTGGGGACGCGATGTCCCCAGGATTTGGAGCAAGTAAGGACTCGAGAACAGGAAGACAGGACTAGAAGACATCCAAGAGTTTACTGGTGGGGTGCCATCCATTCTAGGCGATCCAATCATATAGAGATGCTTATTATTATTCTTAGTTTCCCATGTTGAGAGATTTATAGAATTCTAGACTTGTTGTGTATAGTTTCCTATTCATAGAATAATGTATGAATCTCAATGGTGACTTATTTATTTACTTGCAATGATTACCTTTTTGTGACAACCCTCCCTAAAATGCCAAGTACCTCACATTAGGAACGTTTCTATAAAGAATAATGATAGAGATTTGGAAGGAATGATACATGGATGGTTCGCAAACACTATGAGAGGTAGTGTAGCCAGCTTATGAGGATGTTTTATCAGGAACTATCTGGAATTTGTAGATTAACCAAGGTCAAGTTCGATCACAGTGAGTATGAGCTTAGAGTTTCTTGATGAAGACAAACTTAGAGTTTGAGATGAGATGATAAGTAGAATACATGGAAGAGTATGTCTTCAACGTTAATTAATACCGAAGGATGTGAAGTGGTAATAGATGCTCTGGTGGAGATAGAGCTGCCTGGTTTGGCTAGAAGGGAGTTGTTAGGCTAACCCTACGTTTGGAAAGAAGATGTGTTTTGGCTAACACTCAGATGTAATGAAATATGTTGAACAAGTTAATGATTGTTTGGCTAGTCAAAGGATGGTTTAGAGCCTCAGATGCACTTCTCTGGAAGGGAATGTGATGAAACCCTGATTAGAATGGTTTAGGGTTTCTGAGGTATCAAGCTTGAGGGATCATGACACACTGGAGATCATGATTTTAAGATCACCATATACCATGGTATTACTGAGATGGTAGCACTTTGGATGCTTAAGATGAAGATGCATGTGGCTTGTGGCCATGCATGATAAAGGTAAAGGACGAATACCAGTAACCCAGTGTACCAATATAGAGGATAAAAGAGTCCCTGAAAAGGAATGAGAGTTCATCACTATGTAGGATGTGGAGACTCTCTCCTTAAACCAAGGAAGATCAATGAGGGTTATGGTAGATCACCTTACCTGGATGACAGGAAAAGAAGAGTACTGTCAAGAGACAGGTTTGTTTGAACTACATAAGAGAAAGAGAGATGATTTAACTACGTCATGATGTGAGTTAAAAGGTTCTTGGTTTTGACCAAGGTTCACTTCCATAAAGTGGAAGTAGGTACATGACAGGCTTGATGATAGTATAGTTTATCACCCCTAGCTAATGGTTAGTATGATCCAGACTAGAGGGTCTGATGAGAGAAAGTGTGCTTGTTCAGGGTGATACCATGAGATAGTTGTAAAGATGTGACGTTAACCACCATAGCCTTATCAGGATGCAAGAAGTTTTATAGGGAGGTTGTGTCGGTCACCACTTCATTATGATGATGTTGGTGAAGGAGGCCTCACGAAGGTCAGAAAAGAACCCCAGGTGTGTGCAGATGAAGTCTCTTTGATCATGCAATGGCTGAGAGAGAGCCCAGTGCTGACATGAGTCAGGAGCTGATGCAAAGCAGACTGACATGCAGTTCACTGTGGAGGAATATAATGTGAAAATCCGACCCCTCTAAGCTACAACTGAGAGAGCTGAATCCCCGATATATGGGTCCATTTGAGATGGATTGGTGGAGATGGTTGTGTTTAGCTTTGCCCCACAGGATAACATGATGTGTAATGTGTTCCATGAGTCTGATCTAGAGCACTATGTGAGGTACCCAAGCCATGTGTTGAGCCCTGAACCTATTCAGCTTTTGAGAGGCTGAAATATCCTGAGTCACCTATGAGGGTACGATATACCAAGGTAAGAAAGAACTCAGATGGAAGCATATGATATAATGAAGGTTCTTGGGAAACACCATGGAAAGGGTGAAGCCACATGGGAGCCATGATGGACATATGAAAGGCTTATCCTATTTGTTTGCTTGCTTAATGGAATTTTGAGGGCAAAATTCTCATAAGAGGGGAAGGATGTTACAACCCCAAATTTTGGGTTCATTTGTTGAGAAATTTAATTTCTCATAATAAAGATAAATGAACAAATAATGGATGAGTGCATGGATTTCATTTACAATAGCCTTGTTGTTTGATTTGTGGGCTTTATTGGCTATTGGGCCCAATAACAAGGATATTCAATTAATTAAGGAATAACTGAGATTTAGAGATAAGAAAGGTTTGGAAACCTCTAGAAGGCAAATACAAAGAGGATTTCGTGCCTCTTAGATTCCTTGGGTTCCAAGGAGTCCAAAGTTGCGAAGAAAAGGCAATAAGAAAAGAAAATAGCAATTAAGTATTTCCTTGTTAATAAAGAAATTGAAAACATTGATGAAATAGGGAAAATATGTGAAAAGAGGTATTTTTTTGAGTTATCCATAGTGGGATTTCGTATCCCAATGATTCCTAATAATAAAAGGAATACTAATGAGGAAAATAAGAGAGAAATAAAAGAGAAATCCACAAAAGGAAATATTTTAATAAGAAATAAAAACAGGATACTGAGAATAATGCATATTGATGCATTTAAGGATGATGAGTATTCCTTTAAAAGGAATTTCGAATTCTTAATGTTTCTTGGGTGCCAAGGAGCCCCAATAAAGGAGAAGAAAGAGAAAATACCATAATTATAAAATAAGAATATAAGGTGAATACATAATTCATAGATTATGTGGTTTTATTAAGAAGAAAGTATTTCCTACTAAAGGAAACTATAATTTCGTGGCTAATAAGTTAAAATCCAAGAAATAAAGAGAAAGAGAAAGGGAATTCTCGAATTCCTAATATCTAATGAATAAAGAAGAAAAGGGATATCAAAGGGATGATAAGGAGAGAGAAGGTGGCTTTTATCTAAGAAGAATAAGTTTCCTTTTTGAAAGGACTTGAGTCCTTATAGATACACGCGTTAGGAGTTCGTTACTCACCCTATATAAAGGGGGTAAGGCCTGGTCGAGATCCAAAGAAAACTCCACGCAACACAATCTCTTCTTCTTCTTCTGTTTTAACTCTTTTTGTTGAGGGTTTAACCCTATCCCTGATTCTGAGGGGCCGGGGGGGGAGGCTACAGTAGGGCCATGTTTGATCCCACGACAGCGGACGACGCTCGGTGGTCGTTCCCCTCCTCATAGCTGCATGCAGCCGCTGTGGAAGAACCTAGAACTGCCGTGAGATTGTTGAAGAGCTGTGCTTGATCCCGGCCACCACGACCCTGGCTTTGACTCCCAATAGCTGCGACGGAGGGAGGCAGACGCCTCGGGGCCACCGCCGGCATCTTGGAGTCCAAGGAGGAAGGAGGAGAGCTTCCCCGCGTAGCTGCACCGACGGCTACCCTAGAGATCACGAGCTTGAGGGTGAAGAGGGGCCGTTGGACGTTTATGCCCTCCGCGGGCTGAACAACTTGAAAACTTAACCAAGGGCAGAGTAGTAATTTCGAAATGTTTTCAAAACAGCAAGGCAATGTTGCATGGCTAGGAGGCAATGTGGCGCTCTCCGATTGGTCCAGGTAAGTGGAATATTACAAAAATCATAACTAACTAATGGAAGCTTGGATTGATAAGTATAATATATCAATTTTGCTCAGAAAAACGATAGGAATTCAATAAAAATATGATTGAAGTCTGATTCCTTTTGCAATTCGAAAAATAATGGAAGTTATTAGCTTTAGATGTAATAATGTTTAAAGAACCCTATTTTGGTATGATTAAAGTGATTAGTAGGGTTTAATAGATGATTAAAGTTGATCTAAGCCTATTAATGATAAAAAGGATCATTAAGATTGAAAAAGGATGAATTTGCATGTAATTAGTTAATTTGGAAGTTTCATATGCATGAATATACTTTAATGGGCCTTGAAACCCTAATGTTGATTGATTCGACTATTAATGGCTTTAATTGATTAATTTCATGATTAAAATTGGAATATGCCAAGTCTAAATTATTTCGAGCATTAAAGTTCTTAATTGATGGATAAATACCCTAAATGAAGTAATTAGGGTTTTCTCATGAATCAAGGTAGAGTTAATACTATATAGAGTTCATATGGGATTTAGGCCATCATGAATTATGAGTTGATAATCCAAAAGAAACTAAAGGTGATAATTGAGTCTAATAACCTTGAAATAGATTAAAAGGATAAAGAAGGTAGTTTTGGTATAAAAGAGAAATAATCAACTTTAATTGGGCTTATGGTGTTGAAATTAGGGTTTATGAACTAAGAGAGCATTTAATATGATAAAAGTTTTATGGACGCAAAAACCCTAATAAAACCCTAATGTGGTTTAGAAAACCTAAGATGGAATCCAAGTGTAGCTTTAGAATGTTCTGGATAAATTATAACACTTGGATGTCATGCATTAATTTCAGGATACTTGTTGATTGCTTGTTGCTTGTTCTTTATCATTATTGCTTGGAGAGCAAGTTGCTCTGGATCAGGTATGTGGTTACGCTTATGAATAACCGCATTAGTTTCCCGCGTGGTTGTCGGATGATTGATCGCATTGACTGCAAATTATCAGTTTGGATGTTCATATTTGCAAATTATAAAGTCACTATGATTATCACATCAATCATAGAAGTATGGATTTTTGCACCTACATGCCACCCTGATGGATGATACCAAAGGTCAGGCCCGGATGGGTAGACCAATGGACACCTTGATTGGTGACCCCAGGCACCAAGAAGGTGGCCTATGATATTTCATGACTAGTGGGCACCATGAGTGGTGACCCCCAGGCACCAAGCTTGGGATTGAGAAGGTGGCCTTAAGTCATTGGCAAAGGGCACCCTAAGGTGAGTATGCCAGGGTTAGGGCAAAAGCGGTGGAGAATGTCATACTGAAAAGTGTAAATTGGCTTGTTAAATAATTTGATTGTGATATTTAAATTGTTATCCATATGTGCAAACTTTTGGTTGTCCCCACATACCAGTATATTTCGATATACTGACCGACGTTTTGTTTGTCGGTGTTTTAGGTACAAATGAAAAGAACAAACAGTAAAGTGGCATATGTGGAATTAAATGAGAACTAGCGTGCACAGGAGGATTAGTTAGAGTAGCATTTTCATGGATAGAAGTTTAGAAATCCCAAGATTTAAAAAGGTAAACAAAGTTTTATTTTATACCAGTTTTTAGTTTAGTTGGTAAAGTTTCTTAATTGTTATTGATTATTTGTCGTACCTTTGATCCTGTTAATCGAATAACGGCTCTGACCTTCGGGTCTCCCTCAATTGGGGGTTACCGGGAGGCGGGGTCATCACAATGATGGTGTGTGGAAAATCTTGGAGGTCGGCACGGGTGGTGCTTTACATGAATCTGGGTGTAAGAGGTGTCACCAAGGGCTGTCCAAAATTCATAGCAGTTGGCCAAGCACCAACCAAGCAACACGGTGAGGGTGAGTGTGTGGATGGCGAGGCTCGATGGATATTGAAGGGTTGACGAGGGGGGCTCAGATGACATCTTTGATGGCTAAAGCAGAGAGGCATGATCATCGGTGGGTTGCGGCTTTAGTAGAAATGCCCAACAATGCTAGTCGTGACGCTGAGAAGTTACCCAAGCGGGACAGCGGACTGCGCCACACGCATGAGAACAATGGGTAGAGAAAGGGCAGGCGGGATCAGATGGTTGAACCAATCGGTCTAGAGGAGAACTACCCACTGAACTGTGGCCTTTACTCATCTAGGTGGCATTGGCGCCGACCAATGAGAGAATGACACATCGCCCTTAGTTAAGGTATGGTCTTTTATTTGTTTATTTCATATAAAAGGCTAGGAAACTCAAAAATAGCAAACCTATATATAAATCTAATAGGAAAAATGAGATAAATCCAAATAAAATATGTTTAAAGCTTGAGTATGCTTCTAATTCTAGAAGTAGTGCAAAGATGGTTTTGAGTGGTGATTAGTGCATGAATATCAAATATTTGGGTACTAACATGGTGAATACTGTCAAAACCTTTCTTAAATGGTATTAACTGATATTGTGGACTATAATGGTTATCTAACATGATTATGATCATATTGAGGAGAAACTAGGTTTCCTAGAGTGGATGATCCTTAACATGTTGATGTGATGATTCTGAGTCGCATTTATAGACCTGTTTGATATGTGTTTTATGCTTTTATTAGTCATTTTTATGGTTCATATTGCATAATTCATCCATTTTGGTCTTTGCCATTATTTTATGTCAAATCCCCTTTATTTCATTGTTTTGAGCATTAATTGTCACATTATTATTATTTGTGTGAATTTATGTGATCTTGTCTTTGAATTTCAGGACAAATGAGTATTTGCTTCCGTCGATACCATCGACGGAAGTCGATACCATCGACGGAAGTCGATACCATCGACATGGTCACAGGTTGCCAGCCTAAAGGAGTATCAAAGAATCGATACTATCGACGCTGATGTCGATGGTATCGAGACACCTTCAGGTTGTTGGCGAAGAAGCTATCGATAGTATCGACACCACGTCGATACCATCGACGCATGGAGGCTACAGCGATGCAAAACGACAAAACCGTCGCTACAGGGTAGTCGATACCATCGACCCAAGTTGATGTTATCGACACCACATCAGGCTCTCAGACGAAAAGAAAAGAAGGGCTTCCGCTATCACATCGAGTCGATACCATCGACCCACGTCGATGGTATCGACACCGTCAGATATGCTTTGGATTCAGATTGATCCCAATCGGACGATTGGAGTTAATTAACGACCTAATTAGGGACTTATACCTAATGACGGCCGGCCAGAAGGGTGGTGTAACATCCCTGACCTGGGTTATTCTTTAACCCTAGGTGTTTTGATTAAGAAATATGATTATATGCTTAATCTCATCTTGTGAAAAGTAATTAAGGCTCAAAAGGAACCTATGTTTCAATTTTGGTCCTGTTTGAACAATGTTGAAGCAATGTTTGCTTATTTTGGATTAAAGTGCAAATTACCCAAGTTGAGGGGTTAAATTGCAAATGTTGCATGATAAGATGTTCCTCTGATGTTGAGACATCATAAGAATGAATATGATGTAGTGGTATGGTTTCCACAAGCTTAGACACCAAGATTAAGCTTGTAAAGCAATCCTTGTGCATTAAAACCTAGTTTTGGTGTAATGTGCAATTTACCCAAAATCTAGGGTTCAATATGCAAATTACCACTTCAATATGGTCCTTAATGTTTCTTGGCATCATGTAGAGCACATAAACGAGAGGTATTCCTCATTTGAATTAAGTTGTAGGAGAGAGAATCTTGACATTAAAATAATCAAGAATAATGCTTAATTGAAACCCTAATTCGATTTGGGGCAAAAATGAATAAAAATAATTGAAGGGCTTTCAACCAAAATGTTTTGGGTTGATTTTGAATAAGGATGGACGTTCCTTTAACAAGATAAGGAACGAAAATATCATAAGTAGGTGAAATTCCACTCACCTTTTTATAAAGAAAAGTAATATCCACTCACATGTGGGTTATTATATTATAAGCATTAAGGTGCTTAATTTGCTTTTCTTTAAATTGAGGATAATGAAGGAGAATTAAAGGCAAGGAAGGTGCCTCATACTCAAGGTAGTTGAGGGGGAAGAGGCGGCCACTTTATTGGGATTAATTGGATTTTTATAAGGCATTTTCTCGCTCATCAATTTCCTTATAAAAGTGCCATTTCCAAGCCCAAACCAAGGCCTTTTCGGATTTCATTCTTCCCCTTGCTTGCAAAACCGACCAAGGAGCTAGGGAGGAGCAGGTAGCACGTCCCCAACCTGTTGGTAAGCCCTTGACCTTCGTTCTTCATGATTTAATGGTGGAAATCGAAAATACATTATGGATTCCTTCTTATTTCGATCTCCTCTTCAACCCTAGCCAACTTTTACAATCAAAAGCTTGAGGACGAGCCTAGGGGGAGTTGCAAGAGCTTCATACACCATTAATGGCGTGAGCTTGGAGCTTTGGAGCTCAATTGGAGGCGGGTTTTATAACTCAAACCCTTAAACATTGCTATTGCATCAATTCTCTATGCTTTGTTGATTGATTTCTTCAATTTGATACACTCTTGTTTCTTTGCTGCAATTTCCATCAAGAACGGTTGTTGTTCTTGGTTGTTCAAAGGAAGGGGATGATGACATCATCCTAGATGCTTATACAAAGAAAATTACCAAGCCAAATAGTTTTGATATGCGGTTTCAGCAAACCATTTAAGGGCAAACGGTTTGAAACCGTTTGGGAGAAAACGGTTTCAAGACTAATTGAGATGGTTGACCAAGCGTTGACCGTTTGGGAATCTTGTTCCTAATTACGTAGACTAATGACCCTCCAAATGTGAGGGGTTAACCCAAAAGGAATCGTGAGTTGAAGCCTAATCAATTAGGGAAACCTAATTGGATTAAGTGCTGATTTTCAACCTGATTAACTTGACCTTTTTGGGCAAACGGTTTCAAGACCGTTTGGTGGAGTTGACCAAGAGTTGACCGTTTGAGATTACTGTTCCTAATGATGTTGGTTAATAACCCTCCAAATTTGAGGGGTTAACTCAAAAGGAATCGTGAGTTGAAGCCTAATCAATTAGGGAAACCTAATTGGATTAAGTGCTGATTTTCAACCTGATTAACTTGACCTTTTTGGGCAAACGGTTTCAAGACCGTTTGGTGGAGTTGACCAAGCGTTGAACGTTTGAGATTACTGTTCCTAATTATGTTGGTTAATGACCCTCCAAATTTTAGGGCTTAACTCCAAAAAAATCATGAGTTGAAGGCTAATCAATTAGGTAAACCCTAATTGAAAATAGTGCTGAAATTCCAATGAGTTAAGTTGAGATTTTGGGTTGATTAGCCCAAACGGTTTCAAGACCCTTTGGGGATCACCCAAACGGTCTCAAGACCGTTTCGGGATCACCCCAAGACCGTTTGGAGGTCTGGGGTCAAGTATAGTTGACCAATTGAAGGTCCAAAGGTACTAATCATATTGCAATGTAGTGCTGATTTGTTGATCAACTCGATAGACCAATCCATGATGAATTTTCACTAGAGTCCAAAGGTTGGATGGGCAAACGGTCTCAAGACCGTTTGGAGCTCATCCCAACGGTCTCAAGACCGTTTGGTGGTCAACCAAGACCGTTTGGAGGTCTAGGGTTGAGTATGGTTAGGTGTTTGAAGGTCTAAAGGCACCAAGCTGTTAAACAATGTAATGCTGATTTGGTGATCAATCCAATGAACCAAACCCTAATTGGATTGCTTAGATTTGAGTGATATGATGGGAAAACGGTCTGAAGACCGTTTGGAGGTCATCCAAACGACCTCAAGACCGTTTGGGGTCAGGTCATACCCAATTTGGATGATGGTTCAATGGTTTGAAAGCAACTAGTCTTACATTGATTAGTGTTGTTGAATCATCGATTCTAAACCCTAATTCAATTGAATCAAACCCTAATTGATGATCAATTAAGGGTCAATTGAGAGTCAAATCAGATGAAGGTTGACCTATTAAACTCAATTGAAGTATTAGGGTAGGTCCAATTGATGACTGGTTCCATGAATTCAATGATTGAAGGAATCAACATTTAAAACCCTAATTCAATTGGATACCCTATGTAATGGAGGTCCAATGTGATTGAATCTCTTGAGAATCAAGATGATGAATGGTCCATTGATCCAATGTTGATTAGTAATGATAATCAAAGAAGGTACAAAGGTTGAAACCCGAATAGTACCTAAGGGATTAGTGCCAATTAAGGGATGAATTCCTAATTGCTTATAGGGTCAATGACTTGATACACTATGTTAATCATAGTTGTATGTACTCACCTGAAGGGTGATATGATCTATTCAAGTTGAGAAGTTGATAGCATGAATTCATACATGAATATGATTCATGTGGTGGTTAAGAATTATGATCCTTAAGTAAAGAGATCATGACACCCTAAACATGAACATAAACCCTAATTGACAGGGTTATTGAACTCAAACCTTAACTGAGGGTGTATCCATGTGAAACCCTAGTTGAGGGTGTATCCATGTGAAACCCTGATTGATGGTGATTTCATAAGAAACCCTAATTGGGAATGATTAGCAAACCTTGAATATGGGAAACGTGATATGAAACTCTAATGAAGGGTGATGCTATATGTAATCCCTATTCTAAAGAAGGGAGATGGTATGTGAAACCCTAATCCCTAATGAAAGAATAGAATTCATACTTGAATATGATTCATAAGGGGAACTTCTGTAGCACGACCATGGTAGCTTCACTTTGCATGACCGTGCAAGGTAGCACGGCCGTGGTGGCTTCCCTTTGCACGGTCGTTCTTGGTTGCACGACCGTGGTGCTCTATGCTTGATTTAGAGGTGATTTGAAAGTGACCTCATATGATCGTATACCTTGATATGATTATAAGTCCAATATAATTGGATTAAGGATACATAAGATATGTGATGAGAAACCCTAGTTGAGGGTGTATCACTGTGATTGTTTATAAGCAACTTTATAATAAAGTCATGCCTTAAACTAAGATAAGTCCATATTATGTGAGATAGCTGGACAATTCTAATGTGTGGCCTATGCATTATATGCTAAGGGTGAGTATTCTGTGAAGGAATGTATTAATACGGGAAATACCTTAATACAAGATAAAGTTGGTTAACTCAAGAGGGTCTGAATTCATGAGAAATGGGAAACCCTAACCCTGGTAAGGGAATAGTGGTGTTACCCTTGAATAATGATGTTATATATTATTTTGCATGGTGCTGATATGAAATTGATGTATTATCATCCGTACTAACCATGCAGGTATGATGTGATGATGAACATAGCCAGGTATGAGCTTTGACATTTTATGTATTGACATTGTTTATTGGTCCTTATGTGCCATGCTATACCTTATTGCCTAGTATGAGGTAATAAGAGAAGTCATGGGCCTTAAGTGCCATGAGAAGATGTTTATGTAATAAGCATCATATTTACCTTGGTCAGGTGACCTGAAGGTGATAATTACCTGAAAAAGTGGTAATAATGCTCGATGATGAGCTAAGGGTTTGAATACCCAGAACCATATGATTATGGCATTGAGTTGCAAAGGAATGAAAATTCCCAGTATTGAAATGAGGGACTGAGATCCCCATGTCTTATAAAGACTGAGAAGTGATTAATGGAAATAGTACATGTTTTCTTTATAGCATTTGTCTTATTAAGTTATGTTTGGAAACTTGGCTGATGCTAAAAGAATATGATAATATACTTAATTAATCAAGTGATACCATATAATGTAGTTGCCCTGATCACAGATCCATCAGCGTCAGAATTAGCTGAATGGTGAAGCGAGTTTACTCGGAACGCATATTTTTGAATATGTGGGAGTAATTGGGCAATTATATCCTTATGCCCCATAGGCATTGCTACGGGCTATGTCCTATGAACGGGATTGGTTACGGACCATACCCCAATAAGAGCATGGCTACGGGCCATGACTCCACAAAATAATACCGGGCATTGGCTACGGGCCATATCCTAAAGAGAGTATATGCTATGGGCTATAACTCTAATAGCGATGTTGCCAGTATACCCTGGAAAGCTATCTAGCAGAGACACAAGATATCATGCATGTTATCTCGTACTGACCGAGATAGTTGAGGTCATGGGAATCCGGCTCTTCCATTGACCTATGTGTGGTACCGATGCTTTACGTAACCGTGGTCGGTTGGAGTATGAGCGGTATACCTCATCTCCTCAGGGCATAAGTATGCTTGTAAAACGTAATCAGCCGTGTAGCATATTTGCTTAGGGTTGAATTGCGAGAATCAATGGTTGATGATACATGGTCTATTATATCATAGTTGGATAAATGATATACATGTTCTTCATATTCCTTCTTAAATGAATGACTTGCTGCTTAATCAAATTATAATTGAAATGATTGCATAGAGAATACTGCTCTGCATATCTTATTCAATGATTTACCTGTTGTTGAGTAAATATAATTCTACTGCTCAGTGTTATTCTATTATCAGCAATAACAATGTTTCTGGTGGAGAGTTATATCTCTCGCTGGGACAATTTTTATAATTGTCTCACCCCCGTGTGATTAAATTTTTAGGTAATCGCCGAAGAAGAGGAAGAAACCTTTAAGTGGGTGAGCAACAACAGCAGCAGTCATAGGGACATCAGTGATCCAACAGGTGGAGACATTGGCTGTCTGGTTTTGTGTAGATAGTCCTATGAGTCGTCTCTGTACTCTCGGGTCCTAGGAGTTAGTGTTTTGATTCTTCAATCTGAGATTTTGTGCAAAGAGGCATGATATGTATATATATGAACCAGAATGTAATGTTTTACTTTGGTTCTAAATGAAAGAGTTTTCCTATGAATGGATCTCTTGATAAATGGTTTTAATTTTTAGTGATTTTCAGTAATTCTGCTACTTTATGAACGCTTCCGCATTAGTTATTCATGTTTTCACGAGACTGTCGTCACAATTTAGTGGTACCAGAGCTCTAGGTTCGTTGAGTCTGCAGAGACATAGGACTAAGTTGTTGAGTCTGTGTTAGTGTCCTCCAGTATACCCTATAATGATTTCTGCTTGTGCAGAGAAAGGGTAAAGTTTAAAATGACTGGAGATCACAATGAACACATTGCTTAGGGCAATGTTGTTGCACGAAGAAGAGCTGCAAGGGATCATGCAAGAATAGAATGAGTGCCTGAGAATCCCCATTAAGACCTGATTAGGATAGAGAATCCTATGATCATGCTCTTGTTGGGAAGATTAGGGAAACAGTAATGCATATGAGTGGACTGGATGCTAGGCTTACAACCTAGGTTATCAGTCCTTAATACAGAAAGCTTGAGCTTTAAATGAGTTCCTAAATGACTTAGTCATGTTGGAACAAGGGAAAATATGGAAAAGATTAACTTATAGCAAGAAAGTGGACTCTGCCATGAGTTCAGACAGATAATAAATATGTGATGGTAGTTCCCAAGAAGGGGCAATAAGCTGAGAAGTAGGGAATGGTCTCTATAATTCTAGAGACATTTGCCTAATGGTTTTAAACATCCAAGTTTTTGGTACTAATAGTGCAATAAATGCCTAGTGTACCAGGGAAGTAGCCACTAAGTAAGTGCAAAGGTCTTAACCTTTTACCTGTAAGATTCTATGGCTTAGTTTTTGCTTCAGTAATAAGACTAGTAAGACCATGATATGAGTACAAGGTATGTTATAAATGTGTACATGTTGAGTACACTAAACCCTTTTTGTTATAAAAAAAAGGATTGTTGATTTTGTTTTCCCTATTGGTTGCTATATAGGGATGAAATGATGAGAACTAGAATTTGAATTCTGTTCAGTATTCTTTTAAATGTTCTATATTGATCTTACCTACATGAAAGAGGAAGAGGTATAGAATAGATTCCTGGATAAAATCCAGGGATGTTAAATCTTATGTTATGGTAATATGAAAAGAAAGGAATATGATAGCATGTAAGTGCATACTACTTGATCTCAGTACTTGTAAACCCTGATCAGGTGTACAACTATTGATGATAAAGTGAGTATGGAAAGTCTTAGATTGATATCTTTTTGATTGCCCTGATCAAGCAATCATTCTGATACAATCTAAAGAGTATCATGAAATTGGAAATATGATATGGATAAATGTATCATATCTTAAGAACAAGAAAGAAGGATCTGATATGAATTCAGATCAGTATGTGTATATGAGGAAGTAAAAGTATGACCCTGATATGATGAGAAAGAGAACAAGGGATGTGATCCTTGTTCTATAAAGTTGTAAATATGATAAAAGAAAGATGAGAATATAATGTGTTTTCAACACATGCGACTGATACCAAGGTAAGAGATTCTCGTATCTGAGAATTATCAGATGGTTTAGATTGGCTACCTGGAATGGTCAACTATGAAATCAGTCTGATTATATAAAATGATATGAACATCATATGTTAGGGGTTTATGCTTTGCATAAACATAACAACTAAATATGTCTTTAAGATAAGTTCTCATTTGACTCTATGAGAATATTGTGTGAAGGAACTTTGTGCTGATCAAAGTTCTATGATGTCTACATAACAATGAGGTGTTATGAAGAGACATGATGATATGATGAATGAATAATATCTGTTCCCTTTATCAGGGATTTCGGGGACGAAATCCTTATTAGGGGTTTATAATTTGTAACATCCCTGACCTGGGTTATTCTTTAACCCTAGGTGTTTTGATTAATAAATATGATTATATGCTTAATCTCATCTTGTGAAAAGTAATTAAGGCTCAAAAGGAACCTATGTTTCAATTTTGGTCATGTTTGAACAATGTTGAAGCAATGTTTGCTTATTTTGGACTAAAGTGCAAATTACCCAAGTTGAGGGGTAAAATTGCAAATGTTGCATGATAAGATGTTCCTATTATGTTGAGACATCAAAAGAATGAATATGATGTAGTGGTATGGTTTCCACCAGCTTGGACACCAAGATTAAGCTTGTAAAGCAATCCTTGTGCATTAAAACCTAGTTTTGGTGTAATGTGCAATTTACCCAAAATCTAGGGTTCAATATGCAAATTACCACTTCAATATGGTCCTTAATGTTTCTTGGAATCATGTAGATCAAAAAAAATGAGAGGGACTACTCATTTGAATTAAGTTGTAGGAGAGAGAATCTTGACATTAAAATAATCAAGAATAATGCTTAATTGAAACCCTAATTCGATTTGGGGCAAAAATGAATAAAAATAATTGAAGGGCTTTCAACCAAAATGTTTTGGGTTGATTTTGAATAAGGATGGAAGTTCCTTTAACAAGATAAGGAACGAAAATATCTTAAGTAGGTGAAATTCCACTCACCTTTTTATAAAGAAAAGTAATATCCACTCACATGTGGGATATTATATTATAAGCATTAAGGTGCTTAATTTGCTTTTCTTTAAATTGAGGATAATGAAGGAGAATTAAAGGCAAGGAAGGTGCCTTGTACCCAAGGTAGTTGAGGGGGAAGAGGCGGCCACTTTATTGGGATTAATTGGATTTTTATAAGGCATTTTCTCTCTCATCAATTTCCTTATAAAAGTGCCATTTCCAAGCCCAAACCAAGGCCTTTTCGGATTTCTTTCTTCCCCTTGCTTGCAAAACCGACCAAGGAGCTAGGGAGGAGCAGGTAGCACGTCCCCACCCTGTTGGTAAGCCCTTGACCTTCGTTCTTCATGATTTCATGGTGGAAATCGAAAATAAATTATGGATTCCTTCTTATTTTGATCTCCTCTTCAACCCTAGCCAACTTTTACAATCAAAAGCTTGAGGACGAGCCTAGGGGGAGTTGCAAGAGCTTCATACACCATTAATGGCGTGATATTGGAGATTTGGAGCTCAATTGGAGGCGGTTTTTATAACTCAAACCCTTAAACATTGCTATTGCATCAATTCTCTATGCTTTGTTGATTGATTTCTTCAATTTGATACACTCTTATTTCTTTGCTGCAATTTCCATCAAGAACGGTTGCTGTTCTTGGTTGTTCGAAGGAAGGGGATGATGACATCATCCTAGATGCTTATCCAAAGAAAATTACCAAGACAAATGGTTTTTATAGCTATTCCAAATCGTTTTAATTTGATTGGCTATGCGGTTTCAGCAAACAGTTTAAGGGCAAACAGTTTGAAACTGTTTGGGAGCAAACGGTTTCTAGACCGATTGATATGGTTGACCAAGCGTTGACCGTTTGGGAATATTGTTCCTAATTATGTAGACTAATGACCCTCCAAATTTGAGGGGTTAACTCAAAAGGAATCGTGAGTTGAAGCCTAATCAACTAGGGAAACCTAATTGGATTAAGTGCTGATTTTCAACCTGATTAACTTGACCTTTTTGGGCAAACGGTTTCAAGACCGTTTGGTGGAGTTGACCAAGCGTTGACCGTTTGAGATTACTGTTCCTAATGATGTTGGTTAATAACCCCCAAATGTGAGGAGTTAACTCAAAAGGAATCGTGAGTTGAAGCCTAATCAATTAGGGAAACCTAATTGGATTAAGTGCTGATTTTCAACCTGATTAACTTGACCTTTTTGGGAAAACGGTTTCAAGACCATTTGGTGGAGTTGACCAAGCGTTGACCGTTTGGGATTACTGTTCATAATGATGTTGGTTAATGACCCTCCAAATTTGAGGGCTTAACTCCAAAAGAATCATGAGTTGAAGGCTAATCAATTAGGTAAACCCTAATTGAAAACAGTGCTGAAATTCCAATGAGTTAAGTTGAGATTTTGGGTTGATTAGCCCAAACGGTTTAAGACCGTTTGGGGATCACCCAAACGGTCTCAAGACCGTTTGGGGATCACCCCAAGACCGTTTGTAGGTCTGGGGTCAAGTATAGTTAACCAATTGAAGGTCCAAAGGTACTAATCATATTGCAATGTAGTGCTGATTTGTTGATCAACTCGATAGACCAATCCATGATGAATTTTCACTAGAGTCCAAAGGTTGGATGGGCAAACGGTCTCAAGACCGTTTGGAGCTCATCCTAATGGTCTCAAGACCGTTTGGTGGTCACCCAAGACCGTTTGGAGGTCTAGGGTTGAGTATGGTTAGGTGTTTGAAGGTCTAAAGGCACCAAGCTGTTAAACAATGTAATGTTGATTTGGTGATCAATCCAATGAACCAAACCCTAATTGGATTGCTTATATTTGAGTGATATGATGGGCAAACGGTCTCAAGACCGTTTGGAGGTTATCCAAACGACCTCAAGACCGTTTGGGGTCAGGTCATACCCAATTTGGATGATGGTTCAATGGTTTCAAAGCAACTAGTCTTACATTGATTAGTGTTGTTGAATCATCGATTCTAAACCCTAATTCAATTGAATCAAACCCTAATGATGATCAATTAGGGTCAAATTGAGAGTCAAATCAGTTAAAGATTGACCTATTAAACTCAATTGAAGTATTAGGGTAGGTCCAATTGATGACTGGTTCCATGAATTCAATGATTGAAGGAATCAACATTTAAAACCCTAATTCAATTGGATACCCTATGTAATGGAGGTCCAATGTGATTGAATCTCTTGAGAATCAAGATGATGAATGGTCCATTTATCCAATGTTGATTAGTAATGATAATCAAAGAAGGTACAAAGGTTGAAACCCGAATAGTACCTAAGGGATTAGTGCCAATTAAGGGATGAATTCCTAATTGCTTATAGGGTCAATGACTTGATACACTATGTTAATCATAGTTGTATGTACTCAACTGAAGGGTGATATGATCTATTCAAGTTGAGAAGTTGATAGCATGAATTCATACATGAATATGATTCATGTGGTGGTTAAGAATTATGATCCTTAAGTAAAGAGATCATGAAACCCTAGACATGAACATAAACCCTAATTGACAGGGTTATTGAACTCAAACCTTAACTGAGGGTGTATCCATGTGAAACCCTAGTTGAGGGTGTATCCATGTGAAACCCTGATTGATGGTGATTTCATGAGAAACCCTAATTGGGAATGATTAGCAAACCTTGAATATGGGAAACGTGATATGAAACCCTAATGAAGGGTGATGCTATATGTAATCCCTATTCTAAAGAAGGGAGATGGTATGTGAAACCCTAATCCGTAATGAAAGAATATGATTCATACTTGAATATGATTCATAAGGGGAACTTCTATAGCACGACCGTGGTAGCTTCACTTTGTACGAATGTGCAAGGTAGCACGGCCGTGGTGGCTTCCCTTTGCATGGCCGTTCTTGGTTGCACGGCCGTGGTGCTCTATGCTTGATTTAGAGGTGATTTGAAAGTGACCTCATATGATCGTATACCTTGATATGATTATAAGTCCAATATAATTGGATGAAGGATACATAAGATATGTGATGAGAAACCCTAGTTGAGGGTGTATCACTGTGATTGTTTATAAGCAACTTTATAATAAAGTCATGCCTTAAACTAAGATAAGTCCATATCATGTGAGATAGCTGGACAATTCTAATGTGTGGCCTATGCATTATATGCTAAGGGTGAGTATTCTGTGATGGAATGTATTAAGAGGGGAAATACCTTAATACAAGATAAAGTTGGTTAACTCAAGAGGGTCTGAATTAATGAGAAATGGGAAACCCTAACCCTGGTAAGGGAATAGTGGTGTTACCCTTGAATAATGATGTTATATATTATTTTGCATGGTGCTGATATGAAATTGATGTATTATCATCTGTACTAACCATGCAGGTATGATGTGATGATGAACATAGACATGTATGAGCTATGACATTTTATGTATTGACATTGTTTATTGGGCCTTATGTGCCATGCTATACCTTATTGCCTAGTATGAGGTAATAAGAGAAGTAATGGGCCTTAAGTGCCATGAGAAGATGTTTATGTAATAAGCATCATATTTACCTTGGTCAGGTGACCTGAAGGTGATAATTACCTGAAAAAGTGGTAATAATGCTCAATGATGAGCTAAGGGTTTGAATACCCATAACCATATGATTATGGCATTGAGTTGCAAAGGAATGAAAATTCCCAGTATTGAAATGAGGGACTGAGATCCCCATGTCTTATAAAGACTGAGAAGTGATTAATAGAAATAGTACATGTTTTCTTTATAGCATTTGTATTATTAAGTTATGTTTGGAAACTTGGCTGATGCTAAAAGAATATGATAATGTACTTAATTAATCAAGTGATACCATATAATGTAGTTGCCCATATCACAGATCCATCAGCGTCAGAATTAGATGAATGGTGAAACGAGTTTACTCAGAACGCATATTTTTGAATATGTGGGGGTAATTGAGCAATTATATCCTTATGCCCCATAGGCATTGCTACGGTCTATTTCCTATGAACGGGATTGGTTACGGACCATACCCCAATAAGAGCATGGCTACGGGCCATGACTCCACAAAATAATACCGGGCATTGGCTACGGGCCATATCCTGAAGAGAATATATGCTATGTGCTATAACTCTAATAGCGATGTTGCCAATATACCCTGGAAAGCTATCTAGCAGAGACAAAAGATGTCCTGCATGTTATCTGGTACTGACTGAGATAGTTGAGGTCATGGGAATCCGGCTCTTCCATTGACCTATGTGTGGTACCGATGCTTTACGTAACCGTGGTCGGTTGGAGTATGAGCGGTATACCTCATCTCCTCAGGGCATAAGTATGCTTGTAAAACGTAATCAGTCGTGTAGCATATTTGCTTAGGGTTGAATTGTGAGAATCAATGGTTGATGATACATGGTCTATTATATCATAGTTGGATAAATGATATACATGTTCTTCATATTCCTTCTTAAATGAATGACTTGCTGCTTAATCAAGTTATAATTGAAATGATTGCATAGAGAATACTGCTCTGCATATCTTATTCAATGATTTACCTGTTGTTGAGTAAATATAATTCTACTGCTCAGTGTTATTCTATTATCAGCAATAACAATGTTTCTGGCGGAGAGTTATATCTCTCGCTGGGACAATTTTTATAATTGTCTCACCCCCGTGGGATTAAATTTTTAGGTAATCGCCAAAGAAGAGGAAGAAACCTTTAAGTGGGTGAGCAACAACAGCAGCAGTCATAGGGACAGCAGTGATCCAACAGGTGGAGACATTGGCTGTCTGGTTTTGTGTAGATAGTCCTATGAGTCGTCTCTGTACTCTCAGGTCCTAGGAGTTAGTGTTTTGATTCTCCGATCTGAGATTTTGTGCAAAGAGGCATGATATGTATATATATGAACCAGGATGTAATGTTTTACTTTGGTTCTAAATGAAAGAGTTTTCCTATGAATGAATCTCTTGATAAATGGTTTTAATTTTTAGTGATTTTCAGTAATTTTGCTACTTGATGAACGCTTACGCATTAGTTAATCATGTTTTTGCGAGACTGTCGTCACAGGAGGGGGATCTGGGAGCCATTGCACAAGTGCCAAGAAGGAAGAGAGAGGAGAACGGAGTCAAGGAGCTGACACTAGTCGATCCGGAGGCCGAAGAAGACAGATTCTACCACCGAAAGGCGGGCGAGCACGCGTTCTACGCCAAGGATCTACCGGTTCTTCTACGTTCAAGGGTTTTCCCTTTCATTCCACGTTTTTTACATGTTTTCCCCTATCTCTACCTTGTACTTGTTTGATATGAACATGCGGGGCTAATCCCCTTCATCTTTAGGACCGGGAGTAGCCCGGGGATTCATTGTATGACAGTTTTATAATAATAATTCATATTTTCTCTCTTAAATCCGTGGTATAGTTTCGTTTTCTCCATATATTGCTATGCTTGATCACCATAATAATAACCTAATGCCCTTAATCACTTTGAAAGAAGGATTAACGGCTGAAAAGAGGCAAAATCTACATTAATCGATAAATCCCTTGACCAAGGTGGTGTAAAATTAATGGTGGATATTGAGAGATCGTTCATAATGCACTTAGTTTAGGGGATAGGTTACTACGAAGGTGGAACCGACCTAAACCTAAGTAGTGAATTGCACCATGACAATGGGCAATTCTATTTTCAGGCCACTACCTGGATAGAGAGAGAGGATTGAGGCATTATATAAAATCTAATATAATGAAAACCCGCGGTGAAACCGCAATCCTAAAGATACCCCTTTTGAATTGATTAAATTAACCTTTAATCGATTGTTTGCTTTGTTTTATTTTTATTTTCTTTTAATTTTGACAACAAACCCAAATTTGTTATTCGGTTTAGCTGATCGCGAATAGTTAGTAGGAGTCTCCAACATTTCCGAGTATCCCTGTGTTCGACTGGGGCCTCACAACGGTCTGTACTACTCGATGCGTATAGTTGCGTTTTTAGTGTGTAGTAAAGTACACGTCAAGTTTTTGGCGCCGTTGTCGGGGATACGGCGAATTGTTGGCACTTCGAGTGCTACGAGCGGCCACTCTAGGCCACATTTTTTTTATATAATTTTCATTCAACTTCAAATATTTTTAAATTGTTTGATAATTTTTATACTCGTCAAAACATTGTACTGAATTCGAATTTCCTTATTTCAGGTACTGTGTATGGTGCAGACACGTAGTACCAACTACGTGGAACGTGCACTCGAGGTTCCGCTGCAAGGACCTGAGGACGAGGATTATCAAGAGAAAGAGCAAGAAGAAGTAGACTCCAAACTTGAGCAGGAAGAGATGGCTGACGCACAGACCATATGGGAGAAGATCAAGGCTTCTTCCGCATCAGCTTCCAAGGGGCCTATAAAGAAGCAGACAATCAACATACCGACATATAAGATTGATCCGGCGCTGATAAAACTGGTGAAATCGAATGCTTTTCATGGGCTGAAGAATGAGGACCCCGTCACGCACATCAGCCAGTTTGTTGAAAACTGTGACATGGTAAAAATTTATCGATTTCCACAGGATGCACTATATCTCAAGCTTTTTCCGAGTTCATTGGCGGGAGCAGCGCGAGAGTGGCTACATAATTTGGATGATGAGTTCGTGGAGTCCTGGGACCATATGGTAGAGGTCTTCTTTGAGAGGTTCTTCCCTCCTGAGAAGACTAACGACATGATCAGGAAGATTCACAAGTTTACCCAATAGGCTGGTGAGACATATTCTGAGACCTGGGAGAGATTTCAGGTCATGCTAAGGAGGTGCCCAAATCACGGGCTGGATAAGGAAACACAGGTGAACATTTTCTATTTTTCTCTCTCCGAGCACGATAGGAGCAACCTTAATTCAGCTGGGTCAGGTTTCTTTTTGAATAATACGGACACCAGATGTTGGGAGATATTAAAGAACATGGCTAGAAAACAGTCATGGGGTGACAGAGGTGTTGTGGAGCAGGTCAGAGTTGCAGGAGAATCCAAAGTAATTAAGGAGTTGAACGATAAGTTAGATCTTCTAGCAAAGAAGTTTCTATCTAAGGAAGATGCATCTGAGGATGAGGAAGCTCAAGTGAAATTCATGCAACAACAGGGCTACAGAAACAATGACTATGCATGGAGGAAGGATAAAATGTTCTCATGGAAGGATCCGAATAACTTTCTGCAAGATCTGGATGCCAAGCCACAACCTAGAGCCGAAGATAAGAACACTGAACTACTCAGTCAGATGGTGTAGCAGAACCAGGAGATGATGGCTATGTTTGGTAAGCAATTGCAATCTCAAGGTGACATTCTAACCAAATTTGGGCAGACGCTACAAAGCCATGGAGCACAGATGTGAGCATTGGAAACCACCGTGGCACATATTTCAAGTGAAGTGGTGGCCATCAAGCACACCAATCAACAGAAACTGGCCGAGAATGCAAACGTGGCCCAAGCACACCATCAGGTTAAGTATATGTTTGTGGTAAGCAATGAGGAGGAATCTCAGGTGCCAGAAGCAAAAGAGGAAAGCAAAATGAGTTTTAATACGCATGCTACGCCGATGATACCGTATCCACACACTTACTATGTACTACCTAGCGGAAACACTTTCTTCATAAAATCACAGCCAGTTATGAATATTGCATCTCCATCTAGGCAAGAAGAACAATTGAAGGTTGTTTGTGCACCTGTGGAAACATCTAATGCGAGAGAGGAACCACAACAAGCTATTACCATTGATGATGTCTCATAAAAGCCCACGTCGGAGGGAGTGATTGAAGCAAGCTTAGGGGAGTTGACCCCAAAAAGCTCATATGTGCCACCTCACAGGCGTGTGAATGCAGCAGATGTGTCAAATCTGGACAATCCGAATCCAAAGAAAGAGCATCGTCATTTTAGGAAATTCTTGGAAATATTCCGAAAGCTGCATATCAACATTCCGCTAGTGGAGATGATCGAGAAGGTTCCTGCCTATGGGAGGTTCATCAAAGAAATCATCAATAAGAAGAGGCGGATAAAAGACGATGATATTTGTTGGATGAATGAGACGGTGAGCTCTATGATTCATGAGAGTTCGCCAAAGAAGAGAAAAGACCCAGGAGGCTTCTACATTCCATGCTCGATAGGTGATCAACATTTTCCTAAAGCGCAATGTGATTCAGGCGCCAGCATAAATCTTATGCCACTGGCGACATTTCAGAAACTTGGGTTAAAGGAGATCAAGAAGTCGACAGCGACAATTTAATTAGCGGATGGGTCTATAGTGAGACCATATGGAGTGTGCAAGGATGTTCTCGTCAAAGTGGATAGATTCATATTCCCGGTGGATTTTGTTGTCATGGATATGCCACCGCTCCAAAGCTGTGAAATTCTTCTAGGAAGACCTTTTCAAGCAACGGCGGATGTAGTGACTGCTTTAGGGAGAGGTACATTGTCCTTGGGAATTGGAGGAGATCGAGTTGAATTCAAACTACCGCAAGATCCTCCGAGCACATTCCCTAAAGTGAAAAGATGATGAACTTCATGCCGTCTAGCCTAAGACGTTAAATAAGGGTGCTTGTTGGGAACTTTATTTTTGTTCAAATTTTAGTGTAACAAAGATACCTTGATCTGTTTGTTCAGTGTGCAGGCTGAGGCAGAGTCGATACCATCGACACACTGGTCGATGGTATCGACAAGGGTACAAGTTGACGACTACAGGTTTCGTTCTGAGTCGATACCATCGACGGCCTCGTCGATGGTATCGACATACCTTTACGTGGTCGCCAAACAAAATTTGATGGTATCGACACAGGCGTCGATACCATCGAGATCTCTGGAGAAGTGCATACCGATTTATCTCAGTCAACTCGATACCATCGACGGCCTCGTCGATGGTATCGACAGGGTTACAGGTTGAACTGCAAAGTGGTGGTGTCGCAACTAAGACAATTCGATACCATCGACATCCGTCGATGGTATTGACCATCAACATCACCGATCCGCGCAAACAAATCAACGGCGATCGCGGCTTCCACGTCATCGATCTGGGTGAAACGTCGATACCATCGACCCGCGTCGATGGTATCGACGGGTCAACAGGGGAGTTCCCATCTTGGGACCCCACGGCACCGCAGTACCCGCCTCCACCTCCACAAGATTGATCTGGTATCCCTGTTCCAATCCTTAAGTTTGTTTTTGACTATGAGGCCATAGTCGAATTCAAGCTTAGGGGGGTAGTTGGAACAACTTTATCTTTTATTGTTTTTAGTTTCTAACTTTATTTGTTTTTGTTCTTGTTATTTGCTTCTTGCAATTTTAGCTTTTGTAGGATCCACGTGCTATCTAGTGTAATTGTGGATGTCATAAAAGTGTGTCATCTCAATGTTAGTACATGGGAATCCAAGGTCAGGGGGAAATTTGAAATTTTTGTGTGTTTGGATAGCTTGTTTTGTTTAACCTTGAGCACACATCCTATGAAAATGATTGGTTATGTCAACTTTACAACAACATTTAATAACTGTACTCCTAATGATTCATGAAAGTGGATGGAAATGGTTGTTTGAGCTTAAACTAACCAAATGGTAATGAGACTTTAATTGGATGTAAGAGAGAGAACCCTCTAAACTACTACACAGGTCAGTAAGGAGGGACACATAATATCTTTCTAAGGTTCAGTCATCTAGTCTTGTGATCGTTCCACTTCAGTTTTCCATAATCCACCTAAGAATTGGAAGTAAAGTGCAGTTTTAATTCCTTTTGTTTGCATAGCATCTAGATAGGACTTGCCTTGCAATTTTCCATATGTTTTGCATAAAAAGAAAAAAAGTATAGTGATTCATGCACATTACCCTTAGGTGCATGCCATGTAGTTGCATTCATAATTTTCATACATAAAGTACATCATGTATCTCAATTTCTCTCCAATGGTGAATTAAATTGTTCCATACCTTCTAAATATTGCAAATTTTTGAGTTTGAAGGAAATGAGCCCAATAAAATATTCATTATCAATTATGGATATAAGGGCTGAGAAAAAAAAGAATGAAAAAAAGAGAAAAAAAACAAATCTGAAAAATCTGTATAATGAAGAGAAAAAAGGAGTTATTTAGAAGCAATTAGAATAAGAAGGAGAAAGGAATGTGATATCACCTGCATTTAAAGAATAATTGAGTACATGATGTAGTTTAATTAGATGTATGTCTCGTTTTGAGATGGATGGATAGTACATGCATCATTCTACCTAATTTTAGGCATTAGGGCATTTCTCATGTGCATTTGCATCATATAGGACATTTTTATATTATGCATGTTGAAACTGTACAATACTTCCATTTTCTTCCATGAGCCACCCATTTTCATCCACCCGTTGCTCGGAATGGTAGGCCACTGTGAATTTCTCCTCACTAATGAATATTAGGAGAACTACTTCCATGTAGATGGTAGTTAGGGCGAGCAACGTAGTATAGGAGATCACAAGATGCACCAAGTCTGAACCGACGAGTTTTATTATGCTAACTGCCTTATGTTATAGTGTTCATTAGTTTTGAGGTCAATTTCTTTTATTGATGATTACTGTCACCGTCAGGGTAATTACTGTTCTGTGGTTAGAGAAGGTCGGTTTGTGAATGTCCGGTGGGAGTCATATGGGATGTTGGGTGTGGTTTGTTGTTTTTCAGTTGATATTTGCAATTCTATTCTAAGGATTAGTTGCTCAAGGGCGAGCAACGTTCAAGCTTAAAGGAGTTTGATGCGATGATTTTGAGTAGCATTTATAGACCTGTTTGATATGTGTTTTATGCTTTTATTAGTCATTTTTATGGTTAATATTGCATAATTCATCCATTTTGGTCTTTGTCATTATTTTATGTCAAATCCCCTTTATTTCATTGTTTTGAGCATTAATTGTCACATTATTATTATTTGTGTGAATTTATGTGATCTTGTCTTTGAATTTTAGGACAAACGAGTATTTGCTTCCGTCGATACCATCGACGGAAGTCGATACCATCGAGATGGTCACGGGTTGCCATCCGAAAGGAGTAGCAAAGAGTCGATACTATCGACGCTGATGTCGATGGTATCGAGACACCTTCAGGTTACTGGCGAAGAAGTTCTCGATAGTATCGACAACACGTCGATACCATCGACGCATGGAGGCTACAACGACGCAAAATGACAAAACCGTCGCTACAGGGTAGTCGATACCATCGACCCAAGTCGATGTTATCAACACCACATCAGGCTCTCGGACGAAAAGAAAAGAAGGGATGCCGCTATCACATCGAGTCGATACCATCGACCCGCGTCGATGGTATCGACACCGTCAAATATGCGTTGGATTCAGATTGATCCCAATTGGACGGTTGGAGTTAAATAACGACCTAACTAGGGACTTATACCTAATGACGGCTGGCCAGAAGGGAGGGGGATCTGGGAGCCATTGCATAAGTGCCAAGGAGGAAGAGAGAGGAGAACAGAGTCAAGGAGCTGACACTAGTCAATCTGGATGCCGAAGAAGATGGATTCTACCACCAAAAGGCGGGCGAGCACGCGTTCTACGCCAAGGATTTACCGGTTCTTCTCCATTCATGGGTTTTCCCTTTCATTCCACATTTTTCACATGTTTTCCCCTATCTCTACCTTGTACTTGTTTGAGATGAACATGCGGGGCTAATCCCCTTCATCTTTAGGACCGGGAGTAGCCCAGGGATTCATTGTATGACAGTTTTATAATAATAATTAATATTTTCTCTCTTAAATTCGTGGTATAGTTTTGTTTTCTCCATATATTGTTATGCTTGATCACCATAATAATAACCTAATGCTCTGAATCACTTTTAAAGAAGGATTAACGGCTGAAAAGAGGCGAAATCTGTTGGGTTTATTGGGGGGACAGAAGAAGGCAGCGGAAACAAAAATAAATTTTCTCCCCAACCCATACCAAGGAAACACGTCAACGTCTATATAATAGGAAAGGATGGTTTGTGGAATCATACCTTGTCCCGAGGCTTGCTCGACGACACTACCTCGCGCAATGCGCGGTCTTCAACTCCGGACTTCGACGGTGTCTGTGCAGCTGCTGGTCGCACCGGGACTGACAACTCCTACTCGAACCGGACTGTCGGATGACAGTTGTCCTCCTAAGCGGAAGTGTCCTCCCGCCTCTGTAGTAGTCCACACGGACCACCTGGAACTCCACTCTCCTTGTCCCACAAGGAAGTGGAAGGAGTTGCACCCTCCTGTTGACGTACTAGTCGCCAACACGCTCTTTTGCCTCCTGTTGCAACTGCAGTTGCCCTTCCCTTGTCGCACCTCCCTTTTGCGGGAAGCACTTGCTCGGGCTCTCTCACGGTTACCAAAACCAGAGAGAACGACAACTTGCAGAGCAACTGGTTGCACTGAGCTGTACTGAGAAGCCCCCAAATACCCCCTATATATATAGGAGAGTCATAGGACAGGGTTCTCCATCCCGGGCATTGTGGGACTAAAAGCAGGAGTAGAAGGGTTCGAGAATTTTCCACAAAAAGCAACCAGTTCGCAACTTGAAATGATCAGTACACAATTGAACCGATCGGTTCGGCCATTGAGCCGATCGGTTGGACCTGAGCCGATCGTTTGGGGCACTCCAACCGATCAGTTGGTGCCCTGAACCGATCGGTTCATGGTCCTAATCCAGCTCAAAAAGACTTTCCTTGTTTCTTTCCCAATTGGTATTGAATACCAATATTATTCCCAATCGAATTGAGCAATTTGAAACCAAAGGAAAATTCTTGCCGACATAACTTTTCCCAACTGGTCGGTTGCACCAGTTGAGTCGATCGGTTCAACCCTTGAACCAGTCGTTTCAACCTGGGCATGAGCTGATCGGCCTGGACACTCCAGCCGACCGGTTCAGCAACCTTAGCCGACCGGTTCATCACATGAACCGATCGGTTGGGAGAACAGGTTGGGAAAAATCAGTCAATTGCGATTTCAATCAATCCGATACTCCAATCAATGCTTCCAACACCTTGAACCATATGATATTGAGTCATCGACTGATTGAGTGTTTAATTGAACTACTAAACTCCTTTAGTAATCAATCTAAACATTGCTTTGTGGACAAAACTCCTCTTCCCGGTTAAATCCTATGTGTGTGACCCTACAGGTCCATTTCACATTGGCAGTGAATGTCCATAACACTTATGACTTCACAAGCAAAGAGCGGTGCCTAGTCACACATCAGTGCTACCCAAGTGAAAATAGAAAGTTGGAGAACAACTTTCATCCTACAATCCGTGAATGGTGTTACAGCGAATGTATAATTCCTTTGTCGCTGATATCCCGAATGAACTCGAGGCATGGAACAGTCACCCTGTCAATGTTCATTCACTTCCTTGATCTCAGAGTAGACTGGAAGAGATATGTATGACATCAATATCATATACTGATTCACACATGCGTGCACGCCTTTCTCAATCCTACTCATCAAGTGGCCATGGATATCAAACTCCCTCAGGAGGGACAAATCCCATATCTATCACTCACCCCTCAAAAGCCCCATGTGTCAAAGCCACCCAATCATCACCTTTATAACAACCCATGTTTCAGGACTGCGTTTGATGATGTCAAAGTGTGCCCAACAACATGTGTTGAGTGCAGTGATTTCAGGTCTAAGAATCACACTCACCACCATCACTGTGAGTACTGACTGTGACTACCATCTCATGGTTCCATGAGCCAGAAAGAATTGGAAGCTCGCCTTTGATGTTTATCAAATCAATCTTAATGTATCCCACCAATCATCCCATGATTGGCTCTCAGGGCATACATACCAACAAAATCTACATTAATCGATAAATCCCTTGACCAAGGTGGTGTAAAATTAATGGTGGATACTGAGAGATCGTTCATAATGCAACTTAGTTTAGGGGATAGGTTACTACAATGGTGGAATCGACCTAAACCTAAGTAGTGAATTGCACCACGACTGTGGGCAATTCTGTTTTCAGGCCACTACCCGGATAGAGAGAGAGGATTGAGGCATTATATAAAATCTAATACAATGAAAACCCGCGGTGAAACCGCAATCCTAAAGATACCCCTTTTGAATTGATTAAATTAACCTTTAATCTATTGTTTGCTTTGTTTTATTTTTATTTTCTTTTAATTTTGACAACAAACTCCAATTTGTTATTCAGTTTAGCTGATCGCGAATAGTTAGTATGAGTCTCCAACATTTTCGAGTATCCCTGTGTTCGACTCGGGCCTCACAAAGGCCTGTACTACTCGATGCGTATACTTGCATTTTTAGCGCATAGTAAAATACACGTCACATGTGTAACTAAGATCTTGAAAACCAATGATGTAACTTTCTATAACCTTAATGCGACTAATATGATATAAGTATTCCTAATGCAATAATGTGGTAGGTATGATCATCATGGCTACCCTTAATATGGATTAGGGTTCTTAAGTCATTAAATTAATGAACATGGGAATGGGAGTTCCAAATCAGGACTCTAATGGTAAATCGATACCAAGGAAAACTAAACCCTAGATTAGGGTCGAGTAGGATTAAAGTAAATAATGTGATTGTGACACTTTAGGATTTACGTACATGTAGTTAATAAATGACGAATGATTGATTGGCTTGGATCTGTTGATTAACTTGATTGAATATACATGAGATATAATTGCAGACTCTGTGTGGCTCACCATCAAGGTATTTGGTTACGCCTATGACTAAGTGCATTAGTTTTATGACATTTTACCATGGTTTTCCAGATTGTTTGAAATCAAATACTTGCATGTGTATTTAATTAAAGTCGCTATGGATATCAAAATTTATTTATAACTTGCTCGAACCCCGCATACCAACGCTGGAGGTTTAAAAATGGAAAGGAATGAAAATTCATGGTGATGATTTAACACCATGCCCCAGATTGGGAAGGCCAGACCAGGCCCCAAATTGGGAAGGTCATATGAGGTTAGACCCCAGATAGGGAAGACCAACAGGGTACCTAGCTCCAGATTGAGAGGTGGCCAATATGGAACCTACCTCTAGATTGAGAGGTGGCCTAAAGTCCACTACAGGGACAAAACCCTAAGAGAGGGTATCCCAAAGGTTGAGTAAAATGGGTTGAGAAGTTATGAAGAAAATTATAACTTTTGATTCTATAACCATAATTATTTTGGTTTTGTTTTTACAAGTATATGCAAACATTTTGGTTCCCTCAGATATCAGTATAACTTTTTATATTGACCGAGTTTTTGTTTGTTAGCATTCTAGAATAAACTGTTATTTTGAAAGCATAATGAAAATGTATATCTAGCAAAAGAAGGAACGCCATGAAGAGACATTAATATAATCATGGATGTATAGTTATCTAGCTTTTATTTCATGATTAAATTCTATATATCCACATCATGTAATTCCTTAGTGGAATATGTAATATCAATCTTGTACCAAAATTCTTTTTATTAGTGAAATTTATTAATTATTTTTGGTAATTTACTAAATCTTTGGTCCTGTAATGAAGGTAATGCCCCTTGCCCTCTATGTCCACCTAAACAGGGGATAACAGGGGGAGGGGGTCATTACACCATCCCCCAAAAATGATGTAGTAGGTTGTCTAATCTGTTAAAAAGTTAACTTATAAAATTTTTCAAGGATGTCATTCTTATGTTACAAAACTGACCTCACAATATTTCAACGCACATTCTTAGTAAATATCCAAAGTTGAAATATGTATTTTGTTATAATATGTTGGTAGACCAGTTGTTAGGCTATCAGTAGGGTGCATAACCTACTATTCTAATGAAGCATAGGTTTCATCATGTATCAACTTAACAATGGGTCGTTTAAACCTAAAAAACTTGCAGTAATAAACACATACATACACACACATCCACAATTACATCTACATCTTCAATTTCCCTATTGGATTCATATCCATATTCACAATCCACATCCACATTCACAACTTCAATTGCCTAACTAAATCAGAATCCAAATTCATTTGCATCCATTATAATCAAAATTCAAATATAAGATTTAACTTATAGATTCACATATATAATCATAGAAACAATCCAATTTAAAGTTACATACGTAATAAATCACAATTGAATTCAATACATAAACTATGAGCTTTGAGCCCATAATTCTAGTAGTTCATATCGAATGTCTCATCTATAATGTCCATGGGTGTTAACTACCACTAAAATAAATTATTAAATTATACAATAACATTATATAAGGTAATTTATTATTCAAATTAGATTCACACTTGTGCTGAAATTCTATATTACTTGTTGTATATTATGGATGTCCTTTGACTCTTCTTTGACAATGGTATCCATATACTTCATTACAAAGTATCAACATGGCCAATTATTATCTTATGTATGACACTATAGATTCCCAATTATGTGAGACATTAATAAATAGAAAATAAGTAGAGTTGGCAATAGATTTAGACTCATAAAACTACCTTAACACTTTTTGTGACCCTCATTTTTGAGTGTCTCCCAATTTAGAATGGACCGTAAAGTCAAGAGGGATTGCCTAAAACTCTAGGATCTATATTTAGAAAATAATAAATAACAATAAATATTATCCATTAGTAGACTGGAATTGTTTACATGATGTAAAATTATACTCCTCTATGGAGTTAAATGAATTTATGAGAAGAATCTAACTTATACATTAGATGATAAATACCAAACTATCTCGATAATCCTCTTTGGCATAGCCTTAATATCTTCAATAGCTTTCATCTTTATCTTCATGTCCTTATATCATATGTATCAGCTACGTAAAATGCTAACAAACACAATGTGATGAACATATTTATAAAGAGTGAGACCCAAAATGGGATCCACTCAAATGGTACAATACAAGAGCCATGTGTTAATATAGTAGCGGAAAAATAACTATTCTAAAGTTACAAAGTGTATCATTATACAATTGTTCCTCACCATAAAAGGTGATATTTTAAAAATCTTGAAGTAACTTATGTTAAAGCTAGTAGCAGAGGGTAACCTAGTATTTCCAAGCTATCCTAATGTTGACATCCTAAAGGTGATCTTCCTGAGTCATTGTCATCTTGCTTTCCTACATCTAAATGGTTTTGGAAATGAAATTTGATAAAAAAGGTGTGCATCATAACTCTTTTGAGTATGTTCACAATGAATATATCTAGATATTTTTAGATTAGATAGGTACAAAAGTGGGGTTTGCCATTTAGGACGAGGCTATTAATAATTGGATAAGTTTAAGAAAAGCTAAATAAGAGAATGAGGCATATAAAGAATAACATGAACATCATAAATTGTCTTTCCATAGTCATTCCATAGTATCACAAATAAACACAATAGTACACGTATATGATATACACTAGATATCTAAATTAGGGCCATGAAACCATTGGACCATGGCCTAAAAGAAATAAGGGTTGAACGAACACCTTGGGCGGAATAAGCACATCGTATTATATAAATGGTTGTACCCATACATCACTACTCTATATAAAATTTCTAATATCTAATGTGCATAAATTGAGAAGAAAGACATATAGTTCATTCATATTTCAATTTCAATAAAAAAGGTAAGTGACGTCATAGACCCTATGTTCAAAGAAATCAAATAAATAATTTGAGAATTTAATAATTTTCAAAAGGAATGATAAGATGGTCAATAAAAGAGAGTTACCTCATTTTAAGAAAATAGGTAAAATGTTTAAATTTTCAAAAGGAATGATAAGATGGTCAATAAAAGAGAGTTGCCTCATTTTAAGAAAATAGGTAAAATGTCCAAATGAAAACGAGAGTTGCACATACCTGGTATTGGCGAATAACCATGTCTCTAGGGGTGAAATTGATCATTTGTCCTTTCAATCTAAAAGTATATTATACCACATTATTCCATAGATACCAATTCATAATCAAAAGTGTATCTAAACTTAATATTGGTCATCTAATGTGGAGTTAGGTTTTTCAAGTCTCATAAATACCCATTTTATTTGGTGGGTGATGGGATTAGCTATTATTTATGAAATTAGATTTACCAAGAATACCTAGGGTTTAATATGACAACCATTTATATATATTACTTATATACTTATACTCAGATCTCAGTATATATATGTATGTATATATATATATATATATACATATATATATATATATATATATATGTTTATGTATATGTATATAAATGCAAGTATACCCCCATGTAATTGTAAGAGCCAAGGTATATTCATATATTTCCAAAACTCAGCTGTCTTATGATGTTAGTATTGTCAAATTATAATTTCATTCACATGTATAGTTATCTTATTACAATAAAGTATATGTTCTTTATCCTTTATACCCTTCATTTCACATAAGGGTAACACAGATAAAATACTTCCTAGTGTCAACAAGTCGACATGTGCATGTAGGGTCTTCTGATCGTATAAAAAAACACTAATGTGATGTATCAATTAGTTAGATCATTATCATGGTAGCTTGTTGTGTTGTAGGTCCAATGATGGAGTTGAGAACAAGTATGTGTTTCATAGATTGATAAACACAACAAGGCCATGGAATCATGTGGAGAAAGGCTAGTAGCGGTGAGTTACATGATGATGTGGCTATCTCAACTGATGGTCCAGATGTTGGATATGATGGTGGAGAAAGGGAGGTATGAAGGTTGTGAGTTGCAAATTTTCTATCTCAATTGTTGTCATATGGAGAGGAAGAGGAAGGTAGGGCAAAGTTGGTTGTCAGGTTAAATCCTAATTGTGATGGCCAATCAGATAGTGATGGAAAGAATAAGACCTCACAATTGATTTATGAACACATGTGCCACTGATGAAGGACATTGTTGGACATAAGAAGGTGCACCACGATGCTTCCATCGTTGTAGGGGATGGTGGCCTCTGTGTTGCTGGCAGTATGCAGAGCCACTTTGATAGCCTACTGCCAACCATTGATGAAGGACATGGGTAGATATTAGGTGATGTGCACAAATCATATCATCTTTTGGATCATGTTTGGTTGCATATCCATGTTGTTTTGACTCAATTATCACTCTCATTCATGCTAGATTCTATATTTTTAGCTATTCTTACTTGTCTCATGGTTTGTATTGTAGGTACTACATATTTCAATGAAATTATGAGTAATATATCATATTATCTCTTATTGGATCACTCCTCAAGTATCTACATGTTTTGGGGTTTGAAATTGCACAAATACCACTTTTTACGGCATATAAATTGGACCTACACACTGAAAGTTGTGAGCAAAATACACAACATCCCTGAACAGCGAGGTGCACGCCGTGCACCAAAGGCGCACGTCGTGCACCTGGGAATTTCAGGCAGATAAAAGTTTCTGGAAAGTTGCACGGCATGCACGCAATTGCACGACGTGCACCTGGGAGTTGGAAGTTTCTGGAAAGTTGCACGACGTGCATTTCTTCATCACACGCTATGCAACTGGGAGCTAAAAGTTTCTGGAAAGTTGCACATCGTGCATTTCTTCAGCGCACGCCGTGCACATTGCATTCTGGAGAAAATTGAAAGTTTCTGGAAAGTTGCACGTCGTGCACTTTGGATGCACGCCGTGCACCTGGCAGTTTCAGCATTTTGTAAAATACGAGTTTTTGTTTAAAACGGAGGGGGAACTTAATGGGCGGTTATGCCCGGTCATTTGTGTTAGTTCCCTCGTCCCAGAGCAAGCCTAGAGCATAGGAGGGCGATTTTGAGGGGAAAGGAGGTGGTTTCTTTCCAAAGAAACCCCATTCTTCCTCTCTTCTTCTCCAAGCTTCTTCTCTAAGGTGCAGCCAAGCTTCCCTAACTTCGTGCAGCTTCTCGAGAGAGGAGCCAGTCTGTTTTGGAGCAGCTTTAGGAGTGGGATTTCGTCCCCAAGACGGAACTCTACTTCTCTTGGGTAACACTTTCAATTCTCCTAGCTTTTCCTTCTCTAAACCATGTTAAACTCTGAAAATTTTGTAGCATTTCTACAATACATGATCATGGACAAGTAGAATCTGAATCTTGGACATGGGAGAGTAACTCCCATGTCATAGCTTGTATGAACCTATGAATTTCATACTAAATGTTAGTTTCTTGCATGTTCCAAGAGTTGTTTCAGATCTGAAATGCTTGTTTGTGTGATTGGCCATCATACTTGGATGTTTGATGCTTTCTTTCATAATCTGAGAAGATGTGTTTGAGAGTATGGTGTTACTCTTTTGGCAACTTGTCCTTGACCGCGAGAGTGGCTGGGATTATGTTGAGGAGCAAGTTTTGTGATTTGAAATGAAATACATACACGAGAGTGATGTATGCAGTTAAAATCATCATCATTTCACTGGGAGGTGAGTGATGACTACAAACCTCCTTTGCAAGTTAATTAACATGTTTAAATTCGTATTTTAATATAAGCTATGATGTGATAGTGAAATCCCAAGTCTAAGATCCTTCCAAATCTGAATCTTAACCTTTCTTAAGTGATAATTTACCGTTTTGTTTTAAATCTATAATTTAGTTGTTCTAATCCAATCATCATATGTACAATGATCTAGATTATTGAAAATCATAACTCTTGCGCCTAACTAACCAACGCTCCTTGTGTTCGACCTCGACTACAACTACTCTCGTATACTTGCGGGATATAGCTAGTTGAGTAAAAGATCATTCTTATGATTGAAACTCGTTAGTGTAAACAACCAACAAGTTTTTGAGGAGCAACCGGATGGTAACCTAGTTCTTTTAGCTTTTCCCTTTCATGTTATTTGCTTCTTGTCATTTGCTTTTGTTTTGTGTTCACATTTCAGTCTTTGGTTTTCAATTCTTCTCTTCTTATGGAAAATCTAGTATGATATGATGTTTATCTTTTATATGTGGATAGAACTCCTATGCTTAACAGATTGTCCTCTTTTGATGAGATATATCATTTGGAGAAATTGTAAAAGGCATGCATTAATCAAATGAAACCTTTTGGCCATCAACATGTGCTTAACCTTGGTTTATGCTTCTAGCCTAAACATTCATCTTTCACATCCTTGATTTCTTAAAACATGTAATGGTTTCAATTTTTTTGAGTAAATCAACTTTACAACATCATTTGGAATACTCGATGCCCTTGTCAAGCTCTTAGTGCATTTTCAACCACTCTTTCAATGAAAAAAAAAATCAAAACAAATGAATGAAATCTAGCTAATGTTGCAATTTAGTTGACTCTCCTATGTTTTGGAAAAATTTCAAAGTTTCTTTTGGCTTATCTCATCTTCGTACCCCATAAAAGATGGCTAAACCGCCCACATATCATGCTAGCCTAGTGTAAGTCCGATCTGGCCATGATAGTTAGGTGGTATGTCTTAAAAGAGGGTAAAATACCCCAACTGACATTCCACGTGTGCATAAGCCTACATTAGCAGCCGAGTGTCGGAACCCATAATCCATTATCATATCATTTTTGGGAAAGAAGGAGAGTACAACTAAAATTTTCAATTTTAACTAAGATTTCATCATTTGTATCCTTAATAGTTGAGAGTTTGAGCTGCACATCCACTAATTGCTTGGCTTGGTCATCCAAATTCTACTTAGTGTTGTTTAATTGATTGATTCATTTAATTGTGACCACCCCTGCTGAACTAAAAAATCTCTTTCTTGGGTGTTTAAGTTGAATTGATGGCTATGAGCATAAACATGTTGATCATGGTTGGTTTGGTCTTATACACATCTTTCATTTCATTTGATCTATGCATGAACTTGACAATTCTTCATTCATGTTTCTATGCTCTTTTTGCTTGAGGACAAGCAATGGTTTAAGCTTAGGGGTATTTGATGTGCACAAATCATATCATCTTTTGGATCATATTTGGTTGCATATCCATGTTGTTTTGACTCAATTATCACTCTCATTCATGCTAGATTCTATATTTTTAGCTATTCTTACTTATCTCATGGTTTGTATTGTAGGTACTACATATTGCAATGAAATTATGAGTAATATATCATATTATCTCTTATTGGATCACTCCTCAAGTATCTACATGTTTTGGGGTTCGAAATTGCGCAAATACCACTTTTTACGGCATGTAAATCGGACCTACACACTAAAAGTTGTGAGCAAAATACACAACATCCCTGAACAACGAGGGGCACGCCGTGCACCTGGGAATTTCAGACAGATAAAAGTTTCTGGAAAGTTGCACGGCGTGCACGCAATTGCACGACGTGCACCTGGGAGTTGGAAGTTTCTAGAAAGTTGCACGGCGTGCATTTCTTCATCGCACGCTATGCAACTGGGAGCTAAAAGTTTCTGGAAAGTTGCACGGCGTGCATTTCTTCAGCGCACGCCGTGCACATTGCATTCTGGAGCAAATTGAAAGTTTTTGGAAAGTTGCACGCCGTGCACCTGGCAGTTTCAACATTTTATAAAATACGAGTTTTTGTTTAAAACGAAGGGGGAACTTAATGGGCGGTTATGCTCGGTCATTTGTGTTAGTTCCCTCGTCCCAGAGCAAGCCTAGAGCATAGGAGGGCGATTTTGAGGGGAAAGGAGGTAGTTTCTTGCCAAAGAAACCCCATTCTTCCTCTCTTTTTCTCCAAGCATCTTCTCCAAGGTGCAGCCAAGCTTCCTCAACTTCGTGCAGCTTCTCGGGAGAGGAGCCAGTCCGTTTTGGAGCAGCTTTAGGAGTGGGATTTCGTCCCCAAGGCGGAATTCTACTTCTCTTGGGTTACACTTTCAATTCTCCTAGCTTTTCCTTCTCTAAACCATGTTAAACTCTGAAAATTCTGTAACATTTCTGCAATACATGATCATGGACGAGTAGAATCCGAATCTTTGACATGGGAGAGTAACTCACATGTCATAGCTTGTATGAACCTATGAATTTCGTACTAAATGTTAGTTTCTTGCATGTTCCAAGAGTTGTTTCAAATCTGAAATGCTTGTTTGTGTGATTGTTTGTGTGATTGTCAAAATTAAAAGAAAATAAAAATAAAATAAAGAAAACAATCAATTATAGGTTAATTTAATCAATTCAAAAAGGTACCTTTAGGATTGCGGTTTCACCGTGGGTTTTCATTGTATTAGATTTTATATAATGCCTCAATCTTCTCTCTCTATCCGGGTAGTGGCCTGAAAATAGAATTTCCCACTTTCGTGGTGCAATTCACTACTTAGGTTTAGGTCGGTTCCACCGTCGTAGTAACCTATTCCCTAAACTAAGTGCATTACGAACGATCTCTCAGTTTCCACCATTAATTTTACACCACCTTTGTCAAGGGATTTATTGATTAATGTAGGTTTCGTCTCTTTTCAACCGTTAATCCTTTTGTTGAAGTGATTAAGGGAATTAGGTTATTATTATGGTGATCAAGCATAACAATATATGGAGAAAACAAAACTATACCACGGATTTAAGAGAGAAAATATGAATTACTAATATAAAACTGTCATAGAATGAATTCCCGGGCTAATCCCGGTCCTAAAGATGGAGGGGATTAGCCCTGCATGTTCATCTCACACAAGTACATGGTAGAAATAGGGGAAATCATATGAAAAACGTGAATTGAATGGGAAAACCCCTGAACGGAGAAGAACCGGTTGATCCTTTGCATAGAACACGTTCTTTCCCGCCTCTCGGTGGTGAAATCCGTCTTCGGCAGCGTCCGGATCGACTGGTATGAACTTCTGGCCTCCCTTCTCCTTTCTCTCACTTCTTGACACTTGTGCAATGGCAAAATGAGATGATTCCCTCGTCTGGGCGGCCGTCATTAGGTATAAGTCCCTAATTAGGTTGTTAATAAAATCCAGTCGTCCGATTGAAATCAATCTGAATCCAACACATATCTGATGGTGTCGATACCATCGACGCGGGTCGATGGTATCGACCCAGTGTAGTAGTGACAACCCTTCTTTCTTTTCGTCCGAGTGCATGAAGCAATCTCGATACCATCGACTTGGGTCGATGGTATCGACTACCCTGTAGCGATGGTTTTGTCATTTTGTGTCACTGTAGCCTCCATTTGTCGATGGTATCGACTTGGGGTAGATACTATCGACAACTTCCTCGCCAACAACCTGAAGGTCTCTCGATACCATCGACTTGAGCATCAATGGTATCGACTCTTTGCTGCTCCTTTCGGCTGGCAACCTGTGGCCTTGTCGATGGTATCGACTTCCGTCGATGGTATCGACGGAAGCAAATACTTGTTTTTCCTGAAATTCAAGGACAAGATCAAATAAATCCACACAAATAATAATAATGTGATAATGAATGCTCAAAATGATGAAACTAAGGGGATTTGACATAAAATGATGGCAAAGACCAAAATGGATAAATTATGCAACATTAACCATAAAAATGACTAATAAAGGCATAAAACCCATATCAAAAAGGTCTATAAATGCGACTCAAAATCATCGCATCAAACTCCCCTAAGCTTGAACATTGCTCGCCCTCGAGCAACTAATCCTTAGAATAGAATTGCAAATGTCAACTAAAAAACAACGCACCAACCCAACATCCCATATGACTCCCACTGAACATTCACAAACCGACCTTCTCTAACCACAAAACGGTAATTACCCTAAAGGCGACAGTAATCATCAATAAAAGAGATTGACCTCCAAACTGATGAACACTATCACATAAGGCAGTTAACATAATAAAATTCGCCGGTTCAGCATTGGTGCATCTTATGATCGCCTATACTACGTTGCTCGCCCTAACTACCATCTACATGGAAGCAGTTCTCCTGATATTCATTAGTGAGGAGAAATTCACGGTGGCCTACCAATCCGAGCAACGGGTGGATGAAAATGGGTGGCTCATGGAAGAAAGTGGAAGTATTGTACAGTTTCAACATGCATAAAACAAAAAAGTCCTATATGATGCAAGTGCACATTAGAACTGCCCTAATGCATAAAATTGGGTGGAATGATGCATGCACTAACCATCCACCTCAAAATGAGCTGGATATCTAATCAAGCTGCATCATGTACTCAATTATCCTGAAATGCAAGTGATATCATGTTCCTTTCTCCTTCTTATTTCACTTTTCTTTTTCTTTTCCTTTTTTTTCTATTGCAGATTTTCAGATTTTTTTTCAGCCCACATATCCATAATTGCTTAATGATAAGTTTATTGAGCTATTTTCTTCATTGATCAAAATTTTTTGCACTATTAGAAGGTATGGAACAATTAATTCACCATTGGGGAAAAATTGAGATACATGATACACTTTATGCATGGAAATCATGAATGCAACTACATGGCATGCACTTAAGGGTAATGTGCATGAATCACTATATTTTTTTTCTTTTTATGCAAACATATGGGAATTACCAATGCAAGTCCTATCTAAATGCTATGCACACAAAAGGAATTAAAACTGCACTTTAATTCCAATTCTTAGGTGGATTATGGAAAAATTAAGTGGAACGATCACAAGACTAGATGACTGAACCTTGGAAAGATATTATGCGTCCCTCCTTACTGACATGTGTAATAGTTTAGAGGGTTCTCTCTCTTACATCCAATTAAGGTCTCATTACCATTTGGTTAGGTTAGGCTCAAACAACCATTTTCCGGCCACTTTCATGAATCATTAGGAGTACAGGTACGAAATGTTGTTTTAAAGTTGACATAATCAATCATTTTCGTAGGATGTGTGCCCAAGGTCAAACAAAACAAGCTATCCAAAGACAAAAATTTTCAAATTTCCCTTGAATTTCCCATGCACTAATCAACAAGATGACACACTTTTATGACATCCACAATTACACTAGATAGAGCTGTTCCAACTACCCCCCTAAGCTTGAATTCGACTATGGCCTCATAGTCAAAAACAAACTCAAAGATTGGAACAGAGATACCCAATCACTCTTGTGGAGGTGGAGGCAGCTGCGAAGAAGTGGGGTCCCAAGACGGGAACTGCCCTTGGAAGTTCGGCTCATACTGGGGCATTGGTGGAGGCTGTGGATACCCACCAAAATAGCCCTGACTCCAGTAGTGGTCATAGAACGGCTGATGTTGTTGCTCCATCCTATGCAGCCGATCGACATATGTTGATAGTATCGACGCTGCACCCGGATCGATGACGTGGACGCCGTGATCGCCGTCGATTTCTTTGCACGGATCGGTGACATGGATAGTCGATACCATCGATAAGGGTCGATGGTATCGACTTGGCTTCATAGCGACACCGCCACTTTGCACTTCAACCTGTAACGATGTCGATACCATCGACGAGGTCGTCGATGGTATCAATTTGACTGAGACAAATCGGTCTGAACTTCTCCAGAGATCTCGATGGTATCGACGACCATGTCGATACTATCGACTTTTCTTGGCGACCTACCTGTGGGTGTGTCGATACCTTCGACTTGGCCGTCGATGGTATCGACTCAGAACGAAATCTGTAGTCGTCAACATGTACCCTTGTCGATACCATCGACTTGTTTGTCGATGGTATCGACTCTGCCTCAGCCTGCACAATGAACAAACGGATTAAGGTATCTTCTTTAAATTAAAAATTGAATGAAATTAAAGCAACCTATGATTGTAAATAAACTATTCTAATGTACCGATGGTTGGGTTGCCTCCCAACAAGCGCCCTTATTTAACGTCTTAGGCTAGACGGTATGAAACTCATCATCTTTTCACTTTGGGTACTGCACTTAGAGGATCATGTGGTAATTTGAATTCAACTCGATCTCCTCCAATTCCCAAGGACAGAGTACCTCTCCCTAAGGCAGTCACGACATCCTTTGTTGCTTTAAAAGGTCTTCCTAGAAGAATTTCACAGCTTTGGAGCGGTGGCATATCCATGACAACAAAATCCACTGGGAATATGAATATGTCCACTTTGATGAGAACATCCTCACACACACCATATGGTCTCACGATAGACCCATCCGCTAATTCAATTGTTGCGGCTGACTTCTTTATCTCTTTTAACCCTAGCTCTTGAAACGCCGTCAGAGGCATGAGATTTATGTTGGTGCCGGAATCACATTGCGCTTTAGGAAAATGTCGACCACCTATTGAGCACGGAATGTAGAAACCTCCTGGGTCTTTTCTCTTCTTTGGAGAACTCCCGTGAATCATAGAGCTCACTGTTTCATTCATCCGACAAATATCATCGTCTTTTATCCACCTCTTCTTATTGATGATATCCTTAATGAACCTCCCATAGGCGGGCACCTTCTCGATCATCTCCACTAATGGGATATTGATGTGGAGTTTCCGGAATATTTCCAAGAATTTCCTAAAATGACGATGCTCTTTCTTTGCCTTCGGATTGACCAGATTTGAAACATCGGTCGCATCAACACGCCTCTGTGGTGGCACATATGAGATTTTCGGGGTCAACTCCCCTAAGCTTGCTTCAATCACTCCCTCTGACGTGGGCTTTGGTGAGACATCATCAATAGTAACAGGTTGTTGTGGTTCCTCTCTCGCATTCGATGTTTCCACACGTGCACAAACAACCTTCAATTGTTTTTCTTGCCTAGGTGGAGATGCAATATTCATAACTCGCTGTGATTTTCTGAAGAAAGGGTTTCCGCCCGGCAGTCCATAGTAAGTACGTGGATATGGTATCGCCGGTGTCGCATGCGTATTAAAAGTCATTTTTCTTCCTTCTTTAGCTTCTTCACCTGAGATTCATCCTCATTACTTACCACAGACATATACTTGACCTGATGGTGTGCTTGGGCCACGGTTGCATTCTCGGCCGGTTTTTGTTGATTGGCATGCTTGATGGCCGCCACTTCACTGGAAATCTGTGCCACGGTGGTTTCTAATGCCCGCATTTATGCTCCATGGCTTTGCAGCGTCTGTCCAATCTTGGTTAGAATATCACCTTGAGATTGCAATTGCTTACCAAACATGGCCATCATCTCCTGGTTCTACTGTACCATTTGACTCAGTAGTTCAGTGTTCTTATCCTCGACTCTAGGCTGTGGCTTGGCATCCGGATCCTGCAGAAAGTTATTTGGATCCTTCCATGAGAATTTTTTATCCTTCCTCCATGCGTAGCCATTGTTTCTGTAACCCTTTTGTTGCATGAATTTCACTTGGGCTTCCTCATCCTCAGATGCATCTTCCTTAGATAGCAGCTTCTTGGCTAGAAGATCTAACTTATCGTTCAGCTCCTTAACTACTCTGGATTCGCCAGCAGCTCTGACCTGCTCCACAGCACCTCTGTCACCCCATGACTGTTTCCTAGCCATGTTCTTTAATATTTCCCAACATCTGGTATCTGTATTATTCAGAAAGAATCTGGATCCAGCTGAATCAAGGTTACTTCTATCGTGCTAAGAGAGAGCAAAATAGAAGATTTTCACTTGTGTTTCCTTATCCAGCCCATGATGTGGGAACCTCCTCAGCATGACCTGAAATCTCTCCCAGGTCTCCGAATATGTCTCACCAGCCTGTTGAGTGAAATTGTGAATTTTCCTGATCATGTTGTTAGTCTTCTCAGGAGGGAAGAACCTCTCAAAGAAGACCTCCACCATATGATCCCAGGACTCCACAAATTCTTCATCTAGGTTGTGTAGCCATTCTCGTGCAATTCCCGCTAGCGAGCTCGGGAAGAGCTTCAAATAAAGTGCAGTCTGCGGAAATCGGTCAATTTTCACCATATCGCAGTTCTCCACGAATTGGCTCAGGTGTGCAATAGGATCCTCATTTTTCAACCCGTGGAAAGCATTGGACTTAACCAAATTAATTAGAGCGGGATCAATCTTGTACGTTGGTATATTGATTGCTTGCTTCTTGATCGGCCCTTTAGAGGCAGATGCGGAAGAAGCTTTGATCTTCTCCCATATCGTTGGTTCTTCGGCCATCTCTTCGTGTTCAGATTCGGAATCCTCCTCTTCTTGTTGCTCTTGCTCTTGATAATCCTCATCTTCAGGTCCCGGAAACGGACCCTCGGGTGAGCAATTATCGTAGTCCGTACTACGTCTCTGCACCATGCAACGTACCTGAAATGAGAAAATTCAAGTTCAGTACTATGCTTAGACGAGTGTAAACAATTATAGAGAAATTTAGAAATATTAGAAATTGAATGAAAATTATAAAAAAATTGTGGCCTAGAGTGGCCGCTCGTAGCACTCAAAGTGCCAACAATTCGGCGTATCCCCGGCAACGACGCCAAAAACTTGAAGTGTATTTTACTACGTGCTAAAAATGCAAGTATACGCGTCGAGTAGTAAAGGCCTTTATGAGGCCCGAGTCGAACACAGGGATACTCAGAATTATTGGAGACTCCTACTAACTATTTGCGATCAGCTAAGTCGAATAACAAATTGGGGTTTGTTGTCAAAATTAAAAGAAAATAAAAATAAAATAAAGCAAACAATCGATTAAAGGTTAATTTAATCAATTCAAAAAGGTACCTTTAGGATTGCGGTTTCACCGTGGGTTTTCATTGTATTCGATTTTATATAATGCCTCAATCTTCTCTCTCTATCCGGGTAGTGGCCTGAAAACAGAATTTCCCACTGTCGTGGTGCAATTCACTACTTAGGTTTAGGTCGGTTCCACCGTCGTAGTAATCTATTCCCTAAACTAAGTGCATTATGAATGATCTCTCAGTTTCCACCATTAATTTTACACCACCTTTGTCAAGGGATTTATTGATTAATGTAGGTTTCATCTCTTTTCAACCGTTAATCCTTCTGTCAAAGTGATTAAGGGCATTAGGTTATTATTATGGTGATCAAGCATAACAATATATGGAGAAAACGAAACTATACCACGGATTTAAGAGAGAAAATATGAATTACTAATATAAAACGGTCATACAATGAATTCCCGGGCTACTCCCGGTCCTAAAGATGGAGGGGATTAGCTCCGCATGTTCATCTCACACAAGTACATGGTAGAAATAGGGGAAATCATATGAAAAACGTGAATTGAATGGGAAAACCCCTGAACGGAGAAGAACTGGTTGATCCTTTGCATAGAACACGTGCTTTCCCGCCTCTCGGTGGTGAAATCTGTCTTCGGCAGCATCCAGATCGACTGGTATGAACTTCTGGCCTCCGTTCTCCTTTCTCTCGCTCCTCGGCACTTGTGCAATGGCAAAATGAGATGATTCCCGCGTCTGGTGGCTGTCATTAGGTATAAGTCCCTAATTAGGTCGTTAATTAACTCCAGCCGTCCGATTGAGATCAATCTGAATCCAACGCATATCTGACGGTGTCGATACCATCGACGCGGGTCGATGGTATCGACCCAGTGTAGTAGAGACAACCCTTCTCTCTTTTCGTCCGAGTGCCTGAAGCAATCTCGATACCATCGACTTGGGTCGATGGTATCGACTACCCTGTAGCGACGGTTTTGTCGTTTTGTGTCACTGTTGCCTCCATTTGTCGATGGTATCGACTTGGGGTCGATACTATCGACAGCCTCCTCGCCAGCAACCTGAAGGTCTCTCGATACCATCGACTTGAGCGTCGATGGTATCGACTCTTTGCTACTCCTTTCGGCTGGCAACCTGTGGCCTTGTCGATGGTATCGACTTCCGTCGATGGTATCGACAGAAGCAAATACTTGTTTTTCCTGAAATTCAAGGACAAGATCAAATAAATCCACACAAATAATAATAATGTGATAATGAATGCTCAAAATGATGAAACTAAGGGGATTTGACATAAAATGATGGAAAGACCAAAATGGATGAATTATGCAACATTAACCATAAAAATGACTAATAAAGGCATAAAACCCATATCAAAAAGGTCTATAAATGCGACTAAAATCATCGCATCAGGCATCAACAACCTCCTATTATTAGATCACTTGGCACATAAAGAAGGAGAATCCAGTGGTTGTTGGGCATGGTCTAAGGAGATGAGAGGAGGTAAGATTGGGAGAAAAGAAGTGAGGATTGTGTGAAGGAGGATAGAGGGTGTTTGTGGATTTGGATCATTTTTTAGGTTGGCAGTGACCACTCCTGCTTGCTAGGGTGACTGTAGCAGGAGTTTTAGACATGCGACCATTAGGGATTGGTCACAGAAGACATGATGAAGGGAATGAAGAAATAAGAACGTGGAGAGGAATATAAGGAAAAGAGAGAAGGATAGAGGGGTAGAAATGAGAAGAGAAGAGGTAACAATTACTTGACTCTTTGTCCTCATTTTTAGTGTGAGGAGCATGATTGGGAAAGAATACAGGAGCCGTCAACATTATGTGGAGAAAAAAGAAACCGATAAGTGGCAGAAAAATGTAAAAATTAAGTATATGAAAGTTAAGAATTCAAAAACTAAGTGAAGGAGCATGTGAGTTCTAATTGACCTAAAAATTGACATGAAGGCTAATTAATGTGTGAGTAATTTAATCTTAACATCAATTTAACTTTTTAAAGATATTTTATTTTATTATGTTACATTTAAGTTAAATACTCAATTAATGTATCAAATGACTTTATAAATCATTTTCCTACATTATTTTGTATATATATATATATATATATATATATATATATATATATATAAACATCTACCTTGCCAATTTATGATCAAAGTACTTAACTAGTAATTTTTATAATTAACTTGAATTCATAATTAATTAATATATCATTAATCCTATTTAAAGTGTTATTTGTCAAAAACATAACGTTTGCTTCTGAATAAATACCCAAATATAAGAGAATAAGGATCCCTAATAACCAAACAAATGAATGAGAGAAAGGGCATTCCAAGCTAGGTGTCATGATTCAAGTTTGTTACAACATTCCAACCCTTAAAAGGGAGGTCATCCCTGAAATATGTCCATTATAGATAGGTATACCTACTATGTTATGATTGTCATCATAATAATATATTTCAAGTTCACATACCATAATGGGTTATAATTTATGAACATATACCACATCTATAGTCTAATACCATGGTAAAACTGTATCATTCCATGTGTCAAGATTTCATTAGTGTTCTCATACAAGATGTCAGGCATGGAAAGTACATTGTAACCTAGTGTTGTATTAATAGTATTATATTCATTATTGTGTAATACCTTCCATTAGAATCGCTTCATGTAGTTATGTTCATGGTGGTAAAATTGAAAAAACATGCTCATTAATCATATTAGGTGGTATCTAAATTTGTTCATCATTATTACTAGAAGTTACTAAATTTTTATTTCTTACAACTACTATTAATTTTAATCATTCCTTAAGTTCTGATCCTAATGAATAAAATATTCTAGACCCCACCCCTTAAAAGGATTAATCTATAACTTATATAATCATCTAGAGGGTCAATACAGGTGGGTCTAGGTTTTATATATCCAAAACTTATTCTTAGTATTCCGTTTTCATACTAGTCCTAGGGTCTCATAGTTGATCAAGATAGTCAAGGATTTATTCCCAAAAGAGTTTGTACACTAAATATTCCTTGTGGTGGTGACTTGGTCCAAAACCATCAATAAAATGCGAAATCTTGTATTTTTTAAACATATAAGATAATAATCAAAATAAGTTTAGCAATAAAAGCTTTGCAATGAAAATCTGAAATTGATCCAAAAACCAAGCCAATCACTTCTACAACAAAACACATATACTATTATTCCATCATCACTTCATTCCACATAACGGGTCTGATTCTTATAACACGTGAAAGAGCATACAACTACATATCTAATGTGTAAGCATAAGAGTGAGAGGGTTCTTATTAGACATGGTCAACATATGTTAAAAACCTAATAAGGTAATACATCTACCATTCCCCATGTCACCCTTAATAATAGTTCATACTGCCTCATAGAGGGACCTTACAAAGTCAGAAGATTTCACAACAATATAGGAAGAGATTGAGGTTTTTCCTATCACTAACTAGTTTATGATCATAGTGCCTTCACAAGATAAGGTAATGATATATCTTAAAACTTATAGCTTTCGTCGACCAATTCCCATGTATGAGGGATGACGTGACTTTTACAATACGGAAAAATGCACTAGGGGTGAAATACCTAGAGTTTACCTTCACATGAATCGATCTCATCATAGTATGGTTCATCATAAAACCCAAAGGACACCATTTTTAAGAATATATCCAATCCACATAACCTCACAATAACTAGTATTTAACACAAGATGGTTGATTGTTTGATTATGCTAAGATTGCAATAAAAAAATTTGGGTAAAAGTGGTGATTAATCAATGGATAAGAACACTAGGATGGAATGGATTTCCCACCACTACCTATCATTTTCTCCTTTACTGCATCGTATTAAGCATGGGCATACATATGTTGAGACTAGGAAAATCCTCCTTTTGGCATTAGGATTGAAGCCCAAATAGATATCAATCTAATATCGCCTTAGCATTACCTAGGAATCATGCATCTATCACCCAAGAAAAAACCTATCCAACATGAATCAACTGATATCCTAGATCCTAGGTTCAAAGTTATCTACACCTAAGATCTAATTTACATGTAAACTTGATGATCATGAAAGAATATAAGCATTAAAATGATTTGTTCAAAGAATATATTGGTCCATACAACAGTAGATGTAGTAAAGAAAGAAAAATTGGGTAGAAGAGTTGATCCTCACACCTTCGTGAGAGGACAACTCGCTCATGTTAGCAAAACACAATAGAGGAAAGGAGAGGAAAAGGAGTCACCAACACAAAAGAAGGGGAAGCACATTTGTTGTGTGTAGGAAAAACTCTTTAAACTCTATAACAATGGTGTCTAATGAACAATAAGAAAACCTCTTGGATGTTTGTCAAAGATAGGATGCTAAATTGTTGGCATCTTGTATCCTGTGGAATGGATTTTCTACTATAGAGATGGGGTAGGTTGATCATGGATCTACACTGGAGGTGTCCTTTGTTCTGGTTTCTTCAAGATTAGAACCTAGGACCTTTGGCAAGAGAGGTGTCTCATCAACTGGTAGGTCGCCTAAGGCAGGCGATGGAGGGGTCGATGAAGGATATAGGATGGTGTTGGGGAGTAAAAACGACAGCCTAGTGGTGTGGTCATGGATCCTTTTCTCGATGGTTCTGGTCTTCTATTTATAGGTAGGGTCTAGAGTTTAGAACCCTTACCATTCACTTGCATACCCACCATGGACATGAGGGGTCAGTGGCTTGAGGTAGACGAAGGGTCTCACTCCCCTTTAGTACCACCGTTGGGGTGAGGTGTTGGAATATCTTCAGGTAGTAGTGTAGAAATCCCGTCGGGAGATGAGTTTCCATTAGGGGACAGGATGCAAAATTTTGATCGGGTAGGTTCCTGTCGAGGGATGAGTTTCCATTAGAAACCAAGATGCAGAAATCCAATTTGGAAGATTCCCTTCAATGGTTGAGAATCTTAGTAAGGGAGTGTTTATGTGGGTTGTCAGACATGCATCAACGAGACTTATGACTGTTGAAATGTTGGTTGAAGATGTATCTAGGCTCTGATCATCAAAAAATCAGTACATTGAAGTTCCCTAAACTCCTACTATGCAATGAAGTTCAATCCTACCATGGGAATGGGGGAAATGAGTCAAAATCTTAGAAATTAACACAAAACGTTTGAAAACCTAAATGCAAGTTAGTTAAGAAGTGAAATGTTGGAAGTAGGTGCAAAACTATGCTAAAATGCAACTAAATCTAGGATGAATATGCATTCTTCTAACAACCTCAGGATCAAAGAGGATGGTATCCAAGCCTTTGATAAATAATTTAGGCAAATCTCTATGGACATATTTCAAGTTGAAGGCAAAATATGCCTAATTATAGTTGATCTAGTTCAAATTATCAATTAATATCAAGGAAATCATCTCAAATCTAAAACTTACTCAAGATTCTGTGTTTGTTATCCATGAATGCTCATTTCCCCAAGTGGACATATGCTAGGCGTGTCAGAAAAACAATATAGGAAATAATTTATGGTGAGAATCAGGGTTAAGCCAAGCCATGACTACTCAGCCCAGCCTACACTTCATAAAACACATGATAATCTCCTAGAAGACATGAGATGTGAATCTAGTTCTCCATGAGTAAATTCCTATATTATGACATTTCTACCGCCATAAATAGGGTATAGGTAATCAAGTTTACTATAACTATGTATCAACCATAAAAGTGGTGTTAGGGAGTGGAAGTGGCCAAATTAGTCAAGGTATGAAATCCTATTTGGTATTCCGTGACATAGGGATAAGCATAATGACATATATAGGTAACTTAAATACCTAATTAAGGAACAACATAGGTAACTTAAAATAATAAAGTCACATACTTATTAGGATTTTATACCATTATGTAAAGATACGGATCCAAAAGGGGATCCACTCAAATGGTATTGTATAAGAGACATGTAATAATAAAGAAATGGAGAAATAACAATTAAAACGTCACAAAGTGTATCACTATACAACTTTCCATCCCCATAAAAGAAGGTATTACAAAAGTTTGAACTAATTACAATGGCCAGTAGCAGAGGTAACCTAATAATTCCAAACTATCCTCTTTTTGACATTCTGAAGGTGATCTTCTCGAGTCATTATCATCTGGCACTCCTACATCTGGATGATTTTGGGAACAACACTTAGTATAAGAAAATAAAAGGTATGCGTTAGGACACTTCTGAGTATGTGTACAATAAATGTAATTGGGCATTTTTACATTACATAGGTATAAAAGTGTGGTTTCCCATTCAAGAGGAGGCTATTAACAATTAGGTAAGTTAAAGAAAAGATAAACAAGAGAATGAGGCACATAAAGAATAACATTAACATCATAAAGTGTTTTTTTCTAGTCATTTCACAATATCACAAATAAACATAGTTTCATGAATAAATGATATATTATAGACATCAAAATTAAGGGCATAACACCATTGGATCGCGGCCTAAAAAAATAAGTGTGGAAATTCATACCCAAAATGGAATATGTGTGCCCTATTATGTAAATGGTTGTGCCAATACAATACTACTATAGATATTAAGTCAAACAACCAGCATGCATAAATTTAGAAGCAAGGCATACATACTAATGATATTTCAACTTCAAGTAACAAGGCAAGTGGGGTCATAGACCTTATGTACAATGAAATCAAATAAATAATTTTAGAATTCAAGAACTTCAAAAAGGAATAGTAAGGATGATCAATAAAAGAGACTTATCTCCTTTTTTGGAGGTTAAAGTTACAAAAATGTCCAAATGAAAATGGGAGTTGCACATACCTGATCTTCATGATTAACCCTATCTCTACGATTGAGATTGATCATCTGTCCTTCTCAACCTAAAAGTATTTTATACCCGCATTAGTCCAAAAATATCAATTAATCATCAAAAGTGTGTCTAACCTAACATTTGTTACCTAATGTTGAATTAGGGTTTTTAAGTTCCATAAATACCCATATATTAGGTGAATGATCAATTTAGGTATTATTTATCAAAATACCCATACTAGGAATATGTAAGGTTTAATATGACAACCATTTATTTATATTAGTCATATACTTATACTCAAATCTCGTTGAGTGTGTGTATATATATATGTATATATATATATATATATATATATATATGTATATGTATATGTATATATATGTATATATATATATATATATATATCCCATGTGGTTATATGAGCTGGGGTATATTCATATATGTCCCAGACTCACATGTCTTCTACTGTTAATATTGTCAAATTATTAATTCATTCACATGTATAGTTATTTGATTACAATCAAGTATATGTCCTTTCTCCTTTATGTCATTCGCCTCATATAAGGGAAACATAGATAAAATACTTCCAAGTGTCAACAAATAGACATCTGAATCTAGGGTTTTCTACTCATATACTCAACACTAATGAGGTATCAAGTACGTAGATCATTATCATGCTCATGATTACACCAACATGTTTCCTTTGTTATTTAATTGTACCTATAATATATGTGTGATAGAAAATTTCTTAAAATGATAAATTGTGAAGTTATCGACTACAAGTAATAGCATGCTATTATTATGCCCAATAACAAGTTGTGTATTATAGTAGTCAATAAAAAAACCTAACATTATCATAAATAGGTTTTATATAGTGGACCTTTATTATCATCTAAACTATTTTTGATATGTTTGGTATTATGAACAAAGTTACATATCTCATAATCATTGATAACACATAGATATCTTTATATGTACATATGTATGCATATGTTAATAGGGTGAAGAAAATTGCCCGATATGTGCTACTATGATTATATTTATGATTATTAATGTTGATTATCGTCTCAACTATATTTACCCATGTTATTGGTTAAAAAAGATGGACTGTAAAAATTTGTAATACAAAAAGTAAGAACTCACCTACAGGTCATATGACACATCATTGATCTTCCATGTACCACTTCATGATCAATCACCACGCTCGTGGTCAAGAGTGAATAGGTGTTGATGTTTATGATCATTGGGGTTTTTTGCTTCTAGGTGTGGATACCATTGAGTTAATAAATTTAGGTTTTCAACAATCAAAGGAAATGAGAAGTTTGCATCATGTAGATGAGAGAGTCTCACAGTTAGTTTTTATGGCTATGGAGAGGTAGAGGAGGTTGGAGGAGGAGCAATGGTAGCTGGATGAGTTGCAGGTCCAACAATGCAGTCGAGATCAGTATGTGTTTTGTATATTGATAGACACAATGAGGCCATGGAATCATGTGGTGAAAGTTTGGCACAAGTGATGTTACATGATGGTGTGTTTGGACTGTAGGGTGCCCAAGGAGATGAGGAAGGAGAGGTTCATGATGCTAGAGACGATGGTGGAGAAAGGGAGGTATGGGGGCTATGAGTTGTAGATCACCTATCTCAATTGCATACCTATTGAAAGGAAGAAGAAGGAAGTTCAATGTTGGTGTATGGGTTAGATTTTAGTTGTGATGGTGAACCAGATAGTGAAGGAAAGAAGAATACCTCATAGATGATTGATGAACATGCATGCCATTAATGAAAACCATTGTTGGACATAAGGAGGTGCACAACAATGCTTCCATGGTTGCATGGGATGACAACATTTGTGTTGTTGGTAGCATGAAAGCCTACTATTAGTACATTAATGAGGGGAAGGCATCGGTGGAGGTCTGGGTTTGAGCTACAAAAAAATAGGGAAAATAAAGAAGAAGAAAAGGTGATGGAGGTGCAAATGGTGGATCAACATATGCAAGAATGTAGCTGAAGAATATTTGATGGTGGATATGATAAGTAGAATGGTGGTTAAGAAACGGGGGTGTCGTTGTTGAGGGTGCCACCATGGTATCCAATGACCACTTCAAATGGCATCAATATCCATCTATTTTTGGATCACTTGGCACAGAAAGAAGGAGAAGCTAGCGGCCATTGTGAGAGGTATAGTGAGAAGAGAGGAGGCAAGATTGGGAGAGAAGAACTGAGTTTGTGAGAAGGAGGGTGGAGGGTGTTTGTGGCTTGTGGATCATCATTGAGGTTGGTGATGGGCACTCCTAGTTGCTATAGTGGTTGGAGCATGATCTACACATTTGCGACCACTTGGTCTTGGTAATAGACGTGTGATGGAAGGGATGATGAAATAAGAAGGTAGAGAGGAACGAAAGGAAAAGAGAGAAGGATAGAGGGGGAGAAATGAGTAGAGAATAGGTAGTAGTTACCTGACTCTGCGACTACATTTTTAGCACTAGGAACATGATTGGGCAAGAAGACAAGCATCGTGTGTGTTATGTGGAGAAAAAGGGAATCTAACAATGACACAAAAATGTAAATATTAAGTATATGAAAGTTAAGAATTCAAACAACTAAATGATGGGAAAATTAGTTCTAATTGATTTGAAAATTGGCATGTAGTGTAATTAAGGTATGAGAAATTCTATTTTGACATTAATTTTTTCACTTTAAAGATTTTTTATGTGTTTCATTATATTTAAGTTAAGTACTTAGTTAATATATGGAATGCCTTTCTAAATAATTTTGATACATTCTTTTGTATATATATATACATACATATATATAAAATTTTTAATTTCCTTTCATTTCAAGTGCCAATTTATGGTCAAAGTACTTAATTGGTAATTTTTGTAATAACTTGATGCCTTAATTAATTAATGTATCATTAATCCTATTTAAAATCTTAGTTGTTAATAATATAATATTTTTCTTTGTTGTAAATACCAAAATATATGAGAATAAGTATCCATAATAACCTAATCAAAAGTCATAAGAGAAAGGGAGTGCCAAGCTAGGTGTCTAAAGTCGGGTATGTTACAATATTTTTATATGGTACATGGGTTCATCCACAAAATCAAATGTATATTTATACTCAACAATGAATTAATGGGAATTTTTGTTTGTTGTTTATTATTTGATAAATCTTTATCCTGGAGGTTTAGGTATTGGCACTCGACTTCGATGTCCTCCCTTAAAGGGAGACACTCAAAAGTGGGCAGCATGACATTTGGCATCAAAGCCCAGATTTATCAACTAGTACTCAGTAGTTTATATAAAATAATCTTTAGAGTATAAGTACAATTAGGACATAACCTAATGGTATTAGTGTTTAGAAAGGATCAAGTTTTTGGGGGTTGGAAATATTTTTCTCCTAACAATTAAGTTGGTATACTGGGACTCCCTTAGCCAATGTAACACTTATTTGGCCAGAACCTAGGGTTTTCCTAAAATAATGTTTCTTCTAGGTTTCTCATCTATAATTTCATTATCTCCTCATATATTTGATTAATGAACCCTAAAATGCACTTCCCTCCTCATCTCAAGTTAGGGTTTTGAAATAAATGGGATTAAGGCATTCTCCTCCAATAAAATTATAATTTTAATTAGATAATTTGATGTGAAAGATGTGATGTGTAGTTTAAGTCTCTATGTGACTATAAACCCTAGAATGACCTATGTTTTAGATGGAAAACCCAATCTTTTATTAAGGAATTGAGTAAGGTAACCTAGTAGGGTATGGAAACCCTAATGAGTCAATTAGAATAATAACCCCTAAAATATCGGGTATAGTCCCTAAACCTAACCCAAAACCCTAATCATGGATAATGGGATTAGTATGGGTGTAATAATAACACTTCCCAATCAAACTCTAAGTAGGGTGAAGGAAAGAGGAAAACTCAAATGGGACTGGGAAATTCAGTTTTGGTACATAGTTTAGATACCCACAGTTTCCCATGCATGTGATTAAGTGGTTTACAATAACCGTGATTGCATGGAGTGCATCATGGGTAGGGCATATGAAAATGAAACATATGAAGTCTCTTATTGCATAAGGGAAAATATTATACACTTAATTCACATTTAGGGGTGGTGTTCAAACCTGGGAGTGTAATGCTAGGACCACCACCCAAGACTTTAGTAGAGTTTTAGGAATGATGATTGGCCTCACAAATAACCACTAGCCTTAACTACATGCTTTGTCCTCACTCACATGAAACAAAGGATAAAATTCCTGACTTGTCACACATCTTAGTGCTACTCTGGGTTGAGCATGCTTAACCGTAGAGTTCTTCAGTGATGGGCTTCCTAAAAAGGAGGTGCACCTTGGTGATAACGATAGTCCAATCATTCCTTTTAAGATCATTTTATTTGATTCCTCAAATCCTAGGATGTTACAATACCCCCACATAGACTCTTTACATCCTCATCAAGGATCAACTATATGACCTCATAATCTATCTCCATTTCCTTACAAACCCAAATGGCCCATGTACACCCAGCTCCCGACCACAAATACCAGTGCAAGGGTGGATCCATCAACTAGGATATACCTTTCCAACATGCCTGGTCGACACAGATCAAAGACTGGCATGCCACATGTCCAAGTTGGATTGGCCCCATAAATCACTACTAGCCTTAACTACATGCTTTGTCCTCACTCATGTGTAAGCCAAGATAAACATTTTGACTATTCACCCATCCTAGTACTACTCTGGTTTGAGAACGCTTAACCACGGAGTTCCTTAGTGATGGGATCCCTCTAAATGAGGTGCACCTTGGTGATGTGGGTACAGTTCAGTAATTATTTTTAAGATCATTTGATCTGAGGCCTCAAATCATGGGACGTTACACACAGGGTCACCCGTGAATGGAGATAAGACCTATGGGGGTGACATAACTTTAAACTTGTGGGTTCAGGTTGTGCATAGAAAACCTAACCTCCTCCTGGAGGTCAAGAAACAACCTAGGTTAGGGCCTTCTCTAGAAGGTGACTCGACTAATTTCATGTTAGAAATTATGGAAACTTTGGACATCCTCTAAGGAACTAACCGTAAAGAGATGGAATGTGATGGGATTGTATGGGAACAAGGCATGAATGACTCTACCCCTACATAATTTAAATAAGATGTCAAATGGGAAATATAAATCCAACGTATGTTAGATAAATCCTAGCGTAAACATGTAATGGTAGGTAATTTACATTGAAGGATATCATGCATCTAAGGTATATAAGTCCTACAGACACCATGTCTGAATAAGAAGGGTGTGTATTAGGATTAATGCCCTAGATGAGCATAGATACAATATATATATATATATATATATATATATATATATATATATATATATATATATATATATATATATATATATATATATATATATGACAATGATCCATTGAGAAACAAATCTCGATGAGAGCATGAGAGGCATTGGAATAACTCTCTACATAGATCAATTTTTCATAATCCAACCATATACATTACACTTATACCTTAATATTTACCTTTTAACCCAATTTTATCACCATCAAACTTGTAGATCATTCACAACAACAAAATACTTTTCGACACTCTATATTGAATTTCAAGCTGACCGTTGGATGTAAAATGTGTATATCATACATATGGACATGTAAACAATGTTAGATTGCAATGATTTTTTTTGAGAAGGTAAATGAAATGAAATGATGTTTTTTTCATCTATATGGTTGGAATTTAAAAAATTGTTCCGAATTTGTAGTTATTCAAATGCCTCTCATTCTCTCATCATAGGATGTTTCTCACTGGATCGCTACCCTATATATATGCATATACATACACACACACACACATATATATATATGTATGTATAATTGAAAACTTTGGTTTGATAAATATTAAGAAAAAATGTGTAATATGAAAAGTTAATACATTGAAATAAAATCCTATGAAGGACACATCTAAGTCATACACTCTCATAGGGAAGGATGAAACATGGGACATGAAAACGTGGTGATATTGAAGACCCTTGTTTAAACCATGGTGTGAGTAATGAAAAAACGCAATATAGTGATAACATATCAATAAACCATAGGCAAGGTGGAGCCCTAAGTCAACTCTAGGGTCAAGTAGGGATAAGTAAAGGTACATAAAACCTAAGAGGTCAGGAGGTGATTGTGCCCTAAGTATGTAAGGCTCGTGGTGTTAGGATGAAGCCATATGTTTGTACACAAGGGTCCTGGGGTCAAAAAATTGGCCACCTCCTTAAGTACATAAGGCCCGAGATGTCAAGGGGAAAGGCAATCAATAAGTACATAATCCCTTAGGGTCAAGATGAGACCACTCCAAAGGTACCTAGAAACCATAAGGGAATGGATAAGGTTAATGATACAAGAGATATATATACAAAGAACACAATAACTATGTAGAAGTAATTATTGAAATGAAAAATTATAGAGAGTTGTGCCAAACTCAAGGATTATGAGAAAATCATTTTCCATGTGATTTCATGGAAAATTGTCAGAAAAAATCATGTAATTTAAATATCTTGACGCTTTGATTCATTGTAAAGGATGTTTAAACCAAAATTTTAAATTAAAGGATAGTGTGTGGGTAAACTATCTCTAGCCACGAAATGAGATGAACTCTGGGTTTTGACTGCAACCAAATGTTTGTTTTAGCTTATTTTTAGTGTAGAGATCTGATAGCCACATTTGATACATGAAACTAACACCTATAGGTGAATACCTTAGAGTGAAAATAAATAATATAGGTTTATGAGGTGTTGTCTCACCCTTACACAAATATAGACGAATAATGATTAGTAGGTTTCAGACCTTGGTGAAAGTGAAATCACCAAGAAAAAATGTAATCACAGAATTATGATATATTTTATGATTGAGGATGTGGGAATAACCTTGGATTAAATTTTGGTAACTTTTTGTATCGATAAAAGTTATTGAAGATAACCTAGATAAAGTTTGATATCCGAATGTTGAGGTTAATATGAGATGTCATTCACCTTAGCCTTACTAGGTTTGAAAATTCGGGACAACATTCCTTATTAAGGAGGGGTGAATGTAAGACCCTCAAAATTTATAATTTTAGATATAATCCAATATTAGGATGTGGGAACAAAATTGAGCACTACATGAGATATCATGTACTTAGAATGATTCTTCAATTTAAGTAAATAGATGCAAATATATAAACATGTCTATATGGTACTCCATTGAGACATTAAGGCATATCAAGTCCTAATTTTTTTAATTAAGAATATCATAAAGTTCATGGACCTGGTGGATGACCTAGGATGTGATTCATGGGCCTTAGGACCCAATACAAGCCCAATTGGGATAGTTGGGTTTTACATACGCATCCCTGAGATGTAAACTAAGAATTGAAGTGTTTCTAGATCATATTTTAATGACAAGAATATTTTAGCTAATAGATAATCATAATTTAAGATAATGAGGGAAATTTGAGAGGAATCCCAATTATCATGTAACCTAGATAATGAATAAAACATTATCAAGATTAGCCTTGTAAACCATTTTGTATATTACAAGAACTTGTTCATGCTTTATTTTTTAACAACGGATAGGTAATAGGAATTTGAATATAATTCAAAGATTTAGAATTGAAAGGGTCCATAACCTAGCCGATATACTTAATTCCCTAATATGTGTAACAAGATGAAAGAAAATATGTATCGAATGGGTCCCTCTAGAACTAGGTTATCGGGCCTAGGTGGATCCGTGAGTGGGGACGTTGTCTTAATCATCTAGACACTAGGTTTCCATGTGAGGTAGGATTCCTCACTTTCTTAGTATCCTTCCTCTTCAACTATTTGGAGTACACAAGTGTTATAACCCCACATCTATTACACACTAATGCATCTTTCCAACCGACTCTTCATTATCAAACTGCTTTGTCATAATACATATTCATTGTTGTCTAAGCTCTTAGGGATTCTTATATCTCACCTACTCTTCTGCCACCATAACCTATATAAGGCACTAAACATGTTTGGCCACCAGAGAATAAAGAACCCAAACACCGTAAGCCCCCACCATAGAATTTGATACCCAGGTTTACTTCTAAGAGACCCCCTCCATAGCAAAAACTACCTTCATGACAAGGAACAACTATTCTAGAAGTTATTATTGGATACTAGGGCTAGTAGAAGAGATAGCATACACTGGGTATTCTCTGCTTTCAACCATTTGTTTGACCCTCTTTATATTGTCTTCCAATCTATTGCAAAACCTAGATACATAGGACCTTAGCCCTAGGTCTGATCACCACCAGTTGCGAACATGTCTTAGATAAGATCCGTGAGGATGGGTGGAGGTGTGTGAGACACCATGTGGCTTGCAGAGCCCTACACCAGGGAGCTCAACCATCTGGTTGACTCCCACACGATGGGAACTAGTCTCTACATAAGAAGGAATAAGTCTAGAAATGCTTCGACCAAACATCCCATGAGCGTGTGGCATTTCAAATCACAATGCTAGGGAACTGGGGTCAATTCCCCTTGTATCAAGCCTGATCGGCCAACAAATAATAATTGAATCAATTTTTGATGTGTTAGAATCCAACAGGTCATAATAGGAATAATTTGTAATAATTTATAAGTATATACATATACTTATCCAATCACCACATACATAGTACATATCATATACATTCTATATCAAACAACAAAAACATGCAATAAACATAAGTGATGGTTATGTCCAGTCCTAATGTAATCCCTTAGAGACTCAATGAATTACGGTCATATAGGTCTACATCACATGCAGAAACATGTTGTTGATGAAGATTTAAGCTTGCCAATATAGTTTGATCAATTCAACCTTTGAATAGGTCATCTCACCAATTGTCTAGTCCTTTTGTCCACCACTGGCTGGATCTTTTAGTTGATCAGTCCGGCCCACTAGGCAATCAATCCGGCTTGTCGACTATGTCCTTCAAGGTCCTTCAGTTGATTGACTTATCTTCGGGATGCTGTCATCTTCATCATAATAGGAAAGTTAACTATCCTACTTTTACTTGATTATAGGAAACCTTGAGTTCCATTTGAGGGGAGAAAGGGTAGGAGAGAATTAACTTAACATTGAAAGATGAGATAGAGGCTCGATATGTGGATCAAGATAAGAGGATAATCTAACCATATACAATCATGAATAGATAAGGGTTATTGTCCACAACCATGCTACACATCCACCATCAAAACCATTTTAAGGTGACGTGTGCAAATTGCATATATATATATATATATATGTATATATATGTGTATATATATATATATATATATTAGTTTGGGATTGTTGTGGTGTTTGGATTTGACAAGATGTCATTCTCATGGAATGCAATTATGGGACAATAAAACCAAAATCTGATCATATCAATTATTCTGTAATATAGTAAATTGACGTTGGCTCTAATACCACCTGTTGAGAAATATGGTATAGAGCAGGAAGTGAAATTTAAAATTTTATTACCATATTCCACATAAATAGTTGATTACATCAATAACTATTATGTGGGAACGATGGTTTATGGGATATACATGGTCCTGGAGAAAGTTCAGTAAAAATCCTCGTTGGATATGCAACTCTAAATCCTAGTTTCATTGGGACACATATGACCGCTATGCCTTCTGGTCTGCAACACATACTGTAGCTATGAATGTCATATTCTATAGAAACTCCTCTTGTCATGGAATGTTGGTTGTCGTTGTCCATCAAGTGGAAAATAATAACTTCCCACCTCTATGGTAGTCCACACAGACTGCCTAGAACTATTGTAGTCCTGTTGGACCAGACATGAAGGAGTTGTCCCTCTCTGTGGATGTACTAGTCACCAACTTGCTCGCCCATAATGACAACTCTCAGTTGTTCTCTCCCATGGCTATCCCTCCCTTGATGGGTGTAACTTGTCTGTTCTCTCATAGTTACCACAACTAGAGAGGACAACAATTTTCAGAGGAACTAATTTTCATTTGTCTGTGTTGTGTTTTGGGAAGCACCAACACCCATGTATATATAGTAGAGGCCATGGTCTGGGTTTCTAGTTGTTATCCAATGCTAGATTAATGTGCAAGATTGGAAAGGACCGGAAGAACTCAAAATTTTTTAACTATTCTAGAAATTGCACAACTTGCAATAGCTGAAATGGCCATTTGGATGAGCTAGACGGTTGTCTCACGTGCGAGACAGCTAGTTTGTAGTTTGTAATTGTGAATGAATTTGGTAAACCAATTCCTATAAATGTTAGACATTGATTTCCTTGTGCAACAAGTATTGATCAAGTGAAATAGATTGGGAAACAACTAGAACCTTCCTCGACCGAGTAGGTCCACCTCACCCATGCGAGACAACCATCTCGGTTCACCCAGACGGATGTCTGGTGACCCATGTCGAGCCCATTTGGTCGACTCAGTTCATTCCATTACCAATTTCAATTCACATCCAGGTCGGACACCCAGACACTTATCTCAACTCTTAATATGGTCGTTTGGCACGTCCAGACAGATGTCTGAACACTTGAGATGGGTGTTTGATAGTGATGTCAGCCTATTTGTTGCCTGAATCAAATATATAAATAATTTAACACTTAATTCAACTATCATTCGAGATATGAACTCCTCTTCTAGGTCAATACCTATGTGTGTGACCCTATAGGTCCCATATTACATTGGTTGTGAATGTCCATAACAACTTATGTCATCACAAACAAAGAGTCATTCCTAGTTGTACATCATTACTACCCAAGTAAATGGAAAATTTGGGGAACAACTTCAACCTACAATCTGTGTATGGTGTTGTAGTGTTTGTATAGTTTCTTTGTCACTAATGTCCAGATTGAACTAGAGGCATGGAGCAGTCACTCCCATTATTATTAAATCTTGTTTCTTGATCTAAGAGCAGACTATCTAAGATATATGTGAGCTCAATATCACATATTAACTCACATGCGCATGTCCATGCTTTTCTCAGTCTCACTTATCAAAACTCCTAGGACATCACACTCCAATAGGAGGGACAATTCCCATGTCTATAACTCACATTCAATCCCCATGTGTCAAAGCCACCCAATCATCACCGATATAACAACCCATGTTTCAGGATTGCGTATGATAATGTCAAATTGTACCCAATGACATGTGTTGAGTGTAGTGATTTCAAGTATAAGAACCACAACCACCACCATCACTTTGAGAGTTGACTATGCTTCCATGATAATGCGTTCTATGTGTTAGTCTCATGGTGGATCTATCTGATACACTGTTATCTAACATGTATTTGTGTGATTGGTTTGATATCACCATATCATAACCAATGAGACTAAGTCATCAACCAACTCACACTCTGATCTTATGTGTTATTGTTGTCTATCAACCTTCCATAATAACAACCGATCAGGGACATAATGAGAATGTAATTATGTCCTCTTAACATTCATATGATCTCGTTTCTTCAACCGATCATCTACTTGAAGACATACGTCATTGAGTAATAGTATTCTCTAGATATTTATAATATTACATCATTATCTCATAACTGAATTAAATAAAATAAATTGGAAGATTGATTTTTATTAATAATCAAATCATTTTTACATCATATGCCATTACAATCATCACATGATTGGCTCTCTGGGCATACATAATCAATAGACTCCCACTTGAACTTAGAGCCAATCATCAATGAATCTTATTTCGAGTGACCTTACATGACCATCATGCTTCTGCTGTGAAAGTGCTTTAGTCAAGGGATCGACAATGTTGCTTTCAGTTGGTACTTTGCAAATCTTAACATCTGCTCATTGTACAATTTCTTATATGAGATGATATTTCCCTTGTATATTCTTTGAGCATTGATGTGATTTGGGTTCATTAGCTTGCACAATAGCTCCATTGTTGTCACAATACAACTCAGTTGCATCGTTGATGCTTGGTATAGCCCCAAGATCTATGATGAACTTCTTGATCCATATAGCCTTCTTTGGTGCACTTGATGTAGCAATGTACTCGGCCTCTATTGTAGAATCTGCAATTATTTCTTGTTTGGAACTCTTCTAACTTACAAATCCATTGTTGAGGTAGAATATGAATCCATATTGTGACTTGTAATCATCTTGATCAATCTAGAAGCTTGCATTAGTGCAACCTTTTACCACCAACTATGTCTCTCTGTAGTAAACTAAGAACTGATCATTATTTCTTCTCAAGTACTTCAGGATATTCTTCATGGCTATCTAGTGAGCATCACCTGAATCTGATTGATTTCTTCTTGTCATGATCAAGGCATATGAGACGTCTGGATAGTTACACAACATTGCCTACATGATAGATCCAATTGCTAAGTCAAATAGAATCTCACTCATGTGTTCCCTTTCTTTACAAGAACTGGGACATTGAGCTCTACAGATACGGACACCATGACATGCATGTAGGTTTCCCCTCTTTGAGTCTCCATGCTGAACCACTTCAACACCTTGTTAATGTATGTGATCTGACTTAGTCTGATAAGTCTTGTGGATCTATCTCTATATATCTTTATCCCCAAGATGTAGGATTCTTCTCCCAAGTCTTTCATAGAGAATGTAGTCCCAATCCATGTCTTTACCTTTTGTAAAGTAGGGATGTCATTCCCCATAAATAGTATGTCATTTACAAACAATATGAGGAATGTCACTATGCTCCCACCAACCTTCTTGTACACACATGGTTCATCTTTATTTTGAGCAAAGATAAACCCTTTGAATGAATCATCAAAATGAAGATTCCAACTCTGAGATGCTTTCTTCAAACCATAGATTAACCTTTGTAGCTTACAAACTCTATTGGGAAACTTTGGATCTAAAAAATGCTCAGGTTGTTCCATATACACATCCTCCACAACATTCATGTTAAGGAATGTGATTTTAACATTCATTTGCCAAAACCCATAGTCATGATAGGCCACAATAGCAAGAATGATCTTGATGGATTTAACCATGGCAACTGGAGAAAAGGTTTCATCATAGTCAACACCTTGAACTTGTCTGAAACCCTTTGCAACTAATTTTCCCTTATAGGTTTGAAATTTTCCATCCACGTAGATCTTCTTCTTGAAGACCCACTTGCACTCTATGGGTTTTACCCCTTCAAGTGGATTCACCAAAGTCCATGCTTTGTTGGTATACATGGATTCCATATCAGTTCCAATGGCCTCAAGCCATTTTTCAGACTATGGTCCCTCTATAGCATCTTTATAGGTAATTGGCTCATCATCTTTGACCAATTCACTACCTTCCTGAGTTACAAGATATACAAATCATTCAGGTTCAAGGTGTGTCCTATTATATATACAAGATCCTTGTGTTACTTGAGGAATTTGAGATTCCACAACACCTTGTGAATCTTTTGGTTCCTCTTATACATGTAATGGTTCAATGTTTTCTTGTTGGTTTTGAACCTCTTTGAGCTCTACTTTCCTCCCATTGTTTCCTTTGGAAATAAATTCCCTCTCTAGGAATACATCCTCTCTAGAACAAATACTTTGTGTTGGGTTTTATGGCCCCAGAGGAGGTAGAGAAAACAAAAATTTTACTGGCCATTAACCCATAATAGGATATCACATCAATGACTATGTAATGGGAAGGATGGTTTTAGAGAGATATACCTGGTCTTGGGGCTTTCCCAGAAACAATACTTTGCAGTCATGTGTGGTCTTCAACTCCATGTCTTAGACAGTGTCTGTGCAGTTCCTGGTCTTCTCCATGTACTTTGGCTTCCACCACAGACTGTGGCTGACGTGTTCTCTAGAGCAGCAGACATCTCACGCCTCTGTAGATAGTCCACACGAACCACCTAGAACTCCTATCATTCTAAAATAATTGATATGAAGGAAACAACCCTCATGTTGGTGTACTAGAACCAACTTGCTCTCCTAAACTTAGATTGCCTTTCTGCAGTTGTCTTTCCCTTGATGTGCCTTCATAGTTGGGTAGCACTTGCTCGGGCTCTCTCAGTTATCAGAATCAGAGAGAACAAAAACTTTGTAGAGCAACTGATGTTCTGATTTGTGTGTTCTTAGAAGTCCCCAATATCCCTCTATTTATAGTAGATGGAAGGGTCAGGGTTCCCAGTCTGTTCGCGAGTAGAAGGATCCAAAAAATTCATGAATAGTTTCTATTGTGGCAGACGAACTAGTTGGTTGGGAGTGTGATTCGGTTAGTTCACCCAGTGAATCGATCGTTTCACTGCCCAGACTTGCCTACAATTGACTTTCCTCAATAATTTCTAATTAATACAAAGATTAATCCTTACTCCAATCGAATTGAACAAGTGAAACGTGAAAGTTTTCCTCCAACTGGGAAAATCCTTATTTTCTCAGTTGGCAGGACTGTGAGCCACCCGGTTCACCAAGTGAATAGGGTCGGTTGGCTCACACCAGCCAACCATCTCACAAGGGTGAACCAATCAATTGGCAGTCCTGACATTGCCGATGTAGTCTCCCATCGATCTGACACTCTAACCATATAGTTCAATACTTGAACTTGATAATTTTGAGTCCAGTCAGTCAATTGTATGTTTAATTGAGTACATAAACACCTATTGTCTAAATCTAAACATCATTCATGGACAATCTCCTTTTCCAGGGGTATCCTATGTATGTGACCATGTAGGTTCCAATTTACATTGGCAGTGAATGTTCATAGAACTGATGACATCACTAGCAATGAGCAGAATCTAGTAACTCATCATTGCTACCCAAGTAACTCAGAAAGTTGGAGAACAACTTCAACCTACAATGTGTGATTAGTGTTACAATGATCGTATAGTTCCTTTGTCACTAACATCCAGATTGAACTCGAGGCATGGAACATCATCCTCTTCAACATATTGAATCCATGTTCCTTGACCTAGAACAGACTATCTAAGATGCATGTGCATTCACATATCATATATTGAATCACATGAGTATGGTCATACAATTCTTAGTCTCACTTATCAAGGGGCCCTGGATGTCATACTCCTTGTAGGAGGGACAAATGCAATATCTATCACTCACAATCAAGTCCCATGTGTCAAAGTCACCCAATCATCACCATTATTACAACCCATGTTTTAGGAATGTGTTTGATGATGTCAAAGTGTACCCAATCACATGTGATGAGTGTAGTGATTTTAGGTCTAAGAGCCACTATCACCACTATCACTATGAGAGACGATTGTGACTACCATTCCATGCTATCCATGTATCACTCTCACGGTGGGTATATCTGATATACTGTTCTCTAACATATATATGTGTGCTTGACTTGATATCACATATCATGACTAATGAGACTATGTCATCAGTCAACACACTCTAGTCTTATGTATTACTATTATCTATTTTGCTTCCACAGTAATATCTAATTAGGGACATAACAAGAATGTATGTACTCTTATCATGCGTATGGTCTCGTTGTTCAGGTCATCAACCTAAAGACATATGTCATTGAGTCACATCATTCTTTAGACACCTATCATGTATGTGTCATCATCTCATGAGTGATACAAACATAATAGACTAAATTACCTTTATCATTATCAAATCAAGTATCATATGTCTCATTGCAATCATCATATGATTGGCTCTCTGGGCATGCTATACCAACAACCTCCTACTTGCACTTAGAGCCAATCACCCACAAATCATATTCCAAGTGATCTTAGCATGTCCATCATGTTTCTGCTGCACAAGTACTTTTATAGTGGGTAAGCAACATTTGCTTCAAGTCGGTATATTGCATGTTTCAGATCCCCTCATTGTACGACAACTCGTATGAGATGGAACTGCCATAGTATGCTATCTGAAATTCCTTTGTCTAACCAGTATCTCCATTGTTGTCGCAATATTACTACTGAGTTACCAATGGTCGGAACCTCCCATAAGTTCATACACATGAACTTCTAGATGCATAAAATATCCTTTACAATGTTTGTAACACTAAGGTACTTGAATTCTTATTGTAGAATTAATCAATTGTTATATGTTGGAACATTTCCAACTAACAATTCTTATTCCAAGGTCAAACACAATTTTGTCATTTTAGAAGCTTGCATCATTGTAACTCTTTACACCTAACTCTTTCTTATTACCATAGATAAAGAACTAATCCTTTTAGTACTTTACAAGTACACAAATATGTCCTTCATGGTATTCCAGTAAGTCTTACTGGAGTTCGATAGATATCCATTTTTCATGTCCAATACATACGGGATAACTGGATATTTATATCATCTTGTCATACAAGATGATGATTTCATATCTTCTTGTCATGTATAATACATATAAGATAATTTGTTCATAATTTCTTATCATGTCCAATACATACAAGATAATGAGATGAGCTCATACATCATAGATCCAATTGTGAATGCATATGGTATCTATCCATGTGTTCTTTATTCTTCATAAGAATTGGGACACTTGGCTCTTGAGAGACTAACTCCATGGAATATGGACAAGTTCTCTCTCACCATGTTGAACTCATTCAACATCTAGCCAAAGTATGTTCTCTTTCCTAGGACAAGAAGCCCTCTGGATCTATCTCTATAGATCTTAATTCCTATCACATAGGATGCTTCTCTATAAACCTTTTAGAATGCACTTCGTTGACAGATTTTGTAGTATAAGGATGATATTACCCATCAATATGTGGAATATATATATATATATATATATATATATATATATATATATATATATATATATATATATATATATATATGCACACACTAAATTCTTGTAATCACACATTACATCTTTATTTTAACTCAAGTCAAACTCTTTGACTATCTTGTCATATTGAAGATCCAATTATTAGGTGCTTGATTCAATCCAAAGATTTGATCTATGTCGCTTTATAGACTTTATTTACATTATTAGATTTATAAAACCTTTTAGGTTGTGTTACATACACATCCTAAACAATATTTCCATTTAAGGAATGTGGTTTTAACATCCATATTCCAAATATCATAGTGAAATTAAGCTACAATAGCATTATCCTGATGGATTTATCCTTGGTAACTGCTAAAAAGATTTCATCATGTTCAACACCTTGAACTTGTTAGAAACTCTTTTCAACCAAATTACCCTCTGTGTCAGTCTTCTTCTGGAAGACCCAAAAGTACCCTATGGGTTTTACCCCTTCAGGTGGATCATCCAACTTCATACTTTGTTTATGTACATGGAGTCCATCTTAGATTTAATGGCTTCAAGCCATATCTCAGTTTCTGGTTCTCATTAGCTTCTACGTAGACTGTTGACTCATCATATGATCAACTCACTACCTTCTTGTCCATAAGATATCATATATCACTCAAGTTCTAGGTGTGTTCTACTAAAACCATGAGTTATGTGTGTTACTTAAGGAACTTTGAGATTCCACAACATTTTGTGATTGTCTTTATTCCCAGTGTTAAGCATGTCCCCAAAAGGAAATTTGAAGTTTAGCTAGTAATCACACTCTGACTTATCTAGGTGTGATTCCTTCTTTATGATACACTTTTCATGATACACTATCATTGTGTTTCAGATGGAGTCCATCATGATACATTATCATGATCCTCCATAAGGTTCTCAAACTCTTGGTTCAAAGTATCTCAAATCGATCATATTGAAATTTAATACTTATAACAAGTTTGTTATGTACTTAATTATGATCTTCTTAAACACTTCAAGAGAATCATGCTTGCATTTCACTAAATACAAACTATCATATCTACTGAGGTAATTAGTAAATACATTAAAGTACTAGTGATTACCTATATCATTTATTCTAAATGGTCTATATACATCAGTATGTATAATCCTTAATAGAATAATCATCCTCCCGCTACATCTAGTGAAGAACCTTTGTCATATTACACAATGAATGAGATCAACATGTCTCTATTTTTTTAACAACAAAAAGAGTCTAGATATCCACCATATGGATTCCAAAAATGCAATTCCCATTTATGCGCTCTAGATGACATCGCTATAGGCATTCAAGTTTATGTTATCATGTCATTCATTACATGTGTCACACACATTTTCCTCTTTAACTATCAAGTATAGTCAGTGAGACATAGTCATTTCCATCAAAGATCATATCTTTAAAATGAAACATCAGTCCATAACACTCTTGCCCATACAAGATGTGTGATGTTTTTCATTGATGGCAGGTATACAATAGAAATTCACTAATTCTATTACATGCCTATGAATGTCATAATGTAACTGTAATGGTAGAAACTCTTGCTCTGCATAGTTTCTAGCTTACTTCCTCTCAAGTCCTGAAGTAGAGTTCTCTCTCTCTCTATCATATTCCGAAGATCCTCTATAAAGAGGTTATTTCCCTTTCCTACTTACCCCTGTCCATATCTTGAGTGATGAAGACTTGGACCTAATCTTGGCTTCGAAATACTTCTTTACCATGTTTTATTCTATGGACTTCACTCTACGGATCATTATCACAAGTTTTGTCCTTCTTCATTCATTCTTTGGCATCAACATTCCAATCACTTCAGATAGTGGTTTGGCCAAGTTTCTCAACATATGATAAACTGGCTATATGATTCACACAACGATTTGTAGAATCATATGTTTGGTCAACTCTAGACCTATCAGAAATCATAGTTAATCTATATTCACAATCATATTGAGCATATGAGATTATACTTGATCTCCATCTGTCTGATTATACTCAAACATCGCTTTGAAGACATTATACCTTTCATGCTTTACATGATTCTTATGATGTATAATCATCTCAAGAATGTCCATGCTTCAAGCAATTTATGCAACTCATAGGTCATATAAATCAGCACAAGGTTCTTGATGTCTTAGGCATCATTGGCATACTTCAAGTAAGCATTCAATTTTAGCCTTAGGCAAATTTGGAGTGGTTCAACTAGCTCTGGTCTTTCAAGGACTTCAGACTTTACACTCACCATTGAGAACACTTCTTAAAGGTCCCAAACCTGATTTGAGGTTTATCCCATTTATAAACTAATCATAATGATAATGCATTTTTGTTTGTCATTTGGATTCTACAAAAGAATTTTGCAACTTTTCAAAACAATTTTTAATTTGTTTGATTTGATAAATTTGATGATATTAATTAGGCCTTTAATTAATTATCACTCTACTATTTTTATCAAATTGATAACCCTCGAGTATAAATTCAGAACATTGTAGTGTACAACCTTCTAGTGAGAAATATCCTAACTTCCTCTAAGTTATGGACTAGTGAGGGTTGTCACCCACAACTAGATTCTTTTAGGTAGGCAACTTTTGCCAATTGCATCATATGCAACTCTTGGTAGATGTTATGCACAACTCTTTGTCATCAACATCTGTATGCCTCAAGGTGCTTAAACCTATTAAGATCACCTTGTTAAGTATGTTCCCAGAAGCCAACACAATGAGTATGCACCCTACAAAGGCAGACCCACATACCCACTATCACACTTCCACGAGATAGACGGTGCATCAGGCGAAGGTGTTCCCACACTTAGTCGATCAAGCTTTTCATGTGTGTTTCTCTTGGAAGGCATCTTAAAATTAATATTTATATTTGAGGGGTTTGATATTATATACATATACATATCCAATCACCACATTATTATAGTATGTATCATATACATACTATAACCACAATGTGGAATATGAAATATAGATAAAAGCGATGATTATGGCCATCCTATTGTAATTCCTTGGAGCCACAAGGAATTACAATCATCTAAGGTCTGCATCATATGCAACCTATTGTTGATGAAGATATTTGTGCTTGAACCATTCTAGGTTGATCGTCTCATCCTATGTCACGATCGACTCACCTCCTGGTTAGTTAGTTGGTTTCCCTGGCCTCCGATGTCTAGACACCTCCAACAAGTGGTTGGGCCATCAATCGGTCAATCCAGCTCCATCTTTGGAGTCCTCCTCAGTCCTCCAGGCAGTCATCTCATCTGGTGCTGAGCATCTTCTTCTTCGATGTAATAGAAAATAAACTATCCTACTTTTGCATAATCTTTCGGAAACCTCAATTTACATTCGAGGGGACAAAGGTAGAGGAAAAAGGATCTCGAGTTATCTTGAGTTACATGTGGAATAGAAGGTAGATGCTTAGTATGCAATCAGAGATGCAAAAAACCATAACCAACCAAGCACACATAGGGTATTTTGTCCATAACCATGCTAGACATCCACCATAAAAACCATTTTAGGGCGATACGTATCAATTGCATATATACCATATCATATATGTATATTAGTTTGTGGTCGAATGTGGTATTTATTTTGATATGCACATTAGTCATTTTAAATATTTGCATCGTATGTAATAAACAAATGATGATAAAACTAAAATTTGATAATATCAATTTATCCCAAAACATAGTACGTTGACGTAGCTCTGATACCACTATTGGGTTTTATGGCCTCAGAGTAGGCAGCGGAAACAAAAAATTTACTGGCCATTAACCCATAATAGGAGATTACATCAATGACTATGTAATGTGAAGGATGGTTTTAGCGAGATATACCTAGTCATGGAGCTTCCTTAGTGACAATACCTCACAACCATGTGCGGTCTTCAACACCATGTCTTGGATGGTGTCTATGCAACTCGTTGTCTTTGCCATGGACTCTGGCTTCCACCATGGACTGTGGCTTACATGTCCTCGTGAGTGGAAGACATCTCTTACCTATACAGATAGTCCACACGGACCATATGGAACTCCTACCATTCTAAAAGAACTAGTATGAATGAGACAACCCTCTTGTTGGTGTACTAACACCAACCGGCTCTCCCAAACTTAGATTATGTTTCTACAGTTGTCTTTCCCTAGTTGTGCCTCTCAAGTCAGGTAGCACTTGCTTGGGCCTTTCGGTTACCAGAACTAGAGAGAACAACAACTTTTTAGAGCAACTGATATTCTAAAGTATGTATTTTGAGTAGCCCCCTGTACCGTTCTATTTATAGTAGAGGGTAGGGTCAGGGTTCCTAGTCTGTTCGGGAGTAGAAGAATCTAAAAATTCCATGAATAGTTTGTATTGTGGTAGGAGAACTGGTTGGTTCACAAGTGAACCGGTCAGTTGGGAGTATGATTTGATCTGTTCACCCAGTGAACTAGTTGTTTCAGCTCACAAACTTGCCTGCAATTGACTTTCCTCAATCATTTCTAATTAATACAAAGATTAATCCTTATTCTACTTGAATCGAACAAGTGAAAGGTGAAAGTTTTCCTTGAATTAGGCAAATGCTTATTTCCTCAATTGGTAGGAAAGTGAGCTTCTCGGTTCACCAAGTGAATCGGTCAGTTGGCTCACACCAGTGGATCGTCTCACAAGGGTGAACCGGTCAGTTGGCAGTCCTGACATTACCAATGCAATCTCCAATTGACTTGACACTCTAAACAACTAGTTCAACACTTGAACTAGATAGTTCTAAGTCCAGTCAATCAATTGTATGCTTAATTGAGTACCTAAACACCTTTAGTCTCAATCTAAACATCATTCATGGAAAATATCCTCTTCCAAGGGTATCCTATGTGTGTGACCCTACATGTTTCCATTTACGTTGGCAGTGAATGTTCATAACAACTTAGGACGTCAGAAGCAATGAGAAGAATCTAGCAACTCATCATTTCTACCCAAGTAACTCAGAAAGTTGGAGAACAACTTCAACCTACAATCTGCGATTAGTGTTATAATGACCGTATAGTTCCTTTATCATTGACATCCAAATTGAACTCGAGTCATGGAACATCATCCTCTGAAACATTCAATCCATGTTCCTTTACCTAGAGAAGATTGTCTAAGATGCATGTGAATTCACATATCATATATTAAATAACATCAATATAGCCATACAATTCTCATTCTTTCTTATCAAGGGGCCCTAGATATCATACTCCTTGTAGGAGGGACAAATCCCATATCTATCACTCACAGTCAAGTCCCCATGTGTCAAAGTCACCCAATCATCACTGTTATAACAACCCATGTTTTAGGACTACATTTTATGATGTCAAAGTGTACCTAATCACATGTGATGAGTGTTGTGATTTTAGGTATAAGAACCACTATCAGTATGAGAGACGATTGTGACTACCATTCCATGGTATCCATGTATCACTCTCACAGTGGGTCTGTCCGATATACTGTTCTCTAACATATATTTGTGTGCTTGACTTGATATCACATATCATGAGTAATGATACTCTATCATCAGTCAACACACACTCTAGTCTTATGTATTACTGTTGTCTATTTTTCTTCCACATTAATATCCGACTAGGGACATAACAAGAATGTATGTACTCTTATTACATCACTACTACATTTTTGGCCAATAACATCACAGTTGAAAGCATCACTTTTACTAGAAAAATTGACCTAATAGTCTATTGCATCATTTCTTATAAAAAAATGAAGCTATAAGTCATTAGGGAAAAATTTGGGTACCGGTTGAGGTACAGGGTTAGTTTTACTAAAGCTAATCGATGCTACAAAAGACCCACAAAATCTAATTTTTTGCTGAAACACATAAACATAACATCGATTTTATTAGAAAACTAACCCAACATGTTTCCCACGGTGAAAATTGGATCCATTTTTCCTTGTGCCTCCATAACATGTCGAGTAATAGGGTCATTTTTTCCAATTAGCTGATCTAATAGTGTACAAAAAAATTTCAGGCACCGCTTACCTCTGTTGGGTCATTTTTTTGCACACAACTGACCTAGTAGGTTCTGACCTCTAGGGTCAATTTTTGTGTAATAACTGACCTTGTAATAGAGAGTAATGGCATCAGTTTGACACTTACATACCTCAGGGTCAGTTACATCTATTGGGTTAGTTTCTCTAGTACAACTGACCTTATTGACCTCTAGGGTCAATTTTTTAAGTATAACCGACCTTACAGACCTCAGGGTCAGTTACATCTATTGGGTCAATTTTTCTATTATAACTGACCTTATTGACCTCTAGGGTTAATTTTTTAAGTATAACCAACCTTACAGACCTCATGATCAGTTGCAATGGTCAGTTACCACTATTGCGTCAGTTTTCCAGTACAACCGACCTTATAGACCTCTAGGGTTGATTTTTTTATGTTTAACTAACCTTACAGTTCTCAGGGTCAGTTTCAAGGGTCAGTTGCATCTATTGGGTTGGTTTCCCCTACATAATCGATCGTATAGGTGACCTATAGGGTCGATTTTCCATACATAACCGACTTAGTAGCTGCTGACCTCTAGGGTCAGTTTTTATGGATTAACCGACCGTGCAAATAGATAGTTCGTGCACCAGTTTGACTCTAGGGTCAATTTACCCTACATAACCGACCGTATAGGTCATACAAGTTATTCGAGGTCATTCCCTAAGTAGAATTACTCCAATCGAGAGCTCCCACTGCTGCTACCAAGCCCTCACGATGCTGCTGCTAGAACCCCAGTTACCGCTGTCGTGCCCGAGCCTAAGGAAGAGGCAAACCACTAGAGAGAAGAGTCAACATCGTGTCAGAGAGAAGAGTTGCCGTCACAGAGAGCCCCCAAAGAAGCTCGAACATCATCGTCAAAGGGTTGTTCTCGATTCTTGTCCTAGAAGGTAAGATTTTCTCTATTACTTTTGCCCTAAAATCATCTCCGGTGTGAGCGAGCATTACTACTGAGAAGCTATATCTATCTAGGAATGTATGTAGTGGCGATGAGGAGCATTGCTGCGGTGGTAGTGCCTTGGGCATGGTTTTTCCTATGGCTGGGGCAGCGGCAGTTGTGTCAGGTTACTGGGTAGGCGGGGTGGGAGATGGGGTCAGAGATGGCCCTCCAAGGAGTCCTCTGGCCAAAGACTACTAAGGAGGTTGGGACGTCAGGGTGTCTAACTTCCTTACAGTGTTAATAGCCCCTTGTGGAATCCAGAGACCAACGATGGGTCATTGATGCTTGTTCAGGGCATTGGTGGCCATGGAGGCGCCTTAATCCTTTCTACTCAATTTCATGTTAACACATGTTATACATCAAAACATACCATATATCTCGTAAGTATATGTATATAACTAATTCAGATAAACCTAGACATGAAATCTTGAATACTCATATTCATGAAAGGTGAGGTCTCTGGCTCCCTTGAGACTTCAAAACATCCTTACTATTTTATATATACATGTCTTCTATATTATGTTATTCATATGATTAGTGTTATTGAAGAACTATTAGGGTAATGGGAAATAAACATACACCAATATATATTTCAGTGTAGTTGCACATTGTGAGTTGTTTTCTTCTATATCTCCAGCTAGTTCTCACAAGCTCTACTTTTTGTGATAAGATTATTCCTCTGTTCATGGCTATTCTTTGGCATGCCCTTCAGTTTATATTTGTCAAGAGAACCTAATTGATTCTTTAATTCAGTACATATAATGAATCTTTATCTATGGATGTACTCTTGGTTTGCCCATACTATTCACGATAGTCATCCTCTTTCTCTATGAAGCTCTGGTGCTCAAAGGTCATCCTTTTTCTCTTTGCCACCTACGCGCCTTCCAGTGCCCACGGTCTTCTCTCATTTTCATCTCGGTGGCTCAGGTCAGTTACATTGTTTTTCCATTTTATTTGACTAGTTACCCAACCAATAATAAAAACATGTATTTTTCATATCTACATTTTATTATCAATCACATATGTAATCATTTTATACATTCTAGAAATATGAAAGTAGACATGTGTAGTCCCAGATTGACACTTTAGGGTTTATAGATGAGATCATCGATGCCTGATGTTTAACTTAATATATAAATATGACAATAATATATTTATATATTAACTTAGAAACACATTCAAAATTTACTCACTAGGAGTAAATTTTGGATAGGTCCCGGTATGGGACTATTTTTGGATATTTAATCTCACTTAGAATATAAGTGTATTTTTATGTTTAGTTTTGAAGAAAATTTTAGTAGTATTTCCTCATTTGTTCTCTAGGTACATATGTTGATGGTTATTTGCCATTTACATCGATGTACTTGGAGAACTTAGGGGAAATGCTACTAAAATTTTCTTGAAAAATAAACATACATTATACAGTTACTAGTGAGATTAAATATTGCAAAATGGGATAGGTGGTACACTTTAGTATAAAAGTTATTAACTTCCTATCAATAAAAACTTACAACTTATAGCATCAATATTAAATTCTTAGTTTTCTAATTAATGTTAATGTGATTTTGAAAATGGATTGAAGTTGGATGTCTATCAAGAACCATTGCAGTCCAGAGTTTGCCAAAGGTCTTGATGAATTGATCAGGTTTGCTGAGGAACATAGGAAACTACCTACAGATAGGTTCTATTGTCCATGTAGAAATTGTGGTAACAGTCCAATGGGAATGGAGGCAACGATAAGAGTTTCACTTAATTGTTATCTTTATTAAAGGAAATTCTTCCTGAAGGCAACGAGCTTCCAATTTCAACATATCAAGTAAACAAAATAATGTGCCCAATGGGAATGGAGGCTAAGAAGATTCATGCATGTCCAAATGATTGTGTGTTATTTCAGAAGGACTATAGTAATTGGATAAATTGTCTAAAATGTGGTGCGTCACGGTATAAGACCACAAATTTAAGTAAGGCTAAGAATGGCTCTCCTGCCAAGGTGATGTGGTATCTACCAATAATACCACAATTTCAATGCTTATTTATTGATACTAAAGATGCATGAAATTTGTCTTGGCATGGGGAGTTAAAGACCAATGATGATGGCATCCTACGGCATGCATCTGATTCACAACAATGGAGGAAAATTGATTTATTATACCCTCAATTTGGTAAAGAAAAAATGAACTTAAGACTTCAACTTTTATAGATGGAATGAATCCTTATGGTACATTAAGCAGCCAACATAGCACTTAGCTTGTTATGATTGTTATATACAATCGTTCTCCTTGGTTTTGTAGGAAAAATAAGTATATCATATTGTCAATATTGATATCATGGCCCAAGTAACCTGAATATGACATTAATGTTTACCTTCAACCTCTAATTGATAACCTAATGAAACTATGGGAAGAAGGTGTTATGACATATGATGCTTCACGTGAACAGATCTTTAGTTTGCATGCTATGTTGTTTTGCATGATTAATTACTTTCTAGCTATGGAAATTTATCTGGGTATAGAATAAAAGGATACAAAGCATGTCCTATTTGTGAGGAAAGTATTGATTCAATCTGATTGAAACATGGTAATAAAATCGTATATCTTGGTCATCATAGATTTCTCCCACAAGTGCATCCTTATCGAAGGCAACACAAAACCTTTAATGGATCAAATGAGGAACGAAGTGCACCTAAACCAATGCCAGGAAATGTTGTATATGACTGGGTGAAAGATATTGTCAATGAATTTGGAAAGCCATAAAGTAGTCATACTCTCACATGTGACAAATCTTTATACAAGAAGAGGTCAATATTTTGGGATCTTCATTATTGGAGATTCTTGTCAATTAGACACTGCATTGATGTCATACGTGTTGAAAACAATGTTTGTGATAGCATCATTGGTATGCTATTGAATATACCAGAAAAGACTGAAGATGACATCAAATCTAGAAAAGATTTAGAATTAATGGTATACGAAAAGAATCATTAGTGGAGATCTAGGGTCGCCGCACATATTTACCGCCATCTTGTTACACTTTGTCAAAGCAGGAGAAAAAGACTTTTAGTGAGTGATTGTATAATATTAAGGTTCCACAAATATACTATTCAAATATTCATAGATTGGTATCAAAGAAGGATCTGAAGTTGATAGATCTCAAATCTCATGATTGTCACACCTTAATGCATTGCATTTTACCTATGGCTATTCGATCTATATTGTTAAAGCATGTAAGGTTTTCAATCACAAGACTCTTTTTCTTCTTCAATGAAATATGCAACAAAGTGATACATCCTAAAACTCTCGATAAATTACAAAAATATGTAATTGTTACCATGCGTCAGCTTGAAATGTACTTTCCTCCTTCATTTTTTGATATCATGGTTCATCTTGTAGTACATATAACAAGGGAGGTGAAGATGTTGGGTCCAATTTTCTTACACTGGTTGTATCCATTTGAACACTACATGAGTTTTTTAAAGGTGATGTTCATAATCCTTATCATCCTGAAGGAAGTATTATTGAGGGTTGTGTCTAGGGAGGTAATGGACTTTTGTAAAGATTTTTTGAATTGCAATGAAACTTCTAACAATTTAAAAAATTCCCATCACATTGAATCTTATTGTGGCAAAGGAACTCTGGGAGAACGAGTGAAAGCAATTAGTTGTGAGTTGTGGGAACAAGCACATTTCTATATTTTACACAACATTGATGAAGTTGGTAGCTACATCACATAACACAATGATCTTATCAAGAGAAATCATCCTCGATCTAGTTCAATATGGCTTGCAAGAGAGCATAATCAAACATTTATTTGGTTGTTTGAAGAGAAAGTCTTTAGTTAACTATTTGAATCACCAAATAATGTTACTGAGAACATAAAATGGCACACCTTTAAGCCAAAAATATGTCATGTCATATGAAGGATATTACATAAATGGATTTTCATACTACACAAAGCGTCAAGATGAAAGTAGTGTAGTCCAAAATAGTGGGTTCACTATTCAAGCTTGTTCGTTGTATTTTTCTAGTGCTAAAGATAAAAGACCACGTGAAGCTGAGATGTCATATTATGGTGTCATTGAGGACATATGGGAATGGGACTATAAAAATTTCACAGTTCCTATCTTTAGATGTAATTGGGTTGATAACAACAAAGGATTTTTAGTGGATGATTTGGGTTTCACATTGGTGAATTTTGAAAAGATTAGTGAGAAAGATGAGCCATTCATCATGGCAGACCGAGCAAAATAAGAATTCTCTATTGATGACTTGGAAAATAAAAATTGGTCTGCCGTTGTTCATGGAAAAAGATAGTTTACTATAGAACCTATAAATGAAGAAGAATACTATGAAAAGTATGATGATTCCAGCCAATTCTTAGTTGGTTTGCCAAGTGTAAAGGTTGAAGTTAACACTGATGAACCCTATAAATGTTAAGATCATGCTGAAGGAATTTTACTTGACTAGCAATTCAGCCAATACTAGAGGCATGCATTCTTTAAAATCTACATTTTATTATCATTCAAGCATGTAATCTTTTAAATATACATCATATTACCACTTGTTCTATTATTACTACTTATGTTATTATTTTATCACACATACTTGTAGGTTGTTCTAAAATGACAAGTGAAGATGAACATTCTGAGCATGTGCACCATGAGGATGGTATTCATGATGCTTCTGGTAGTGGGGATGCTAAGAAATATAGAGATCCCACACTGATGTGTAGGATGCAGGAGCTCAGGGCCAAAGGGGAGAACTTGCTAGTAGAGTTTGATGTCACTGGAGCACCTATTGGTAGGGATGGAAAATGGGCGGGTATTAGTAACCCGTACCCATACCCACTATATCCATTTGCATATTGACCCAACCCATACCCTCCCCATTTGAAGAAAATATATAATAGGTAATACCCATACCCACCCAATGGGTAATGGGGACCCATTATAACCCATCATGAGCAACCCCTAGACACTCAATGTGAAAAATTATAAAGAGACACTCCATTATTTTTTTTATCGCACAATTTGCAACATTATTGCCTACATATGAAATATTTGCAAAATAATATTTTCAACTTTGAAAGTCAATATGTATTTTTTTTCAAACATGAAACAATTATACGGAAATCATCATGAAATAATTATAAAAAAATCCTCGAGGATTTTATTCCAATGCATATTTACACATGGCGCAACAAGCAGTAAGGTTGTTATTTAGCATAATTGATACAACTGCATCTTGTTTTATACAGACAAAAAGATAAGCATCTTGCGTGCATGCAAGATCATGGCTTTTTTGTCCACCTTCTCATTGTCAGATTTGTGGTACCAAATAGGATTGGTGATGGCACATTCCTTGCCGCATGAAGCTGCTTCTAAATCTTGTTGAGACCCCATAGACTGGCTGGTAAGGAACCAGAGATACGGTTGGATGACAAGTTGAGTGTCGTGAGTGTGGAGCATGGCCCGACGGTGGAAGGGATCTGCCCTGTGAAGATTTTTCAGCGGGAAGACCTTCAAGAGTGACCTGCATTGGGAGAAGAACCCTTTCGGATGGAACCGACAGCGTGTGCCCATTGAGTTTGATGGTGCGGAGTGACGGAAGGCGGGAAATATCTAGGCTGAACCTGACGGTGAAGTTGTTCGTGACTAAGAGTCGGCAGAGTCGTGTGAGTTGGAGTAGGCCTCTACCGACTCGGCCAGATAGGCTGAGGCCGTGAAAGTCGAGCTCACAGATGGATCAGTTGACCTAACGGAACCTGAGGCTCTGACTTGAGCACTGGTCAGAGGATGAGGAGAAGAGCTCAGACTCAGAGGAGTAACTCGAAGGCTAGGTGAAGCAATGGAGGCATTTCTGCCTAATTATTTCTGGTTAGTGTCTCATTTACGGGACGATCTTGGGCCTCTCAATGAATCTACTTCACGTGATGGTCTTTGTGTGGCGGTGTCACATATAATGCAAAAGGAGATCAAGTTGTCACCGAAGATCGTGATGGGAGAGAGGGGCATGAGTCATCTTCCAATGGTCACGATTCAGAGAGGGGCAGAGCCAACGATCTGCCGCATAGGGGACAAAGTGAAGACGATAGGGGCATGGTGTATTGGCGAGAAATGGGTCCTAATGGGGGATCCACTGAAACTTTTCTCACTCCCGGGATCCCCATTTGATCCCCATTACATGGATCAGACCCACCATACCCATCGCTTATTGGATTTAGCTACATTGGGTTAGTTGGGTTATTGGGTTAGTCGGGATATTTTCCATCTCTACCTATTGGGGAACATGCCAGTGCTTTCAAGCATTACGTATGGGCGACTATGTGTAGTAAGGTGGCAATAGATGTAGAAAATTGGCATGATGTTGATATTGACTTAAAAGACCTTCTATGGAAAGATATATCTATGAGTTTTGATTCTAATTTAGTTTTCTTTGAAAGACATATCCCTATTGAAATAACATTATTTCTTTTGTATGTATAGGGTGTTTTTCATCTAAATGAAAAAGATCACAAGAGAAGAGTGCTACAATGTTGTGGTATATGATGGAGGGCTTTTAAGACCTATCTCAAAAGGGATTATATATATAATCCTAATCAAAAGAAGAAAGCATGTGAGCAGTATGTTTTTATAAATCTTCAGGTGTGGAAAATATTTTTTGCATCTAGGAAGTCAGATGAGTTTTTTGTAATAAATACTATGATCTATTGTATGAATCTTTTTATATAATTAATATATATGTGTTTGATCTAAATTACAATACCTCATTTGAAATGATTTGGCTATTCCCGAGGCCTAATAGGAAAGGTGGGCCAAAAATGTGGGTGACCATCACTTTGGGCCCAGTGATTATGCCTTCCGTCGCCAACTATAAGAGAAGCAACTCTCTTCTGGAGAAGAGTCTAGTACAACTCAAGTTGAGCCTACACCGTGACACTTGCTTTGGATTGATGCTGGAAAAAATTGAGCAGGTGAAATTTCCAACCCTGTGACTAAGGAGTTGGCACAAAAAATGGTAAGTAAAGAGTAACTCCCACAAACTTTGATTATTTATATCTAATTGATTGTGATTTAATATTTTTATTAACTATGAATAGATTGATCTCCTTGATCAAAGGAAGGATAGTTCATCCCTAGTGGTGTTAGGTCATTAGGAGTTGGCGTAGGATTCAAGTCTTATTTTGGCCCTTCACAAAAATCTAAAAGAGGTCATACAGGAGGTCTTACACAAGAGGAAGTTGAAGCATTAGTGACACAAAAAAAAAAATAACGACTTCATTTCAGCCTAGTCAACCTTCTTAACCTATTCAAACTATGTATCTCTCAGATGATGAGGTACAAGCCCATGTTCCAATTGTAGAAGGTCGTCAGAGCACTCCCAATGAACCACCACAACAATCTACAACAACTTTGTTTTATATGTTGATTAGTATGATATATAGTTGTAGTAGTTATTTGGTTTCAGTTCTAGGTTGGTATGAACTTATGTTATTTCAATTCTAGGTTGGTATGAACTGCAAACTTGTAGTGGAGGTTCCATAATATAATATTGTGACAGCGAGCAAGGTATACAACCTTGGTGGTACATTGCATTGCCAACAAATTACCGATGACATTTTTCATGTGTACATCCATCTTGTGTAATGATGGAATGAGGGACAAACCACTACCCATACATAATCTTGAATATAGTACAGTTGAAGGATCATAAGGTGCTATGTTGGGGTGGCCTAGGCACTTGGTTCTCAATGACAAGGAATACCTAAATTCTATCATATTTTTCCTATTTGACTACATATATGAACTCGTGTGAGATAACTATGTAATTTAATTAATAGGTTTGCAAACTAAAAAGTCAGAATCCTACTAATCGTCCTCCTATGCCCAAGCCATCTGTCATTCCAGAATCCACATTCGATGAGTTGGTAAGTAAATGTAAATGTTTGTGTCGATACTTAGCCAACCAAAGATTGGGATCAAATATGTTGGTCAATTTAAAAGAAGATGTAACTGGGAGGGTCTTTGAGAATTGTATTTTTCTTGAAGATATAATAGAGTTGTTCCGATAGGATTGGGTAAATACTTCGATATTAGAAGTATGGATATGGTAAGGATCCATAAATATAGAAATTTCTAATACACATTTAACAAATTGCTATATATGAAATCATTACAAATGTTTTGCATCCACTTATATACTAAGGCCATAAACATTGAAATAAAGAATGTTGGATATTTAGTTCCTTCAGTCACTAGTCAGGTGGAAACACATATTGAGGATGTAAATGACTACTTCTCTATTGCATTCAAATATTTTGGTAGTGTGGGAAAGGAAATTATTCTAATTCCTGTTAATGTCCGATAAGTTTTATTATTCAATATAATTTTAATAAAGACTAAATTTCTTTATTTTAATGTTTGTTTTGTTCTTACTCATATCTAGAAATTGGGAATTAGTGGTGGTCGTCCAAAAATTGATGACTCTTTATTATCTTGATCTAATGGGAAAAATAAGAAAGGGCCACAAACTAAAATTGCCAACTATAGAGTAAGCATAAATTTAGTCTCTACCACATCAATTGTTATGCTTCAACATTATATCTCTATTCAGAATTTCTACTTTGCCAACTATCTTAATCATATAATGAATAGGGGTATAAAGTCTTTTCATGAAGGTGGAGGATGAATACCCACAAAATTAAAGACATTGAGTTTGAACAATGTCAAGGTAGCTACTTTGATGACTTAGTCCTATGTACAACTCTTTAGTAATGTATTAATGTCAACTCTTATAGTCTTATCTCAACTCTATTTATAGTAGTTTACTAACATTACGTATAATTCCTTATTTGTAGTGCCCTATACAAAATAATGATTGGGCTTGTGGCCACTATGTTATGAAATATATGCAAACTATTATCAAAGGAGCATCACATGACATTCAAACTGTAGATCAGGTAATAAAGAATAACATCATAAATTTCCAAGTGAGTTGTTGTCATTTTATAAAATATTAGTGTGACGTACCTGGATTTTGATTTCTCCAAACCCTATTGGGAATGAGATGTCAGAATCCGAAAACATCATCCAATCATATCAGAAAGCGATGCGGAAGCATAATACGCATACATGAACATACAACCATAACATTTCTCAACATTCAACATGTATATTTACACAATATGAATTATTACACAATGATTTACAATTACATATTGAATGAAGATTCTACAGTCTAAGAACATGTATGCTAAACAAGGATCTACACAATAGATACAACCTGTTCAACTTGCTCACATCTTGTACTTTTCTCCCATGCTATCTCTGAACCTAAAACATATGTGAAACAACAAATCAACACACAAGGTGTTGTGTACATGGGCAGAAAGATACATATATTTATGGCTTTCATAATTTTGAAAAAGATTTGCAGAAGGAAAGAAAATCATAGAAAGCACTTCTTTATTAAGTGAAATACGCCAATTTAAGTCATTTTCCTAGATGAATTGCATTATCAAGGTGGACTAGTACCAAAACATAAATATTGGGCCCATCCCCATGTACCAAGTACTCTAGGGAAACTCCCCATACACCGTGTGCTCTAGGGAGGTGTACTAGCCAACATTAATCCATTCCCTCATAAGGGGGATAATGAGCACCTTAAATAACTACAAAGCATCTAATTATCATTTATGTTTACAAGTGATAAAACATCGAATACTATATAGTGCTACTACATCCAATATTTGCAATTAGAAGAGATCATACATACATATCATGATTTCAAGAAAGAAAACCATAGTCATATACATAAATAAAACCCACGTACATCAGTTTAGATATTCCTCACATATCCATGATCATCTAGATAATCTGGTCATAACATGGTTAATAACAAAATCATATACTAGCATCAGATTCTTATCATCTTAACCCTAGTCGTGTTCATTTTAGTGTTTACTTAGATCATTATGTTATTCTCATCATTACTTGTATTCTTACCTTATATTTATCTTACTGATGTCATTTTCTAGATTACAGTTCATCAACTGGATATACTCATGTGTCACATTATTATGTGGACATATTTAACATTATGTCACTTTCATTAACCATTTAGGGTTACATCACATGTATTAAGGGTGCTCTTCATATAACATGAATTATGTTCATCATTATGATATCATAATTAAAACTGAGGTTTCATATACTGATATGAGCTTACTCTGTGAATTTCATCATTTATTGAGCATGTGTGCATTTATTGCATTTTATTTAGGGTTAAAAGCCCTAATTAGCCATATGGAGTAAATTACATGATTTCGTGCATCATCATCATAATCAATGACATCCAATGGATTATAAGCATGAAATATGATTTATAGGTATTTTCTCATAATTTTAGGGAATCGTTTGATATTTATTATCCATCATAGGAGCATTTCACATATTACATGATATCACTATTATGCATGCATCAAAAGCAAGATATTATGCTTCTATACTATTCTACTCATTTTTCTGAGAATTTCGGTACCTTATATGTATTTTTCTGATGCTCGAGCTAATTACTAGGAATTATGCAAGATCTGAGAATTACTGTAAATAATTACCTTGAATGTCGAATAGGCGGGCGCCACGTGTCCACCTTTGCGTGTGCGAGTCTTTTATTGGGCCATCTGGTTCTCGGCCAGGGGCTGAACCCGGCCCGCCTTTTCCCCCTTTTCCAGATCGCGAAGCCTCTGTTTCCTCTGTGAAACAGAGTTTGCCTCAAGCCACTGCCGTCCGTGAGATCTAGGGATCTCGACGCTGCCGCTTGGTCCAGCTCCAGAAATGGCTTGCAGGTATCGAGGAGGATCCGGCAGGCTCCTGAGACTCTGGGTGGAGGTGCTCCATTGGAACTCACGGCCATGGCTTCACGGCGTGGGGTGCTTAGAGCCTAGAGCTGCTGAACTCACTGACGTCGCCGCCCATGGCCGCCGCAGGTGGAGGATCTTATCTGCAATTCAGGTGACCACCTACTTGGAGCCGCAACAGAGAGCTCAGAGATAAGGAAAGGATGAGTCTTGGGTATGGAAATAGTGGCCTTCTCTGAAGCTTGGCTCCTCCTCCAGTGGCCCCTACTTCAGCGCTGATGTTGGTCCAGGGTAGCAGCAGAGCATAGCAGCAGGAAGGGGGCATCAGCGCTGGAGGTGTCCCCTTTACTACTCCATAATGCATAGCCGCCTGATGTTCTCAACAACTCATGGGAGGCATTTGGCCATGGCGGGGTGTTCTGGGTTCTTCTCCCAACCCCCAGCTCATCATGTCGCCATAAGGAGATCAACTCAAACGCACTTGGTCCTTCTTCTAGCATCACAAAAAATTGTCGTCCTGAGTTTAGGGAAACTCCCTAACCCACTATCAGTCGTCTCCAGTGGCTCTCACTGCAAGCATCATGGAGAGAGAATGGAATGGTTGGGTTATGTATCTCGTCGAATTCTTAGCTATCGGCAATATATGAGAGGTTGTTGGGTAGTTCTGGTCTTACGGATCTAGTGGAGTGATTCCAAGCTCTAGAAAATATCTCCATGAAATCATTGTATATCAGTTCTCCAATGTCATCACCTGCTCCCTATTTCTCAGATCTGAAAAACTTGCTAGACCAGTGTGGGGTGTATTATGGACTAGGTGATTGAGGTTGGGTGGATCGGCATGATGTTCTGTTGCTCTTTCCAAATTTGTCGGAGGTTGAAGACGTTACTTAGCTGTCTGATCCTCCCTACTGGTGGATGAGATCAGGCCACCTCGATAGGTTGTGGGAGTGCCTAAGCAAAGGGAGTTGACCAGCGTGACATCAAAATCTCACAGATACTAAATCATATAACTAAAAGACTAAGGTTCCACCACATATATTTCATTAATGTCCTCAACATCAAATGCATACATATTTTTATAGAAATCTCCAAACGTTCTCAAATTTTAAACATTGGCTTATAACATCATAGTGTAGCTTCGAACAAAGTTTGAGTCACTAAATCAATTACTTGGCCATGCAAATAAGTTCCCTAACAACCTTATAGATGGGTGCCTAAAATCTGAATTAAACTCAATGAATAATAAGATCTTGGTTCAATGGATTCCAACAATATGAGTTATGATGTTGCATACCCGAAGGCTTACCAATTTACCACTCAAGATCATCGTGACTACTAAATAGGAATATTAGCCTCAAGAAACCCAAATCATTTAACCAAACGCATTCATCATATTTGGACAAATTAATGTTGTAATCATCAATTGGGCATCTAGTTCACTTTTTGAGTGAGAAGAGTCATTAATTGGATAACCAATTCCTCTATTTGGTATCAATCCTCTAGATGACACACATGGTCTTAAAATACTATATTGGTTATCAAAACCCTAAAACCTAGGTTATCACATTCACCCCATCTTATATGGAATTTCGTCCTCAAAATTCAACTAGTCTCATTCTTAAGCTAATATCAACGAGTTTTATGCCTCTAGGCCACCACTTCTATGTGCCAAGAGTGTCATTACTCTAGATTCATCCTAAGTTGTCTTGTTATAATATTTAAGCATGTAGGGTGTGCCCACCCCATCTTATATAGGTTGAAGCATCATTTTTTTTTGGAATTGTAGAATCACTTAGTGTCTTAGTCATCACATGACATTATTACATTTTAGTATTTACATCCTCATAGTCACTTAAGGATAAGGATTTTATTCATACATATGAATTTAAGATGGTATGATTCAAGGTTCAATCTTTCACTCCACTAACGCATGTAAGGTGATATCAAGCATCATTTACTAGAATGTTGGCACTTAACATCACTAGTCTAGGTTTATGATCAACATCATATCATAATTTCATCATGTGAGAGGGTCTTAGTTAACATGCTTGAATATTACGTTTCCACCTCATGGTGTAGTTAATTCTCAACTATAAGCTTGGATTTAGAAGGATTAAGGTTAAGAACTATATTGTCATGCATATATATCATCCAAAGGGACCTTTGTGTCAAGATCATGCTTTCATAACTTATATCTTTCATGTATGATAGAATGGGAATGAGAATATACTAGGCCGATCTTATCATGATTTCAAACTTGGATATTACATGTATGATATAGGAAAGGAAATAGAAATTATTAGGCCATGCTTACACGAGTGACTCCTCATATATAAATCATCCATATAGCTCGAGTGAGGTTTCTAGTATCATATATTAAGAAAGAGAAGTGGAAGGAACAACATTTATGAGTATCTTATGCACTAGGCATTTTACACTCAGAACTAGAGTTTATATATCACCTCACTTGCAGCTAATGATGAGATTCATAAACATATGTCACCCAAGCTAGGACCTAACTCAATCATAAGGATTGACTCTCTCATTATGAGTCTTCTACCCATAATTTATTTTACCCAACTCTCACATCTAGAATTTAGATCAAATATATGAATCATACATAAGGACTCAACTCATCTACTCAGGAGTAACCCAATTTAGGACACATCATTTCACATATATCTCATAATTTTCATATATTGTAGGGTAGGTCCTATGACCCTCTCCTTGTGGGTCTCACTCTCTCTGGAGTTCACCACATATCTTTTCCTAACACTAAGGTTCTCCTTTGTAAAAGAGCTTGAGTCTCATGCGTATTCAACTTTATCTTAAGCTTAGATCATCTTAAGTAAGAAACGGGAATATATTTTCATCATCGAGACTTAACTTAGAATCTTCAAAATTAGATTCAACTCGTATACAACTTAGATCCATATAAAACAACTTATGTCATTAGAGGTAGAACTTAGATAAGATCATCCATGCTTATACTAACTATCATTCTATCATCTACTCTATTTATCACATATCTTGATAAGGCTCTAGACATCTAATCTAGACTACTCTCTCTTCTAGACTGATGTCACTCCTTTTCACTTAGGTTACATGAACACTAAGTACTCTCCAGTGTGAGGGACACATTTTCATATTTACATATAGGTAACAAAATATTATATAGTTTTTCTCCGAGAAAAGGCGTCAGAGAAAACTTTCGAGGTGCGAGCCAATTGGGAAACAAAACCAAACTAGTAAACTCGAGTGTCCCACACACAATAGATAGTCTAGTGCCATGTCACCTAGTGAAATGGTGAGAACAAAGTGTAGACTAGTGTAGCTACCCAATACATATGAGCTCTATATGGAAAGGGTTTCAGACACTTGTTTAAACCTAGTTCTCGAACGTCTGGGTTCTAACGTCGAGGCTAGGTCAAACCTTATTCCTTTAGCACAACTTACTAAGTTTCTAGGGTTTTAAGTGAAAAGTAAAACTTAGTTTTATGTTTCACGGTGAGCAATGGTCAGGTGTAGCTATTGTTCATGCTCTGATACCAACTGTGACGTCCCCAGATTTTGATTTCTCCAAACCATATTGGGAATGAGATGTCAGAATCTGAAAACATCATCCAATCATATCAGAAAGCGATGCGGAAGCATAATACGCATACATGAACATACAACCATAACATTTCTCAACATTCAACATGTATATTTATACAATATGAATTATTACACAATGATTTACAATTACATATTGAATGAAGATTCTATAGTCTAAGAACATGTATGCTAAACTAGGATCTACACAATAGGTACAACCTGTTCAACTTGCTCACATCCTGTACTTTTCTCCCATGCTATCTCTGAACCTAAAACATATGTGAAACAACAAATCAACACACAAGGTGTTGTGTACATGGGCAGAAAGATACATATATTTATGGCTTTCATAATTTTGAAAAAGATTTGTAGAAGGAAAGAAAATCATAGAAACCACTTCTTTATTAAGTGAAATATGCCAAATTAAGTCATTTTCCTAGATGAATTGCATTATCAAGGTGGACTAGTACCAAAACATAAATATTGGGCCCATCCCCGTGTACCAAGTACTCTAGGGAAACTCCCCGTAGACCGTGTGCTCTAGGGAGGTGTACTAGCCAACATTAATCCATTCCCTCGTAAGGGGGATAATGAACACCTTAAATAACTACAAAGCATCTAATTATCATTTATGTTTACAAGTGATAAAACATCGAATACTATATAGTGCTACTACATCCAATATTTGCAATTAGAAGAGAGCATACATACATATCATGATTTCAAACAAGAAAACCATAGTCATATACTTATATAAAACCCACATACCACAGTTCAGATATTCCTCACATATCCATGATCATCTAGATAATCTGGTCATAACCTGGTTAATAACAAAATCATATACTAGCATCAGATTCTGATCATCTTAACCCTAGTCATGTTCATTTTAGGGTTTACTTAGATCATTATGTTATTCTCATCATTACTTGTATTCTTACTTTAAATTTATCTTACTGATGTCATTTTCCAGATTATAGTCCATCAATTGGATATACTCATGTGTCACATTATTATGTGGACATATTTAACATTATGTCACTTTCATTAACCATATTAGGGTTACATCACATGTATTAAGGGTGCTCTTCATATAACATGAATTATGTTCATCATTATAATATCATAATTAAAACTGAGGTTTCATATATTGATATGAGCTTACTCTGTGAATTTCATCATTTATTGAGCATGTGTGCATTTATTGCATTTTATTTAGGGTTAAAAGCCCTAATTAGCCATATGGAGTAAATTACATGATTTCGTGCATCATCATCATAATCAATGACATCCAATGGATTATAATCATGAAATATGATTTACAGGTATTTTCTCATAATTTTAGGGAATCGTTTGATATTTATTATCCATCATAGGAGCATTTCACATCTTACATGATATCACTGTCATTAATGCATTAAAAGCAAGATATTATGCTTCTATACTGTTCTACTCATTTTTCTGAGAATTTCGGTACCTTATATGTATTTTTCTGATGCTCGAGCTAATTACTAGGAATTATGCAAGATCTGAGAATTAGTGTAAATAATTACCTTGAATGGCGAATAGGCGGGCGCCACGTGTCCACCTTTGGGTGTGCGAGTCTTTTATTGGGCCATCTGGTTCTTGGCCAGGGGCTGAACCCGGCCCACCTTTTCCCCCTTTCCCAGATCGTGAAGCCTCTGTTTCCTTTGTGAAACAGAGTCCGCCTCAAGCCACCGCCGTCCGTGAGATCTAGGGATCTCGACGCTGCCACTTGGTCCAGCTCCAGAAATGGCTTGCAGGTGTTGAGGAGGATCCGGCAGGCTCCCGAGACTCTGGGTGGTGGTGCTCCATTAGAAATCATGGCCAGGGCTTCACGGCGTGGGGTGCTTGGAGCCTAGAGCTGTTGAACTCACCGGCGTCGCCGCCCATGGCCGCCGTAGGTGGAGGATCTTATCTGCAATTCAGGTGACCACCTACTTGGAGCCGCAACAGAGATCTCAGAGACAAGGAAAGGATGAGTCTTGGTGCCGGAGACGGTGGCCTTCTCTGAAGCTTGGCTCCTCCTCCAGTGGCCCCTACTTCAGTGATGATGATGGTCAGGGTAGCAGCAGGAAGGGGGCATCAGCGCTAGAGGTGTCCCCTTAGCTACTCCATAAAGCATAGCCGCCTGATGTTCTCAACAACTCGTGGGAGGCATTTGGCCATGGCGGGGTGTTCTGGGTTCTTCTCCCAACCCCCAGCTCATCCTGCCGCCATAAGGAGATCAGGCCAAACACACTTGGTCCTTCTTTTAGCATCACAAAAAATTGTCGTCCTGGGTTTAGCGAAACTCCCTAACCCACTATCAGTCGTCTCTAGTGGCTCTCACTGCAAGCATCATGGAGAGAGAAGGTAGTGGTTGGGTTATGTATCTCGTCGAATTCTTAGCTATCGGCAACATATGAGAGGTTGTTGGGTAGTTCTGGTCTTACGGATCTAGTGGAGTGATTCCAAGCTCTAGAAAATATCTCCATGAAATCATTGTATATTAGTTCTCCGATGTCATCACCTGCTCCCTATTTCTTGGATCTGAAAAACTTGCTAGACCAGTGTGGGGTGTATTATGGACTAGGTGATTGAGGTTGGGTGGATCGGCATGATGTTCTGTTGCTCTTTCCAAATTTGTCGGAGGTTGAAGACGTTACTTAGCCGTCTGATCCTCCCTACTGGTGGATGAGATCAGGCCACCTCGATAGGCTGTGGGCACGCCTAAGTAAAGGGAGTAGACCAGCGTGACATCAAAATCTCACAGATACTAAATCATATAACTAAAAGACTAAGGTTCCACCACATATATTTCGTTAATGTCCTCAACTTCAAATGCATACATCTTTTTATAGAAATCTCCAAATGTTCTCAAATTTTAAACGTAGGCTTAAAACATCATAGTGTAGCTTCAAAAAAAGTTTGAGGCACTAAATCCATTACTTGGCCATGTAAATAAGTTCCCTAATAACCTTATAGATGGGTGCCTAAAATCTGAATTCAACTCAATGAATAATAAGATCTTGGTTCAATGGAGTCCAACAATATGAGTTATGATTTTGCATACCCGCAGGCTTATCAATTTACCACTCAAGATCATCGTGACTACTAAATAGGAATCTTGGCCTCAAGATACCCAAATCATTTAACCAAACTCATTCATCATATTTGGACAAATTAATGTTGTAATAATCAATTGGGCATCTAGTTCACTTTTTGAGTGAGAAGAGTCATTAATTGGATAACCAATTCCTCTATTTGGTATCAATCCTCTAGATGGCACACATGGTCTTAAAATACTATATTGGTTATCAAAACCCTAAAACCTAGGTTATCACAATTAGCATGTGCATTTTTGTTGCAGATCTTTACAACTCATCCTTACACGCCTGAGGATTTAAATAAATTCTGAGAAGAGTGGTCAGAAGATTTTCTAAATGAAGTCACTATGGCATTGGACTGAATGCATATCTTTGCTTCATTTATGTAGTTTAAAACTCTTATTTTCAAATTTACTTTTGTATATAACATGAATTTTAATATAATCTCAGACTTGCTTAATGCAAATCTATTATTTTGTGAATGTTATGATGTGTTATTCATATGAATATGTCTCAATTGAATATTTTGAATTGTTTTTGTTATGAATGTGTATGGTTTGAAAAATTGATATCAATTCAAATAGGATTGAACATAAAAGCTAGCAAGTGAATTTAGAATGAATTTCAAGCTTGCATCTTTGCATTTGCATGTCTTCTTTCTATTGGAGGTTTTGATCTTTAATAAATTAGAATTCTATTATGCAGGTTCTTGTTGTACAGATCTTTCTATAAAAATATTATACACTACAGGGTCAGTTTTTTATAATAACCAACCTTGTAAACCTATAGGGTCGGTTTTTTTGGTATGACCGACCTTACAGACCTCAAGGTCAGTTGCAAGGGTCAGTTACATCTATTGGGTCAGTTTTTCTAGTACAACTGACCATATAGACCTCTAGGGTTGTTTTTTATTATAATTGACCATACATACCTCACGGTCAGTTGCAAGGGTTAGTTACATCTACTGGGTCATTATAGGGTCTGTTTATTTGGTATAAACGACCTTAAAGACCTCTAGGGTTAGTTTTTTTAGTATAACCTACCTTATAGACCTCAGTGTCAGTTGCAAGGGTTAGTTATATCTATTGGGTTGGTTTTTCAATGATAAATGGCCTTATAGACCTCTAGGGTTAGTATTTTTATGTATAATCGACCTTACATCCTCAAGTTTAGTTGCAAGAGTCAGTTACATCTATTGGGTCAATTTTTCTATTATAACCGACCTTATAGACCTCATGGTCAGTTTCAAGGGTCAGTTTTTTTGCGATCAGTTTTTTTTAGGGTCGGTTTTATTTGATACAAGTGATGCAGTAGTATAACTATTTCCTCGAGTTTTTGTTTGTGCCAACCCGACACTACTATCTAAGGTTGATTTTGTTTGGTTAAAAACCTGACCCTATAGATCTATTTCTATAGTGTCGGTCATAAAGTGACACCATAGGCTAGAAAAAACCGACCCTATAGACCATTACTGTACAAGTGCATATGGTCTCATTGTTCAGGTCCTCAACTTGAAGACATATGTCATCACGTAACATCATTACTTAGACATATATCATGTATGTCTCATCATCTCATGAGTGAGACCAACATAATAGACAGAATTACCTTTATCATTATCAAATCAAGTATCATATGCCTCATTGCAATCATCATATGATTAGATCTCTGGGCATACTTTACCAACACTTTGTTGTCAAATTGGGAATAAAAGTAATATCCTTTGGTCTCCTTAGGATATTGAACAAATTACATTTATCAAATCTTGGGCCAAGCTTTTTAGGAAACATTTTCTTGACTTAAGATTTGCAACCCCAAATCTTCATAAAAGACATGTTGAGACGCTTTCCATACCATATCTCATTTGGTGTCTTTTTAACTGATTTAGATGGTACTCGATTTGGTGTATTCACAGTGGTTTCTAGAGCATACACCCAAAAGATAGTTGGAATCTCAACTAAACTCATCATAGATCACATCATATCTAGTAATGTGCTATTCCTACTTTCTGATACACCATTATGCTTAGGTGTTCCAGGTGGAGTCCACTGGGATACAATGCCATGGGCTCTAAGAAGGTCCTCAAACTCTTGGTTTAAGTATTCTCCACCTCGGTCAGAATGAAGTGCCTTAATATTTTTACCAAGTTAGTTCTATACTTCATTCATAAACTCCCTGAACCTTTCAAGATCTTCTTACTTATGTTTCATTAAGTAAACATATCCATACCTACTGAAGTCATCAGTGAAGGTAATGAAGTACTGATACCCACCTCTAGCGATTGTTCTATAAGGTCCACATACATCAATATGCATGAGTCCTAATAGATCACTAGCCCTCTCATTATTACCAGTAAAAGGGGTCTTATCCATCTTTCCCAATAAATAATATTCGCATGTCTCTAATGATTCAAAATCAAAAGAGTCCAGATAACCATCTTTATGGAGTCTAGATTGGCGATTCTCATTTATGTTCTCTAGACGACAATGCCAAAGGTATGTTTTGTTTGAGTCATTGATTTTTTCCTTTTAGTATTCATGTTATATACTCATGTCTCTAGATCTATCAATTATAGACTATAAAATATTGGGGCACTTACATAAAAGATTCCATCTTTACTAATAGAACATCTTCAATTCTTTATAAGAAATTTGAATATTTTCTTGTCCAAACAAGATACAAATATGATGTTCCTAGTAATGATAGGTACATAGTAATAATTCTCTAACTCTATCACAAGCCCACTTGGTAGAGATAACTCATAGGTTCCAACTGCACTGGCCACAACTCTTGCGCCATTAGTTACACGTAGTTCAACCTCACCTTTCTCTAAAGAACTACTTCTCTTCAGATCCTTAACATTTGAGAAAATGTGAGATCCACATCTGGTATCAAGTACCCATGATGAAGAGGTAGTGAAGTTAATCTCAATAATGTATACCCCTGAAGTGGAGATCTCTATCCCTTGCTTCAACTTCATGGGTTCCATTATCCTTCTCATTACTTTGAGTGTAGAAGATTTGGACTTTAGCTTTGCCACAAAATGCTTTTGAATTTTCCTTTGTCCTTGGACTCAACTCCGTTGATCTCCATCTTCATTTGTTCTTCAAAAGTTATCAAGATGTCACGCAACTCTGACAGCGGTCCAGTCATATTGCTCAAGTGATAACACTCAATGAATCGACTGTATGATTTAGGCAATGATTGCAACATCATATCAATGGGAAACTCTTGACCCAAAGGAAATCCCAGTTTCTCAAGATGCTCCATATGCCTAATCATATTAAGAAGATGTAGCTCTACTAGATCTCCCTTTGTCAGTTTGCACTCAAATAGAACCTTAGAGACATTATACCTTTCATGCTTGTCATGCTCTTTATGCAACTCATCATCCATACCACCAAGCATAAGGTTCTTGATGTTCACAACATCATTGGCATTCTTCAAATAAGCATCCATGTCAGTCTTAGGAGAATTTGGAGTGGATATTGGCTCTGGTATTCTAAGATCATGCAGAACACTTCTCAAGGCCCTAAACTAGTTATGGAAATAAATTTCATTTAAGTTGTCTAAACATAATGATTTGTTTCCCATTTGATTCTACAAGATATAAAATTTGCATTTGTCAAAAATTCTTTTGATTTGATTTGATTTGAAAATTTTGACGATATAATTAGGTCTTTAATTATTATCACTCCCACTATTTTATTCAAATTGATAACCCTCAATATCAATTTGAAATATTACAACATACAATATTCTAGTGGGCTAAGATCCAAAACAATTCAGTCAATACCCAACCAACGCTCACACTCATGACTAATTGTTAAGATAGGCAACAATTGTCAATTGCATCATATGCAATTCTAGAATAGATGGTATGCACAACTCCTTGCCATAATCATCTACATGCTTCTGGGCATAGACTCTCTAAGAATCATCAGTTAAGACCGACCCAATAGCCAACACAATAATAATGCACACCACTTGGTGGGCCCACATTGTTATCATCACCCTTCAACGAGATAAATGACGTACCACGCATGGGGTGCCCATGCTTGGTAGATCAAGCTTTTCATGTATGTTGCTAATGGAAAGCATCTAAACTTAATATTTTATTTGAGGCAGTTTGTATTTATAAGTATATACATATACTTTATCCAATCACCACATATATAAAATGTATCATATACATGTTATATCCTACAAAAAAAACATGCAATAAATGGAAGTGATGGTTATGGTCAGTCCTAATGTAATCCCTTGGAGCCTCAAGGATTTATGGTCATCTAGGTCTACATCACATGCATAAACATGTTGTAGATGAAGATCTGTACATGCAAATCTCATTTGATCGGTTCAACCCTTGAACTGATCGGCTCTCTTCCTGGTTGGTCATGAGGTCATCTCACCAGCCATTTGGTCTGTTTGTCCACCATCGACTGGATCATTCAGCTGATTGGTCAGGCCCACTAGATGAACAATCTAACTTGTCCACTATGTCTTCCAAGGTCATTCAGTCAGTTGAAACATCATCGGGATGCCTTCATCTTTGTCATAATATGAAAGTAAACTTCCTACTTTTACATTATTATGGGAAACCTAGAGTTACATTCAAGGGGAGCAATGGTTGGAGAGAATTAACTTTACATTGGAAGATGTGATAGAGGCTCAATATGCATATTGAGATAAATGAATAAACCAACCATATACAATCATGCACAGATAGGGGTTATTGTCCACAACCATGCTACACATCCACCATCAAAACCATTTTAGGGAGACATGTGTAAATTATATATATATATATAGTTTGAGATTTGACAAGATATTATTCACAATGCATGCAATAATAGAATGACAAAACCAAAATCTAATCATATCAATTATCCTATAATATAATAAATTGATGTTGGCTCCGTTACCACTATTGGGAAATATGGTACAGAGTAGGTTGTAGAATTTAAAATTTTATTACTATATTCCCCATAAACAGTAGATCGTGTCAATAACTATAATGTAGGAAGGATGGTTTGTGGGATATACCTAGTCTTGGAGCAAGTCTAGCAACAATCCTCATCATTGTAGATGCACAACTCTGAATCCTAGTTTCACTAGGACACGCTTGACTACTGCACCTTCTGGTTTGCACAACAGACAACAGGTATGAACTTCTTCTTCTTCAACAGCTCATCTTGTCACAAATTGTTGGTTGATGTTGTCCTCAATGTAGTAAACAACAACATCCCGCCTCTATGGTAGTCCACAAGGACCGCCTACAACTTTTGTTATCCTACTGGATTGGATAGGAAGGAGCTTTCTCTCTCCATCGGTGTACTAGTCACTGACTTACTCTCCCACAATGACAACTCTCAGTTCTTCTCTCCCATTGCTATCCCTCCCTTGACGGGTGTAACTTACCCGGGCTCTCATGGTTTCTACAACCAAAAAGGACAACAGTTGTCATAGGAACTGATTCTTACCTGTCTATGTTGTGTTCTGGGAAGCTCCAATGCCCCTCTATATATATTCGAGGCTAGGTTCAAGGTTCCCAATTGCTATCCAATGCGGGATTAATGTGCGGGAGTGGAAAGAATCAGAAGAACTCAAACTTTTACAACAATTCTAGAAATTTCACAACTTGCGACAACCGAAATGGCTATTTGGCTGAGCTAGATGGTCATCTCACACTGTGAGATGACCATTTTGTAGTTTTCAGATGTGTACAAATTTGGCAAATGAATTCTTATCAATGTTAGACATTGGTTTCCTTGTTCAACAAGTATTTCTCAAGAGAAATGAATTGGGAACTGACAAGAACCTTCCCCAAACAAGAAGGACCACTTGGCCCATAAGAGACGTCCATCTCGATTCACCCAGACATTCGTCTGGTGACCCGAGTTGAGATTGTTTGGCTGGGTCGATTTGTTCCATTTCCAATTTCAATTCACAACAAGGCTTGACACCCAGACGCCCATCTCAACTCTTGAGACAGTCTTTTAGCACTTCCAGACGGCTATCTCAACACTTGAGATGGGTGTTTGGTAGTTCTATCAGCCTATTTGTTGCTTGAATCAAATGTCTAAACAATTTAGCACCTATTTCAACTATCATTGGAGATATGAACTCATCTTCTAGGTTAAGACCTATGTGTGTGATCTTATAGGTCCCATATTACATTGGTAGTGAATGTCCATAACAACTTATGGCATCACAAGAAAAAAGTGGTGCCTAGTTGCACATCATTGCTACACAAGTAAATAGAAAAGTTGGGGAATAACTTCAACCTACAATCTATGTATGGTGTTGCAATGTTTTTATAGTTCCTTTGCAACTGATGTCTAGATTGAACTAGAGGCATGGAACAATCACCCTCATTATTATTCAATCTTATTTCTTTAACCAAGAGCAGACCGTCTGAGATATATATGAGCTCAATATCACATATTAACTCTCATGTGCATGGCCTTTCTTTTCTCTGTCTTGCTTATCAAGAGGCCTAGAACATCACACTCCAATAGGAGGGACAAATCCCATGTATATCACTCATAGTCAATCCCCATGTGTTAAAGCTACCCAATTATCATTGTTATAACAACCCATGCTTTAGGATTGTGTTTGATGATGTCAAATTGTACCCAACGACATGTGTTGAGTGTATTGATTTTAGTTCTGAGAAACACAAACACCACCATCACTGTGAGAGTTGACTATGACTTCCATGATAATAGCTTCCATGTGTCAGTCTCACGATCCGATACGCTATTCTCAAACATGTATATGTGTGATTGGTTTGATATCACCATATCATGACCATTGATACTCAGTCATCAACCAACTCACACTCCAATCTTATGTGTTATTACTGTCTATCAACCTTCCACAATAACAATCGATCACAGACATAATGGAAATGTAAATATGTACTCTTAACATTAGTATGATCTCATTTCTTACAAGTCACGTACTTGAAGACATACATCATTGACTAATATTATTCTCTAGACATTTATAATGTTTCATCATTATCTCAATACTGAATTAAACACAATAAATTGGAAGCTTGCCTTTTATCAATAATCAAATAGTTTTTACATGATATGGCATGACAATCATCACATGATTGGCTCTATAGGCATATAGCCAACAAATTTCACATAAGCCAATCAATGATTGTTGAATATTTATGTACATGTAATTTTTGGATGAACCCACGTACCAATATAGAAACATGTTGACTGTGTTTTATTTGTTGATGTTTTGAGTAGTTGATACACATGATACGAGGGCATGAAGATAAATATGAAATCTATTGAAGATATTAAAGAAATGCCCGGGAGGATTATCTAGATAGTTTGGTATTTATTCCCATATGTCTAAGTTCATTTCTTTTGAAAAATTAATGTAACTCCTTAGAGGAGTATCATTTTATATTCTATACAAAATTCAAGCTCATTAGCAAAAATTATTGATTGTGAGTTATTGTTTGCTAAATATAGATCATGGAGTTTTAGGTAATGGCTCTTCACTTAAAGGTCCTTTCTTAATAGGATGATACTCAATAGTGGGGATCATTGCAACACTCCTCTAGAATATTGATTTCTTTTGTCTATCTACATCTCATTTAGTGTTAAGAATTCTTTTATTCTCCTATAAGCTAAAATAATACAAAGTTCACGATTAAGTAGTTACATAATGATGCAATCATTACTAGATATGTTGATGTATAACAAATTAGATGTGCCCTACAACTGAGGTTTTCATTGAGTGTCCCGTTCCTATAAATTTTTTACCTAATGGGTCTAAACCATAAATAGTTAGTGTGCTTGGGATGATCACAAACAATTTGCAATGTATATTGTTGAATAAAGAACATGACAAAAAGATTAAAACTCTAGGTGAATAAAGGTAATACATACGTCAAGTAATGAAAATTTACCTAACATTGAAAGGATCCAAAATCATGTCCTCTCAAGTAGTAGTAAATACTAAAATAAACCATAGAAATAATAAAATGTAGCTTCTTGTTCTCTCTCTAATCTTCTAAACAATGATAGAACCAAAAATGCCACATTGACTAACTATATGATGCGATGATTTTGAGTCGCATTTATAGACTTGTTTTACTCGCGTTTTATGTGTTTATTGGTCACTTTGGTGGTTAATATTGCATAATTCACTTACTTTAGTCTATGATCCTTCTCAGTGTCAAATCTCTCTTATTTTATTGTTTTGAGCATAAATGATTACAATAATAGGTTTTATCTCGGCTTACGTGGCTTTGTTTTGTAATTTTAGGAAAAACACATATCTGTTGTTGTCGATACCATCGACAGCAGTCGATACTATCGACACAGCCACAGGCAGGCAGCCGCAAGGAGCACAGAGTCGATACCATCGACAGGGAAGTCGATGGTAGCGACATTCCATCAGGTTGCTGGCGACCAGTCATTCGATACTATCGACATGTGTAGCTTCATCGACGGAAAATGGATAAAACTGACGCCTAAGGGTGTCGATACCATTGACTCGCGTCGATGGTATCGAGTTAGCATCAGGCGCAATGAAGAAAAGAAAGAAGGCTTGCCGATATCGTGAGGGGTCGATACCAGCGACTCACGTCGATGGTATCGACACCGTCAGATCAAACTTTGTTTCAGATCGGCTCTAATCCAATGGTTGTGATATTTTTGTGACCTAACTCGGTGATTATACCTAATGACGGTGGCCAAGAGCCATCTATCATGTCATTATCCACTGCACACATCCCGAGAAGGTGTGGAGAGAAGAACGGAGCCCAGGAGCACGCCCCAGCCATTCCGGAAGCTGAAGAAGATGTTTTCCACCGCCGAAAGGCTGTAGATCATGCATTCCACGCCGAGGAACGCTTGGATCTTCTCCGTTCAGGGGTTTCATTACTTATTCACATTTTTCTCCATGTTTCCCCTTTCTTCAACCATGTCTTGCTCTAAAATGAACATGCAGGGCTAATCCCCTTTATCTTTAGGACTTGGAGTAGCCCGGGGAAGCATTGTATGACATTTTTATCATAGTAATTCATCATTTATCTCTTAAATCCGTGGTATGATTTCATTTTCTCAATTATATTGTTATGCTTGATCACCATAATGATAATCTAATGCCTTTAATTGCTTTGAAAGAAGATTTAACGGTTGAAAAGAGACGAAATGCACATTAGTTAACAAATCCCTTGAACAAGGTGATGTAAGGTGAATGGTGGAAACCCAGAGGTCGATTCTAATGAACCTAGTTTAGGGTATAGGTTACTACGACGGTGGAACCGACCTGGACTTAGGTAGTGAATTGTACCACGACAGTGGACAATTCTGACTACAGGACACTACCCAGATTGAGAGATGAACCTGAGTAACTATATGGAAATTCATACAATGAAAATCCACGGTGAAACCGCAATCCTAAAGATCTCCATTTGAATTGATTAAACTAAACATTTAATTGATTCCTTTGTTGTATTTTATTTTCTTTTATTTCACAACAACTCTCATAACCTTTTTATTGGTCTAGCTGATTGTGAGTAGTTAGTAGTAGTCTACCGATAATTTTAGTGTCCCTGAGTTCGACTCGGGCCTCACAAGGGCTTGTACTACATTGATGTGTACACTTGCGTTATACGCACGGTAAAATTGTGTCATGTTTTTGGTGTCATTGTCGGGGACAAGGCAATTGTCAGCACTACGAGTGTTGCAAGCGGCCACTCTAGGCCACAATTTTTTTTATTATTATCATTTTTTTTAAATTCATAGTTTATCTTTCATATTTTGCAATCGTCTAACACGGTACTGAACTAAAATTATCATTTAGCAGGTACTAGTGCATGGTGAGGACGCGTAGCACCAACTACACGCAACAATCACCAGAGGTTCCACTGCCGGGACCAGACGACGAGGAGAACAACAATCAAGACCAACCAGACGAAATAGATTCTGATTCGGAAACAGAAGAGATGGCATAAGAACAGATGATATGGGAGAAGATAAAAGCTTCTTCCTCATCTGCATCAAAGGGGCCAATCAAAAAGCAAGCAGTCAATATTCCAACTTATAAGATTGATCCAGCATTAATAAATTTGGTCAAATCAAATGCTTTTCACAGGCTTAAAAATGAAGATCCGGTGACTCATATAAGCCAATTTGTGGAAAACTGTGACATGATTAAAATTGACAGGTTTCCACAAAAGACGCTTTACCTGAAGTTGTTCCCCAGCTCTCTGGCAGGTAATGCGCGTGAATGGTTGCATAATCTTGACGATGAATATGTGGAATCATGGAACCACATGGTTGAAGTGTTCTTTGAAAGATTCTTCCCACCCGAGAAGACAAATGATCTGATCAGAAAAATTCACAACTTCAGTCAGAAGGCAGGTGAAACCTACTCTGAGACTTGGGAACGTTTCCAAATAATGTTGAGGAGGTGCCCACATCATGGGCTTGACAAGGAAAAACATGTCAAGATTTTCTATTTTTCTCTTTCTGAGCATGATAGAAGAAACCTGGATTCAACAAGATCGGGTTTCTTCTTGAACAACAGTGGCACTAGGTGTTGGGAGATTTTGAAGAATATGCCAAAGAAGCAGTCTTGGGGTGATAGGGATGCACCAGAACAAGTGAAAGTCGCAAGTGAGTCAAGGGCCATTAAGGAGCTGAATGATAAATTAGACCTTCTAGCCAAGAAATTGCTTGCCAAAGAAGATGCAGAATCTGATGAGGAAGACCAGGTCAAATTTATGCAACAATAGGGCTACAGAAACAATGATTATGCTTGGAGGAAGGATAGAAAATTCTCATGGAAAGTTCCAAACAACTTCCTACAAGATCCAAATGCAAATCCACACTCAATGGCAGAAGATAAAAGCACCGCGTTGCTTAGTCAAGTGGTGCAGCAAAATCAGGAGATGGTGAGCATGTTTAGTAAGCAGCTGCAGTCTCAGGGTGAGATCTTGACTATATTTGGGCAGACATTGCAAAGCCATGGAGTGCAGATGAGGGCATTAGAGATGACTGTGACCCAAATTTCCAATGAAGTGGCGGCCTTAAATCTTACAAATCAACAAAGACAGGTTGGGAATGCAGATGTTGTTCAAGGACATCATCAAGTAAAGTACATATCTATGATTACTGAGGTAGAGCCCCCTGTGGTGGAGGTCTAGGATAAAAGCAAAATGATTTTTGATACGGAGGCTACACCGAAAATATCATATCCTCGTAGTCATTATGGACTACCAGGCGGATATGTCCCATTCACAAAAACCCGCCAAGAGCCCATCACAGTCGCGCCCGCACTTAGGCAAGAAGAGAAGGTGAAGGCCATGCGTCATGGTGAAGCTACATTCACTGCGAGAGAGGAGTCGCCACAAGTTACACCTATTGTAAATGATGTACCAAAGTCTACGCCAGAGGGTGACATTGAAGCCAGCTTAGGGGAGGAGACCCTGAAAAGCCCATATGTGCCACCTCATAAGCGTCTAAATGAGGCAGTTTTGTCTTTTCCAGACAGCTCGAGGCCGAAGAAAGAGCATCGACACTACAGGAAGTTCTTGGAGATGTTCAGGAAACTCCATATCAATATTCCGTGAGTGGAAATGATAGAGAAGATTCCAGCTTATGGAAGATTTATCAAAGAAATCATCACCAAGAAAAGGCGGATCAAAGACACAAATGTTTGTTGAGTGAATGAGATGGTGAGATCAATTATCCATGGGAGTTTACCACAAAATAGGAGAGATCCAGGAGGTTTCTACATCCCATGTTCCTTAGGCGGTCAACATTTTCCACAAGCACAGTGTGACTCAGAGGCCAGCATTAATGTTATGCCACTGTCCACGTTTCAAAAGCTTGGGTTGAAGAAATTAAAGAAATCTGCTGCGACTATTGAGTTGGCGGATGGGTCCATTATTAAGCCATACAGAGTGTGTGAGGATGTACTTGTCAAAGTAGACAAGTTTATCTTTCCGGTGGATTTCATTGTTATGGATATGCCGCAACTCAAGGGTTGTGAAATGCTCTTAGGAAGGCTGTTTCAAGCGAAGGCTGATGTTGTCACTGTCATTGGGAGAGGTACTTTTACATTGGGGATTGGCCAGGATCGAGTTGAGTTCAAACTGCCGAGTGATCCCCAAGGAACACTCTCGGAAGCCCCAAGATGAGGATCTTGATTTTGACTAGCCTAAGATGTTAAATAAGGGTGCTTGTTGGGAGGCAACCCAACCATTGGTAGTGTCGTTTAGTTTCTTTTACATTTGTAAGTTAGTTTGATTCGATTTTGTTTTTAGTGTAAAAAAGATACCTTGATCATTTGTTCAATGTGCAGGACTGAGGCAGGGTCGATACTATCGACCCTTGTGTCGATGGTATCGACATGGGCATAGTTAGGCGGCGGCAAAAATCTCTTTGAGTCGATACTATCGACGGCCTTGTCGATGGTATTGACCTACCATCAGTGGCGCTGAAGAAATAGCTAGAACGGGGTCAATAGTATCTACATGGCTGTCGATACTCGCGAGATCCCTGAAGACATTCAGACGAAATTTGGCTCAGTGAAGTCGATACCATCAACGGGCTTGTCGATGGTATCGACCCGGTTACAGGCAAAATGTGGCGGCCGGGCCTCGCGAGGGTGTTTGCCCTAAGAAGAGTCGATACTATTGACTTGCGTCGATAGTATCGACGCGACACGTCACTAATCCGCGACAAGGAATCAACAGTGATTGCTACATCAAGAGAATCAATATGTGGGATGGGTCGATACCATCGAACCACATCGATGGTATCGACGCATCATCGATCGATCTGGGCCCCCACATCAGGCCATCGACAACTGTCAATACTAGCGGAAGACTGGATTGTGATACATGTGTCGATACTATCGACCCGGGTCGATGGTATCGACGGGTGCACAGCAGCGCCGGCCGTGGTTATAAAAGAGAGGGATGGTTGTCATATGACGTCACACCTTCAGAGCCTTTGCCCTCCACTTGTGTCGTGCGTCTTGTTGTGCGTCTGGAGCCCGACAACGAGCATCCGAATAGCGCGATCTTCCCCAAGCCTTCACCAAGCGGAGATTGTCTTCTCCGACCTTCACCAAGCTCCATCTTCTATTCCTTCTTTCTCGGCGACGATGGTGCGTATAGCCGGTGCATCTTCTTCACAAGCGGATCCTATGGAGATCCCCAAGTTCATTCCTCCACCCACTTCATCTATTACTCATCCGAGGATTGTCCATCCTTCCACAGAGGTTCGAAAGGTCTACAAGGAACTAATGAAGAGGAAGATAGAGCTGACCCACTACGTCGATCGGGACATGGTTCGTTACCTTGGGTTCAAGCCCAATCTTGCCTACGTTCTCAAGGGGCAGGCAAGGCATACGGGCAGGAGGCCCGATGAGATGGAATTCCACGTCGACGGCCAGCCATTCTTTGGTGAATGGCCGACGTACAAGGAGCTAGTAGCAGAGTTCATGGCATCGCTGGACATATGTGTCGTGCCAAACGACGTCATCGCCACTGATCAAGAATGGATCAAGGGCCGCGTTTCTTTCCGGTTGTACAACAATGATTACACTCTCACCCTCAGGCAGTTCAATTCCATCTACAACTGGAATCATGGGAGAGACTAGTATCGGAGGCCAGATAACTGGACGAACTATGATGCTATTTTCACTGAGCTGGTGACTGCGCCTCCCGGCAAATCCGTGAGCTACCATAACGCTGCAGTCGCTGACTTCGAGCATCCATTTGTGCGGATTCTGCACCGCATGCTCTGCACCACACTTTTTGGTCGCGGTGATCTATCTCTTAGTAAATTTCAAGAGATGGATTTGTTCTTCCTGCACAAATTGTTGAAGCGTGAGGAGTGCAATTGGGGCATGTTCTTCTTGACGCGCGTGGTGGCCGTGAAAAGGAGTATGGGGAAAGCTCCTATCCATTTTGAAGGGCTCATCACCCCGTTGGCCCTCTACCTTGGGTTAGATTTATCCCAGCTCACTCCCCTCTCTAACAAGAGCAAGGTCAACCTCCAGCATCTGCACCGCTCCAACCTCATCCTACTTCGTGATGGCTTGGCATATGCACATTGCCATGTTAATCACGCTTATCAAGAGTGTTCGCTTCCCGACCCCATCTTCAACATTGAGGGTGCTCAGCATTTTCGATGGCCTGTCATCGCCATCGAGGACTCTGATGAAGATGGCGACAATGACGACAATGACAATGACGGCGACGAGCATGAAGAGGAAGAGGAGGCTTTCACCCCTCATCGAGCACGTGTAGCACCCCGGAAGCGTCCACACATGCATCCGAGTGCATCATCTTCTTTGCAGCCTCCGCCACCTCCGCCCTCTCATCAAGGAGAGGATGTCTACTCCATGCAGGAGATGTATACAATGCTGCAAGAGATCCTGCACACCCAACTGCAGCATACAACTTCATACACCGGTATTCAAGATACAAAGAACCGGCTGTTAGATAACCAGAGGGCCATTTTTGAGAATGAGCGCCTCCTCCTCGACAACCAAGAAAACATCCATGACAGGTTGCATCGGATGGAGATGCAGCAGCAGCCCTTCTACGACAATTACTGGAGCCAGAATTATTTTGGGGGATATCCACAACCTCCTCCAATGCCCCAGTACGATCTGAGCTTTCAGGGGCAATACCCATCTTGGGACCCCACGGCTCCGCAGTACCCGCCTCCTCCTAAAGAATGATCAGTATCATTGTTCCACCTTTTAAGGTTGTTTTTTACTATGAGGCCATAGTTGAATTCAAGCTTAGGGGGGAGTTGGAACATCTCTATCCTTTTTTTTCCTAGTTTTTAGTTTTTTATTGCTTTGGTTTTGTCATTTAATTCTCTTAGTTTTTAGTTTGTTTGTCGGATCCACACTCTATCTAGTCTAATTGTTGATGTCTAATGTCTTGTGTCATCTCGTTGCTTGTACACGGGAATCAGGGGCAAATTTGAAAATTTTTAGTGCTTTTGCAAGCTTGTGTTGTTTAACTTTGAGCACATAACTTAAGAAAATGATTGGGTTTATCAACTCTAAAACAGGAAATCACAACTGTACATTCCTTTGATTCATGAAAAGTGGATAGAACTGGTTGTTTGAGCCTAAACTAACCAAATGATAATGAGACCTTAATTTGAAATAAGAGAGAAACCTCTTAATTACTACACAGGTCAGTAAGGAGGGACACATAATATTTTCCAAAGGTTCAGTCAATTAGTCTTGTGATCTATCCACCCCATTGTTTTCATACTCCACCATAAGAACTGGAAGCACATTATGGTTTTCATCTTTTTGATTGCATCACATGTAGATAGGTCTTGCATTGCAACTATTTTCACATATTTATGCATGAAAATGAAAAAAAGATACATTAGTTTCACATGCACATTATCCTTAGGTGTGTGTCATTTAGTTGCATAATTATCATTTTGTAGATGCATTCACATCCTTTGTGCATATAGTACATCATGTATCTTATGTCTTCTGAAACATTAAAGGTGATGAACTTGTTCCATACCTTCCGAATGCTTCAAATGTATAAGTTATGCAGGAAGTGAGCCCGACAAATAATTCATTGTCATCTATGAAAATAAGGGTTTAAAAAAAATATTGAAAAAAAATGAAAAAAAAGAGAATTGAGAAGTAACAAGGAATGAGAGGGAGAAAGGAACATGTTCTCACTTGCATACTAAGAAGAATAAGCACATGGTGTAGTTCTTAGATATTCCATCTCACCTTGAGATGGAATGATAGTGCATGCATCATTCCACCCAAATGTAGGCATTAGGGCATTTTCATTTGCATATGCATCATTTAGGTCATTATTGTTTTTATGCATTTTAAAATCGTATAATGCTTCCATTTCTTCCAAAATCCACCCATTCCATCCACCTGTTGCTCGAATTGGTAGGCCACCGTGATTTTCTCCTCACTCATTAAGACCAGGAGAGATGCATCCATGTAGATGGTAGTTAGGGCGAGTAATGTAGTGTAGGAGATCACAAGATGCACCTAGTCTGGACTGTAGGATTTTATTATGTTAACTGCCTTATGTGATAGTGTTCATCAATTTTGAGGTAGATATCTTTTATGGATGATTATTGTCTCCTTTAGGGTAATTATCATTCCGTGGTTAGTGAGGGCCGGAATGTGAATGTCTGGTGGGGATTATATGGTGCAGTCTGTTGTGATAATCTATTCTTTAGTTGATCCTCGCAATTCTATTCTAGAGTTTTGTTGCTCGAGGATGAGCAATGTTCAAGCTTAGGGGAGTTTGATGTGATGATTTTGAGTCACATTTATAGACTTGTTTTACTCGTGTTTTATGTGTTTATTGGTCACTTAGGTGGTTAATATTGCATAATTCACTTACTTTAGTCTATGATCCTTCTCAGTGTGAAATCTCTCTTATTTTATTGTTTTGAGCATAAATGATTACAATAATAGGTTTTATCTCGACTTATGTGGCTTTGTTTTGTAATTTCAGTAAAAACACATATTTGATGTTGTCGATACCATCGACAACAGTTGATACTATCGACACAGCCACAGGCAGGCAGCCGCAAGGAGCACAGATTCGATACCATCGATAGGGAAGTCGATGGTAGCGACATTCCATCAGGTTGCTGGCGACCAGTCATTCGATACTATCGACCCCAAAGTCGATACTATCGACATGTGTAGCTTCAGTGACGGAAAAGGGATAAAACTGATGCCTAAGGGTGTCGATACCATCGACCTGCGTCGATGGTATCGAGTCAGCATCAGGCGCAATGAAGAAAAGAAAGAAGGTGTGACGTCCCCGGATTTTGGCTTCTCCAAACCCTATTGGGAATGAGAGCCCATAATCCGAAAAACATCATCCAATCATATCAGAAAGAGATGCGGAAGCATAATACACATACATGAACATACAACCATAACATACTCAACATTCACATGTATATTTATACAATATGAATTATTACAAATGATTTACATTTACATATTGAATAAAAATTCTACAGTCTAAGAACATGTATGCTAAACTAGGATCTACACAATAGGTACAACCTGAACAACTTGCTCACATCCTGTACTTTTCCTCCCATGCTATCTCTGAACCTAAAACATACGTGAACAACAAATCAACACACAAGGTGTTGTGTACATGGGCAGAAAGATACATATATTTATGGCTTTCATAATTTTGAAAAAGATTTGCAGAAGGAAAGAAAATCATAGAAAACACTTCTTTATTAAGCGCAATACACCAATTTAAGTCATTTTCCTAGATGAATTGCATTATCAAGGTGGACTAGTACCAAAGCATAAATATTGGGCCCATCCCCGTGTACCAAGTACTCAGGGGAAACTCCCCGTACACCGTGTGCTCTAGGGAGGTGTACTAGCCAACATTAATCCATTCCCTCGTAAGGGGGATAATGAACACCTTAAATAACTACAAAACATCTACTTATCATTTATGTTTATAAGTGATAAAACATTGAGTACTATATAGTGCTACTACATCCAATATTTGCAAATAGAAGAGAGCATACATACATATCATGATTGCAAGCAAGAAAACCATAGTCATATACTTAAATAAAACCCACGTACCTGAGTTCATATATTTCTAATCATTCTTTCTCATCTAGATATCTGGTCATCACCTCTTTCGAGCCAATGAGCATCGGCCATGTTTCCGTGTAGTGGTGTTGCACTTTGTTTGATCCGACCAGTCTTTGCTTTTGAACTCGGTTCAGGTTCTCGCTTCTTCACATCTACACGATCTACCTTCTCCCAGCTCTGTGTGAGAGTCCGGAGGCACAAGCCATCGTCGTGGCTTGGACCTCCGGTGAGAGGTCGATCTCGTGTCATTCTTCTTAATGAGCTTCCATCTCCGCCATCCTCCCTATGAGTGCCTTGCGAAAGAATCCAGGAACCTTGGCAGTAGCATGTGTCCTCTTCTTGTGCCCGTCATCCCTCCTGCAGTCCGACGGGAAACAGAAGGCAGCTGCGGCTATTGGTGTGGTGGTGGAGCTCTGCTTGGAGCATAGGAAGAAGTTGCGGGTGCCGAGCTTGATGAGCTTCTCGTCGGGGTCCAGACTTTTGAGGCTGAACTGCGAGTAGTGCAACTCGTACCACGCTGGATCCGCCGCGGGGAGCAGCAGCCTCCTCCCTTCCTTGGCATAAGCCGCGACGACGGCCTTGATTAGGTCGACGACGGAGAAATCTAGGGAGATGATGACATGCACGGGGCCGAGACTACGTTGGACTGTGACGTTGAGGGGAAGCTTGGCTGGGACCCTGCTTGCTGGTTGAGCCTGCTTAGCAGCGGCAGCAACCATCCATTCTCTCTCGCCTCCGTGGTACAGCGGGAGGTGCGGGGCACTTTCTGAGCAGCAGGATAGAGGAGGCATGGCATTGCGGGAAGACGATGAGGGATTGCAGAGACGGAGGCCTCTGGAGGAGGAGGAAAGCCGAACCGGGTTCGCGGTCGTGGATCATGGGAAAAAAAATAAATGGCGAAGCGAGGTCTGACGCGCCTCGGTTGCGTCCTCTCACGGGTCACTGACGCTGTAGCGGAGGCCGAGAGCTGCAAGGCAGAGCCTGAGGTTGAGCGTCAGGTCAAGTGGTTTGGACTGTTCTATAGATATCTACCTTGCTTAAAAAAAATATCCAATGATCATTCCATTTTTTATCGGATCAAGGTTACACCTCAACTTTGTTCTATTCCGCCATTTCCGGAGGTGAGGGACAACTTGGAAGCTATTCATCCTTCGTGTATCAGCATTCAGAAATGTTCCATACCGCACACTAACCCAATTGGTAGTGTGACTTTAGATTGGCAAAAACTACTTTAACTCTTAGTCCCACTCGTGACCAGCTACAAGCTATGAAGTCATGCACTTATACTCCTTTATTAAATACTCTAAATAAGATCCTTCATATTATCAATAATATCAATAGTAAACCTTGCCGAGGGGGTTGTAGCTCAGGTGGTAGAGGCCCGGGCTCCCCAGAGTAGGGACCCGGGTTCGAAACCCCTCGGTGGTGTTTCTCCAGCCAGCCTTATCTGGTCACGTAGCTCGGCCTCTGCGTGAATTTACACTTCCCCCCCGTTGTGCTGGTAGGCGAGGGGGGACCGGGGGTTTACGCCGTCATCGGGGGTCACAATCACGGCGCTCGTTCGGGGGTGGTTCCCACGATATCAAAAAAAAAAAAGTAAACCTTGACTATCTATATTTAATTGGAGATTCCATCATTAATGTTGGAAAAGGTTTAGCGTCACCAGCATATATGTGAAACCATAGAACCTCATATATGATCTTTGATCACACAAATTCTCAAACCGGTGAATAAAACAATATGTACATCATTATTGAACTTAATTGGTAGCTATCATCATCAATTGAATTTCTTTAAGAATCTTATCCCCAAGATCACATGGAACGCCATTGATTACTAGAAATCATTAAAAGAATCTCAAATATTACACTCTCTAGATTATCATGCTATACATTTAATACAAAACTTTCGTCCATTTTATGTTATTCATAAATTTCAACTTGCCATATATTAAGCACCTATGAATCTCAAAATTGTATCAACATCAAACCTCTAAAATCCAAGGTCATCACATTCACCCTACCTTAAATAGAATTTCATCCTCGAAATTCAACCAAAGCCATGTTAATATTGATATCAAGGAGTCCAACCTCATATAGGCTGCCATTTCTAGGTGATAGGGCAATGTAGATTTGGATATACCCTAAGTTGTCCTTTGAGGATATAAAACAACCTCGGGTGTAACCACCCCACCTCATATATATATTGAAGCATCATTTAATGGCTTAGTCATAACATGAGATTATCATATCTTAGGATTACATCACCCCTAAGGGTACAAGTTTTGTTCATACTTTTAAAGTTTAGGAGGAATTCGTCTATATGCCATGATATTCAGATCACTCAAATCTAACATCATTAACATCTTATAATGATTTCAGCATTAGAGGAGATTTATCTTCATCCTTGATATTAGGATTTTTTTTACATAAGAAGGACTTACGTAACATGCTTGACCATTAGGGTTTCACCCTATGGTGTGGTATTCATACTCAACTTAGAAGCATACATTGAGAAGGATCAAAGTTACGAACTATATTTCTGATCACATATCCTATGTTCCAAAAATATCTTTATATCAAGTTCATGAGTTCAACTTTTTATGCCTTGCATGTATTATGTGAAGGGAAAAGAGAATATACTAAGTTTATCCCATGATCTCATCATCATATCTTTCATGTTTCATATGAAGGGGAAGAGAATATTTTATAGTCAAACTTATCATGATTTCAATCTTGGGTGCTACATGTATGATATAGGGGGAAAAATATAGAATAGGTCAATCTTATACGAGTGACTCCTCATATAAAAATCATCTATATAGCTCAAGTGAGGTTTCTTTCATTATATATTAAGAAATAGAAGAAGAAGAGAGAACATGTATTTTGAGTATCTTTTGCACAAAGCATCATACTCTCATAACTAGAGTTCATATATTACCTCACTTGCAACTAATGATGAGATTCACAAAATATGTCACTCCAGCTAGGACCTAACTCAGCCAAAGGATTGACTTTATCAATTGGGTCATCTACCCATTCTTTTCTTTTACCCAATTCTCACATATAGATTTGAATCATGCATAAGGACTCAACTCAACACTCAAGAGTAATCTAGTGTAGGACATTTTTTAACATATATCTCATATATTGGAGGCTAGGCCCTATGACCTTCTCCTTGTGGGTCTTACTCTCTCTAGAGTTCACCACATATCTCATCCTACCACTAGATATCCTCCTTGTATAAGATCTTGACGCTCATGCAGACTCATCTCTATCTTAACTTAGCTTATCTTAAGTAGGAAAAGGGGATGTACTTTCATCATCACGACTTAGCATAGATCCTCTAAGAGTGGATTCAGCTTATATACAACTCAAATCTAAATGAGAAAACCTATACCATCATAGATCAACTTAGGTAAGATTTTATATACTTATTTCCTTCATCATTCTTTTGTCTATCTATCTATCACATAATCTTATGAGGCTCTAGACTTCTAATCTAGATCTATTCTCTCTTCTAGACTGATGTCACTCCCTTCCACTTAGATTGCATGAGCACCCACTACTCTCCTGTGTGAGGGACACATTTTTATATTTACATATATATAATAAAATATTATATAGTTTTTCTCCTTGAAGACAGACGTCAGAGAAAACTGTCGAGGCTCGAGCCGATCGGAAAACAAAACCAAATCAGTAAAACGAGTGTCCAACACACAGTAGATAGTCTAGTGCCATGTCATCTAGTGAAATGGTGAGAACATGGTGCAGATTAGTGTAGCTACCCAATACATATGAGCTCTATATGTAAAAGGTTTCTCACACTTATCTAAACCTAGTTCTCGAACATCTAGGTTCTAACTTAGAGGCTAAGTGAAACCTTATTCCTATAGAACAACTTACTAACTTTCTAGGGTTTAAGGTGAAAGGTGAAATTTAGTTTTTATGTTTCATGGTGAGCAATTTTCAGGTGTAGCTACTGTTCATGCTCTGATACCAACTGTGACGTCCCCGGATTTTGGCTTCTCCAAATCCTATTGGGAATGAGAGCCCATAATCTGAAAACATCATCCAATCATATCAGAAAGCGATGCGGAAGCATAATACACATACATGAACATACAACCATAACATACTCAACATTCACATGTGTATTTATACAATATGAATTATTACAAATGATTTACATTTACATATTGAATAAAAATTCTACAGTCTAAGAACATCTATGCTAAACTAGGATCTACACAATAGGTACAACCTGAACAACTTGCTCACATCCTGTACTTTTCCTCCCATGCTATCTCTGAACCCAAAACATACGTGAAACAATAAATCAACACACAAGGTGTTGTGTACATGGGCAGAAAGATACATATATTTATGGCTTTCATAATTTTGAAGAAGATTTGCAGAAGGAAACAAAATCATAGAAAACACTTCTTTATTAAGCGCAATACACCAATTTAAGTCATTTTCCTAGATGAATTACATTATCAAGGTGGACTAGTACCAAAACATAAATATTGGGCCCATCCCCGTGTACCAAGTACTCTAGGGAAACTCCTCGTACACCGTGTGCTCTAGGGAGGTGTACTAGCCAACATTAATCCATTCCCACGTAAGGGGGATAACGAACACCTTAAATAACTACAAAACATCTACTTATCATTTATGTTTACAAGTGATAAAACACCGAGTACTATATAGTGCTACTACATCCAATATTTGCAAATAGAAGAGAGCATACATACATATCATGATTGCAAGCAAGAAAACCATAGTCATATACTTAAATAAAACCCACGTACCTGAGTTCAGAGATTTCTAATCATTCTTGCTCATCTAGATATCTGGTCATCACCTCTTTCGAGCCAATGAGCGTCGCCCACATGTTCGTGTAGTGGTGTTGCACTTTGTTTGATCTGACCGGTCTTTGCTTTTGAACCCGGTTCAGGTTCTCGCTTCTTCACATCTACACGATCTGCCTTCTCCCAGCTCTGTGCGAGAGTCTGGCGGCGCAAGCCACCGTCGTGGCTTGGACCTCCGGTGAGAGGTCGATCTCGTGTCATTCTTCTCAATGAGATTCCATCTCTGCCATCCTCCCTATGAGTGCCTTGCGAAAGAATCCAGGAACCTTGGTAGTAGCATGTGTCCTCTTCTTGTGCCCGTCATCCCTCCTGTAGTCCGACGGGAAACAGAAGGCAGCTGCGGCTATTGGCGTGGTAGTGGAGCTCTTCTTGGAGCATAGGAAGAAATTGTGGGAGCCGAGCTTGATGAGCTTCTCGTCGGGGTCCAGACTTTCGAGGCTGAACTGTGAGTAGTGCAACTCGTACCAAGCTGGATCCGCCGCGGGGAGAAACGACCTCCTCCCTTCCTTGGCATAAGCTGTGACGGCGGCCTTAATTAGGTCGGTGACGGAGAAATCTGGGGAGATGATGACGTGCACGGGGCTGAGACTACGCTGGACTGTGATGTTGAGGAGGAGCTTGGCTGGGACCCTGCTTGCTGGTTGAGCCTTCTTAGTAGCGGCATCAACCATACATTCCCTCTCGCCTCCGTGGTACAGCGGGAGGTGTGGGGCACTTTCTGAGCAGCAGGATAGAGGAGGCATGGTTTTGCGGGAAGACGATGAGGGATTGCAGAGACGGAGGCCTCTGGAGGAGGAGGAAATCTGAATTGGGGTCGCGGTCGTGGATCATGGGGAAAAAACTAAATGGCGACGTGAGGTCTGACGCGCCTCGGTTGCGTCCTCTCATGGGTCACCGGCGCTGTAGCGGAGGCCGAGAGCTGCAAGGCAGAGCCTGAGGTTGAGTGTCAGGTCAAGTGGTTTGGACTGTTCCGTAGATCTCTACCTTGCTTAAAAAAATATCCAATGATCATTCCATTTTTTATCGGATCAAGGTTACACCTCAACTCTATTCCATTCCGCCATTTCTGGAGGTGAGGGACGACTTGGAAGCTATTCATCCTTCCTGTATCAGCATTCAAAAATGTTCCATACCACACACTAACCCAATTGGTAGCGTGACTTTAGATTGGCAAAAACTACTTTAACTCTTAGTCTCGCTCGTGACCAGCTACAAGCAATGAAGTCATGCACTTATACTCCTTTATTAAATACTCTAAATAAGATCCTTCATAATATCAATAATATCAATAGTAAACCTTGACTATCTATATTTAATTGGAGATTCCATCATTAATGTTGGAAAAGGTTTAGCGTCACCAGCATATATGTGAAACCATAGAACCTCATATATGATCTTTGATCACACAAATTCTCAAACCGGTGAATAAAAAAATATGTACATCATTATTGAACTTAATTGGTAGCTATCATCATCAATTGAATTTCTTTAAGAATCTTATCCCCAAGATCACATGGAACACCATTGATTACTAGAAATCATTAAAAGAATCTCAAATATTACACTCTCTAGATTATCATGCTATACATTTAATACAAAACTTTCGTCCATTTTATGTTATTCATAAATTTCATCTTGCCATATATTAAGCACCTATGATTCTCAAAATCGTATCAACATCAAACCTCTAAAATCCAGGGTCATCACAGAAGGCTTGCCGATATCGTGAGGGGTCAATACCATCGACCCGCGTTGATGGTATCGACACCGTCAGATCAAAGTTTGTTTCAGATCAGCTCTAATCCAACGACTGTGATATTTTTGCGACCTAACTCGGTGATTATACCTAATGACGGCGGTCAAGAGCCATCTATCACGTCATTAGCCGTTGCACACATCTCGAGAAGGTGTGGAGAGAAGAACGGAGCCCAGAAGCATGCCCCAGCCGTTTCGGAAGCCGAAGAAGACATTTTCCACCGCCGAAAGGTTGTAGATCACGCATTCCACGCCGAGGAATGCTTAGATCTTCTCCGTTCAGGGGTTTCATTACTTATTCATGTTTTTCTCCATGTTTCCCCTTTTTTCAACCATGTCTTTCTCTGAGATGAACATGCGGGGCTAATCCCCTTTATCTTTAGGACCGGGATTAGCCCGGGGAAGCATTGTATGACGTTTTTATCATAGTAATTCATCATTTATCTCTCTAATATGTGGTATGATTTCGTTTTCTCAATTATATTGTTATGTTTGATCACCATAATGATAATCTAATGCCTTTAATTGCTTTGAAAGAAGAATTAACGGTTGAAAAGAGACGAAATCCACATTAATTAACAAATCCCTTCAACAAGGTGATGTAAGGTTAATGGTGGAAACCCAGAGGTCGATTCTAATACACCTAGTTTAGGGTATAGGTTACTACGACGGTGGAACTGACCTAGACTTAGGTAGTGAATTGTACCACGATAGTGGACAATTCTGACTACAGGCCACTACCCGGATTGAGAGATGAACCTTAGTAACTATAAGGAAATTCATACAATGAAAACCCACGGTGAAACCGCAATCCTAAAGATCTCCATTTGAATTGATTAAACTAAACATTTAATCGATTGCTTTGTTTTATTTTATTTTCTTTTATTTCATAACAACTCTCATAACCTTTTTATTGGTCTAGCTGATTGCGAGTAGTTAGTAGTAGTCTACTGATAATTTTAGTGTCCCTGAGTTCGACTCGGGCCTCACAAGGGCCTGTACTACATTGAGGCGTACACTTGCATTATACGCACGATAAAATTGTGTCACTATACATCTTATATTTTTTATATAAGTTATTGTAAGTACATATGTACTGGTTTGATATATATAAAATGATTATATATATATATATATATATATATATATATATATATATATATATATATATATATATATATATATATATATAATGAGGCATTTAGCCATAAGATCTCACCATATCCATATTCTATTATGAAGGTATTTAGCCATTCATACTCAAATAGCTACTTAATATCTTGAAAGAAGATGCTAGTGACATAATCTTTTCCTAAGATGTCCTCTGACAAATGGATTAATATATTTTACCCTTTTCGAATACTATCTAACCATAATAGACATAAGTCCAGACACAGATGGACTAACAAGTCAAATGGCTCTTGTGAAACCATAGGGGGCATTTGGTATTAGAGTATGTTAATATTCTTGTATCAATTGGCATCATATATATATATATATATATTTATTTATTTATATATAAGATAAAATTTACAAAAAGAAATTCAATATATAAACCTTCCCATAGATAACTTTCATTGTGGGCCACCCAATAAAGTCACATTCAGCTTCTCCTAATGTACTATATTCATCATTGGGAATGAACACTGGTGTGTCTTTCATATGGACAAGTTGGGGTGTCACACATACAACATTAGCTGACATTTGAGTACTATGTAGGATCTCATCACCGTGTCACACAACCGTTTCATCAATCTCAACCATTAATGTAGGCTCATAAACTGTAAAATGACACTTCCAAACCACCTAACATTTTATATAATATTACATACACGAGTAACACAAATTAATATATATTGCATTGGAATTATATTAGAAGGAAACTTACATCATTTGGTGGGGAAACTAGAGGGTCCATGGGAGTAATCATGATACCCTTATGTACCTCATCAGAAGAATAATGTACAATCTGGGTAGGTAATTGAGATTGATATGGCTGAAAGGAACTCATTTCTTCTTGTATTCTCTATTTTATGTTTGTTCAAGAATTATCCAATCCTAATGTCAGAGTAGTGGACAAGGACTTCGAGATGTGCTTGACTCTTTTCTACCTGATTGGACTTTTCCATGTGTTGGTGGTGAAATGCACAACACAATTGATACTTGTGCACATTCTTTACATGCCCTTGTTATAGCCTCATGTAGAGTCTATTTAATCTAAGAGATATATACATTAATTATTTAATACCTTGAACCCATCAAACTAATCAGAAGTGTGTATAAAATTACTTAATACCTTGAACTCATTAGATTTCCTCGAATCAAAAAACTACTTCACACATCAGCATAAAGATAGTTGTATTTCTCAGTGGCAGTCTTCTTCTTCTTTTTAGATTAATCTTAAAATTCCTCCACATCCTTCCAAAATTTTGTAAGATATTTTTAAGTTGCAATTTTCATCAAGGTGAAAAATGACCTACACAATTAGTTCTACTATTTTTATAAATAAGGAAAAAATCTTAAAAGAAAATTAATAAACTTAGTATAAATGTATATACGTCACATGTATGTCCTTCCAGGAAAGGTCATTTTTGGCAACATCAACTTTATGATAAGATTCTACTACTATTCTTCTGAAGAAATTACATGTCGCAAACATATGGCTATGGCTTTCATCCTCCCTCTTGCAAAGTACACATTTCTTCTCTACCTGTAAACCCCATCCAGCGAGCCTCAGATGCGGGTGGGGACAAGTTTTTGATGATAGAATCATTGGGTTGATATCCAAGCTGATGGGTATGCTCACTGGTAAACATGAGCGGGCTATAGGTGGTTTATGCCTGACAGGTGTTTGCTATAATGTCTGGGAGGAGAGGAACAATAGAAATCATAGTAGGAATTTTTGTAGAGAAGAAGAGATTGTGGAGAAGGTGGCTTGCACACTTTCAAGATCCCTCAAATGTAGAAAGGGCCTTGCTTCAGGTCTATCTGAGCAAGCCAATAGATACTGGGGTTTTTGTAGATAACAACCCTTTGTATATTTTTTTGTAGTTCGGTCCTGTTCTACAGGTTTCTTTGGCAATATATTTACCTATTTCCAAAAAAAAAAGATTCTACTACTATTGGTAGTTTGTTGCGAGAAGTATCTCCCAAAATAGTGGTTGAAAGCACTATGATTCTCCCTATGGAAACCCACCATGGTAAACAAGAATACTCAAAACTAAAACATCAATTTAGTCACTAATAAAGCATATTACCAAAAACTCATATAACTAAAACCTAGGGAAACTGTGATGGAGTGGACCTTTAGAGTCCTTAATCGTTCAATGACATAAGTGAAATCATAAGGTTGAATAATTTTGAGAGTCACAAGGGTTTTTGGTAAATTTTGAGTGTTGATTGAGGTTGATATCATGACCAAGATCTCTAAATTTATGCCCCGTTGAGGTATTTTATTTGAAAATGATGTGATAATGTATATAATCATGTGTGATATGTAAAGGTTCAATTATAGTTAACTAGGCGTTGAACGATATCTTAGTTTCACACAGATCTTGTGTTGGGTAAGTTGTGTGGCCATTGCTTGTACTTTGGCATGTGATTGGATGATAGAGTTTTGAGTAGAGATGCCAAATATCTGTAGTGAGTGGCCTAACCCAGCCAATCAATAGGATGATCCGATCGATCAGCCTGCCTCTGCACCAAATCTAGTAGTGGACATGGGTAGAGCCACGAGTTGCCCACGATCCCCATGTCAAGGACAAAGGGGCAACATGTGAGGGTAAGTGATCAGTTGCCTGTGAGGGTGATGACTTTGCCTACTTCGTGATCAAAATGGGAGACTAGAGCAGTTCAATCGAGGCACTTTTGTGCTTGTGGGAACCACACATAGGCCGGCATTGAGTAGGAGACATAGTTGCAACAGTAGTCTGGAGGAGCCTCAGTTTTCTCATAGAGCACAGGAAGACACGGCAGTGCCCACAATCTGGGAGATGGGGCGTCGAGTGAAGAGAGTTGTCGAGATGGCAGTTACTTGCTGACACGTTGGTGGCATTCACATAGAGCGATTCAAGATGGAGGCACCCATGGCAGGGTTGAGAACCCACATAGACACACGCGATCCTGGCCGAGAAAGGAAGGAAGAGAGAAGACCGATGATGGAATGAGGATGGACGCAACGGTGTCGACACCGTCGAGCGGAGAACGACGCACACAGGCGTCGGGTTCATGCACAATGGTGCCTAGTTTGTATGATCCATGAACCATGGCAGATAGGGTAGCTGGCGAGCCCTTTGGCCGGCAAACCATGGGCGTAGACCTCTGGTGCTCGTTGAGGAGATCTAAGCAGACTAGAGAAGGGAGGAGGAGAAGTTGAAGGGCACCCTGTGGACTTGAGCGTTATGGCGGTTGGCGTAGAGGAGCTCTGCCGAGTCTAAACCCAGCTGATGACCATTACTGCTCGTCGTGGAGCCACGACAGTGCCTGAGAGAATAGGAGGGGTGTCGCAGGCGGTGGTCGTTTCCCACGAGGCCACACACACGGGTTGCAGGCATCATGTGCCAGAACATGGAGTTCGCGTCGAGTGAGGGAGAGAAAGAGAGGGGAGTGAACTAGTCTGACTCCCAGTCAACCGCTCCAAACTAGGTTCAAGTCCTGAATTAGAAGTCAAAATCAAATAAGGAGTTGCGCCCCACCAGGCCACGTGGTGACGGCCGATTGGCCAGGACAAGGTAATTAATTTGAAAATCCTAGAAATTCTTAGATTTTGTATAAATCATAACAATTAACACGCTTTTCATAAAAATACAAACAAGGTATCAAAATGTTCAGAAAAATGAGAAGAACACATTGGGATGATAATATCAACCTTTTTGTGCTTAAATCACAGTGATATCATGTAAGATGTGTAATGCTTGTTTAAATGATAACAAATATCAAACGATGACATAAAATTATGGAAAAATATCAGTAAGTCCATAACGATGTTTAAAATGCATATGATATGAGTAAACATGGTGTTGATGTATGAAATCATGTAATCTGCTCCATATGGCTAATTAGGGCTAATAACCCTAATTGATATGCAATAAATACATTTATGATCAATAAACGTTGAAATTTACATAACACCATTTTTACAGTAACTTGAAGATAATATGTAAATATGAGATCTGTTTTATACACAAAATCCATGTTATATGAAAATAAACCTTAATACATGTCATGAAACCCTAATTTAGGTTAATTATGTAACCTAAGGTTAATATGTGCACAAAAAGGATATGGAACCTAATATTTAGATAATGAACCATAATCTGGAAAATGACATCAGTAAGATAAATATAAGACAAGAATGCAAGTAATGATGAGAATATCCTAATGAGTTAAGTAAACCCTAAAATGGACATATCTAGGGTTGAGATGATGAGAACCTGATAGTGATATGTATGATCTTGTCTTGATCAGGTTTAACAAAGTTATAGATGACATGAGGAATGTGGTATATATAGTGATATCTCTTTGGAAGGTACGCAATTACCTCTTACTTGGCTTATTATACGATATGCTTGTGTTATATGGTAGTAAATACTTGGCATATGGTATTGGTTGAAATGATTGTTCTTGTATGATATGTTTCTTGAGATTTCCATACTTATTGTTATGAATACATCAAACATAATATATTTGTTCCATTATATGAAAGCACTAACTCTTTGGCAGTGTGCTTGGAAGTGACATAACTCTTTAGTAGTGGTCACATTGTACATATGACCTAACTCTTTGGTAGTGGTCTGACCTAACTTTTTGGTAGTGGTCACTTGTATAGATGATCTAACTCTTTGGTAGTGATCATAAAGGCCGTGATATATAATGGAAAATAAGCTTAAAATATGTGTTCTCTTTTGTTAATGAATATCTTTGTGCAAGTATACACTTTTCTTATATTCTTTTGTTACTGTCAAGTATATTAGTATTATCTTATTGCCAAGATATGATGAGAGGTATATAAAAGACACATAGGCGTACTCAGTACAATATTCTTGAATATTGTGTTGATGTGTACCACATATAATCTTTTATTTAGGTTGTGGTTATACTCTTGAAGATCCAGGATAGTTGAGAGTTATGTGGCGAGCTGATGTACAGGTGGACATGTTGTCTTAAGATCCTATAGTTTAGTGGTAGTACATGTATATGTATAAGTTCGTTGTTCAATATGTAATACCAAATGTTGTAACAATTCATGTTGTAATTATTTATCGAATGGTGAACATATGTTGTGTGTTTTGTTTATTGTTCATGTGCATGTGCTACTGTTGTTTTCTTTTGACTCCCTTGATTTTCTTCTTCTTAGCCTGGTGTGGGTTGTTTAAATTGGGATTCTCTCTAAGGTGAGGGTTTCAATTTGGATGTCACACATCAGATTAAGTTTTAGAAAATTCGAGGATGGCACAGGTGGTATCAGAGCATGAACAATATCAAAGCCTGACATTTGCTCATTATGCAACACAAAACAAAAGAACCTTGAACTTTATAATCTTTTAGGGTTAGATTAGTCATATTTTAGAGACTAGATCCGACCTAGCCTCTAGGTGAGCACCTAAATGTCTGAGAACTAGGTATAGACTGGTGCTTGTTGAGTAGCAAGTCCTTAGATGTCGTTCTTTCCTTGTAGTGCAGCGGTATGGGACATTGCACTATTTGGAAATGACATGCATCAAGGGAAGAGAAACCCTAGTCATATTGTGCATGTTTTCTAGAGTAGCTACACTAGTCTACACATTGTTCTCACCCTTTTTACTAGTTTTCATGACACTGGAATATCTACTATGTGTGGGGCACTCGTTTTCTAGATTTGGTTTTGGATTCCAATCGGATTGAACCTTGACAGTTTTCTCTGACACTTGTTTTATCAGAGAAAAACTATATAATATTTTATTATATATATGTATTACAAAAATGTGTCCCCACACATGTACGAGTAGGAGGTAGTCATGCAACCTAAGTGAAAGTGAATGACATCAGTCTAGAAGAGAGAGTAGTTCTAGATGAGATGTATAGAGCCTTGTTCAAATATATGATAGATGAATAGATGATATAAGTTTTGATGATATGATGTAAGTCTTACATAGATGACATAAGATGGTTAAGATGATCTATGTTTGTTTTCGAGGACTTAAGTTCAGTTTTGAGGATGGAAGATGAGTTTTGATGATGCAAGTAACTAGGCTTTTATGTTAAGACAAGTTGTGAGTCATCATGAGCCTCAAGCTCTTTTACAAAGGAGGACCTCTAGTGTTAGGACCAGTTTTGGGGTTAACTCCCCAGAGAGTGAAACCCATTGGGAGAAGGTCAGAGAACCTAAACTCCAAGATATGAGAATTATGAGATAGGTGATATGATATGTCCTAAACTAGAATACTCCTGAGTGATTGAGTTGAGTCACTTAATGTATGATTCCTATAGTTTCTTGAACCCTAGATGTCCTTGGGAGGACCAAACCCTAGAGACAGAGAGAGGTTGGTTATGTGTGCATGTGAATATGAATATGAGTTCCTGCCATATGGGTGAGGGAGAGAGCCCAAGACCCTGGAGGAGGTAGCTATGTTAGGTTTTGTGAAGTCTCATGCTCAGGTTGGTGGTTTCCCATATAGGAATCTAGTGGTGTATGTAAGAGAGTTTTGGATAAGCATGTTTCATGGGTAAGATCTGTGAAGAGTATGTCATAGCATGTTTTGGTTTGTTCTTATGTGGCTAGAGCTTGTAAGGCTATCACTAGTGCCAATGAGGTAATCTGAGAACCCTAGACCGAGAGGAAAGATAAAGTATATGCATATGAGATACTCATAGAGTTGAGTTAGCTCAGAGAGACTGAGCATGGAACTACCCTCATGGTATGGGTTAGAGGAACCTCTTTTGGCCTAAGTAAAGTTTTGATATACGAGCCACTTGTATAAGTTTGTTTGGCATAATCATGATATTATATATGTAAGCATGTGATCTAATCTCGAGATGCGACATATAGATATGAGATGATGGAAACCTAGAGATGGTTTAATAGACATGAAAGTATAAATGGTTAACCTTATACATGAATAATGATGACAATGTTATATAGTTGGTTAATCTTGTGATAAAATCACTAGTAAATGTTGCAATTTATTATGAGTAATGAAATAAGATCTTATGAATGAAACTTGTTACATGAGGTGCTAATCTTAGTGCTTAATAAATATGAAAAATATAGTTTTATAGCAAGTACAACAAAATGATTATGACACCTTGATATGATCCAGATGAAAAAAAATAGATTAACTTTAGTTAACTCCTTCTGAACATGGTAATATGATGTTGGAATCTTAATGCTTGGGTAAAGGTGAAGATTTTAATCCTAAAATATGAACATGAAATGAACTAAGATTCTAAACCCTTGTTGAGCCTTCTATGAAGTGAGATTTCACCCTAGATGCTTTTGAAACCTCCTAAGAGTGGTTTGGATATGATCATGGAACTTTGTTTTGTGAATGTGTTCCACATAGAATAGTGCCTACATGTGGATGAAGACATGGTAATTTGCCTTGGAGTACGAGTATGGTTGACTTTAGAGGACGAATGTTATTTTAAGATGTATATGATGTGACAAAGTGGTATTTTGGCTTAATTCCGAGGACAAAATTTCTTTTAAGGTGTGTAGGATGTGATGGAGTGGACCTTTGCAGTCCTTAATCGTTCAATGACATAAGTGAAATCATAAGGTTGAATAATTTTGAGAGTCACAAGGGTTTTTGGTAAATTTTAAGTGTTGATTGAGGTTGATATCATGACCAAGATCCCTAAATTTATGCCCCGTTCAGGTATTTTATTTGAAAATGATGTGATAATGTATATAATCATGTGTGATAGGCAAAGGTTCAATTATAGTTAACTAGGCTTTGAACAATATCTTAGTTTCATGCAGATTTGTGTTGGGTAAGCAACGTGGCCATTGCTTGTACTGTGGCATGTGATTGGATGATAGAGTTTTGAGTAGAGATGTCAAGGATCAGTGGCGAGTGGCCTGACCCAGCCAATCAATAGGATGATCTGATCGATCAGCCTGCCTCTGCACCAAGTCTAGTAGTGGACATGGGCAGAGCCATGAGTTCCCACGATCCCCATGTCGAGGAGAAAGGGGCAACATGTGAGGGTAAGTGATCATTTTCCTACGAGGGTGATGACTTTTCCTACTCTGTGATCAAAGCGGGAGACTAGAGCAGTTCAACTGAGGCACTTTTGTTCCTGTAGCAACCTCTCATAGGTCGACGTTGAGTAGGAGACGTAGTTGCAGCAGCAGTCTGGAGGAGCCTCGGTTTGCTCATAGAGCACAGGAAGCCACACTGGCACCCAGAATCTGGGAGATGGGGGCGTCGAGTGAAGAGTGTTGTCAAGATGGCAGTTACTTACTACCACGTCAGTGGCGTTCGAACAGAGTGATCCCAGACAGCGGCACCCAGGGCAGGGTTGAGAACCCACATAGACGCACGCAATCCTGGCCGATAAAGGAAGGAAAAGAGAAGACCAATGACGACATTAGGATGGATGCCACGGTGTTGACGCCGTCGAGCGGAGAACGACGCACGCAGGCGTCGGGTTCAATCACAACGGCACCTAGTTTGCAGGATCTGTGAACCATGGCGGGCAGGGTGGCTGACGAGCCCTTTCAGCTGGCAAACCATGGGCGCAGACCTATGGTGCTCGTTAAGGAGATCTGAGTGGACTATAAAAGGGAGGAGGAGAAGCTGAAGGGCACCCTGCAGACTTGAGCGTTACGGAAGTTGGTGCAGAGGAGCTCCGCCGAGTCTAAACCCAGTTGATGACCACTATTGCTCATCGTGGAGCCACGATGGTGCCTGAGTACATAGGAGAGGGGGGCCGTGGTCAGTGGCCATTTCCCACGAGGCCACACACACGAGCTACAGGCATCGTGCGCTACAACACGGAGTTCACATCGAGTGAGGGCAACAAAGAGAGGGGAGTGAACTGGTCTGACTCCCAGTCAACCGCTCTGAACCAGGTCCAAGTCTTGAATCAGAAGCCAAAATCAAATAAGGAGTCGCGCCCCCACCAGGCCATGTGGAGACAGCCGATTGGCCAGGACAAGGTAATTAACTCAGAAATCCCAGAAATGCTTAAATTTTGTATAAATCATAGGAATTAACATGCTTGTCAAAAAAATACAAACAAGTTATCAAAATGTTTAGAAAAATGAGTAGAACACATTGGGATGATAATATCAGCCTTTTTATGCTTAAATCATAGTGATATCATTTAATATGTGTAATGGTTGTTTAATGGATAACAAATATCAAATGATGATATAAAATTATGGAAAAATATCAGTAAGTCCATAACTATGTTTAAAATGCATATGATATCAGTAAATGGTGTTGATGTATGAAATCATGTAATCTGCTCCATATGTCTAAGTATGGCTAATAACCCTAATTGATATGCAATAAATAATATTTTAAATCAATAAACGTTGAAATTTACATAACACCCTTTTTACAGTAACTGGAAGATAATATGTAAATATGTGATTAGTTTTATACACAAAGTCCATGTTATATGAAAATGAACCTTAATACATGTCATGTAACCCTAATTTAGGTTAATGATATAACCTAAGCTTAATATGTGCACAAAATAGGATATGGAACCTAATGTTTAGATAATGAACCATAATCTGGAAAATAACATCAGTATGATAAATATAAGACAAGAATGCAAGTAACGATGAGAATATCCTAATGAGTTAAGTAAACCCTAAAATGGACATATCTAGGGTTGAGATGATGAGAACCTGATAGTGATATGTATGATCTTGTCTTGATCAGGTTTAACAAACTTATAGATGACATGAGGAATGTGGTATATATAGTGATATCTCTTTAGAAGGTATGCCATTACCTCTTACTTGGCTTATTATACAATATGCTTGTGTTATATGGTAGTAAATACTTAGCATTTGGTATTGGTTGAAATGATTGTTCTTGTATGATATGTTTCTTGAGCTTTCCATACTTATTGTTATGAACACATCAAACATAATATATCTGTTCCATTATATGAAGGCACTAACTCTTTGGCAGTGTGCTTGGAAGTGACCTAACTCTTTGGTAGTGGTCACATTGTACATATGACCTAACTCTTTGGTAGTGGTCACTTGTACAGATGATCTAACTCTTTGGTAGTGATAATAAAGGCCTTGATATATAATGGAAAATAAGCTTAAAATATGTGTTTTCTTTTGTTAATGAATATTTTTGTGCAAGTATATGCTTTTCTTATATTCTTCTATTACTTCCAAGTATATTAGTCTTATCTTATTGCCAAGATATGATGAGAGGTATATAAAAGACACGTAGGCGTACTCAGTACAATATTCTTGAATATTGTGCTGACGTGTACCACATGTAATCTTTTATTTAGGTTGTGGTTATGCTCTTGAAGATCCATGATAGTTGAGAGTTGTGTGGGGAGATGATGTATAGGTGGACCTGTTGTCTTAAGATCCTATAGTTTAGTGGTAGTACATGTATATGTAAAAGTTCGTTGTTCAATATGCAATACCAAATGTTTAACAATTCAGGTTGTAATTATATGTTGAATGGTGAACATATGTTTTGTGGTTTGTTTATTGTTCATGTGCATGTGCTACTGTTGTTTCCTTCCGACTCCCTTGATTTTCTTCTTCTTAGCCTAGTGTGGGGTGTTTAAATTAGGATTCTCACTGAGGTGAGGGTTTCAATTTGGACGTCACACATCAGATTAAGTTTTAGAAAATCTAGGGACGTCACAGAAACTTTCGATACATGCCAGAGGAAATTTACACAAAGGTCCAACATCTTGTATATATATTAGTTTGGGATTATCATAATGTTTGATTGTATAAGAAATTAATTTCACCTCATGCAATAATTAAATGATAAAACCAAAAATCTAATCATATTGATTATCTCAAGATATAGTAGATTTATGTGGCTCCAGTACCACTGTAGGGAAATAGAGAGAAGATATAGGTAGCGGAAACAAAAAAATTATTGTCATATTCTCCATAAACCAGCAGATCACGCCAGCAACTATATAATCTAAAGGACGGTTTTGACGATATACATTGCCCTGGATCAAGTCCAGTGACATACTCCTTGTCGTTGTAGATGTACAACTATCGTATAATGGTCTTGGATGGTTTCTATGCAGCTCTTGGTCTTCACAACAGACAACAGATTGGAACAATGTCTACAGTAGCTCATGTAGTCTCGCCATAGATTACAAGCTGACGATGTCCTCCTAGTGATGGGAAAAGACCACCTCACCTCTATAAAAGTCCATGCGGACCATTGGGAACTCCACATTGTGCTACCGGAGCCAACGGGAAGGAGTTGTCCTCTTTTGTCTGTGTACTAGTCATCGATATGCTCTCCCACAACTGATCATCAGTTGTTCTCTCCCTTTCTATCCCTCCCATTGATGGGTAGGACTTGCTTGGGATCTCTATTGATTACCACAACCAGAGAGGACAACAATTGTCAGACCAACTAATTCTCAATTGTGTCTTGGGAAGCTCCCAATACTGCTCTATTTATAGTAGAGGTCAGGGTTAGGGTTCTTGATCAGTGTGGGAGTACAAGGATTCAGAATCATGAATGTTCTAGAACCTACAAATTGCAAGACAATAATCTCGCATAGAGAAACATTCATCTTATGAGAGAAATGGTTGCCTCTCTTATCGAGGTGGTCATTTTGTGATGTTTCCTATTTTGCAATTGAATTTGGAATTCATTTCCAATTAATGTCAAACATTAATCCTTGTACTAATTGAATTAAACAAGTGAAATGATCAAGTTTCTAATGATTCAGGGAAGCGACCAGAACCTTCAACCGGCCTATCTGAGCTGATCGGTTCACTAAGTGAACTGGTCATCTCACTAGCCTGATCCTATCAGTTCACTAGGTGAACTGGTCATCTCACCAGCCTGAGCCAATTGGTTCATCCTATGAGTCGATTGGTTGGCGTCTTGAGTCATGCAAAAATTAGCCAATTCAATTTTCAATCAAGTTAGCACTCAAATCAGATAGTCCAACACTTGAACTTGATGATTATGAGTCCAGTCAGTTGATCTATTTTTTTTAATAGTTGATCTATTTGTTTGTTGAATACCTAAACACTTTTATCATTCAATCTAAATATCATTCATGAATATACTCCTTTAATCCAAGTGTATCCTATGTTTGTGACCATATAGGTCCAAAATTATGCTGGCAATGAATGTCCGTAACAAATTATGACATCACAAGCAAAGAGTGGCGCCTAGTCACATAACATTGCTACCCAAATAATTTAGAAAGTTGGAGAACAACTTCAACCTACAATTTGTGATTAGTGTTATAGTGATCGTATAGTTCCTTTGTCTCTGATATCTGGATTAAACTCGAGGCATGGAATCTTCATCCTTGAAACATTCAATGAATGTTCCTTGAACTAGAGTAGACTATTTGAGATGCATTTGAGTTCACATATCACATATTGAATCACATGAATACGGTCGTATATTTCACAATCTCGAATATCAAGAGGCTTGGATATCAAACTCCTGTAAGAGGGACATATCCCATCTACATCACTCACACTCAGTCCCCATGTATCAAAGCTACCCAATCATGGCCTTTATGGTAACCCATATTTTAGGATTACATTTGATGATGTCAAAATATACCCAATGACATGTGATGAATATAGTGACTTCAGGTCCAAGAACCACAATCATCACTATCACTATGAGAGATGATTCTACCATTCCATGGTCTCCATGCATCACTCTTATGGTGGGTCTATCTGATACACTATTCTCTAACATGTATTTGTGTGAGTGACTTGATATCATATATCATGACTAATGAAACTCTATCATCAATCAATACACGCTCTAGTCGTATGTATTATTGTTGTCTATTTTTTCTTCCACGGTTATATCCGGTTAAAGAAATAATAAGAATGTATGCACTCTTGGCATCCATATGATCTCGTTCTTCAAGTCACATACTTGAAGATATACTTCATCGAGTAACATATTTCTTTAGACATCTACTTATGTTTGTGTCAACATCTCATGAGTAAAACAAACATAATAGATGGAATTACCCTTATTATTATCAATTTAGGTATCTAATACCACACTCCAATCATCATATGATTGGCTCTATGGGCATACATACCAACATGAACACCTCAACTTTCCCAATTTCACCCAAAGAGAAACATGTCTCCAAACCCTCATAGAGCCATTCGTTCCAAAAAAAATATTTCCCTTACTTCATAAGTGCACCTTGAAATCCATTTGCCACTTTTCAAGACCTCTCCTTCCCTCCATAATTTATTTCCATCCTCTCTAGTGAAATCTCCATTGTGAGATCCCACTTGTCAGTTTAGTGCCTTTTTTAGCCTAATTTACTAATATATGCCTAATAAATAGGAAATGCACACAAAATTTAGTTGAAGTTCCTACAAGTGGGTCAAACCTCCTAAGAATGGGGTTAATTTTCCTACTTGTTAGTGTAGTGCAAAATTTATAGGCCAGTGCACCCCTAAATGGGATTAAAGTGCCTAAAAGTGGGTCAAAATGCCTAAAAAAGGGTTTTATGAGACTATTTCTCAGTGTAGTGGTCGCTGCCTAGGCAAATGTGTAGCTTCAATTCCTAGTGGATTTACTTGGAAGGTGCACTTGCCATCTCATGAGAAGAATCCCTTTGCTTTGAAAGCTTTTTATAGGAAACAAGTAATTGTAGGCAAGAACAAAGCATAGGAACTTATGAGATAAAGGAAAGTTACCTGAAGGTAGTAGGTTATAAAACCTAAATTGTGGCATCTTTCCTTGGTAGATTTTTTAGGCAAGGACCGGTTTAGGAAAATGTTAATAATACTACAACTCTATTTTGTAAGGAAGGATGCAAGGAATTGGATGTTTCCCACATTTATTGTAGGAGTGATTGCCTGGTGAAATAACCTACCTAGGATTCCTAACTTGTGAGTTCTCGGTGAGGGAGATGGACATGTGGCCACCTGATCATAGTTGGATTGTCTCGTCCCACCAATCCAATAGCTCATGATCTGGATTCTACTCTCCCTTTATTTCTGTCTCTCGTGTCCAATTTAGTGGATAGGTCTGCTCCTCCCCCCCCCATGATCATCCACTTGATCAAGGTAACTTCTTAAACATTTCACTACAATCACCCAACTCTATAAGTGTAGGCACTAATTCTCTACCATTACATCACCCTGGACCAGTATGTATTGTGGATCAACAACTTCTCTTTTTCTATGATTCAAAATAAATCTCTTCTCTTTAAGAATAAATCAATTTATTGTTTTTTTCTTCCAAAAAATGCTAGTTGCTTATTCCCTTCACAAGAAATTAAGTATCACTACTCAATTTTGATTAGAAAAGTATAATGAATCCAATGGAAATGGTCTTAAAAGTTCATATATCATCCTTGTTTAGAAAGATCTCAAATTCTATTATATTAACTAGGAAAATATGATCAACGAGTCAATAGTAAAACTCTATATCTTGATTATGCCAATACTTGGATGGTTATATAAACCCTACATTGAACTTAACCACTCATGAAGTTAATAGTGCCAAAATTTTATTTGATTCATGAAGGTGACATGTATATTGAATTTGATTATCTATTCTTGACTAAAAGTTATTATTAATTTTGGAAATAATCAAATCTTATGATTTCGCTAACTAAGTATTGAGAAACCCTTTGAGTATCCTTGTTGAGGCCACGGTCAAATCATTTCCTTATAACCCCATGATGATGATAATGTGAACCTTTTTAAGATATAATTTGGTATATTTCAAATATGAACTATGTGTGGGACCATCAATTGGAATTGATTTTGGAAATGATGTTCTATATGATATTGGTCTCAAAATACTTGAAAACTTGATGGTGTAGAACATAAATTATTAACCCTAAATAGGATCATTATAGGAACTTCAAACCCTAAGGTCAGTCATTATGAGGCTATGTTTTTAGGGCATGTTTTGACCCATGTATATGTATCTTTCTTAACTAGAATCTGACTTGATTCGTTGACCTCAAACAAATCTGAGTTATAACCTACTCTAGAATCTCAAAGGTATGCTTATACTCCTCCTTGAAAGGACTAGTGGCATTAAATTATATCTTTGTATGATAACTTTCATGATTATGCTTGGTTGTGTACTTGTTTGAGATATTATGTTCACTAGTGAATAGTATTATATATGTATATATATTTATATATATATATATATATATATATATATATATATATATATATATATATATATATATATACACATACATATAGACATATATATGTGTGTGATTATATATATGTATATATATATATATATATATATATATATATATATGTGTGTGTGTGTGTGTGTGTGAGTGTGTGTGTTTATATAAAACCTAATAATTTTATGTACCATTGTGCAACTATTTGATAATAGTCCACTAAAAGGTGTAGCTACTCACATTGTTGAATACAGAGGAAATCCCCTGCATATTTCAATGATGACATGAGCAAAATTTATACAGGGGCCTTCCTCTTACATTTTATATTGGGTTGCATGTAACTTATGAAGAAAATAGAGATCTTCTCGTTTACATTTTATATTTGGTTGAGTGGTGCTTATGATGAAAGTAGTGGACTCCCCTCTCTGGATTGAGTGATGTATATATGTTTGGAGTGCAATGGAAATTTGAAACAATATGAATCTTATTGAATAAACTAATTTTTAGTTTCATGCTGACTATATCATTTATTAATCCTTCTTATCTTGATTAATTTTCCATATAAAACTAATTTAGTTGTTTTATTAAGTGTATCAACACATTTACGTTGTTGATGTCTTGGTAGTGACTTTAGGTAGTAATATGCTATTAATTAATACCTACCATGATCATTGCTTTGGTTAACTGATATATATTCCTTGATAGAAATATAAATAAAAACCAAAATTCATGAGGTCTATCTAAAAAAGAGTTGATGTAGTAAGTTATAGTTGTAGTTTAATTATCTTTTATAAACATTTATGTCCAAGTTTCCTTCTAGCCATTGTTTTTTAAACCGTGATTGTTCATTTTACTAATAGTGAAGTTTGTTTCTTTACTACATATGATGTGTGTATGGTCCAAGATACTTAGGAATTGATGGATAATTTACTATGTGATAGTCAATATTAGAGCCTAAAACACAACCTCTATGTGATAATTAAACTTAACCTCAAATCTAAGAATTCATGAAGATGAAATGGGGACGTCTACGATTGGACACTCATGATGTTCTGATGTAATCATGTTCCATCATGCGAGATGTCGGCAATGAGGTTCCTTCATATCCTACTTGACACTAGTTGATTGAGAAATAGACAAAAGTTTTTCCTATAAACCTTAGGGATTTTTCTATCATCACATCTCTTCTATAAGGACTAACTTAAACCACCCAATTAGAAGGAAGTAGGATGACTTCCCATCTCTCTTCTCTCTCTCTCTATACCATAGGGTGACTTTATCTTTTGACTCTATCAATTATAAATGGGATGCGAATGAACTAGAATGTGAATATATATGTAAAATTTGGACTAAAAGGATGAAGTATCAATAAAAGTGGAGCTAAAGTTTCTAGTGTTATGAATATATGGGATGAAAAGAATAAAGAGGTTGTAAAAAAAAATAGGCTTAGAAGGGGAACAAAAGAGGTTGAGGACCTGAAGAAAAAATATCAAGGAACCTACAGTAAACTCCTAATAATGAAGAATAGGAAGATCAAACAAAAGTACTCATGGAAACGATGCACTACTTGGTAGTCCTCGCTACTCTACATCTGACGGATCTGTCGATCATGTAAAAATATGTGGTGACTTACGATGTGAGACCCATATCCCAGCAAGAACTATAACTCCATAGGAATCTATTGCTTTCCAAAATTATATATTTAAGCAGATAAAATAGATAGTATTAAAGATTTCATGGACTATATAATTTGCACATGAGAATAGGCATAGCTACAAAATTTGTATAGTTGATTTCTCTTACTGCATTATAAACCATCTATCATTTAAAGGAACATCACAAGGGTTATCATCTAATGTTATTCATCAAGTAACCTTACCAATTATGTTACACGCATGATTTTCATTTTTTAAGCCCTAAGTAGTTTGAGTTGTACCACTCAAAATACTAGCTGACCACTACTAAGTTGAAATCGGCCGTGTAAATCCTAAAACACCTTCCCCTCAGTCAGTACAAGTAACAACCATAGTCATATATCGGACCAACTGCTAAAAGAGCCTAGTCCATTCCAGTACACATGGCACGACAATAGAAACTAGGGTATACAACCCTCAAATCTCAGTTATGATCACTGTCTCTCTCAATTACTTTCACATTTGAGACACAACCTCGACCACTCTCCAAAAACATTGAAATCAGGATGATAGGGATATATCATCTGTGTACCCACATATACTCAAAAATATATGACTCTGAGTTCCTTTTTGAATACTCATTTCACTATCCAACAAGTTCTAACATTAGAATAGTTCTATGGAATTAGGGCACTACTCACTTAGGGTTACACTTGATTACTTAAGTCAATTTATTATCTATTTGCATGCACTAATCAAATTACATATCAACACCAAATAGGTTCTTACAAGATTGTTGGTTTTCACAACCTCAGAAGATATAAAATGTATTAAAATAGTTCCATAATTTTCCTTCATAGAGAAAGTATCCACCTTGGTCATCAATGGTATTAACCACGAACTAGAGTGAATCAATCCATAAGCATAATTGTGTTTGGAACAACATTACTCCATGTAATGGAATCATCAACATTCAATATTAAATAGGGAAAAATTATCATTTACATTGGGGTTTTTATACAACCATGATTACACCACCATAATAGAAGATATAACCACCATAGCTTAACCACTAATAAGAAATTTTCAAAGTATGGTTACTAAAACAACACCTATGTGACACATTTATAACTCATTTCACCTATATTAAGAATTTTATATCTTGCGTGCTTAATAGAACTGTTCAATAGTCAACAAATGATGTTCACAAAGTTTGAAATATAACTAACATGCTTGGATCATCATTTCAACATACAAAACAACACTTTTAAGTGTCATCATTTAACATTTTTAGAGTTCTAAACAAGATCAACAATATGAATGTAGAAGGTAGGAAAGACATGCATTCAAGGTTATATAACCTGCCTGGTTAAAAGATGAAACCAAACTCCAAGGTGAAAAGTCCCAAAAAATCACCCAAACGTCGAGCTTAACCCAACACTACTTCAAGATCGTCTCCTCTTTCCACTAATAGAGTGGAACTAGGGCAAGAAAGAAGAAAATGAGAGTGCTCAACCCGCATGCCCAAGGTTCTAACTAGGAAACGCCAAGAAAAACCCACAAAACTTGGTCATAAGGGGTAGGAGGGTGAAGAAAACTAAGGAAAAGAGGTGAAATTCAAGAATCTTAATTGAAGGCAACAAGAATCATGATCAACGGCTTGAGATCAGTCCAATGAACCTTGATTCAAGCACATGCATCCACAAAATTCTTGATACTGTCATCCCTGATGAAGCCTTATCGACCTCTTCTCTTCTAGGAAATCTCGTTGTGATCCTCAAGCTGCAAATAAAGTTCTACCAAAAGAGTAGAAGGAAAATGATAGAGGGGGTATATTTAGGACTGGAACAAAACTCTTGTCAGGAAGGAACCTATCGGCCCAGAAACTCTATTGGGCACTGAAATTTCAGCGACCAGAAAAATTCATCAATCACTGAAAATTTGTCAGGCACCAAAAAATCAGATGACCACTAGAAACCCATCGACCACCGAACACCATAGACCAATACTTGTCAGTCATCCATCAAGCCATCATGCACTGGAACACTATTGTTCCAAAACTTTGTTAGTCACACATCATAAAATCCATTAATCAACACACATCAAGCCATCAAGCCATCAAAATTTCCATCACGTAATAGAAAACCATCAAGCATTGAGAAACTAGTTGATGACCAAGAAGCAAACGGTCCCCAAAAAGAAAACAATCACAAACAAAACCGTCAATCGATGAAACATAACACTATCATCTCACCAAGCTTGTGCACTCCATCAAGCATGGTTCAAGATCATCCAAAGGAGAAATTGAATTATAACATTTTTATGTACATCATGAAGCAACTCAATCAAGTGTCACGTCAATGATAATACTAACAGAAAAAGGGTAAATTGCACAAAAGTCCCCAAGTTACATGAATTAGTAACTTGAGCAAACAAGGTCTAGTTAGATTCACATTTTAAACATACCTTCATCATTCATGATGACATCACAATATAAAGTTAACTTTCAATATTAAGCATCGCATTGATCCAATCATGCCAAAAAAATTATGTTTAAAGATTAAGCAGGGTTATGGACCTTACACCTCTGTAGGATTTCCATTAGCTTCAAAATCAATGGCCAACTTCTCACCTTTATCCCTAAGCGTTGTTATCCCATGCATGATTGTGACGCCTCTACTACATGAGGAAGTTACAGACTTAGAACAAACTAAGAAGCAACCTCCTCATGGTTCTCAACATCCTCATGGCGCTCAACATCCTCACAGTGATCAATATACTCATTGTCAGAAGCCATTATATAACAATATACAAAATAGAAAATAAATATTATGTGTTTGAAAAATCCACATATAACACATAAAACATATACACATGATAGAGAAACATGTAAAATATTAATTAGAATATGAAAAAGTATTATTTTATTATAAAATGTATGCCTCTAATATTTCTTGTGAGTTTCTATTCCTTTTGTATGGTTGTTATGTTTATAGGAGACCAGTGAGTGGATAGGATTCATCATACTTGTCATAGTACTCTTCTTCATATGTAGGATCTACAATGAACTGACTTTTTCCATGAAGAATGACAAACCATTTTTCATTTTCATGGTCATCCGTATAGAATACTTACTTCCCCTATGATTCCATGATGAATGGCTCATCTTTCTCACCAATATTTTTAAAATCCACTGATTTAAAACCCAATTCATCCACTTGAACTCCTATGTTTTTACCAGCCCAATTACACCTAAAGAATAGAATTATGAACTATTTGTGGTTAAATCTTAATATCTCTTCAATGACACCATAGTAAGAAATATTGCCTTCTCATGGACTCTTATTCGTCAAACTAGAATAAGACAATGAAGAAGCTTGAAGGACAAACCCATTGTTGACATCTTAATGTACTATATTGATTCATCTGATCAATACAAAGTCCAAGTCTTAAATTCCTAACTTCTTCACTAAGTTTAGGGTACAATAAACCAATTTTCATCCAAAATTGAATGTATTTCAATGAACCCGTCATTGTTAGTCTTTTCCTCTACATGCCTAGATAAATTATGCAAACTACCAAATTAGCAAATAAGCACTAAACTAATGTATTATTGGTAGATACCACATCAACATGGTAGGAGAATCAGTCTTGGTCTTAACCAAAGTTGTCAAATTTTACCTTAATGCCTTGTATTTTGGACAACCTTTGAAATTTGTATTAGTCCTTTTGAAATAACACATAGTCATTAGAGTATGTATATATCTTCTTATCCTCCATTTCCATTGGACACAATATTTTTTTGTTTTTGTATATTGAATGAGAAGCTAGTTCATTTCAAGAAGAATTTCTTTCAACAAATAAAATAGAAACGTGAACATTTTGTCACTCCACCTATTCTTAGCCTTTAGGATATACAAGCGCAACACAAAACACAACCTCACAAACTTACTACAACCTAGTTATAATGGTTTCTCTACATCATGTATGATATTTCTAAATAAAGAAGGTGGATCAAAAAGATTTACCACCCCATAACTATCTGGCATCCCATCAATCATGTTGTTCAAAATTGGCTCATTCACATCAACATTTTTGGCCATTTCTTCTTCCATACTAATTCCACTATTCATATCTAGTGATATCATAGTAGAAGTCTCTCATTTCCAATACCATTTTGTATAGCTTTGTATAATCCCATTGCACATGACTTGGATTTTAATTTTATTAACAATGTCAACCTTCAAGTTGTCATTGCAATTCCTACAGGGTCAACAGAACAATCTCTAGATTGTCTCCTATGTTCCTCTGCAAATCATATAAACTCAGAAGATAGCTTCTAAACTCATTAGTATAGTTATTTTTCAATGAACATCCACCACTAATCCATTCTGGCCTAAACCAACTTTAGATTGAATATACAAAATAAAATATATTTGAATTAGTTTTTACAAAATTATTTAGCTTAATATTTATGAATGAGTATCATCTTTCCCATTCTTGAATACTTAATCTCACTAGTAAGTGTATGCATGTTTGGATTTCAAGAATATTTCATCAGCAGTTCCCCACAATTCTCTCGGTAAGTCAATGTAGATGGAAAATACCCTCCTCCATATGTACCTAAAGAATAAACGGGGAAAAATTGATGAAATATTATTGAAAAACAAACACACATGATACACTTACATTCTAAGTGAGATTAAGTGTTTAGGACTAGTCCCAAACTAGGGACTAACCAACATTTACTCCTAATGAGTAAATATTGGATGGGTTTCTTGGCCAATATATTATGTGTCTTTAGCATTCATATTGATGAATTTGTGCCACTTATCCTATTCTTGAATACTTACTCTCACTACAAAATGTATAATTCATGTTTGGATTTCAAGAAGATTTCAACAACATTTTCCCATAGTTCTCCAACTCAAGTGGCAAATACCCACCTACATATGTACCCAGACAACAAATGGGAAAATGACTAAATAAATATCCTTGAAAACCAAACTAGCATTATACACTTACATCCTTGGTGAAGTTGTGTGTTCAAGAACAGTCCCAAATTGCTGACTATCTGAGATTTACTCCTAGTGAGTAAATTTTGGATGGGCTTCTAGTTCAACAAGATATATGTCTTTAGAAATCATATTGATGAATGTGTGCCACTTATCTCATTCTTGAACACTCTCATGAGTAAGTGTATAATTCTTGTTTGGATTTCAACTGTATTTTGGTAGCATTCCCCATAGTTCTCCAACTACACCAATATAGATGGGCAAATACCTACCCACATAAGTATGCAGAGAACGAATGGGAAAATGGTTGAAAAAAATATTCTTGAACCCAAATAGGCATTATTCTCTAACATCCTAAGTGAGATTAAGTGTCCAAGAATATTCCTGAACTGGGGACTATCCAATATTTATTCCTAATTAGTAAATCTTGGATGGGTTTCTAGGCGAAGATAATTTGGGTATCATATCTCTAATTTAAGTATAAATCAAGTTATTTTAGATAAAACCATATCAGTTTTTGTGTAATCTAGGTTTCTTATATAGATATAGGTAAATTCATAACAACTTAGATAAATTCATATCAATATGTAACTCATATCAAGTTAATCTAATAGTTATACAACATTGCATTCAACAAACAATTATAAAACAATGCACTCAAGAAACAATTATAACTAGATAGGAGGGGAATGTATTGCTCAAAATCAATGAAATAGACAAGCATTTGGCGACATGGAAGCATATATAGAGAAGAAGGAGAAAAAGGACCTCCAATAATAGGGAGAGATGGTGCACATGTAGTAGTGGAGAGAAGCAACAACAAGTAGTCCTAGGCGAGCAAGTGGTGAGCAATCTCTATTGGAAGTTAGAAGCACAAACAGTAGGGTAGAACAACAAGAAAAGTAGGGCAAAGGAAGAAGCAACAATAATATTTGGGAATAATAGTAGTAGTAAGGAAGATCCAATTGTTCGCTAAAGGAAGAAGTAGTGGCAGTAGGGTAGAGAGTAGTAGGTGGTGACTATATGCTAGAGGAAGAAGAAACAATGGAAATAGGGTGCAGAGAAAAGTAGGGGGATACATGGTTGTTGATGGCTAGAAGATATGTCATTACGGCGACAATGACAAGGACAACAACACATTTGATGTGACAATGGGGAAACAACGAAGAAGGAGGTCACAAAGAAGAAATTCATTGAGGAAGAATATGGGCTTCATAATAGAGAGTGAGAGAGAAATGGAGGAAGGAAGAAATTTTTTGGTGTAAATAAAAGTCAAGTTCAAAGGATGAAACTAACGATAAAAATAAAACTCCACCCAAGTTTTTGGTCTGAAGCCAGTTTCCTTTAGAAATTGACATAAGGGTGGAGGTCTATGATGTCAATTTTGTTCCTAAAACCAACGACATTGGTAGTATTTATCTTCTAAAAGTGAAAGACCTACGATGGTGGTTTACCTGCTAAAAATGTTGTAGAAGGCTATTCCAAGGAAATATATAAATAAATTTACCCAAACCTACAACAATTCTCTACCTTTAGAAATCGACGTCAAGGGTTATTGCAGGGAGAAATTACATTGGAGGGATAAATTGTACTCTAAAAATATTACCATCAAGTTGTCCTTTGAAAATGACAATACAAGCCAAAACAAGTATTTTTTTGGTGAGCATCATAGAAAATTTACACATTGGTCTATAAGAATCCAACATCATATGTAATTATCCCAAAACTTTTGATAAATTTTATTTCTTGGGCTATATGTTTTTTTTATTTTCTCTTCTCAAATAGATGTTGTACCATATGTGGTACCTGAAGTTTTTTGCTAATGGCTTCTACCTATTTAGTATGGTGCTTACTTTTATAAAATTAATGTTTCACACTATGGTGTCGGGTTCATATGAAACTAATGTCACAACTATCAAACCCACAAGAAAAACATGTACTAGTTATGTATGATCTTTAGTTATGCTCAAACTTGCAATAGAATTTACTCAAATGAAATTTGATATATGAAGTATATAGGGAAACTCTAGACTAAACCAGTCGCATTTATATTTCATTTGGAAAAACATAGGTTATTCTTAAGGCAATGGTTCAATCACTACCAATTGAGCTGACTATTGCATAGCTGGACACCGCTCTCATCTTACATTATATTTTTTTCTCTTGAATGATTGACAAACTTTGTCTATCACTCAATTCTCACAATACAAAATTGTTATGATGAGTCGTCAGCAATAGGCGAGTGATAATGAATAAAATTCCTTTTCCAAACACAATATTAGTGGGGCTATGACATATATATTGAGTAGATTGGACTTTCTTTTTAGAGATTTCATTGGAAAAAGAAACAACCTAAGCCAGAAGATCTTATTAGATGAATTTTATTCTACATTTTGTATGTGGTGAATGAAGGATAGGGGAAAAGAAGGGAGGTGAGGGGAGGGAAGTCGAAACTTATGTTAGTCTATTTGGTTAGAATGGGGAGTGGGGAGAAAGAACATATGAAAACTAATGTAAATATAAAACAAGTGTGTGGTGATACAGAATATTGGTTATATAAATTGCGACTATCTATTCTTTTTCTTGTATATGTTGTAGTTATACAAGTGGTTCATTCTATATTTCTATATTTGCAACACACTTTTCCTATAGATATTTAAGTTTACTCCATAGTTCAAAACTTCCTTCCCCATTCCCCTATATTGCAACCAAACAATTAATTTCCTTTTTTTATGTCTATAATGTTAATTATCTCAAAAAATTTAATTCTCCAACCAAAACAAATAAACTTTTTAAGTTCTTTTGAAATTATGTATAAAAATATTTTAGTTTTTTTTAATTCCTCTATTTTTTCTTAGAAGATCATCCAACATTCATGTATCTCTTCGAGTGAAATACACTAAGAATGAGAGACTATAAATTATCCATTCTCATTCATTGTGACCTATAATGAAGTCTCACCATTTTTCTTATTTTTTCCTCCCAAATTTCATACTTACTTTCCACCTTTATAATAAATTCTCATCAAGTATTTATCCTTTCCCTTGTCTTCACTCCTATGTAGTGGGGAAAATAGTGGCTCAAAATATACTTAGTTCTTTCTACAATGTTGATCACTCTTAGATGTGGGTCAAAAGTGAGGAAACAATTTCCTAATTATAAAGGATTGGGCCTTAAATTCATACCATGACTTCAAGATACATACACAACTAAACATGTAGTCTACTGTAGTAAGAAAGAGTCAAACACATGAGTGTGGGGATGTTTATTCATCTAAGATTTAGTTCTTACTTAAGAAAAATGTATGATAGATATATCCATAGAACTGGAATAAGTCGAACAAAACAAAGAAAAATAAAATAAAGAAAATAGATTCCATAAAATATTACTACTCAAGAGAAGGACTTATAGGCTATGCCATCACAGGTCATACTATTTATATACCTCATTCTCGGGCATAGAAAACCCTCAAACACCCTACAAAGAAACTAACATCTTCACCCAACATGTACCATACTAGGTACTCCTGTGGCACTTTTCCACCTGCTCTCGCATAATGTGATTAAAACCCCATCAATCGGCCAATACCCCTCTTGAGGACATGGATACCCCAAATTGTCCCATATTATGATTAAGTCCAAGAACGTTGCAGAGATTAGGATAAACAATAAGTAGTCAGAGATCCAATATAGGCAACTTGAATTTGACCAAATCTTTTCCTGGGTTGGATTCTAAGCAAACCTTCCTTGCTTTATCATCATCTCGAAGTCCATATCCATCTCACCTTGTCTACTTGTATTTACCACTTATATTTTGAGTTTAATAAGAATGGTAATTCATGCAAGATATATATTATCCAACCAGACACTCATAACCAATAGAGAAGGTAAAAGCAACAACATCCTAGACACAATAAGGACTTCATTTCCTCTTCCCAGATGAAATCACACAATCAATTAGGAGACACATCTCAAGACAAGCATGACTTTGTATCCCTTAGAGTTGTAGATCACAACAATCCATTGTCTCTGATCATTTCTTAGATCAAGGCAATCCACCAACCTTCTAGACATCTTCTGAGTATCAAACTCTAAAATACAATTTAGAATAACCTCATGATTTAGACTAATCCTCATGATCTAATTTAGACTAAAAATTTAGACTTTTATTTCAAGTTAAAAAAAGTTTTACAAAATGCCAACATGAATGACACATGATTTTTCTTATAGAAAAGGAAAGAACATCATGTAATGAAAATATTATAGATCACAACTATTTCTTCAACTTCTTCTTCAGCCACCTTGTAAAGTGTTTGGACAAAGGCCTATGATTAGTGGAGGAATAACTAGAAGATCGACACTCGCCACTAACATTAGAGTGAATACCATTTCTAAACTTTCGGTGACAAAAATAAGAGATTCTAAAGTCACTCCAACAACTAAGGAAACATCTCTACATTGAGAGGAACATGTTGCTACACCATAAAAAGATGGGTCTGCAGTCTAAACTAAACATTTCAAAATGAGCCCCCTACTCCAAAAGATCCCCCAAAATGATGACTATGTCCATATCTTGGTGGGATACTCAACACAAAGAGTATGTCTATTTCATTTGAAGCCTCATCCATCTCTATGATGGATGAGGTCCATCCAAAGTCACCTTGGGAAGTGACATGAGCTGCCAATGTTGAAATCTCGATAAGGCTACAACTCCGGAAAGTCATAAAAGTCATGAGTATCATCTAGTAGAGAAGGACGAGCCTTAGGAAAAGAAACTACCTCAGGAGGGGGGATGACGATACTCATACCATTGATCATTGATCTCCTCATTCAATTCATAGTTGATCACCTACAAGAAGACACATGTCAAAATACAAGTAGATATACAACACCAGACTCTGACACTCACCATTGGAGGATGTCTTAGTCAGTTGAACACTTCTCCAGAAATAATATCCAGTTGATCATGATCATAGTACCACCCCAGGCACTCATCATCTGTCACATGTGTAGGTATGTATGCCCAGAGAATTAACAATAATTGGAATGTGGCATTAGATACATGATTTGATAATAATAAAGGCAATTTCATCTATTATGTTTGTCTCAATCATGAGATGATGACACAACATAGTAGCTGTCTAAAGAATGATGTCATTTGATGACACATGTCTTCAGGTTGATGACCTAAATAATGACATCATATGTATGATAAGAGTACATACATTATTGTGATGTCCCTAGTTGCATATTATTGTGGAAGCAAAATAGACAACAATAATACATAAGACTAGAGTGTGTGTTGATTCATGACAGAGTCTCATTAATCATGATATGTGATATCAAGTCAAGCATACAAGTATGTGTTAGATAATAGTGTATCACATAGACCCACCATGAGAGTGATACATGGATACCTTGGAATGGTAGTCAGAATAAGATCTTATAGTGATACTGGTGATTGTTGTTCTTAGACCTAAATTCACTACAGTCATCACATATTATTCATTGTATTTATACATCATCCAATGTGACCTTGAATAAGGGTTGCTATAAAGGTGATGCTCAGTTTCATTGTGACACATGGGGATTGAGTGTGAGTGATGTAGATGAGATTTTTAATTTCTATAGGAGATTGATATCTAGGCCTCTTGATAAGTGAGATTGAGAAATGTATGGCCATACTCATGTGTTCAATATGTGATATGTAAACTCACATGCATCTTAGACAGTCTTCTCTAGTTCAAGGAACATGGATTAAATGTTGAAGAGGATGATGATTCCATGCCTCGAGTTCAATCCATATATAAGAGACAAACGAACTATACGATCATGGTAACAATGGCCATGGGTTGTAGGTTGAAATTGTTCTCCAAATTTTCGATTTACTTGAGTAGAAATGATGTGTTGCTAGCTACCGCTCATTGCTTGTGATGTTAACAGTTGGTCATGAACATTCACTGCCAATGTAATTTGGTACCTATAGGCCACACACATAGGATGCACTTGGAATAGGAGTTTTTTTTTTTGATGAACCCGGCGTGTTACTCTTCTATTAGAACCAAACACAAAACTGTACAGAACAGGCCCTGGGCAGAGTACCCAAGGACTAAGCAAAAAGAAAACACCCACAAACGGGCAAAAAAACTATGCTATCTGTACAAAGGATCAAACACAACAACCTATTCAAGAAAACTGCACCAGTTCCCTTCATAGAGTGGCAGCTCTCCAGCAGCTCCCTTCATAGCCCACTTCAAAGACGTGTGACTTATGCATGAGACAGAAAAACAACCAAATCCAAGGAAAACGATCTTGAGACGGGCTTAGCTCTCCCAAGTAACTATTATAGAATAGCAAACATAATTCTGCAGAGATAGTCCGTTCACTCATCAAAAAATAGAAGCTTCATCAATCTGGAGGTCTATGGTGAAGAATGAACAAATATAGAAACCTCCCACCTTATGACATGCTTTTGTATCTCTGCGAACTTTCCTCCATAGAAGACCAGACCAGAGAAAGAGAAAGGGGGCTCCAAAACTACTCGCAACCACCAACAGGGGCCAGAAAGGCTCAAACAGACCAGCACAGGAAAAAACCCATCCAAACCAAGCAGATAGTAGGCTCTAGATAGTGGCCAAGGCAGCAAACCAACTACAAGGCCCAAAAAGAAAACACTCATACACCAAGAGAAAAACAAGCTTAAGTATATAGACTTTTCGCATCAGTAACACATCTAGACCAAATAAGTTCAGCTGATCTTTGAAAACCTGTGAAAATTCTACCGTTTCTTTCTTGCCAAATATAGTAGATCACTGCTATTGCTGCAATTTTCTTCTCACCATAGAAAGCAAGGAGATCGCTCAGGTCATGGGGAGTACACCTGTAAATAGACCTAAAGGAAGACCAGTTGAGAGAGCTAAAATCACAATGGAACAAAAGATGCTCCTGGTCCTCCTCACAATGTTTGCAAAGGTAACACCTCGAAGCCAAGTTAAACCCAATCCTCTTAAGGTATTCAAGAGTAGTAACTTTACGAAGAAAGCATTTTCACAAGAAAACAGACCAAGTTCTTGGGGTTTTCTTACCCCAGACCCAAGAAGACCAAGTAACAGTAGCAGAACTTTTCCTAACAATATGCCAAGCATCTTTTAAACTCATATCTTGCTTACCCTTATAGGTAATCTTATAAGGAAAGTCCCCAGTCTTGGGAATAGAGTTCAGAATATCCTCAATAACAGAACCTCCTCTAATCTTTGGAAAGCACCATAAACCATTCACCAAACAAGAACCTACCTTACAACATGAGCCTTTACCAAACCGAATGATAATTTGATGATCACAACTATCAGCAAGAGTCTTCTTATTAGGTAGCCAAGGATCATGCCACAAAAGAAAAGAGTTACCCCGACCAAGATAGAAATCCACATGACTTTTCAATAAGTCTCTACTTCTAATAAGTTTTTTCCATAACCAGGAAGCATTAGACTTACACTCTACACTCCAAACCGAGCTTTGTTGAATATATTTTTCATGCACCCATTTAACCCAAAGGGATTCCTTTTTGCTAGCTACATTCCACAAATTTTTAATCATACCAGCCTTAGACCAATCATCCACCTTATGAACACCCAAACCTCCTTCGTTCTTGGGCTTACAGATCAACTCCCAAGATACAGAATGAAGATGCTTATGTTCCTCTGTGTCATGCCAAATAAAATCCTGCATGATCTTTTCAATTTCTTGGGTAACACTTTTAGGCAAAGGAAAAGCAGCAGACCAGAACATGTGGTATGAGGATAGTGTTGAAATGACCAATTCAACTCTCCCAGAAAAAGAAAGAGTTTTGCTCTTCCAAGAGTCTAATTTTTTCCTCATCTTATCAATAATAGGAGCACACATACCTTTAGTCAATCTTCCAGTAAAGAGGGGAAGACCAAGATAACGAACAGGTAGTTCCACAGGAGCAATATTCAGAATAGCACTAATATCTCCTATATTGTCCACACTTTTACTATAGAAAGCTTGACTCTTTAAGTTATTGAGTTTAAGCCCAGAGAGCCTCTCAAAAGTCGAGAACACATCCGCAATAGCATGTGCATTCTCCAAGTTTGCTTTTGAGAACACAAGTAAATTGTCCGCAAAGATAACATGAGAGACCCCAAGATTACTAGAGGCTTGAAGCGGAACCATCCTACCAGACTTCACAGCAGAATTTAGAATGGAAGATAAACCCTGCATAGCTATCACAAAAAGGTAGGGGGCTAAAGGGTCCCCTTGCCTAACTCCATTATTTGCATAGAAAGGGGGCGAAGGAACTCCATTGATAAGGACCTGAAAGGAAGCCGAATCAAAATAGATTTGAATCCAGTTCATCCAACAAGATGGAAACCCCATTTTCTTCATCAAGAAAAGGATATAATCCCTACGAACAGAATCATATGCTTTAGCTAAATCCACTTTGACACACACTTTATTTGAACCAAGACCCGGAAAGGAGCAGAGCAAATCATTAGCAAGCAATATTGCTTCACCAATCGATCTGCCCTTAATGAATGCAAATTGATTCTTATCAATCAGCTCAGGGAAGATATCCCTCATTCTATTGGCCAAAATTTTAGTGATAATCTTGAACATAACATTGCACAAAGATATAGGACGAAAATCTTTGAGACATGAAGCACCAGGAATATTTGGGATCAAAGTGATGAAAGATTTAATACATTCCTTCAGAAGTTTCCCTGTCTCAAAGAAATTATGAACCGCCTTAACCACATCCTCTCCCATAATACTCCAACAGTTTTTAAAAAAGCAAGCATTAAAACCATCGGGTCCCGGTGCTTTATCTTCATTAAAAGCATTAACCACTTTCTCAATCTCTTCCTTAGTGATAGTCTTCATAAGGTCATCCGCTTGGGAATTAGACATAGTAGGAATGCTCCAATCATCATTCCATTCAACAAACATAGAGGAAGTGGAGTTGAAGACATCATCGTAATACTTCACTATATGAGCAGCAATATCATCAGAGTCCTTCAGAACATTATCACCATCATGAAGTAAATGGATACTGTTATGGATTCTCCGCGATTTGAGAGAAGCATAGAAGAAAGAGGTATTACGGTTTCCTTCTTTCAACCACATAATCCTAGATTTTTGTCTGAGAAAACCTTCTTCAATCAAAATGGCCTTATTAGCTACTTTCCTGACTTCTATAAGATCCATCTGAAGAGTTTGATTATCTGGTTGAGCATCCACCAGTTTCTGTAATTCCAAAGCCCTGTCCTCCAAATTACGAGCTTCAGAAGAGAAATTAGCAACAGACTTTTTGTTCCAGTCCATCAAATCGTATTTCAGAGATTTCAGCTTACTATACATCTTCAACATAGGGGCATCTGACTGAACAGAATTAGACCATGATTTCTTGACCACCTCCAGAAAATCTGGTTTCTTCACCCACACATTAATGAACCTAAACGGTGTCTTCCTCTTTATGCAAGCATTAAGGTGAATAAGCTGCATACAATGATCACTAACAAAGATAGGAGAGATCTCCCCCCATACAGAGGGAAACAAGGTCATGAACGGCAGATTACACAGACATCTATCAATTCTGGAAAAAGTATTGATGCCTTTTTTACTTCTACTATCCCACGTAGAGAAATTTCCTTTAGAGAAAATCTCCAACAGACCAGTGACAGCCATCGAGCTATTAAAATCATTCATGCTCTTCAAAGACAGAGGATGCTTCCCCTTTTTTTCAAAATTGAATCTAACAGCATTGAAATATCTGAGAACACACCAAGGCATAGAAGTATTACCAATAGAGTTTAAGGAATTCCAAAGAGTAGATCTATCTGAGTCCCCATTAGCACCATACACCGCAGACAGAAGAAAAAGGGAATTTTCAAACCTAACATCACAGTGAAGGATTTTCTCATTATAAAAAATCTTACTAATAGTCATAGAATCGTCCTTCCAAAACAGAATAATTCTTGTGTACGTATAGAAATCTGAATTGGACAGAAACTTTGCACCAGGACAGATGAAATCGACCATAGCTCCAACATCGACTTTACTGACTCTCGATTCGAGGATGATGTAAATACTCGCCTTATTCCTTCCTACTTCTTTTTTAATGTGAGTGATCTTATTATGGCAACCTCTCACATTCCATGTTGCAATGGTACAAGGATTAACCATTTGGAATATTGGGAATTGACGTACCAGGCCCCTCATTCAGATTTTCCAGTAGAGAAAACTTGTTCGGGGTAATCTGAATATTCTTAACTATAGAAACAGGCTTAGAAATAACAAGAGGAGGATATTTGGACTTTCTTCTGTGTGTCTCCCACACTGGCGATGGGGCAGGAGTAATTACCACTACCCTCACCACTAGGTATAGTACTCTTAGAAACCAGCTCTGAAAAAACCTCACGGACAGTACTCACAGAAACATTATCAATCACAATCTTATCATGCAGGTTAACATCCTGTAGAGATTCAGAACCAATACCTGTAGGATTCATATTAATACCACCCTCGTTACAAATGACTTCAACAACATCACTGAACTCTTTGTGATCTTCATCAGCATTAACGAAATTTCTTTCCTTTGGAATCCAGACCTTTTTTCCAGTAGGGAGAGCAGTAACAGACTTCCTGGGATTACAGAGACCTGATTCATGACCAAACGTACCACAAATAGCACATTTTTCCGGGATCCATTCATAGTTGAAGAAAATTTTATCCACCTGGGCATCGTCACTCTGGATTTCCAATTCACTAGGGAATGAGAAGTCCACAGCGATCGAGACTTGAAGCCTTGTGAACTCCAATCTTGTGAACTCTGTTGTAAGTTTGTCAACACCAAGAGGCTTCCCCAGAAATGAACCGATGATAGCAAACATCTCATCGTCCCACAGTTCAAGAGGTAAATCGTAAATTTTAAGCCAGATTGGGATCTCCTTCAGCTTCAGTTTCTCCATGGGTTCCCTGCGTTCCCATTTTTTGATCAGTAGAGGCTTGCCAGCAATGAACCACGGACCCCCTTCAACCGTCGTTTGTAAATCTTCCTCATTCGAAAATAGCAGAATGAAGAAACCTCTGCCCCTAGATCTGATCTCAAGAGAGCCTTTCACATTCCATAAATGAGCAAGAAATTTAACCAGAGATGGCCAATGTGGGTTCAGTCCAACTATATAGCCTGCTGTCGTTTTCCCCCATCTGCTTAGATTCCTTTCAGCTATGGATTTGGAGTAACGAAGCTTCCCTTCTGTAATCTGTATATATCCTTCTTAGAAAGCTTGACAGGATTTGGACACTTGTTGTTCGCAGCCACTTCTGCCCAGGATTTTACTTCCGAAGCAACACGGATCGAGGATGAGATGCGCTCCTTGGATACCTCCTTTCCTGGATCTTTGACCTTGCCTACATTCCTCAGCACAACCCCTCCTTCCGGTAAGCCATCTAGAACTTCTGCCGCCGTCCCCCCACTCGCCCCATGAGTCTCCTTCAGAATCGCCGTAGAGTCGGGAGTGTCGGGAGCAGCCATTTCGTTATAGCTCGCTTACAATAATAGTTATCAACACGAATAGGAGTTTATTCATGAATGACGTTTAACTTGATTAAGTAAAATGTTTAGGTATTCAATTAAACAACTGAGGTTCAAAATTAACTATTTGGACTCTTAATTGATCAGTTGGAGTGTCAGGTCAATTGGAATCAACATTGGTTGAACAATGTCTGAACCAGGACATGAACCAATAGCTTCACCTAGGGGTCGATCATTCACCTAGTTAACCGACCGGTTCATGGTCCCAACTGACCATTTCATATGATGAACCACCTAGTTCAATGGTCAATTTGATTGGATATTGACATTGATGTCATGATTGAATTAATCATGAATTGAATACCAATTCGATTTAGAATAGGAAACTGCATGAACCAACTAGTTCATGGCACAAATCAATTATTTCATGCACGAACTAACTAGTTGGGCATGCGAACTAACGGTTAGTTGTTTTTAGTTTCCAAAAAAATTGTGAATTCAATATCTTTGATTCTGAATCGACTGGAACCTTACCCCTGACCTCTCCTATAAATAGAGGGGTACTGGGGCCTTCCTAGACAGAACAATAAGCTCTAACAATTGCTATCCTCTCTGGTTGTGGTAACCAATAGAGAGCATGAGCAAGTCCTGTCCGAAAAGGGAGGGATGGCAAAGGAGAGACAATTTTGGGAGAGAGAATCAGTGCTAGTACACTAATATTCAAAGGGACAACTCATTCCCATTGGCTCTTGTAGAGAAACATAGAGTTCCCGATGGTTGGTGTGGACTACTCTAGAGGTGAGGTGGTTTCAGCAACTAGGAGAACACTGTCAACTGTCGTCCATGGTGCCAGACCAGGAGGTCATTGCTGACGACTGCTAGAGTGTTGCTGACCAAAGAAGAAGCTCGTTGTTACTTGGATAAGAAGCATGATATTACTACAAGAGTTTTCATTGGAATTTCTCCACAACCAGGTATAACTCTTGTTACCTTCCTTCCAATATACATTGTTGTTGACATAATCTTCTAGTTAAGGAATCGAGCTTTGATTTTTTTTTCCACTGGCTTATTTGTTGCCCTAATTTCCCAACAGTGGTATTAGAGCCACATCAATTTATGGCGTATCAGGGATTTCAATTGATATGATCGGATTTATTTTTTGCACAAGATGTGAATATTAAACTAGTTAATTTTCATGTCTAATTAATTACCGCATATGATTCCACAAAGTAATATATATATGTATTTCACATGTGTCACCCTAAAAGTTGGTTTTGACAGTGGGTGTTAGCATGGTTATGGTCTATAACCCTAAATCTGTATGTGCATGGTTGTGGTTATTTGTTCCTATTTATATCTAACTTTGCATACCAACCTCTCTCTTCATTTCCAAATGTAAATTAATTCTCTTCTTTCTATTTCCCCATAAATGTAATTTGAGGTTTTACCTTATTATAATGTAATATGAAATATGATATATTTCATTTATTTTATGTTGCAAGAAGACGTTCTATACCAGAAGAAATGAACGGTTCAGTAGAAGAACTGATTGACTGGAGGACTGAGGAGGGAAAATGAAAGGATGAACCGATCGACTTGTGGTCCAACCAATTGGCTAGAGGAGTCTAGAGATCAGTTGAACCTAAGACCACGCGACCATTTCAAGATCCCAACTGAGGGGCCAGGAGGTGAGTCAATCATTAACCGATCAACCTCGATTGGTTTGACCATGGATCTTGACCAAAAAAAGGTTTCTTCATGTAATGGAGACCTTAGGTGGTAGTAATTACTTGTGTCTCCAAATAATTACTAGTATGGATGTAACCATCGCTTGTGTTTATAATTACATGTTTCCATTGTGGTTATAGCATGTATATGCTACGTACTATAAGTATGTGGTGATTGGACATGTATATGTATTTATATAAAATCCCTAAATTAAACATTTTAAGTCTTTCTTGATCGACTATGTGTGGGCATGCCAAGAGTGGTATGTTGTCTTTCTTGTGGAATTTGATAGTAGTTATGTGGCATGCCAAGTTGGGTGCATTACTATCATGTTGGGTTTTGGGTTAGGCTTAATTATGTGTGATTAATGAGATTAAGTACCTAGAAGCATGCAGATGAACTTTTGGAAGGAGTTGTGCATACCATATATCTAAGAGTTTCATGAGATGCAATTGGGAAAAGTTGCCTATCTTAATAATTGGTTATGGATAATGGCGTCGGGGGAGTAATAATTCAATTCTTTTGGGTCTTGGCTCACTAGAAGGTTGTACGCTACAATCTTCTAATTTGATGGTGAGGGTTATCGATTTGAACAAAAATAGTGAGAGTGATAATTAATTAAAAACCTAATTAATATCATAAACATTATCGAATATAATCCAAAATGTTTTGACTGAGATTGCAATATCTTTTGTCAAATCTAATGGCAAACAAGTTATCAATGCAATCAGTCCTTGAGTAGGAAAAACTAAATGGGATTAACTTCCTCATCTATTTTAGGACTTTGTGAAACGTTCTCACCAATGAGAAAAAGATCTATGTCCTTGAAAAACTAGAGCTAAATGAACCTGCTCTAAATGCACCGGAAGCTGAAATGGATGCTTTTTTTAAGCATGTCAATGATGTTGTAGACATTAAGAACCTTATGCTATGTTGTATGAACTATTAGTTGAATTTGCATCATGAAAACATGGTCATTCTTGAGATGGTAACACATCTTAAAGAATCATGTAAAGCAAGAAAGGTATAATGTCTCCAAAGTGTTATGCTAGTGCAAACTAACAGAGGGAGATCCTGAAGAGTCCCATGTTCTCAATATGATTGGACACATGGATATATTGGGATTTCTTTTAGGTCTAGAGTTGTCCATGGATATGATTATACAATCGTCGCTTGAATCATATATCCAAATTATCAAGTGCTATCAGTTGAGTAACTTGGCCAAACCATGATCTGAATTGCTTGGCATGTTGAATGAAGATGGAGTAACTTGGCCAAATCATATAGAAAATGAAGATGGAGAAACCCATGATGATGAATAACTAAACAGAGTCCAAGAACAAAGCCAAGGCCAAGAAGAATTCTAAGGCTAAGTTGAAGTCCATGTCTTTTGCACTTTAAATAAGTAAAGGGGTAAGTGCAAAAGGAATATGTCCTTATCACTTAAATGATTAAGGAAAAAAGTGCCACCATCATCACATGCCTAGACACTAGAAAAGGAATTGCCCTTCTTATATAGAGGATCTCAGGGAGAAGAAGGAGATAGATATCTCCACTTCAGTTGCTAAGAAGAAGTAAGCTACAACTGTGTGGAGCAAGAGCTGCTTCCACTATAGTTGGAATTTTTCATTCATCTAATGGGCATGAAATATAATTACTGAATTTCTATTATGACATGCCATTAAGGGAAATATCATGTATCTTGTATGGACAAGAATATATTGATGTTTCATTTTAAAAGATAAGATCTTGTATGGCAATGCTTATGTCTCATAATCTATACTTGATATAAAACAAATGTATATGACACATATACTGAATGACTTGATGACTCAAACAATGAATACCTATATCATTGTCACATAGAGTGAGTAAATGAGAAATGCCTTTCTAAAAACCATAATGATGGTTATCTAGACTCTTTTAGTTATTAAACCAATAGAGACATGCAAGTCTTGTTTATTGCGTAAAATGACAAAAGAATCTTTCACGTGATGTAGTGGGAGAAAAACTATACAATTAGGGCTCATACATATTGGTGTAAATAGACCTTTTAGAATAAATGCTAGAGGTGGTTATTACCTCATTGTATTTATTAATGATCTCAATAGATATTTTAGATTGTTTTTAATTAAATAAATGTCTAAATATCTTGAAGTATTCGAGAAGATTAAGAATGAAGTACATAATCCGCTTGGTATAAATATTAAAACTTTGATATGATCGATGTATAAATACTTTGAACAAAGAGTTTGAGGGCCTTTTAGGAAATCATGATAGTGCATCATGATGAACTCCACCAAAAACATTATGATGTAACATAAAGAAGGAATCACACCCTATTAGTCACAGTGTGATTACCAATAAATCTAGTTGATCTTTCAATTTCCTTTATGCCATATGATTTACACTAAAACAATGTACCGTCTAAAATGGTTCAAAAGAAACCATATGAGATATTGAATGGGAAAAGTCTAGATATGTCTGTTATAGAGATTAAGGATAAAAACTTATACAAGAAAATAGTTTCTTGGAAAAATATTTGTCCACAAATCACATAAATGTTGATTCCAATTGGACAGCAAAAGTGAATTGTTTCCAGGATAGCTTTATTCCTAAAGGAATTTAACTCCAAAGGAATCACTGTGAGAAAAGTGGAACACAAAATGCTCAAGACAAATAAGAAAACATTTAACCTAAAGAGGTACAATAGGAACATCAAGAATCAAAAGTTGTTGTGTAATCTCAAGACTCCTTATGTAACACAAAACCTCATAAATTTAGTAGAACATGCCTTGAGTTTGAAATATTATGATATCTTATGGCTCAAAAGGTAGTAAATTGGTCATATATGATGAGTCAACAACCTACCTAGATGCTATTAAGGAACTAGAGTATGATAAATGGCTTGAATCCATTATATCAAAGATGTATCCATGTGAATCAACAAGGTATAACCTTGGTGGATCCACCAGAAGGGGTAAAACCCATTGGGTGCATTCGGTTCTTTTAGAAAAGGCTGATATGGATAATAGTATACAAACCTATAAGAGCAGACGGGTTCACTAGTTTCCATGGTTGAATCCATGAGGATCATGCTTGCCATTGTAGCTCAGTATGACTATAATATTTGGAAAATTGGATGTTAAAATCACATTCCTTAATCGAAATAATTATGAGGATGTATATGTGACACAACCTGAAGGTTTTATAAGCCCAACATTGCAAATAGAGTCTATAAGCTACAAAGATAACCTTGGGTTTGAAGAAAGTATCTCAGAGATGGAATCTTCAATTTATATGACAGTCAAAGAGTTTGACTTGAGTTAGAATGAAGATGAAATCTTTCATTACAAAAGTTAAGTGGGAGCATATTTATATTCCACATAATGATGTGAATAACATGCTAGTACTACAAATGTTAAACATGGCAAGGAAAGTACCTTCCATATGAAGGATGTTGGTGAAGCATCCTATGTGATAAGAATAAAAGTGTATAGAGATAGATCTAGATAGATTTGTAACCAAAGAGAACTTACATTGGCAAGATGTTGAAGGGGTTCAACATGCAGGACTCAATGAGAGAAAATTTGTGAAATTAGTCTCTTGAGATCCAAGTATCCCAGTTGTTGTGAAGAACAAGATTACATGAGTAAGATGCCAAATTATGTACTCATCATGTTATCTCATATGTATTGGACATGACGAGTGGATATCTATCATATCCTAGACAAAGTCACTGGACTAGCACAAAGAACATCCAAAGTACTTGAGAAACACAAAAAGGATTAGTTCCTTACTTATTGTAATGAGGAAGAGTTGGGTGTAAGGGCACTGACAAAAGCTTCGAAAATGAAAAACAAAATTAACGATCAAAATTCAAATATTGTATTCGACCTTAAAATAGAATTGTAAGCTAGAAAAGTTTTGAGCAAGAGACAGTTGTTTAATTCTACAATAGAAGTTGAGTACCTTGTAGTTTTGAGAACAGCAAAGGATATTGTATGGTTCTAGAAGTTCATATAGATGAACTTGTGGAGGTTCCAACAATTAATGACATAGTAGAAATATTGTGATAACAATGGAGCTATTGATTAGGCAAGTAATCTAAAATAGCATACTATGACACTTCCATCTCATATGAGATGTTGTACAACAAGGAGATGTGAAACTTGCAATATAACGACTAGAAGAAAATGTTTCTAACCCTATACATAAGTGCTTGTACAATTGAAAATGATGTACATATTAAGATCACTTGGAATAAGATTCATGGGTCATTGGGTCTAACTGCAAGTGGGAGTCTGTTGGTATGTATACCCAGAGAGAAAATCATATGATGATTGAAATGTGGAATTAGATACCTGATTTGATAATAATAATAGTAATTCCATACATTATATTTGTCTGAATTATGATATGATGAAACAAACATAGTACATGTCTAAAGAATGATGTTAGTAAATGATATATGTCTTCAGGTTGATGACCTGAATAATGAGATCATATGTATGATAAGAGTACATACATTCTTGTTGTGTCCCTGGTCAGATATTATTGTGGAAGAAAATAGACAATAGTAATACATAAGACTAGAGTGTGTCTTGATTGATGACATAGTCTCATTAGTCAGGATATGTGATATCATGTCAAGCACACAGGTAAATGTTAGAGAACAATGTATCAGATAGAACCACCATGAGAGTGATACATGAATACCATAGAATGGTAGTCAAAATTAGCTCTCATAGTGATAGTGGTGATTGTGGTTCTTAGACGTAAAGTCACTAAACTCATCACATGTTGCTCATTATATTTAGACATCATCCAATGTGAACTTGAATATGGGATGCCATAAAGGTGATGCTCAGGTGCATTGTGACTCATGGGGATTGAGTGTGAGTAATGTAGATGGCATATGTCCCTCCTATAGGAGATTGATATCCAGACCTCTTGATATACGATATTAAGAAATGTATGGCCATACTCATGTGATTCATTATGTGATATATGAACACACATGCATCTCAGACAGTCTTCTCTAGTTTAGGAACATGGATTGAATGTTGAAAAAGATGGTGATTCCATGCCTTGAGTTCAATCAGGATATCAGAGACAAAGGAACTATACAATCATGGTAACAATGATCATAGATTGTAGGTTGAATTTGTCTCCAACTTCCCAAATTATTTGGGTAGAAATGATGTGTTGCTAGATTTTATTGATTGTTTGTGATGTGATAAGTTGGTTATGAAAATTCAATGCCAATGTAATTTGGAACCTATAGGGTCACACACATAGGATGCACTTGGAATAGGATTTTATTCATGAAGTATGTTTAACTTGATTACTAAAAGTATTTAGGTATTCAATTAAACAACTGAGGTTCTAAATTGACTATCTAAACTCTGAACCAGACTTATCAAGTGTTAAACTGAACAGACATCAACATTGGTTGGACAATGCCTAAACTAGGACATGAACTGATCGGTTCACCTACTAAACTGACCAGTTCATGGTCCCAACTAACTAATTCATATGATGAACCACTCAGTTCAATGGTCAATTAAATTGGATAAAGGATTGATGTTGATGACATGAAATGCGCTAATCGTGCATTGAATACCAATGTAATTAGCAACAGGAAACTACAAAAACTGACTGGTTCATGGCATGAACGGACCAGTTGGGCATGCGAACCGACTGGTTCACCATTCATAGTTTCTAGAAGATTTGTGACTTCAATCTCTTTGACTCCCAGATCGAATGGAACCATGCCCCTGACTTCTCCTATCAATAGAGGCAGTATTGGGGGCTTGCTAAACACAACAATAAGCTCTGACAATTGTTGTCCTCTCTATTTGTGGTAACTAATAGAGAGACTAAACAAGTCCTATCCAAAGATGGAGGGATAACAAGGGAGAGACAATTGTGGGAGAGCAAATCGGTGCTAGTACACTGACGTTTGAAGGAACAACTCCTTCATATTGGCTCTAGTAGCGCAACATTGAGTTCTTAGTGGTCCACGTGGACTACTCTAGAGGTGAGGTGGCTTCACATGCTATGAGGACACTGTCACTAATGACCTCTCTCCCATATACTAAACACTCCCCAATGGAGACTCAAAATGGATCCCATAAGCATCCAAAGACCACGCCTTAAAGAAGGTTTCTCAAGATGTGCATACCTCACCACACACAACCTGGAGAAGATATTGAATTGGACCTAGGAAAAATAATGAATTCGAATTAGCTAAAGTATAAATGCATGACATAATACAGTGTTAAAGTGTTATGAATACCTCATCAACGGTCATTGTTTTTCACTTGATCTCTCCATTGCTCATACTACACCGTACTATTACTGCCAGCCTTATGTTGACAGTAGGGATGGAAGCATGCACATAGACCTTTGAACATTTCAGAGTGGCGGGCCTGTGAAGCAGATAGTTCTCATAACCCCATAACTACAAAAGAAGTGTCAGAGAAAATCATTTAATATTTTAAAATATCAAATAGATGGTAGAAACATACCAAATACAAGCCTACAAACCTTCCTCAGTCTTTCATAGCTTGAACCATCCATTGAAGTTGCCAACAGGACATCTTGACAAATGCATCAGCAGATGGGCATAGCCACTTTCACCCCAGTCAAAGGAGGGAATTGCATCCAAATCTAGAAGAAAGGAGAACTAGCATACATATCCTCTATTCCCCGAGCTATTGGAGAAGATATATCATGTGATAAAAACATTTAATAAAAAGATCATGGACACCTCAATTGTCTCCCTCACATAAGAAGGTGGATCTCATCTAACTAAAATTGACCTCTTGCTTATAGGCCTTCTCAATATCTCTACAATTCAATCCTAGAATCCCACCAAGGTGGTAGAGACCCCACTGTGAGTCCCACCAAACCCTAACTTAGTAATCTTAAAAAAATCACTCAGCTTGATATCCAACTTTCCAAAACCAAAATGAAAGGTACTAGTTTCCCGGTAAAAGTGCTCATTCAGGGGATGGAGATAAGTCTATCTATGATCCTACACCGACTAATGCTTCCAAAGCCAGTCTCCTCCAACAGCTCCACCTCCTCAGCAACTATCTATCATACAGATACCCTAGCTCATTCCGATGGGTTCTCCAGTACACATTTGAAAATGCGAGACCCTAAAGGAACAAGGAAGAAGATAGAGTCAAAATCATTGGTGCATGGCAAATATCCTGATTCAAGCTTGGCAAAGAAGAAATAAAATAATATGGGAATAAAGTTTCCTAATTATACCTCATATCTCATCTGACGCTCTCAGTGATGCAGATTCATACACAACATGCCCAGATGCTAGATGAATCTCTAAACTGGGATTAGTTCCCTCACAGTCCTGCTTACACCACTATGATGTTTGTTCAAAGAAGACTATAGTCAAAATATTCAAAGAATGAATACAAATGCATTCAAAGAAGCAAGAACACATAGCTTGGGTATGCCTCGGTCCTTCTATAAACACCAACATTTTGCTCATATACAGAGAGATCTACCTCATGTCAATTATGAGAAGCCATCTACAAGGAAATGATGATAATATCACCAGCTTTCCACAACATGTAAAATTGGCTCAATCAGACAACAAATAGTTGAGTAAATGACAAAATGAAGAAATTTGTTGGATTGCAAAATAGATTGTGAATCTAGGGTATCATCAACCTCCAAACCATGACGAACACCGGAAAGCCAAAAAAAGATTCCTCCATCAAGTTCCAAAATGGCTTAAATAATGTCCAAAAGGGAAATCTATACCTTCCCTGAGATGGATGTAGCCGAAATCCCCAATGAAACGTTGTCATAGAGGGCAATTGGAAGATCCTCTACCACCATGATGTCTTTGACTACAATGCCACTGGGAAAGCACAAAGAACACCATGATCAATGGGGAACAAGATGACATATCACAATGATCTGCACATCATCTTTTACTCTCTTCTCAGCGCCACCGCCGCCTTAAACACTATGAGCTAGTCACGGTCATCGTTGCTTGCATGAATAGGGAAGAAATGGGAAGGGTGATTAATTGTCCTCCCATTCCTCCTCTTTTAACAATAGAAACTTTTTCAAAAATTTCAAAAGGGTCCCTAGATTTTTAGAAAAATATTTAAAGCCCAAACAAAATAACAAAAATTGAAAAAAATGGTGAAAATAAAAAATTGTCAAATCTTAACTTAAAAACTAAAAATATAAATTCTCAAAGAAATATAGTCATGAGTTCTATATATGATCTTTTTGGGTCCTAGACTCTGATCCTACACTAATCCAACCTCTTTTTTTTCTTTTTAGGTCCTAGACAACGACCCTAAACTAATCCAACCTCTTTTATCTTTTATTGATCTTTTTGGATCATGTACCAAGATCCTAAATTAGACCATGAGCCTCATCATGAACATGCTCCTCACTCATTGTTTCTTTTTTTTTCGGTCCCAACTCACGACCAACTGTAGAACCTAGACAACCCTTTGAAACAGTTATAACTAGGGTCACCAACCTTGCTTTCATGTCATATCCTTCGACGATTCTAGATCATGACTAAAAAATGAAAAGAACTGCCGATCCTACCACATGACCCTGAGTTATGGCTCAAATCTCCTTTTTTGATAGTGAGAACTAGTAAGTTGAGGATCATCACTCATTGATGCTCTATAGGATGGAAGGAAAACTAGTAAGGGAACATATTGTGGGGACTAGCTTTCACCAGATAATGGCCAAAACATCTAATCTCAGCTCAATCTCAGATGCCTTAATCATACAAACAGCAAACCGATACAATCATTGGCCAAGAATGTCATCTTATCTAAAAATCTTGTCTAAAAATCAATCACCAATCTTTACAAACCAAGCCCTATCTCGATCGGCAAAATCCTCATATTGTACCTTTTAAGAGTTATGGTTCTGAATCTAAATTGGCTCACTCAAAAGAAAAAATAAAAACTAAAGTTGACTAGGAAGAGGGATGAATATTATTTTCTGTAAGATCTATTTAGATGATAACAGACTCGTGATATGAAAGTCTTTGACAAACCACAACCTACATTTGCCTTTTCACGTTCACCCTTTTTCTCACTAAGACATGAGTTAGTGGGAGAATCATACATGCACTAGTTTAAGAACTAAAGCAATAATGAGAGTCACTTTTTTGGTAGATAAACCTCTTAAGGCTCATCAAATTTTCAAGGGATTGAATGATTGGTTAGATATTGGGAACTGCCTAATTGATAGGCTTCCCTTACTCTGGAGAAGTCATTTACTCCTAATCTTTCCTCACTAATTCAACTTTAGAAGGAAAGGACATCACACTCGTTTTTCACTCTCCACAAGGTTTGTCAAAATATCCTTGACGAGTCCAACCTTTTTGCCTTATGTGACAAAAACTGAGGTATAGACTTGGCTCAAGCCTGTAGTTCTCATCCTTATCTCAAGCCTTGCATGAGATACTGTTGACACCACATTTTTGCTCACTCAAGAGAAATTCATAATTTAATAAAATTTCTCTGCTAATAATGGAGTTCATTCCACATTCCACCCATTTCTACATTCATCTTTTTTCAACCTTTTCCACATTTTATCCATCTTTTTTCCCACTTTCACCTAATTTGGGGCTTTCTACAAAGAAACATTCTTTGAGACTGAAAGTGCAATTTTCCTCCAATTATTCTTTCATAAGCTATATTCTCGCAAATTACCCATTTGAATTGTTTGAATTATAATATTTCCTTTTTTGAACTACATCTCTAGGAAATTTGAGAGATAACTCTGACTTATCTTTCTGTGCATGTTTTCTTTGATTTTTTCTAGAAAATTATTGGGATATAGAGGAAATACCTTTTTTCACTTGGGGACATGTGGAGATTTGCAGCCATTTGTTGCATGCCCAGTCATAGATCACCTCAATCCATATAACCCTCTATTTGGTGCATCACAATGATCCGTCGCCTCTCTAAAAGATTCTTCTTACAATCTTGAACCCTAAAATCCACCTATAAATAGACTCATTTACCCAATGTATTCGAGGCCCCTTTTGTCTCTCTTAAAGATAGGGAAATGACTACCTCCCTCTTTAGTTTTCATATCGCTTGTGATCATAGGATCCTTCCTATGACACCTCTTGATCTATTAGATTTGTAGAATGGAAAATTTCTCCAAATACTATACCTAACTACTACATCTATCTCATTAACTATTCTAACTGTTGCACCCTACCAAATCTGTTGATGCATATGAATTTATTAACTATTGCTTGCTCTGTTTACACTACAAATGTCATTTTAATTAACATAGGAAAACACTGATCCAATTTTTCTTACCATACATCTTCTAGTCATCCTCTGAACTCCTACACATCAGTCCTAATAACCAATAAAGGATATCCATTATAGGATTTCTTGAGGTAATCTGGGACCATGAAACACTTAAAAATAGGACTTTTAGGGTGATGAAGGAAAAGACATAGTCATCCCCAACCCAAAAATCATCTCGCCAATAAAAATCATGTTTTTTGGAGAAGGTAAAATATTACTGAAATATCAAAAGGTGAACATTATATTGGGTATGGTCCTCATATACTATACAGGTGGGCCTAAAGTACAAAATCCCACTGCTTGAGGAAAAAGCAATCCACACCCTTCCCAATTTACAATTTTCCTTTAACAACCCAACTCATGTTATTTACAAACTTCTCAAACAAAGTCAAAACATCATTTTCACATATACCATGCACTCCCATTAAACTTCCAAATGTAGTAGCACATACATATAACAGTAATCCCAGCAAAATTAGCGATGCCCTTGTTGTGATTGATTCTCTCCATCATCCAAAAAATGGCTTCATAAGGCTGACTGGGTGGATCACCACCCCATCCCATTTTTAGGCACAACCTACACCACACGTATTTAGTATAGTTGCAACCAAAAAATATATGCTCACGTGTCTCCTGCTCACTTCTACAAAGCACACAGTTTTGATTATAATTCAGACCTAAGATCCTCCATCGATCTCATGTTGGGAGTTTATACAGGATACATCTATAGGCACAATAACTCCATTTGGGAATGTAAGATCTATTCCAAAGGATCCAGAACCATGTGAACTTTAGTGTACAATAATGTGCTATTCTTCATGGTTGTAGATTTGGATTCAACAACACCCACTCCCCATTCTCCTTAGAGTAATCCCGTAGAACCTCCCCCTATTTACTACACATTACCAACACATTCTGGATCCTACATTACGCACAAAGTCTTCCATATTCTCCCAATATTTTTAACCATACACTCTGTCCAATAGGACTTCATAATTCTAAGAAACGTATTGATTCTTTAGCAAGTGGAAGCAGCAACCAAGTCAATGGGATCTGGTATATTCAGTACACCCTCCTCATGCCTTCTCGCCACTCTGTTCCATTCCACCACATGGAACTCCCCCCACCCCCACCCGACTAAATGAAGGAGGAAATAATACTACAAAACTTCTCTATCTTGAACATGAAGATTTTAGCTTGCATACACCAGAACCTAACTTTGTCCACCAGCACTTTCCTAGAAAGGACCAATCTTCCTTCCATAGATATCCTCAGGTCATACCAACTATCAACTTTATCTTTAAGATTGTCTGCACATGAACTAAAATCCTTGCCTCTTGCTTTCCCTCCACATATTGGGATGCCTAGATAATGAGTGGGAAACATCCCTTCTGCAATCCTGATAGCTGATTTGAGTGTCCCTCTCCTAGCATCATACGATCTAAATAGATATATTCTAGATTTAATATCACTCATGAAAAGTCCAGTAAGATCGCTTACCTTCATCATCATCCTCCTAAAATTCTTGAGGGTCTTTACATTACCTAATAAAAATAATAGGACATCATCTGCAAAAACAAGATGTGGCATGGCCTTGACTCCTCCTTGCTTGAAGGTCATGATCCTCTTCTAATTGACTTCTATATTCATGAAGTTAGAAAGTGATTCCATCACAATATAAATAGCAAGGGGGAAAGGGATCCCCTTCTCTCAAGGCATTGTTTGCATGGAACAGACCATAATAAATACCATTCACCATAACTAAGAAAGAAGTGGTTGTTATGCATTCCTTCATCATCAAAATCTATCTATTATTTTTTTTAGAGAAAAAGGCATGATTCATTACTCAACAGCCATACATCATCTACAAGAGGAGTTTGTAACACCAACAGGACATACATCGAGCAAATATAGGATCATAGCACCACAACAACTCATATCAGAAAGAGAATAGGGAGCTTCTGTATTGATTCCTCTACCTTGAGGCTGACACAAGCAGCTTTTTATGAGGAATTCCTTCAACTTGAGCATAGAGTTGTAGTAGATCGGCTGGATTTGGATGATAATTTTCTACTGGGAACACTCTTCAAAATCTATCTATTAGAAAACCAATAGAATCCATAATATGCCAAAGAGCCTCCCACTTCACACTATCATATTCTTTGGTGAGATCAAGCTTTAAACATGCTTTCCTATGGCTATTCTTGACATTAAAGTCCAGTAGGAATTCTGATGGAAGAACAGTATTGTCAAAGATTCTTCTACCTTTTATAAGGTTGTATGTGAAGGGGAAATAATATCCCACATCGCCCACTTCAATCTATTGGCTAACAACTTAGAAATGGTTTTGTATATGATAGAGCAACATGCAATCAATCTCACATCATTTGTGGAATCAACAACATTCTTCTTAGGTATGAGCCTTAGGAAATCATGGTTTACCTTTCTAAGCATCCTGCCTCCTACTAGAAACCATCTTACTACTCTACACACATCCTCTTTGATCAACTCCCAGTTGGCTTTGTAAAACCTTGCATTGAAATTGTCCAGACCCAGAGCTTTCATAGCCCCTATGGATAATAGAGCTCCTCTAATTCCATACATAGTAGTAAAACACACAACATATGATTCATATTGTTAGTTATCCTCCCATTCAATAAAACATAATCATCTCTAGGATTTGACCTCTTCTTTTTATACAACTTAGTAAAGAATTCGACCGCCTCCTTGCCTACATCATGCAGATCATTGACCATAGTTCCATCAGGCATGAGTAGAGATTGTATACATCCTTCATCCTATTCTTCTTAACAGTAGCATGGTATGCTCTGGTGTTTCTATATCCATCATTTATCCACCTAATTCTGCTATGCTGCCAATAGCAGAGTTCTTCCACATTTTCAAACTACAATGATCTCTTTTAAGAATTAGCTTCCTCCTCGATGCTCTTTGGATGAAGAGGGTTGTATCTCAGAGACTTTTCCACCTTCACATGTTTGTTCTTTGCATCTCTAATCAACGTCTTCAGGCCTGATAAGTCTTTAGACTAGGATCTGAGCACTTGTTTAGTTTTCTTAGTTTGTTCAACAAGGATGAATAGTGGGTTCCCCTCCACTCTAGTATTCTATGCTTACTTGATAGTATTCCTGCAACTAGTCTATTCCAACAACCCAACAAAGAACCTAAAAGGTTTCTTATTCGCATGTCCTTGGGTGAGTTTCAATAGTAGAAATACAAGGTCACTATTAGGGTGTCCACCCATCTTCACATCAGTGAATAGAGACATGTCGAGCCAAGCTTCATACACCATAGCATGATCAAGCTAACTAGAGATCCTTCTTTTGACCTCCCGCTTGTTCTATCAGGGGATGAAATCCCCATTCATATTGAGCTCCATCAAATTGGATGTATTAACTCTTCATTGAATCTAGCCAAACAAGAATCTGGTAGTGGCAGTTTTTCATTTCATGAAACTACCTAATATGATTATAGTCACAAAGGAACACCTGTAGTGAATCTTTCTGATTGGCATTTCAAAGGACATCCCACAATCTTTTTCTACAAATCTTTAAATTATGGCCATACACCACTGAGACCACTATATGGAGGCCCTCATGACTAATACAACTAACAATCACCAATCGATCCCTCATGAAAATTACTTGGACATCCCATTAATGTGGGTTCCACCCCAGTGCAATCTTGCCCCTTCAATCTACTCCAGGTTGGAAGCATACTCCCAGCCTACTGAGAATAGGTCATGCATTCTCTCCTTACATTCCCTTCTAATTCTCATTTTTAGGCAAGATACAAAAGAAGCATGAGTCTGCTCAATGATACCTCTCAGTGTCCTCTGCTTCCCTAGGTAGAAACTCATCACAAATTCAATGTGAGGATACACATCAAGATCTTTTGTTTTGGTTCCCCTTCCAGGGATTCTGCCACCTCTTCTAGTCCTCCTTGGGGAGTTTTATGGTCTACCTTCCAACACCTTTGCAGTCACCTCTACATCCTCGTCTAGTCCCTGTAATAGGGAGACAAGATTGTCATCCTTCACCCCTCAAATCTTATATTTTACATTCCCAACCACAACCACATGACCTTTAGATTCATTAACTACACCTTGTGTAGGTGTATTAGTCTTCTCTACCATCTCACACATTATAACAACCACTTCTTATGCATCTTGGGCTGTCTCCTTCCCAATGGCCACCTCATTGTCCTCACGGACATGAGATGATTCATGATCCACCTTGACTCTATCTACCTTGATTTGCGCTAGGGGACAACTATGTATGTTGTTAATCTTGCCACTAAAGTTCCTTTATGGCCTTCTATTTTTTTCCCATACTCTGATGATAGGTGGTTCTATATGCGCCCTCCTCTCCCTGAGGTGATGGAGCATCCACTTGCGTGGAGTTGCGTGCACCACTAGAAATCCTAGAGATAGTAAGTCTCTAAGTTTAGCCTTGTGTTTGCTATAATAAGATCTCCACCCATGTATGCTAGGGTATGTGGAAGTCTTATTGTAGTACAGTTGAGGGTCGAATCCACGAGACAACGGTCTTGTTAAGGACTTAACAAGATGGAAAACGTTATAATTCTACTTATGCACTTAAAAGTTGATATTTAGATCTAAGAGTAGGTTTGATAATTAGATTAAAAATGCAAAGTAAACTAAATGGCAGGAAAGTAAAACTAAGGTTGTAAACAATATTTGGAAACCACTAGGATGTGATCGAGTTTCACCACTACTACACATGGATCATAACATGTATCATAATAACATGGCTTGCAATAAGGGTCTAGTCAGTTATTATCTTTGTAGACTTAGCTTTCTTTCGAATAGACAACTACGAGAAACATGGAAGTATTGCAATGCCAGCCATCCCCGAATGAATGGTCACTTACTTTGCATCACTCCCTTTGCAAGTGTGTTCCTCGACCTGTCAAAGTTTTACTTCCATACGTCAACTGATTCCATTTCATAGTATGAAAGTACAATGATGGAGGTGAGTTTACTCCACTCTTTGAAAAGCATTCCTAGATATTGAAACATATATATGGTGACTACATACATCAAGAACCAACATACAATTGATAATCGAATCTAAAAGCACAAACGTAGACAATTCGCACTAGTAGATAATAAGTAACGCAGGTTGGTGATCAAGAAACTAGAATTCATTTAAACAATTGATGTTGAACTAAAAAGTTAGCATTTTTATTGCAAAACTCATGAATTACAAAGCATGGAATGAAAACATAGGTAGCGCGGCTACTCCCCTCACCCTAGTGTATGGAACTACTCACTCAAGGCAAGAACAAAGAAAGAGATAGGAGAAGAGAAGGAGAACATCATCTCTATGTAGGGGGAGGAAGGTTGACCCATTGGAGTCGAGAACAACTATTTTCACACTGCGTGGTTGGTTTGGTGATGAATCCTTCACTCCCCACCTTCTATGTCGATGAGAGAGAAGGTAGGCTTATGGATGGAGTGAGGATCTTAGACTGGAAGCCTTGGGGCGAAGGGTGAAGGATGAAACATCTCTGGAATAAATGAGGTAGCCTTTGGGCGTCTAAGACTTGATGATCTTATGAGGACCCCTTTTGTCTTATTTATAGGTTTCAAAAAGGGGGTCTGGAGCGGTCTTGAGACCGTTTAGATCTTCATGGTTTGGTAACCATTTGGATCCTCATGGTCTCGACACCATTTGGATCCTCTCGGTCTTGGGACCGGTCACCTTCTCACGTTCTTTGGATGAATATGTCTTTACACAGTCTTGGGACCGTTTGGGTTCTTCACGGTCTTGGGACCGTTTGGGTCTTCACGATCTTGGGACCGGTTGGGTGGGAGCTTTTCCATTTTTTTTTTGTTTTTCTAAATGAAGAAAAGGGGAAATATCGGTTTACTGGTAAATAGACAATAAGGCTAGAAAGTTAAGTATTTTATCTAAATTATTTAAGAAAGAGTATGGAAAACTGAAAGAAATTAATAAGATAACATAAGGAAATGGGAGGTTATCACCCCCCCTAACTTAGAGTCTAGCTTGTCCTCAAGCTAGATAGAGCTAAGACACGTAGTGGTGTGGTGATTTTATTTAATGAAGATTTGCATACTCTTGCTTTAGTTCTATACCAGAGATCTCCCACTGTCTTATCGGGGCTTCTGCTTGCACTAACTCTTTCAGGTATCGGGAGTTATGTGGACCTCAGGTTTCTTCCGTGTCGCGTAACTTGCATTGGGACCACCTTTTCCTTAATCATGTTCTGTGCATGTCTTTGACTCTAAGCAGTTTTATACTTCTTTGAAAATCCTACCGGAAGCTAATATAGGTATGAGGGTTGGCTGAAGGCTACTGTGTAACTCCCCCTTCGAAGGGGGGAGGGCTTATCTAAACTCTTAGGATCTCACTATCGTGCGCGACACATCTACCTTTGTGAGGGCAGCTGAATGTACCAGTCGGGCAAGACCTTTGTCAGCTTTTCATATATTTAGAAACCTTAGGATCTCACTAACGGGCACGACACATTTGCCTTTGTGAGGGCAGCTAAATGTACCGATCGTGCAAGACCTTTATTGGCTCTTCATATAGGTCCTTATGTATCGCACAACTCTCATGTTTTTATTCAACACTCCGGCTTTTATTCATATGCTCACTGGCTTAGGAATTGGGTATTTAGGGATTTTATTTGGGTTGCCAAGCCTCTTTTTAAAAAGAAGAAAATTGTTCCCTAGAGTTTCCAGACATGCACTTGTTTCGGTTTTGTACTCGGCGGTCCAGTTGTGAGGTTCCTTGATTTCGATTTCACCTGGTTCCCTTCTGACCTTGAGAGCATTTGGATTGTTTCAGCCGCAGTTTTTACCTATGGGGAGTCTGATGTAGAATTGAAGCAAAAGCATGGATATCGAGTGTGAAGGTGATTTATTAATTCGCCATTACATGACTGAATTCTACAATGTAAGTGATTTCAAGGACTACTTTGTCTCTAACTTAGCTAGGGGTTTCTCATTACCAAGGCGAGTGTTGTCTTACATAGAAGTTATTCTATCAAAGAAATTGTCAGAAAATCTAAATGTCAAAAAGAATAATTTGTGTGAAAGAACAAAGGTAAATGAGAAGGTAGAAAAATAAGGTTTGAATATGATACCTCGTCCCTTTCCTAGTGTACTCCCCCCTCCAACATATCACTCACTATGTCCTCAGAGTGTCAAGGTGATAGGTTGAGAAGTACATGGGCAAGGCTGTCAAGGTTCTGTTAAACCCTTGTTGGCTCCATAAGAATGGAGAAGATTGGCAGCGAACTTCCCCCGTAAAGCATGATAATCCACGTTCTTCATGTCCTCAATGTGTTTACAATGAACGGTGAGGGTATACACCCAATAAAGGATGTGGAATCTGCAATCGTTGGATTCTTTGATTTGTTGGGGACATCTGTGGCAGAAGGTTGGGCGCTTGAAATGATCTCTGTTGTACTCCTTTGTGTGTTTTCCGAGAAGATCGTGCAGTCGTTTCGGCACAATACTTCGCCACTTCCTCTGTGGGTGTCTTTGATATAACATCATACTCTCTCTGGTTAAGATTGATCTGGCTATCGAAACTATTGTAGATAATTGTAGTTTTGTTATGTAACTTTGTTGCCAGCAACATCCAATGCTCAGAGTGAAGGAATGGAAGCAGGATGAAATTTGGAGTCATATGTTGAAGATATGAGATAAGGGCTTCAGTGGTTCTGAAGTTCTTTTATCCGAGTAAATCATCCTTCAGGTATGCTGACGCCATGTAAATTGTAGGCAAGTCTCGTGCTAGAAGAAATTGGTGGGCAGCCATCATGCTCACAGAAAGTGAACCTTTTACATGTATGGTTTAATGGAGTGCATCTTCCATTACGAGAATATTCCCTTCAAGGAAGACAAGCTCATCATTATTTGCATATAGCCGAGACATGATGAGTCTGAGTTCACTATCTGAAAGACTCTTGCATGCAGAAAGGTCAAAGTTTGGGAATGTCGGTTGTATATCAGATAGAGGGACCATATCTGTGGAGGATCTATTAATGGTAGCTCCTATTAGCAGATCTATGTCCCCCTTATCTTCCGCCATATCAAAAGTTTAGGGGTCCAATTGTCATTTTTATGCGACCATGGCGGTTTTTTGTTGTTATTGTTGCTCCAACTCCTTTAGAACTTGTCTGAAAGGTTTCTTTTGTTGATGTTGGATAGCAGAAAATAAATAATGGGGTACGTCATCATGCGCCATTGTCGGGTCCTTGAAGAACCGTCTGTCGCAAATGAGCTCCATGGTGTATCGTCCCCATAAGGCATGCATATCTTCTGTAGCTAGCTCAGTAAAGGGGATATTTCTATTGAGTGCTTCAATGAATCTGATTGTGCCAAGACCGCAGTCCCCTCAGCCTTCTAGTGCCTGAATAGTCGGGTTGATGATTCTGAACCAAGGTTGGTTCCTGTCGTTTACAAGAGATGGGAAGGCGGCCCATATGACTTTGAGAAGCCGGAAGGGAATTTCATTATGCTTCTCTGACTTCTGAACCAATAAAGTTAATGGTTCCTGCCTTAAGCTCACAGGTGTCAAAATTGTACACATTGGCGTCGCGGACCTCAGTGTCAACGATCATAAGGAGCCAGTGTCCAGAAACTTTGAAAGGCACCGTGATGTAGCGTGCCTTTCTTGCGAGACTCGTTTGCAGCCGCTTGATGGATTTTTCTTGTAAGTCCTTGTTCAATACGCATAATGCTAGAGTAGGTGAAGCATTGAAAACTGGCTGCTTTTTCTTTGGGCTCCTAAATTCCTCTATTGCATTAGAAAGCAGTACACGAAAGATAGCCATCTTCACCCCCAACTGAGGTCATAGAAGAACACAGAAATCTTCATGTGTCAACTTGCGCTTTGCCTTTGTGTTATTATATAGGATGTCCCCCACATCCTTGGCATCATCTACAATAGTGTTTAAGATGAAGATGTCCTGAACACCTAATGTAGAGATGGTTGTCGTATATAAGTTGGTCATTTTTTGAAGTAGAGGTGGCGGCGAGGGTAGGTTTTCTGGAGGAGGAAATGAAGTTTGTTCATCGTTATCATAAAAATGTGGCAGACATTCATTCTCGTCAGAGATGGAATCGAGTCTATAGTCGGTGTCGAGACTCACTTTGTCAGAATCCTCCTATTCATTGGTAAAGACTGCAGCTTGCTCCGGAGAAGATGGTTGAAAAGAGATAGCTATTGTGAGCAGGCTAGTGCTGGTTTCCATGATGCATTGTTGAAACTCAGGAAAAGCTATGTCTTTGGCTGTGTCCCCCAGAGAGCCCATAGTAGAAAAATTAAGAATTGGTTTGCATAAGACATTGTCACGTAATCGTTATTATCAACAGCATGGTGGTCTTCAGATTCTTTGCTACCACCCTCCTTGTGGTCTCCATCGTCTCCCCTTTTTGTATTATCTGCTCCTCAGTTGGTGCCCTCTCCAACATTTCCTGGGTCGTTTGGTTGGTTGTCTAAAGAAGAGTTGTCAGAGTTGGAGTCAGTCGAGGAGTTAGAATCATCATCGTCATTGTCATCATCTTCATCATCTTCATCATTTGTCGCCTTGTCTTTAATCTTTTTAGTCGATGCTTTCTTGCATTGCCTATGTAGTGCTTGTAATTCCTTGAGGGCCACTTGCACGTGCCCGTGAGTTTTGAGCAGTGCTTCGTGGCTTTCCTTGAGGTCAGTGTAGCATGCATCAGCTGAGAGGAGTCTTGCGGTGAGATCAGTTACTGTTGCTCGTAGCTGATTGAGTTCTTCATTTGAGTGCTCCTCCTGGTGGCGGATGAGTTGTGTGAGGTTGTTATCAATGCCATCCATGTGTGTGTTCATTGCAACTTGTTGCTACTGAAGCTCTTGAAGAATTTTAGATAAAGGTTGAGAGTGCATGGTTACACGGTCAACTTGCTAGACTATCATTTCTTGTTGGGCTCTCATGTGAAGCATAAGCTCTGGCAGGGTATGCAAGCGATCGTCAACGAGGTTGACTTGTTGAACCGCTGCTTCCTGTCGATGTTGAATGCTTGTGAGGAGATCCGGTAAGGCGTGAGTCCTCTCTTCGAGCTTGGATACCTGTGTAGCAAGTCCCTACACACAAGAAAAAATATATTGTAAGATGTTAGAAGGGTCGGTGAGGAGGGTTCTTACAACGTCAAATTTATGTCTGAATGTCTCTCTGACTTGTGAAAATGGGACCCCAGTGGTGGATGGGTGGGATGGCTGGGGTCTAGGTGGAAGGGCGGTGGTGCCTTACAAGAGAGACACCATTGATGGTCCCACGAATTGCGTAATGACTGTAGAGGGAGTCATTAGAGATAGTGGGATGGTGGCGGATGTGAAAGGTGGGATTGAGAATGCAAGAGGGAAGGTACTGGAAGTGAAGGTAAGATCGGGCATTGAAGTGAAAATGGGTTCGCCCGTTGAGAAAATGAGTGAAGCAGAAGATGTGGGTGAAGTTTTTGTTGTGGGGAATGGAATGGTGGTGGGTATGATTGTGGAAAATGGTGGTAGCTTGGAGTGGTGTAGAATGGTGGAGGATGGCAGGGTGGTGGAAGATGGAGGAGTTGTAGAGGATAGAGGTCTCGACCCCTTTATCCCTGGGATGGTGGAGGAAGATGTAGATGTTGTCCCAACATCCAAACCTAATGTGAAGGAGTCTGATGTCGGGGTCAAAATGTTGTCCTCATTATGGGGGGGCTCTGCTCTGGGGGTGATCTTGGAGGTGGGCGTCTCTAACTGTTGTTGCTTTTGTATGCGCAGTTTGGACAGTTGTACCACCATTATTTTCTTTGCTTTAGTCATGGGGCAGTAGCACTATGCTCTATGTGCCCTTCTTTCTCCTATATCCCCTTCCCTATTACTGAGGCTAGTAGGGTAGCCAGCTCCTCTTCAGTGAAGAGATATTTGTCTTTATCGTAATCGGCGAGTTCGGGAAGTGGTAACAGTGTCCTGGAAGCTTTGACAGTAGGAAAGAAGACATAATGTAGCTTTTTGTCCTTCTATTTGATGATATAGGTGTTTTTTAGAGTCTGCTCATTGGTTAGGTTATCACCCTTAATCATTGTACAGTGTTGAAGTGGTTCGTCCATTTTGAGATACTTCAGGATTGACGTTACGTGACCACCCATGCAGATTTCCCTTCTGGGGGCATAAGATGTGTGTTTATGTATCAACTGTCATTCGATATTGACCGGCTTCCCCTTTAGGATGGACCATAGTATGAAGAGGTCTGAGATGAGAACATTTCCGCTTTGTTCTAGGAAATACTACACCTGTTATAATTATGTACAGTGTTCGCACCATGCCGGAGTGGATGTTGGAGGCTTTACAAGCTTTGGAATCGTAAGTGGGAATTCCAGTCAGTGATTTCTAGAAAGTGTGCCTGTTGAATTGTGGGTGATCCAGACCTACTGTCATAGCCTTCTTCGGCTGGTCAGATTTTCGATAAAAATTTTGTTCAATAGGTTTTCAGTCAATGTAACCTTATTACCGAAGAGTGAGGTTATGAGCTTGCATTAACCCATGTCTCATTGTTTGTCTTTGGCTTCCACTGGTTCTTTGGTAAGGTAGTTTGAGAATTCTAGTGTGGGCTCAAAGTAAGAACTTTCGACGACAAAGCATAGCTTGCAGAGATTTGCATCGTCGAGGAGGACAAGAACTCTGTTGTAGATCCCCATCTTCAGTAATATGTTGGAGCAGATATACTCTGTTGGCCATAGAATTTTGTCACCATTCAGTAGGTGTTGATTATACAGATCAGTTGGTCTTGTTGCGGCTGTGGCTTGATCAGGAAGTGAAGATGTTTGTCCCGGCGGGATTGGTTCCCTAGAAGTTGCGGGTTGAACTTGTTTCCTTGCCCATCATTTGGTTGGTTGTCTTTTGCAACCTCCTGGGCCTTCCTCTTCTTCTTGGACTTGGTGGTTGGATATTCCTTGCTAGAGTGTGGGACATAGTCAGATCCTTCATCAGTAGAGAAAGGGTCTATGGATTCCTCAACTGGGTCAACAGTTAGGGATGTGTTGACGTGCTCAAGGTCGTGAATTACCTTGGGCAAGTCAACTGGAGTTTTGCCTATTTTTTCACATAGGTCAATTATGTGTTGGATCTTAGTTCGACGCTCTAAAAGTTGTCCCCTCGTCCAGTGGCCGGCTTCGGTGACGTACTTTGTAGGTGAGGCCATCCTGTAAGTTTAATAAGAAATCATATATTAGAAAAAATTGAGGTTTAAAGCTATATGCATATTGAGTGGTGTGTAGATTGTGCAAGCATCACGGTCAACCGTGAAGAGGCCTTGTGGTCTTAGGATCATAAAAAGGGACGCACGGTTTCAAAACTATGTAAAGGGTCATGCGGTTTTGAGGGGTGAAACCATGAGGCTAAAAATTGCGTGGGTGAAAACTACGAGGGTGAAATCGTTAAGGGTGAAAACCGCGAGGGTAAAGACCTCGAGGGTGAAGAACGCGAGGGTGAAACCGTGAGGGAGACAACCGTGAGGGTGAAGACCGCAAGGGTGAAATCGTTAAGGATGAAAACCGCGAGGGTGAAAACTGTTAAGCTTGAAACTGTGAAGGTCCATGCGGTTTGCAAAACTGTGAGAGTCCATGCAGTTTGCCAAACCACGAGAGCCTGCTCGGTGTCGAAACTGCTAGGAACCTACAGGTGTCGAAACCGCGAGGGAGGAGAAGTGGCGGCGGTGATGAATGTGTTGATGGTGATGAATTGGAGGTAAAAGAGGAAGCAGATGTCGCGGTGATGGTTGCGGTGGTTATGATAATGGCACTTTGATTACGAAAGGAGGAAATCGTTCGACCTTATTGCGGAGTGAAGCGGTAGGGAAGAAGAAGGGGTCGGCGCTGCGAGGCGTGAATGAGAGAAGGTGGATGTGTGGTGCAAGAACTGTCGTTGGAGGGGTGCGGAAGAAGAAGATGATGGATGTTGCGGCTAGGTTCGCAGAGAGTAAGGAAGAAGAAGGAAAGGTGTGTGAAGTGTCAGTGTTGTTTGGGTCGCACGAGAGCAAGAACGAGAGAGCAGGGTCGCGCGGGAGAAAACTGAGAGCGGAAGGAATGGAACAGGAGGGGGTAAGGGTTATATTTATAGATATGGGGGGGAACTGTTCATATTACCTTTTGGGCAAACGGTCTGGGGACCGTTTGGGTCCAAACAGTTACGATACTGTGGGGACCAAACGGTTTAAAGACTGTTTGGGTCCAAACGGTTTCGAGTCTATGAGTACCAAATGATTTTAAGACCATTTGGGTCCAAATGGTTTTAAGACCATAAGGACCAAATAGTTTTAAGACCATTTGGGTCCAAATGGTTTCGAGACTGTGAGGACCAAACTGTTTCGAGACCTTTTGGGTAAAATTAATTTGGTTATGATTTTTATATTTTTATATATGTTTTGATGCTTATATTAATTTTTATATTTTCTAAACTAGAAAATTATCAAAACTAAGTAAGAAATAAATTAAAAGAAATAGAAAGGTGATACTCAGTTCTTGGGTTTCCTCCCAAGTAGCGCTTTGGTTCAGGTTGATACAGTGGGGTCATGAATGTTAATGGTTTGTCTGGGAGTTTTATCGGTTGGAGTATAATATTTCTTCAGTCTATGGTCATTAATGGTCCTTTCTCCTCCATTGTTGTCAAGGATGATGACAGCTCCAGTTGGATAGATATGCTTGATAGTGAAGGGCCCGGACCACTTTGTACAAAGTTTCCCTGGAAACATTTTGAGTCTAGAATTGAAAAGAAGGACCTTGTCTCTGACGATGATATCTTTTCTTTTGAGATGGCCTTCAAGCCACATCTTAGTTTTCTCTTTGTAAATCATGGCGTTTTGGTAAGAAGACATTCTTAGCTCTTCAAGTTCTTGTAATTGAAGTTGTCTGTATTCGCCAGCACTTTTGAAATCAAAATTCAACTGTTTAATAGCCCACCAAGACTTGTGTTCTAGTTCAACTGGAATATGACATGACTTTCCATGCAACAAATAGAATGGAGTTGTTCCTATTGGTGTCTTGTAGGCAGTGCGGTATGCCCAAAGAGCATCAGGAAGCTTAGTGGACCAGTCTGTGCGGTTCCTGTTGATAGTGTTCTCTAAAATGGCTTTCAGTTGTCTGTTGGAGACTTCAACTTGACTGCTTGTCTACAGATGATAAGGTGTGGCGACCTTGTGTTTTACTCCGTATTTTATTAGAAGTGCTTCAAAACTACATTCCAAGAAATGTGACCCTCCATCGGATATGACTGTTCTAGGAACTCTGAATCTAGGGAAAATAATGTCCTTGAACATCTTAATAACCAGCTTAGAGTCACAAGATACAGTAGGTATAGCTTCTACCCATTTGGATATGTAGTCCACAGCGACCAATATATAGGAGAATCCATATGATCAGGGAAACGGACCCATATAGTCCACTCCCCAGACATCGAAAAGTTCAATCTCCTACCACAGAGTTGGTGGCATTTTGTTTCGTTTTGATATCCCTCCAGAGAGCTGACATTTATTGCAAGATTGTGCAAATTCATGTGTGTCCTTTGCTATTGTCGACCAGAAGAAACCTGACTGTAAAACTTTAAGAGCGGCCTTCTTTGAAATCATGTGCCCCACTAGTGGGGCCAAAATGGCAATGTTCCAAGACTGGGACAATTTCTTCTTCAGGAAGGCAACGACGGAATAATCCGTCTACGCATGGTAGAAAAGGTATTTTGCTTGATGTCATGGAAAAATTTCTTCTTGTCATGATAGGACGCAGAAGGATGGACAATTCCCATAGCCAGATAATTTATTATGTCGACGTACTAAGGAAATCTAGTAGTTACCTTCATGAGTTGGTCATCAGGTAGAGGTTTGCAGATAGGTATATTATCTTCATCTTGAGCCTCAATGTGACTCAAATGATCGGCAACAACATTTTATACCCCACTTTTGTCCTTTATTTCCAATTCGAACTCTTGAAGCATCAACACCTAGTGAATAAGTCTGGGTTTAGAGTCTTATTTTTGAATCATATATTTTATTGTTGAGTGATCTGTGTAAACTGTGACTGTCATAACCCCAATTTTTGGGTTCATTTGGTGATAAATGTAATTTCTCATATTAAAGATATTTGAACAAATAATGATATATTTTGAATTTCATTTACAATAGCCTTGATGATTTTTTTGTGGGCTTTATTCGCTATTGGGCCCAATAACAAAGAAAGGACAAAAGAAACTCTATTATTGAGTAAATAAGAAAATAGATAAAAGAAAAATGTGGAAACCTCTAGATGGCAAATCCAAAGAGGATTTCGTGCCTCTTGGGTTCCTTGGGTTACAAGGAGTCCAAAGTTGCATAGATAATGCAATAAGAAAAGAAAAGATCAATTAAATATTTCCTTATTAAGAGAGAAATTGAAAACAATGATAAAATGTTGGAAATAAGTGAAAAAGAGGTATTATTGATTTATCCTTGGTGGATTTTCGTATCCCAAGGATTCCTAATATTAAAAGGAATACCAATGAGGAAAATAAAAAGAAAGATAATGAGAAATCCTCAAAAAGAGATATTTTAATAAGAAATAAACAAGATAATGAGACATAATGAGTATAGATGCATCTAGAAGGATAATAAGTATCCTTAAAAAGGAATTTCGAAATATTAGAGTTTCTTGGGATCCAAGGAGTCCCAATGGAGAAGAAAGAAAGAGAAAATACCAATCAAGCAAAATAAGAGGATAATGTGATACATTATTAATGATTTTTGTGGCATTGTTAAAGAAATGGTATTTTCTACTAAAGGGAAATACATTTTGTGATCAATAGATTAAAAGTGTAGCATGATGATGATGAGAGGGATGATTTTCAAATTCCTTAATGACCAAGGATCATGGATAAAAAAGGAATTTCTAAAGAGAGAGAAAATACTTCTTAATTAAGGAAAATCTCTTTCCTATTAGGAAAAGTCTTGTTTGCTTCATGGGCAAGCATTTTGGGGCTTGGATACCCACCCCTATATAAAGGGTAGAGCCCTGGTTCAAGTCCAAGAGATAGAGAGAGAGAGAGATCCCACACTCTCCTCCTTGTTCTTTTTGGTGAAAACCCTTGCCGAGAGTAGGGATCTATCCCTGGAGCAACGAAGGTCGGTTTTGTGGTCTTGTTGGAGACGGGAAGCTTCCACGACAACCCTAAGATGATCGACTACCAACTCGATGCCTTTAATGCCGCGCATCCCCTGTCGTGAGTCTGCAAAGTTGCAGCAATCACAGACTTCTCTTGCTCAGTAACAGCTGTGTAGGCCATGGTTTGGAGGAGCTTCATGTGTGCCCAGGTGCAGCAGAGTTGGGGCGGCCTTTGGCGGCAACCCTCGGACCCTAGGCAGTAGAGGAGGTGGACTGCAAGCAAGCTACAGGCAGCGTACAGTTAGAGAAGCACGGGGTTGAAGAAGGAAGGCACCATTGGACCGTTCTACCCCTCTGGGGTATGAAGCATCAACAAATTAAGCAAGGACAGAATCGTCATTGCGTTATAATTACAATCGGCCAAGCAACGTTGCATGGGATGGACACATGGCACCCTCTGATTGGTCAAGTAAGCAAATTCTTACAAAAATTGTATCTCCTTAATAGTTGCTCGGATGGATACACATAAAATATGAAAATTGTTCAGAAAAAATGAGGGGAATCCACTAAAAATATATTTAGAAGCTAATTCCTCTTGCAATTTGAAAAGTAATGGAAGTTATCAACTTTAGTGTTTTAATGTTTAAAGAACCCTATTTTTAGATGATTAATGTATTTAGTAGGGTTTAATGGATGATTAAAGTTGGTATTAACATGTTAATGATAAAAAGTAACATTAGGAACAAAAAGGAGAACTTTGCACGTAATTGGTTTAATTTAGAGTTTCATGTGCATGAAAATGCTTTAATGGGCCTTGAAACCCTAATATTAGTAAATATGACTCTTAATGGCTTTAATGGTTCGATTTCATGATTAAAGTTGAGATATGATAATTCTAAGCTATTTCGAGTATAAAAGTTCCGAATTGTGGATAAATACCCTTATTGTAGTAATTAGGGTTTTCTAATGGATAAAGGTATAATTAATGACAAGTAAAGTTCGAATGTGAATTATACCATAATGAACTAGGAATTGATGATAAATGAGAATAATGATAGTGTCATGGATTAAAAGGATAAAAATGGTAGCTTTAATGAAAAAAAGGCTTAATGGACTTAATTGATAGAGAACGGTGCCTTAAATCTGAAAATAAGGTTAAATGTTGTTAAAGGATAACCTTAAAATCTTTTGTGACAAATAGATGAGTAATTAGGGTTTAAAATAGTAAAATACGAAGGGAAACCCTAATTAAAATGGAAACCCTAAAAGTGGACTCGAAATCCTAGAAAGCGAGCTAGGTTTAATAGATCTTGATGGCATGAATAATAATAGGAAATCGTATGCATATTTCAGGATCTCATTATGTGCTTGCTTGCTTAATTGGATTTCTTGATTGCTTGATTATTCTGTCTCAAATCATCAGATCAGGTATGTGGTTAATTATGAATAACCGCCTTAGTTTCTCGAGGATTTTCTCATATGGTTAATCGCATTGAATGCAACTAAACAATTTGGATGTTCATATTGCAATTATAAAGTCATTATGGTTATCACAATTATAAATAAATGTGTATTCCCGCACCTACATGCCACCCTGATGGATGATGCAATGAGGTCAAGCCCAGGATAAAAGACCAATGGGCACCATAAGTGGTGACCCACATACACCAAGCTCGGGATTGAGAAGGTGGTCTATGTTGAATGATTAATGGGCACCAAGCTTGGGATTGAGAAGGTGGCCTTAAGTCAACGACAAGAGAGAAACCCTAAAAGGGGGCATTCCATGGTTAGGGAAAAAGTGGTGGGTAATGTCACATGAAAAATGTAAATTGGCTTGCTAATTATCTTGATTGTGATATTTAAATTGTTAGACATATCGGCATATTTCAATATGCTGACCGACATTTTGTTTGTCGACGTTTTAGGTACAAATGAAAAGAACAAATAGTAAAGTGGCATATGTGGAATTAAATGAGAATTAAAGTGCAAATGAGGATTAGTTAGATTAGAATCTGTGTGGATAAAAGTTTAGAAATCCCAATTTTAAAAAGGTATGTAAAAAGTTTATTTTATTATAGCTTTTCAGTATTGTGTGGTAGAATTTAATCATTGTTATTGATTATTTGTCGAACATTTGATCTGGAAATTGGGATAACAGCTCTGACCTCTCGGTCTCCCTTAATTGGGGGCTACCAGAAGGCGGGTTCGATACATTTGGTATCAGAGCATAGGTTCCACATTTAATCTTTAATAATTATTAAATTTTACAAACTTTGTAGAACTCAAGGGAGTTATTAGAGGAATTTTCAAAAGACAGAGGTGTCTATAAAAGGATCACGTCTGGGGGCTGGCAAAATTTTCCTCCACACCACTAGTCAGAATACGAGGACTCCTGGATTAGTGTGACTGCCTGACCAAAGTCTCAGGATTTGACTCGAAATAAGATACATTTAGGACTCTCTCATCTTGTTCATCCCTTCTCAACTCAAATACTATTAAGGACCTTAAGGATTAGGGTTTTCTCTCTTTTCCTCACCCTCTTGAGGTATGGGTAAGGTTGATAAGGTTTAAGGAATCATCCACCAAATTAATGAAAAGCATGTAAATAAGATATCATGGACATAAGCTTAATAGATTAAGCGCAAACTAAAGAATAGATACATGCTTAGGCCATATGACATAAGTTGGCATGCCCTCAAGAGAAACCTGAGTCTAGACCTTCTTGTCAGGAGGATAAGTAAAGAGAGCTAGTATTGGAGGTAGATACCTCCATTATAAGTGGAGACCTGGCACATCCTCTGGATGATGATAACCCTAACCCTAAGTGTTGGTTAGAGAGATGACATGATGAGTTAGATGTCATGATAGACCAAGTTTGGGGGTGGACATGCTTTTGGATGCCCATGACGATATGAGCCATGTGAGGTTGGATGACCTAGTACCTTTGGCGACCCAACCCTGGGAAGGGTCATGCATGTTATAGCAAAGGATAGTTCCTCCTATGATGAGGTTAGTGAAGAACCTATAGAAACCCTATGGGCGTATGTGAGTAGGGAATAACATGCATCCAGAGTACGTCATTAGTGCAGGCAGTAGGTTGAAACCTTGGCCAGGAGAATGTGATGGATAGCTTATGAGATAAGCATAAAGAACTATGTATAATCTTGAGCAAACATAAGTTGAATATAGGATTCACCCAGGTAGGGATATGTTGGTGAGCTTGATCCATATTCATGAAGAAAGGACCTCTAGTAATGAGGTTGGTTTTAGGATTATCTCTAGAGAGAGAGAGTGCAGGATCCAAGCAAGAAGGCTGGAAGCTTAGACATTGAGATATGAGTAACAGTGGGGCATTGAGGATGATGCAGCCTAAGTGGATAATTTTGGTTGCCCCATGCATGATCCCTAGAGGCTGAGGATATCTTGGTTACCTTTGGAGGAATCAAAACATAGAGAGAAGGTGAGGTTGCTGGTACCTATGAGCCCATGGTATAGATGATCACCTTCTAGGGTTAGGAAGAAGAGTTCCTTAGACCCTGAAGAGGTTTAGTAACAGGTTGTGAAGCCTTTTACCTTTTTGGTTGTCCTTGAGGAGGACTCCAATCTGAGGTGTGGTTCGAGCAGAAGGATGATAGGAAGTTCACGTCATACCTCGTACATGTTTGGCTCGTGGTTAAGGGTTTGAGCAGGCAGTTGGTCATCAGAAAAGTGAACCTAGGGTTCCTAGGCCTAAGAGGGGAAGTGGTGTACCTGATGCTCATGATGAAATTTGAGTTTTTATATATTCGATCATGGTACTCCTCATGTTTAGAGGAAAGGGAAACCCCTTAAGTTTAAGGTATGTTTGATGAACCCCTCCCAGTTAAGTAGATGACTTGGGAAGGCACGATCTTGATCCCATGCTGAGGATGAGAACAAGTATGACCTAGCATGGTTTAGTAGGTGGTCTTCTTGTGCCTTAGTAGCTTTCTAGGGTTAAGCATGCTAGACCTAAGGACGTTTGTGACCTTTTTTATCAAGGTGTAGTTTCCTCCCATCTTGGGAGAGGGACCCTTTTGTAGGGTGTATACCAGTTTTGTTGGTTTTGGGGTAACCTAAAGTGGTCTCATAGGATCTTGAGAAGCCAAGTGAAAAGTACATGGTATGAGAATGAACCTATAGACCCATAGATAATCATCTCTACGTTCTTGTGGATGTGTTACCATGAAGGTAAATAGTATGGGGCCTGACAAAGGTAAGCAGGCCGCCATGACACCTATGAAGGGATGAAAGTCAGCCCATGAATACAGAGAGAGAGATGATGAAGGCTTGGGTAAGGTTCTAGGTTGGACATGTACTATGTTAGAATCCTAAGTCTATCCTAGGGTCAGGTAGGAATAAGACCGATGGAAGTAGGAGTTTCCTAATTCCCTAGTTTCACATGACCATAGGGTCAGGAGGTAACAACTATCATTGTCTGAGGGCCATGGGTTAGGATATTGATCACCTTCATGAACTCATTGGACCCAAAGGGCAGATGAGAAGGGCACTCTCTGGATGCATGAGGGAAGAGGGATGACCCCAAAATTTCGGCACCCTACAGACCTAGAGGAGATAACCAAGGATTGTGTTTGGACCAAGTAGGTTCGAGATCATTTTCCATGGAGGCAACTTTGATATCAAGATGATTGTGATGTAGAGACATAAGTTGCAAATTTCAACTTAGATTTGAAGGTATACTAGCAAGGTGGGATGCACCATCTCTACTCTTGGAACAGGAACAACTTTGTGTTTGGGTGGCCGCCAAATGCTTATTTCCTCTTGTTATGGGAGTGAAAGATAGGACAATATGCATTCCATACACCAAGGATAAAAGATGACGTGAGTTGGAACGTTGCTATGGGGTATGAGGACAAAGATAATAACATACCCTTGTGAAACAAACAATATGTAGATGGCTTAAAAACATCAAGAGAAATAAGGTAGTCATCTTATGAGGATGCTTTTAACATGAGCTATGAATTATACAAGGTTGAGTTTGAAAACCAAGAGGATGAGCTCAGAGTTTCTTGATGAAGATAGACTTAGAATATGAGAGGAGATTATAGTGGAATACATGGAGGTGTATGTCTTCAGCATTACCTAACACCTAAGGATGTGAAGTGGTAATGGATGCTCTGGATAAGATGAAGATTCCTAGTTTAGCTAGAGGCTAGAAGAGGTTGTTAGGTTAACCCTCAGTTGAAAAAGGAGATAAGTTTGGCTAAAACTCAGATGTAACGAGATCTGTTGATCAAGTTAGTAGCTATTTGGTTAGCTGGCCTAGGCCTTGATGCAATGAGAGGATGGTGGTAGAACCTCAGATGCACTTCTTTGGAAAAGAAGGTGATGAAACCCCAATTAGAGTGGTTTAGGGTTTCTGAGGAATCATGACATACAGGAGATCATGATTTTAAGATCACCATACAACGTACTACAAAGATAGTAAGTGAAAGTAGTACTTTGGATGCTTAAGATGAAGTTGCAAGTGGCATGTGGCCATGCAAGCTAGGAAGTGAAGGACGAACATCAGTAACCCAGTGCATTGATATAAAGTATAAAGAGTTCTCAAGAGGGAATGGGAGTTCATCACTATGAATGTTGTAAGTCTCCCCTAAACCAAGGAAGGTCGGGATGCAATATGGGTTATTGTGGGTCGCCTTACCTAGATGACATGAGAAAGAAAGAGTCATTTCAAGGGACATGTTCAGTTGAACTACATATGAGATAGATGGTTCGACTACACCAAGATGTGAGTTCAAAGAGTTCTTGAGTATAACCTAAAGATACACTTTCATAAGGTGGAAGTAGATACATGAAGAACTCGACGTTAGTACAGTTTATCACCCCTAACTAATGGTTAGTATGATCCAGACTAGAGGCCTTGATGAGAGAATGTGTGCTCATTTAGGGTGATACATAGAGACAGTCTTTGTCCTCAGTAAGATGTGATGATAACCACCATAGCCAGTATCGGGATGAGGTTGTATCAGTCATCACTTCATTAAGATGATGTTGGTGAAGGGGCCTCGCGAAGGTCAGAAAAGGACCACAGTGGGTGTAGATGAAGTCGCTTTGATCATGCAATGGCTGAAAGAGAGCCCAGGGGCGACACGTGTCATGAGTTGATGCAAAGTAGACTGACATGCAGGTCACTGTGGGAGAATATGTGATGTGAAAATCCGACCCCTCTAAGCTATAGCTGAGAAAATTGAGTCCCCGGTACATGGGTCCATTTGAGATGGATTGGTGGAGAAGGTTATGTTTGACCTTACCCCTCAGGATAAAGTAATTTATAATGTGTTCCATAAGTCCGATCTAGAGCACTGTGTGAGGTACCCAAGCCATGTGTTGAGCCCTGAACCTATTCATATTTTTGAGAGGTTGAAAAGTCCAGAGTCACCTATGAGGGTACGATATACCAAGGTAAGAAAGAACTCACATAGAATAATATGAGATGATGAAGGTTCTTGGAAAGCACCATGGAAAAGGTAAGGCCACATGGGAGCCATGATGGACATAGGAAAGGCTTATCCTGTTTTGTTTGTTTGCTTGATGGAATTTTGGGGGTAAAATTCTTATAAGAGGGGAAGGATGTTACAACCCCAATTTTTGTGTTCATTTGGTGAGAAATGTAATTTCTCATATTAAAGATATTTGAACAAATAATGATATATTTTTAATTTCGTTTAAAATAGCCTTGATGATTGTTTTTGAGGGCTTTATTGGCTATTGGGCCCAATAACAAAGAAAGGACAAAAGAAACTCTATTATTGAGTAAATAAGAAAATAGAGAAAAGAAAAATGTGGAAACCTCTAGAAGGAAAATCCAAAGAGGGATTTCGTGCCTCTTGGGTTCCTTGGGTTCCAAGGAGTCCAAAGTTGCATAGATAATGCAATAAGAAAAGAAAAGATCAATTAAATATTTCCTTATCAAGAGAGAAATTGAAAACAATGATAAAATGTTGGAAATAAGTGAAAAGAGGTATAATTGAGTTATCCTTGGTGGATTTTTTTATACCAAGGATTCCTAATATTAAAAGGAATACCAATGAGGAAAAAAAAGAAAGATAAAGAGAAATCCTCAAAAAGAGATATTTTAATAAGAAAAAATTAGATAATGAGAAATAATGAGTATAGATGCATCTAGAAGGATAATAAGTATCCTTAAAAAGGAATTTCAAAATATTAGAGTTTCTTGGGATCCAAGGAGTCCCAATGGAGAAGAAAGAAAGAGAAAATACCAATCAAGCAAATTAAGAGGATAATGTGATACATTATTAATGATTTTTGTGGCATTCTTAAACAAATGGTATTTTCTACTAAAGGGAAATAGATTTCATGACTAATAGATTAAAAGTGAAGCATGATGATGATGAGAGGGATGATTTTCGAATTCCTTAATGCCAAGGATCATGGATAAACAAGGAATTGCTAAAGAGATAGAAAATACTTCTTAATTAAGGAAAATCTCTTTCCTATTAGGAAAGGTCTTGTTTGCTTCATGGGTAGGCATTCTGGGGTGTGGATACCCACCCCTATATAAAGGGTAGAGCTCTGGTTCGAGTCCAAGAGAAAGAGAGAGAGAGATCCCACACTCTCCTCCTTGTTCTTTTTGATGAAAACCCTAGTCGAGAGTAGGGATCTATCCCTGGAGCAACGAAGGTCGGTTTGTGGTCTTGTTGGAGGCGGGAAGCTTCCACAAAAACCCTGAGATGATCGGCTACCAACCTGACGCCTTTAATGTTGCGCAACCCCTGTCGTAAGTCTGCAAAGCTGCAGAAACCGCGGAAGAAATTGCGGACTGCTCTCGCTCAGTAATGGTTGTGTTGGCCACAGTTTGGAGGAGCTTCGTGTGTGCCCAGGTGCGGCGGAGTTGGGGCGGCCTTTGGCGGCAACCCTCGGACCCTAGGAAGGAGAGGAGGTGGACTGCAAGAAAGCTACAGGCGGCGTACAGTTAGGTCAGCGCGGGGTTGAAGAAGGAAGGCGCCATTGGACCGTTCTACCCCTCCGGAGTATGAAGCATCAACGACTTAAACAAGGGCAGAATCATCATTGCATTATAACTACAATCAGCCAAGCAACGTTGCATGGAATGGACACATGGCGCCCTCTGATTGGTCAAGTAAGAAAATTCTTACAAAAATCGTATCTCCTTAATAGTAGCTCGGATGGATACGCATATAATATGAAAATTGTTCTGAAAAATGAGGGGAATCCAATAAAATATATTTAGAAGCTAATTCCTCTTGAAATTCAAAAAGTAATGGAAGTTATCAACTTTAATGTATTAATGTTTAAAGAACCATATTTTGAGATGATTAATGTATTTAGTAGGGTTTAATGGATGATTAAAGTTGGTATTAACTTGTTAATGATAAAAAGGAACATTAGGAACAAAAAGGATGAACTTTGCACATAATTGGTTTAATTTAGAGTTTCATGTGCATGAAAATTCTTTAATGGGCCTTGAAACCCTAATATTAGTAAATTGACTCTTAATGGTTTTAATGGTTTGAATTCATGATTAAAGTTGAGATATGATAATTTTAAGCTATTTCGAGTATAAAAGTTCATAATTGTGGATAAATACCCTTATTGTAGTAATTAGAGTTTTCTAATGGATAAAGGTAGAATTAATGACAAGTAAAGTTTGTATATGTATTAAACCATAATGAACTGGGAATTGATGATAAATGAGCATAATGATCTTGTCATGGATTAAAAGGATAAAAATGGTAGCTTTAATGAAAAAGAGGCTTAATGGACTTAATTGATAGATAATGGTGCCTTAAATCTGAAAATAAGGTTAAATGTTGTTAAAGGATAACCTTAAAATCTTTTGTGACAAATAGATGAGTAATTAGGGTTTAAAATAGTAAAAGCTGAAGGGAAACACTAATTGGAATGGAAACCCTAAAAGTGGACTAGAAATCCTAGAAAGTGAGCTAGGTTTAATAGATATTGATGACATGAATAATAATAGGAAATCGTATGCATATTTCAGGATCTCATTATGTGCTTGTTTGCTTAATTGGATTTCTTGATTACTTGGATTATTCTGTATCAAATCATCGGATCAGGTATGTGGTTAATTATGAATAACCGCCTTAGTTTCTCGAGGATTTTCCCAGATGGTTAATTGCATTGAATGCAACTAAACAGTTTGGATGTTCATATTGCAATTATAAAGTCACTATGGTTATCACAATTATAAATAAATGTGTATTCCCGCACCTACATGCCACCCTGATGGATGATGCAATGAGGTCAAGCCCAGGAGGGAAGACCAATGGGCACCATAAGTGGTGACCCACAGACACCAAGCTCGGGATTGAGAAGGTGGTCTATGTTGCATGATGATGGAGTTTTGCAACGCCACTAAAAATCCTAGAGATGATGAATCTCTAAGTTTAGCCTTGCTTGTATTATGGTAAGATCTCCACCCACGTGTGCTAAGACACGCGGAAGTCTTATCGTAATATAGTTTAAGGGTCGAATCCACGAGACAATGGTTTTGTTTAGAGTTAAACAAGATGGAAAATGTTTAGCCGTACTTAACTACTTAACGATTGATATTTAGATCAAAGGTTTGATTTGATTGTTTAAACTAGATGCAAGGAAAGTAAAAGCAAGAAAGTAGAAACTAAGATTAGCAAATGATGATGAATCACTGGGGTGATGCGGGTATTTACTACCACTACACCTGAATTGTACTTGTACCAAATATAGCAAGACTTGTAAGCAGGATACATGGATGTTGTACAATACCGATGTCTTATAGGACAAGAGTAATGCACACATCCTTCATGGGTTGAGTAACTCTCATTCGGTACGTATCTCCGTGTCAGTGAAGATATGTAGTCTCTGAAGAGAAAATCTTACTCAACCTCGTGAAACGTGCATCAGAAAACTAACAAGCGAGCGATAATTATCAAATCGATTAGTATCCTTATAGACTATCCCTCTTTCGAGGATATAGCTACGAGAAACGTGAGAGTGTTGCAACGTCAGCCTTTCCCGAACGAATGGTCAAGTACTTTGCACCACTCTCTCCTCAGAGTGTGTTCCTCGACCTGTCAAGGTTGCACTTTTGCACGTCAACTGATTCCATTTCATAGTACAAAAGTATAACGATGGAGGTGAGTTTACTCCACTCCTTGGAAAGCATTCCTAGATACTGAAACTGGTGCGCGATGGATACATGCACCAGAAACCAAAACTAAATCGGTATTCGAGTCTCAAGAGAGGTCGTAGACAAACCACAATGAAAGACAATAGATGCATACAAGAACGCGGCCAACATCCAAGCATGTATGAAACGATTTAGTATTGAAAAGAAATGATAACATCTTTTTAGTACAAGATACAAAACACGGGCAGCGGGGCTAGTCCCCGCACCCCAGTGAATGGAACTACTCACTCCTCATAGAGGGAGCAACAAAGGAGGAGGTGAGAAGAGAGAGAAAGAATGACATCTCCACGGAGGAGGGAAGGTTGACCCTTGGTGGAGAGAGCAACGATCTTCACACTCTATGGCTGCTTGATGATGGATCTTCTCTTCCCACCTTCTTTGTTGATGAGAGAGAATGTAGCTTGATGATGGGACGTGGACCTCAAACCGGTAGCCTTGGGGCAATGGATTAAGGATGGAATTGCTCTAAAACTGGAGAGGCAGCCTTTGGGCGTCTCTCCGATCTCCCCTATGAAGTGACCCTTGGGGTCTTATTTATAGGCTTAAGTTGAGCCCAAACGGTTTGGAGACCGTATGGGCTCATACGGTCTTGAGACCGCATGAGCTCATACGGTCTTGAGTCTACATGAGCTCATACGGTCTTGAGACCGCATGAGCTCATACGGTCTTGAGACCGCATGGGCTCATACGGTCTTGAGACCGCAGGGGCTCATACGGTCTTGAGACCGCATGGGCTCATACGGTCTTGAAACCGCATGGGCTCATATGGTCTTGAGATCGTATGACCTTCATGCGGTCTTGGGACCGTATGACCTTCATGCGGTCTTAGGACCGTATGACCCTCATGCAGTCTTGGGACCGTATGACCTTCATGCAGTCTTGGGACCGTATGGAGTCTTTGCGATTTTTTTTTGTTTTCCTGCAATAATAAAGAAGAGAAGTTAGTTTATTGGTATATCAGCAATAAAGTAAAAAGTTAATTATTCTATCTAATTTATCTAAGAAAGAGTATGGAAAATTAAGGAGAACTAATAAGATAACGTCACAAAATGGGAGGTTATCACATGACTAATGGGCACCATAAGTGGTGACCCACAAGCACCAAGATCGCGATTGAGAAGGTGGCCTTAAGTCAATGGCAAGAGAGAAACCCTAAAAGGGGGTATTCCAGGGTTAGGGCAAAAGTGGTGGGGAATGTCAAATGGAAAATGTAACTTGTTAATTATATTGATTGTGATATTTAAATTGTTAGCCATATTTGTGAGATTTTGGTTGCCTCCACATACCGGCATATTTCGATATGCTGACCGATGTTTTGTTTGTCATCGTTTTAGGTACAAATGAAAAGAACAAATAGTAAAGTGGCATATGTGGAATTAAATGAGAATTAAAGTGCAAAGGAGGATTAGTTAGATTAGTATCTGTGTGGATAAAAGTTTAGAAATACTAGTTTTAAAAAGGTATGTAAAAAGTTTATTTTATTACAGCTTTTCAGTATAGTCTGGTAGAATTTAATAATTGGTATCGATTATTTGTCGAACATTTGATCCGGAAATTGGGATAACGGCTCTGACCTCTCGGTCTCCCTTAATTGCTGGTTATCAGAAGGTGGGGTCTTTACAGCGACCTTTGATCCTATCAGATAAGAACGGAATTTCTCAAAAGCATAAATAACTGCCAAGAACTCTTTTTCTATAGTTGTATAGTTATATTGGGCTTCATCAAGCGTCTTTGATGCATAATATATCACATAGGGCTTCTTATCTATCCTCTGCCCTAGTACTGCTCCTATACCGTAGTCACTGGCATCACACATTATCTCAAAGGGTTGTGACCAATCAGGGGCTCTTAGTATAGGCACTGAGACTAAAGCATTCTTTAGAGTCATGAAGTTGTGTAAACATTCTTGATCAAAATTGAAGTCTGCATCTTTAGTTAATAGGTGAGTCATGGGTTTTTCTATTTTAGAAAAGTCTTTGATGAATCTTCGGTAAAATCCAGCATGGCCCAGGAAAGCTTGTACTCATCTGATGTCTTTTGGTGGGGACAACTTTGAAATGACATCTATTTTTGCTTTTTCCACTTCAATGCCTCGTTCACTCACCCGATGTCCGAGGACAACACCTTCTGTCACCATAAAGTGGCATTTTTCCCAATTAAGGATTAGATTTGTTTCCTCACATCTTTGTAGTACTTTATAGAGATTAAGCAGACAGTTATTGAAGGAATCTCCATAGACTGAGAAGTCATCCATGAATACTTCCAGGATAGATTCGGTTAAACATGTAAAAATGGTAGACATACACCTCTGAAATGTTACAGGTGCATTACATAGCCCAAAGGGCATTCTCCTGAAGGCGTATGTTCCGAAAGGGTAGGTAAAAGTTGTATTTTCTTGATCTTCAGGGTGTATCAGAATTTGATAAAACCCTGAGTAGCCATCAAGATAGCAAAAGAATTTCTAGTGAGATAGACGTTCAAGAACTTCATCAAGAAAAGGTAAAGCAAAGTGATCTTTCCTTGTTGCCTTGTTTAATTTCCTGTAGTCAATGCACATCCTCGACCCGGTAACAGTCCGGGAGGGTACAAGTTCATTTTTATCATTCAAAAAAAATAGTGGTCCCCCCTTTTTTAGGGACCACTTGAACCGGACTTACCCATTGGGAGTCGGAAATTGGATATATAATACCAGCTTTTAGAAGTTTTAGAACCTCAAGGAGGACTACCTCTTTGACATTTGGGTTTAGCTTCCTCTGGTGCTCCCGTGATGGTTGAAATTCTTCCACCATAGGTAATATGTGCATGCAAAAAGGTGGATTTATCCCGATCAGGTCGGTCATCTTATATCCAATGGCTTTCTTGTGCTTACTTAACTCAATAAGGAGTCTTTCTTCCTGGTCATCTATCAAAGTGAAATAGATAATGACCGGACATAGTTTTTCTTCATCTAGAAATACGTGTTTGAGTCCAACTGGTAGGACTTTCATCTCAGGTGCTTTGAGCACTCCAGTGATCTCCAGAGTGGTGATAGATTTCAACTCCTCAAAGGTAGCTTCTGGAGCTTCTTCGCCTTGTTCTAGGTATTGCAAACATTGTTGAACTAGTTCGTCGATTGAAAATTAGGCTTTTGGATTCATTAAGACGTCTTCCTAAGCAACAGATGGTTTAAGAGTTTCTTGCTTCAGCTGGGACATTTTATCAATTGCCTCAAGAAGAAAGACTTCCTCATGGATGCTAGGACTTTTTAGGTGGTCAAATACCCTGAATTGAATAGTTTCCTTCCCTAATCATAAGGTAATTGTGCCGGCTTCGACATCAATTAGTGCTCTGGCTGTCGCAAGGAAAGGTCTGCCAAATATTATGGGATATCTCAAATTTTCTTTTATGTCTGTGACAACAAAATCACAAGGGACATGAGTCACTTCCTACTCTCACTGGGATATCTTCAATAATTCCCAAAGGTGCAGTAATGGTAGAATCAGCTAACTAGATTGTCATTATTGTAGGTAGTATATTAGTAAAACCCAATCTTTTGCACTTAGAAAAGGGCATAATAGATATGTTGGCCCCCAAATCAGCTAATCCTTTCTTGTAAGAGGTGTTTCCTATAGAACATTTGATGCCGAAGGAGCCAGGGTCCTTTTGTTTTTTCGGCATTTTGTTGAGTATGATGTCAGAATTCGTCTGAGATAATTTGAAGGTCTTGTGTTCTTCGGTCATGTATTTCTTTAATATCAAAGTCTTTAGATATTTAGACCAAGCTGGAATTTTAGAGTCGGTGTCAAGGAATGGGATATCCACATATAGCTTCTTCATTGCTTCCTTGAACTTTTGGAATATGCAATCTAGTTTAGTCTCCCTCAATCTGCCTAGATAGGGTGGGGCAACACATCCCATTATCATACAGATAACGAGGTGTTACGCGAAAATGTGCGGAAATCACCATAACCACAGATTATCGAAAACACGGGTTAATTAAAACTTATTGCGGAAAACTGATAAACTATGAAAGTATTACATTCCAGTCCTCATCCTCTGGCTGCGAAGCCTAAAACTGGTGTCATACAAGGTTAATGGAAGAGTCGGACTCCATGACCTCCCACCTCGTGGTCAGTGCACGAGTACAACACAAGCAGGACCGTAGTCTCATGTTGAAGTGGTCTTAGCCACAGGGTCAGCTTCATAGGCTACCCTCTACCTAGCCCACCTTGGTATAGGTCACGGCGCTAGTAAAACTGAGCCACGGGCCTGATCACCGTGCTCTGAGCCATGAATGTATTCATGCTTCTTATGTCACATATCCTGAGCCATGGGCATGTTCACCATGCTCTTCATCAAAATTGGGTTACAGACCTGAATCCGCACCCTTGAGTCTACAACCGAAGTTGCACTCTTTCCTCCTCACTTTAGGCTAGGATCAACCTCGCATATTCAACAATATGCGCTCTGGGTTAACCCATAGGGGAACCCGTTTCACCATCACCAATTCCTGTGGATCTATGGCCAGGGCAAACTACATGATATGATTCCACTGTACTTAATTAGTGTCTTTTAGATGGACTGCAAGTTTCAACCAAGTTGTATACCATACAAACTATAACAAAAAGTAAACAACATAATCTCAACCATTATATTATTATTGTAAATCACATCAACATGATCCATCTCAAGGATCCAACACCACATGTTACCACTTGACCTCTTACCAACCATCCAGATCCATCACATACCATGGGATATCAATCCCTCATCATGTACTATCACTGTCTCTTCAAAGCTCACATCAACATCATGGGACTAACACATCATACCAGAGTAATTATCAAAGTGATGTTACTCATCACATATGTCTCATAGCCTTTTCATGGCTAATCATCACCTGCATAATTAGTATACTCAATAATCATAGATTCAACATATGAACTACACTTACTTTTATGAGATGACATTCAAGATGCTATACTTAACAATTATACATTAACTGATTATCAAGAGTATAAAGCACGTCATTAGCAAACCATATATGTACTTATCCTCATCTCAGAATTATATGAATAATCAAGATGATTACTTCATACCTATAGCCATGTGGGATATATCGAACAAGCACTATGGTTACCATTATCATTACTGTCACCATACATTATGTAAACCATCTACCACTATTATAGCATTCATTATCATGCAACTACTAGTGTGACTACCACTATTTTCCTTATTATTATCATCTACTACTATCAGCATCATTACTACCATCATTACCATCACTACAATTATTGCTATCATTAGCATTGTTATTCTTGCAAGGCATCACTATCGTTTGTTTGTGTATAACCAACCACTTCCATGGTACAAGCAACCGTCCCTCACTACTACTCATCACAACCCTTACTAAAACCCATCACAACCCTCACCCAAAAGAAGGGTACAACGGTTTAGAACAAAGGAGTGCAGCAACGCTGCATTGCTACAACAGCACCCAACGCACGACATAGCATCACAAGGGATATCGCGCGTCAGGGTGTCGGGAACCCATGCATATCGGGCAATGCCCGTTGCACCTCCTGCCGGCCGACACACCAGGGAGTGTGACGCCCGTCACAGCACCCCAACAGCAATGCCCGATACCAGGGCTATCGTCCAGGTCACAACCCACCTCAACAACAAGGAGAGAGAGAAGGAGAGAGAAGGAACACTCCACAAAACGTGCCACCAACAAGACCAAGCCTAAAGGCCGACATGCTCCATAGAGAGGGCGTGACGCCCGTCACAACCCAAGCCCTATCGACCATCACACTCCAAAGGCTATCGCCCAGCACACTCCTATATCGTCCACCAAGGCTATCGGCCAACATACCATGCATAGCCTATCGTCCAACACAAGGAGACTTGCCAAACAAGGCCCTATCGTTCAACTCAAGCCAACCACCATGCTACTTCTTGGTCTATCGTCCATCATAAGAACAAAGGTGTCGCTCATCACAAGAAGAACCATATCGTCCAACAGGGTCACCATATCGGCCAACACTATCTAACTTAACCTATCGCCCATCACAAGGGAAAGGATATCGCCCAACACCAAGAACACCTCACCATGTCGTCCATCACAAGACACTCATATCGTCCAACACACCAAAACAAGAGAGGATATCGCCCATCACAGGTCATCTTCTACCTCCAGCACATGAAGACTCAAACCCTAGAGAGTAAGGTACACAAGACTTTATAGGATATTGGGCAGCAAGGGTACTAAAGCAAGGAACTAAACTATTATCATGCATAAGATTAAAGCAAGAGGTAAAAGGAGTTAGGGTTAGAATTTATGCAACCCGCCTTAAGCTCCAAGCTCCAAGGAAGATGAACAACTCCAAGGTCCAAGGGATATCATCCACCACAGCTGATCCAAGAGGGTATCGACCACCACAGCTGATCCAAGAGGGTATCGGCCACCACTGCTACTCCAGGAGAGTGTATCGGCCAACACACAAGGAAAGGAAGGGAGTGTCGTGCACTCAAGGTGGAGGAAAGACCAAAAGATCAAAGGAAGTTAAGGCAAAGGAAAGAACCACTTATATAGAAAGAAAGGGAGGATAAAACAAGGTAGATCCATGCTAAGTGTCGTCCACCCAAGGGACACATGTCCTAGGGTTCAAACCACCACTCTAGCAAGGCATGAGACACTTGTCCAAGATGTGCACCAAGTGTCCACCAAACAAGGTCAAGGTTGGACCAAGCATCATGGGCGACACAACATGAAGCATCATGGGCGACACACTCCATCCTCATGGGCGACACACCAAGGTACCTAGGCGACACAAGCTTCACTTGGCCGACACAAGGCTCAAGCAAGCCCAAACAAAGCACCTCAAGGCCCAAACAAGCTCAACCAGACCCAAAAGAACTCAAGCAACAAACCCAAGCCTTCCTCTCAACCTAGAGGAAGAAAAGAGAGAGAAACATCTCACAAGATGGATAACTTGCACACAAAACCCTAAACTTGGGTTATTTGCAAGTTGCCCCTCCAACTCTCAACAAAGCACAACCAAACCCTAATCACCACTTAAAGGTGATTAGAAAGCATCAAACCACCAAGGTTAAGCAAAGCAAACAAGGTAAACCCTAAACGAAGGTCAGGGTCCTTACAAGCTAACCCCCTTTAAGGGATTTCATCCCCGAAATCCGAAGAGAAAAGTGAGGGATACTTCCTCCTCATCTCTTCCTCAAGCTCCGACGTGGCTTCCTCAATGCCACGATGCTACCAAAGAACCTTCACAAGAACTAGGTCCTTCCTCTTCAGCTTCTTGACTCTTCTGTCAAGGATCGCCATAGGACCTTCCTCGTAGGTCACGTCTTCATCAAGCTCAACCTCAAGTGGCTGTATCACTGTACCCGAATCCGGATGACTTTTCTTCAGCATACTGACATGGAACACTGGATGTAACATGTGCAACTCTGGAGGCAACTCTATCTCATAAGCTACCTTTCCAACATGTGCTATAACTGAGTAAGGCCCCATATACCTGGGTGCTAACTTACCCTTCCAACCAAACCTTAGCACACCTTTCCACGGCGATCTTATCTGTTGTCTGCTGAACTAACTCAGGACCCAAAAGTTGATACTCACCAGACTCATACCAACACAAAGGAGATCTACACTTCCTTCCATACAAAGCCTCATAAGGAGCCATGTCAATGCTCCGCTGATAACTGTTGTTGTAGGCAAACTCTATCAAACTCAGGTGTACATCCCAGTTTCCTAGAAACTGCAAAACACAAGCTCGAAGGAGATCTTCCAAAATCTGAATAGTCCTTTCAGACTGTCCATCCATCTGCGGGTGAAAAGTTGTATTGAACCTCAACTGCGTTCCCAACGCTTTGTGCAACTGTTCCCAAAAATGACTTGTAAACTGAGGACCTCTGTCAGAGACTATCGTTGTTGGCACACCATGCAGACGTACTATCTCATCAACATATACTCGAGCGAGTTTCTCAGCTGTATACATTGTCTTCACTGGTAGAAAATGGGCAGACTTAGTCAATCTGTCCACTATCACCCAAATGGAATCATGATTCCTAGTTGTCCTGGGTAGACCAACTACAAAATCCATGGTTATATGATCTCATTTCCACTACGGTATTGGAAAAGGTTGCAACGTACCTGCCGGCTTTTGATGTTCAGCCTTCACTTGTTGACAAACCGCACATCTCGCCACGAACTCCGCTACATCTCTCTTCAAACCGGGCCACCAATACAAGTCCTTCAGACTATGATACATCTTGGTGACACATGGATGCATAGCATACATCGATGTGTGTGCTTCCTCGAGCACCAACTTCCTCATCTCATCAGCATTAGGAACCACCATCCTATTACGATAGCAGACTAGTCCATCCTCGGACTCATGGAACCCATCACGCTTGTCGCTGCCGAACTATGATTTGATCAACTGTACTGCATCATCTATTTGCTGTGCATCCTTGATCTGCTGTCTCAACGTAGGCTTGACTTGCATCTGTGCTAGAAGACCAGACAACAAAGAAACTTCCATCTGCACACTCATTTGTCATAGAGAAACAAACATATCTCACCTATGGTATACCAGGGAACTCAACTGTGCCTTCTTTGAAGAAAGAGAAGAAGATTTTCTACTAAGCGCATCAGCTACCACATGATCTTCCTACAACAACACACAACCTAAGCCTTTCTTGGAAGCATCACAAAAGACAACATAGCCTTTCCCAGGATCTGGTAAGATCAACACTGGAGCACTGGTCAGCTTCTCCTTTAAACTCTGGAAATCTTGCTGACATTGATCATCCCATACAAAAGGTACATCCTTTCTGGTCAACTTCGTCATCGGTAACGCGATCACACTGAAGTCCTTGATAAACCTCCGGTAGTATCCTGCTAAACCTAGGAACTACAAACTTCTGTTGGTGTCTTTGGTTGTTCCCAATCCGCAACGGATTCCACCTTCTTCGGATCTACTTTGACTCCTTCCGCAGATATCACATGACCCAAGAAAGTCACTTCCTCCAACCACAACTCACACTTACTGAAATCGGCATACAACTGATGTTGACGAAGAAGAGTCAACACTTGACAAAGATGTTGCTCATGCTCTAGCCTATCCCGACTATAGATCAAGATGTCATCTATGAAGACTACGACAAACTGATCTAAAAACAGACGGAACACTTTGTTCAGCAGATCCATGAAAGCAGCAGGTGCATTGGTTAGCCCGAACGGCATAACCACGAACTCGAAGTGACCATACCTCATCATGAAAGCTGACTTTGGTATGTCATCCGCCTTAATCCTCAACTGATGATATCCAGACCATAGATCGATCTTTGAAAACACTGTAGCACCACACAACTGATCGAACAGATCATCTATCCTTGGCAACGGGTACTTATTCTTGATCGTAACTTTGTTCAACTGTCGGTAATCTATACATAACCGCATCGAACCATCCTTCTTCTTAACGAACAACACGGGAGCACCCCACGGTGACGTACTTGGTCGGATAAAACCTTTCTCCAACAACTCTTGCAAATCCTTCTTCATCTCTGCCATCTCTAGCGGAGCCATCCTATATGGTGTCTGTGCGACTGGCTGTGTTCCTGGAACCAAATTGATATCGAAATTAATCTCTCAGGGTGGAGGAACACCAGGAAACTCATCAGGGAACACATCCACAAACTCTCAGACAACTGATACCTCCTCAAGACTAGGACCTTTCGCCTAGGAAATCGCAACAGTATCCACCACGTGAGCTAAGAACGCCTCACATCCTTGTCATAGCAACCTATCTTCCATCATAGCTGATACCAAACATGTCGGAAGAATCTTCCTATCTCCCTAGAAGATCCACTTCTCTCCAGCATCATCAAACACAACCTGCTTGGAACCACAGTCCAAAACAACCTTATACTTCTCTAAGGTATCCGTCCCAAGGATAACATCGAAACCATGCATATCAAGTGGTATAAGATTCACTTGAATACGATGTCCTGAGAAAGACAAGACACAAGATGGACACTCTTCTCGAAGAAAAGAGGAACCATCAAGAGGGGTTTCTAACAACAAACTATCTTTCTTACAACTAACAGGTAAACAACAGTTTTCAAGCATACTATAGGCAATAAAAGAGTGTGTAGCACTCGGGTCAACCAGAACAGATATAAAGCAAGAAGAAGACATATCAGAATGAAATAACTCCATCTGACCTATCACCACTCGCGGGTTGAATATCGCCTCTGGCTGACTCATGGCATAGAATCGAGTTGTTGCTTGCTATCCACAACCCCTACTTCCTTGAGCAGAAGATCCAGCTTGAGACGCTTGACCGTGTCCTCATCCTCTGCTACCACTCGGCTGTGGCCTCTATGTCCTCTGAAAACTCTGCCTTGACTGTTGCGTCACTTCAACATCTCTATTCGGACAACTGAACCTGAAATGCCTGACTTGTCCACAAAGATGAAATGACTTGTCCTCAAACCGTGGCCTAGCTGGCCCTGTCACTGCCACAGAAGCTGAACTGTGTGCCTTAGACGGCGAAGAAACATAACCTCTTCCCTTACTCAGAGACCACTGAGATGGTACACCAGAACTTTTCATCGCTAATGGTGTTGAAAACCTGGGCTTCTTAAAGCCACCAAACCTCCATCCTTGAAACTGAGCAGGTCTTTTAAGTGACATAGACTCTCTTTTCTCCCTTACTGTCCTCTCGATCCTTCGGACAAATTCCATGAACGTAGCAAACCGCTCTCGGTTCTCCAACACAGAAACGGGTGTCGTTAGCTCAACACTCAGACCCTTCTCGAAACATCTGATCCGTTCCTCATCTGTTGCCACCATGTGAGGACAAAACCTCAATAGATCCATAAACTTAGCTTCGTACTCAGTGATGTTCATCGTTCTTGTCTCAGCCTCTCAAACTGACTGATCTTCTCATCCAGGTACGTCTTGGGAAAGTATCTGGTGACGAACTCACGCTGAAACACTTCCCAACAGATCACCTCACTGGGCCACTTCTCTTCTTCGATGGTCCACCAGTGACCAGCACTACCCTTCAGAAGGTAGACAACATGCTTTACTTTGTCTGCTTCGGGGATGTCAAGGATCCGAAAATCCTTCTCAATACTTGTCAGCCACAGATCTACATCCGCTGGATCAGCCGTTCCAGCATAATCCGAAGCTCCGACTCGGCGAAGCCGCTCAAAGGTCTTCCCAATACCCGATGCTTCTCCATGGGGAGCCTGTGCTCGCGGAGGAGGCACTAGTAATCGCTCAACCATGAGATTCATCGTAGCCATCATCTGCCCCATAAGTTGTTGGTAAGAAGGATGTTCTAGAATGGTTGGGTTAGGTTGGGGGACCTCAGGCACCCGATCTTCATGTGCCTGTCTAGCTGCTCCATCAACTGATGCAGCATCGCTGTACTCAGCAGAGTGTTCTTCATGATTTCCAGACATCTTGACTTTTCTTCCGCTGAAGCAGAAGATTTGGTAAGGAAACCTGGAAAACTCATAAGAACAGACTCACCCTAGTCCTAAATCCATGTAGACTCAGCGAACCTAAGGCTCTGATACCAAACTTGTGGCAACACATCCCATTATCATACAGATAATGAGGTGTTATGTGAAAACGTGCGGAAATCACCATAACCATAGATTATCGAAAACACGGGTTAATTAAAACTGATTGCGGAAAACTGATAAACTGTGAAACTATTACATTCCAGTCCTCATCCTGCACAGAAACATGTCATATATATATATATACATGAGATCTGGTACGTGTCCAAAGCTTCAAGGAACAGTTGTTTATCCATCACAAGAGTTCACCACCTATTCATATACACAAAGGCCCACATCCGGACAACGGTAGGATATACAAACATTATCGATCGTTCATCGTAAAACAACGTCAAAACACTGCCAAGGACCTGAGAGTAGAGGGATGACTCTAGACTCTACTACAATACATCCAAAACAGCAGCATATCCATCGCTTGCCTTCTACTTCTCGTCTGGATGCTCGGCCGCAACACCACGACCACCACCACGTCTAGCTCGACCACCTGAAAACCAGCGGAGTGAGACAATTGAACATTGTCCCAGTGGGAAACATAACTCCCCACCGCAACTACAAAACCTCGGCAAGATATGCTATAACAGCAGATAACTAATAATAGGTGTAACAAGAGCATTCTATATAAAGCAAAGCTATTCTTACCGACAAGCTTACCAATTGTACAAAAACATATAACCAAACATCCTTCATTGGGACATGATTGACAAGGTAAGATATATTACTACATAACATGATTAATCAAGATAAGATATATTGCCACATAACCTGATTATCAAGATACGACATATTACCACATACCTGATGAATATAGAAGTAACTGCACGATATAACAGGTTAACTACACAAACAAGGCCTCAACCAATGTTTCATGTTTGATACAAGCATTGAATACTAAATGGCTGAATTACATATTATTATTCCCTAAGGATTTGAACTGTACCGTTCGAATCCAACCTCTGGCTGCGAAGCCTAAAACCGGTGCCATACAAGGTCAATGGAAGAACCGGAATCCACGACCTCCCACCTCGTGGTCAGTGCACGAGTACAACACAAGCAGGACCGTAGTCTCATGCTAAAGTGGTCTTAGCCACAGGGTCAGTTTCATAGGCTACCCTCTGCCTACCCCGCCTTGGTACAGGTCACGACGCTAGTAAAACTGAGCCACGGGCCTGATCACCGTGCTCTGAGCCATGAATGTATTCATGCTCCTTATGTCACATATCCTGAGCCATGGGCATGTTCACCATGCTCTTCATCAAAATTGGGTTACGGACCTCAATCCGCACCCTTGAGTCTACAACTGAAGTTGCACTCTTTCCTCCTCACTTTAGGCTAGGAGCAACCTCGCATATTCAACAATATGCGCTCTGGGTTAACCGATAGAGGAACCCGTTTCACCATCACCAATTCCTGATGATGATGGATCTATGGCCAGGGCAAACTACATGATATGATTCCACTGTACTTAATTAGTGTCTTTTAGATGGATTGCAAGATTCAACCAAGTTGTATAACATACAAACTATAACTGAAAGTAAACAACATAATCTCAACCATTATATTATTATTTTAAATCACATCACCCTGATCCATCTCAAGGATCCAACACCACATGTTACCACTTGACCTCTTGCCAACCATCCAGATCCATCACATACCATGGGATCTCAATCCCTCATCATGTACTATCACTGTCTCTTCAAAGCTCACATCAACATCATGGGACTAACACATCATACCAGAGTAATTATCAAAGTGATGTTACTCATCACATATGTCTCATAGCCTTTTCATGTCTAATCATCACCTACATGGTTAGTATACTCAATAATCATAGATTCAACATATCAACTATGCTTACTTTTATGAGATGACATTCAAGATGATATACTTAACAATTATACATTAACTGATGATCAAGAGTATAAAGCACGTCATTAGCAAACCATATTCGTACTTATCCTCATCTCAGAATTATATGAATAATCAAGATGATTACTTCATACCTATAGCCATGTGGGATATACCGAACAAGCACTATGGTTACCATTATCATTACTGTCACCATACGTTATGTAAACCATCTACCACTATCATACCTATCATTATCATGCAACTACTAGTGTGACTACCACTATTTTCCTTATTATCATCATCTACTACTATCAGCATCATTACTACCATCATTACCATCACTACTATTATAGCTATCATTAACACTGTTATTGTTGTAAGGCATCACTATCTTTTGTTTATGTATAACCAACCACTTCCATGGTACTAGCAACCGTCCCTCACTACTACTCATCACAACCCTTACTAAAACCCATCACAACCCTCACCCAAAAGAAGGGTACAACGGTTTAGAACAAAGGAGTGCAGAAATGTTGCGTTGCTACAACAGTACCCAACGCACGACGCAGCGTCACAAGGGATATCGTGCGTCAGGGTGTCGGGCACCCGTGCATATCGGGCAACGCCCGTTGCACCTCCTGCCGGCCAACACACCAGGGAGTGTGACGCCCGTCACAGCACCCCAACAGCAACGCCCGATACTAGGGCTATCGTCCAGGTCATAACCCACCTCAACAACCATGAGAGAGAGAGGGAGAGAGAAGGAGCACTCCACAAAACGTGCCACCAATAAGACCAAACCTAACGGCCGACATGCTCCATAGAGAGTGTGTGATGCCCGTCACAACCCAAGCCCTATCGATCGTCACACTCCAAAGGTTGTCTCCTGGCACACTCATATATCGTCCACCAAGGCTATCGGCCAACATACCATGCATAGTCTATCGTCCAACACAAGGAGACTTGCAAACAAGGCCCTATCATTCAAATAAGGCCAACCACCATGCTACTTCTTGGTCTATCGTCCATCATAAAACAAAGGTGTCACTCATCACAAGAAGAACCATATCGTCCAACAGGGTCACCATATCGGACAACACTATCTGGCTTAACCTATCGCCCATCACAAGGGCAAGGATATCGCCCAACACCAAGAACATCTCACCATGTCGTCCATCACAAGACACTCATATCGTCCAACACACCAAAACAACAGAGTATATCACCCATCACAGGTCATCTTCTACCTCCAGTACATGGAGACTCAAACCCTAGAGAGCAAGGTACACAAGACTTTATAGGATATCAGGTAGCAAGGGTACTAAAGAAAGGAACTAAACTATTATCATGCATAAGATTAAAGCAAGAGGTAAAAGGAGTTAGGGTTAGAAGTTATGCAACCCGCCTTAAGCTCCAAGCTCCAAGGAAGATGAAGAACTCCAAGGTCCAAGGGATATCATCCACCACAGCTGATCCAAGAGGGTATCGACCACCACAGCTGATCCAAGAGGGTATCGGACACCACTTCTACTCCAGGAGAGTGTATCGGCCAACACACAAGGAAAGGAAGGGAGTTTCGTGCACTCAAGGTGGAGGAAAGACCAAAAGATCAAAGGAAGTTAAGGCAAAGGAAAGAACCACTTATATAGAAAGAAAGGGAGGAGAAAACAAGGTAGATACATGCTAAGTGTCTTCCACCCAATGGACACTTGTCCTAGGGTTCAAACCACCACTCTAGCAAGGCATGAGACACTTATCCAAGATGTGCACCAAGTGTCCACCAAACAAGGTCAAGGTTGGACCAAGCATCATGGGCGACACAACATGAAGCATCATGGGCGACACACTCCATCCTCATGGGCGACACACCAAGGTACCTGGGCGACACAAGCTTCACTTGGCCGACACAAGGCTCAAGCAAGCCCAAACAAAGCACCTCAAGGCCCAAACAAGCTCAAATTAGGCCCAAAAGAACTCAAGCAACAAGCCCAAGCCTTCCTCTCAACCTAGAGGAAGCAAAGAGAGAGAAACATCTCACAAGATGGCAAACTTGCACACAAAACCCTAAACTTGGATTATTTGCAAGTTGCCCCTCCAACTCTCAACAAAGTACAACCAAACCCTAATCACCACTTAAAGGTGATTAGCAAGCATCAAACCACCAAGGTTAAGCAAAGCAAATAGGGTAAACCCTAAACGAAGGTCAGGGTCCTTACATAGGGTATCCTAGGCTTGTATGATGGGACCTCTAGTTCCTTGGGAACTAATTCCTTATCCTTCACCTTCTCAGCATTTACAGATTTTTCAATTTCTTGATTTATGTTTATAGTTGGGATGATTTTAGCAGTATCTTCATTTTTCTGAATGACATTGGTATCTTCCGTAAGAACACGACCAGATCTTTTGGTAACTATATTCAGTTGTTTTGGCCTGTGTTGATCATGTCTCAAATTTATTTCTGACTGACCACTGAAAGTACCCATCGGAGGTTTCAACTGAGTTGTAATTTGTGCCAATTGGGTTTCTACAGTTTTTTGTTGAGCTTGCTGGTTGGCAAGCATGGTCTGTTGAGATTGCAACATGTGCCTTATCAGATTTATTTCATCTGTTGGTGTAGGTGGAGCATTCTTTTGTTGGTAATGTGTAATTTGTTGTGTCCTTGAGGTTGCGATTGTTGAGGTGCTTGTGACTGTGGATGTTGAATTAGTGGTTGTTGTAGCTGATGTTGTTATAGTTGTGGATGTAGCGGAGGGTGAGTGTACTGATAATATATAGAAGAATTTTTGGGGTAAGCACGTCTTTGAAACCGTCCTCTATAGTTTCCTTGGTTTCGGTTATAATTGCTTTAGAATCCCGGTGGTGGTCTATTAGAAGACCCACCTTGTGCTTGATGTTGCAGGTTGGCAGTTCCCATAGGATTCCCATACTGAAACCCAAGGTGGTTTCTCAATTAATCCGGATTATAGTATGCTTGACCTGGTATGGAGTGGATAGAATTAACCTGCTCTAGCAACTGATCCTCAGGATGTTCAATAATTGGTTCATACTGTGGTTGAGATGTCTGCAGATTCATCATCACATCGTATAGGAGGCCACATGATAATGTGGGGTTCTCAGATGCATGACAAGCTTCACAAGTCTCAGTAGCTACTTTGACTTGTTGAACTTGAGAGTTCTTCTTCTTGTCATATTCTCTAAATGATGTTTCAAGGAGTTGCTGCTTATGAGCTATAGTTTTTAAAGCTTCAACGATGGCTTTCATTTCCACAGATTCTTCAACTTTGCAGACTTTTAGGACTCCTCCTATAGATGGCCTTCCCCAATTAGATTGGTTCTTAGCCCCGAGCGTAACAATCTTCCAGGCGTCTTCATAATTATGTCTCATGAAATTTCCTCCATATGAGGAATCCAAAAACTTCTTTATTTCATTACTTACCCCTCTATAGAATGTTTCTATGAGCTGATTTTGTAAGATTCTGTGATGTCGGCATTTCCTCAGGAGTTCCTTAAATCTTTCCCATGATTCTACTAGAGACACTCTAGGAAGATGAAGGAACTGGTTGATCTGTCCCCTAATCTGGTAAGTCAACGAGGAAGGAAAGAACTTCTCCAGAAACTTTTCTTCCAAAGGATCCCAGCTGGTGATTGGCTCTCCATCTAATGAATTACACCAACTCAGTGCCTTTCCAGATAGAGTGAAGTTGAAAATTCAGAGCATAATTGCATCAAATGTAGCTCTTACTTGTGGTACCAATCGGCATAGTGTCGTGAATCGCTTTAGATGGTCCATGCAATCCTCTCCAGTGCTTCCAGAGAACGAGATGCCTTGCATGATTTGGATCCATTGTGTTCAAATTTTGAAGTTGGGAGCATTAACGAGCGGTGGCTGAACTGGGTGATTATCTTCCAAATTCTTAGGAACAGCATAGTCTCGAAGTTGCTTGTTTCTTATCAATAATTGAGCAGTTATTGTAGTTGTCTCATTTTCAGCTTGGATGTGAGCTTGCTCTTCGGCTCGAACTTCAGCTTGGACTTGAGCATGTTTATCAGCGATGAGTTGTGCTCTATGAGCTGCTATAGCTGTGTTGACTCTTTCCATTACCAAGGCGGCTTGGCATTGTTCTTCAGCCATCTGTCTGACTCGTTGGCGGTTGAGTCAGATGCATCAGTGGAAGCTTTGTTCTACCTCAGAGTCATACTCTGGTTCAGGGGATAATCCAAGGTTATGCGATGGTTGCATGCATGTTTTCTACCTGTGTGGTAGAAAAATCACACTTTAGATGATGTGGAAATATGATGTATTCAAAGAGATATGAAGTAGTATTAAGATAAATTGTAAAATCCTAATCAACCAGCAAGTTGATAAATGAAATTAAAACGTTTCGTTGTCCCTAGAACAATGCCAATTTTTGATGGAGCCTCCACTTGCATGGAATTGCGTGCACCACTAAAAATCCTAGAGATAGTAAGTCTCTATGTTTAGCCTTGCGTGTTCTATAATAAGATCTCCACCCACGTATGCTAGGGTACGTGGAAGTCTTATCGTAGTACAGTTCAGGGTCGAATCCACGAGACAACAGTCTTGTTAAGGACTTAACAAGATGGAAAATGTTATAATTCTACTTATCCACTTAAGAGTTGATATTTAGATCGAAGAGTTGGTTTGATGATTAGATGAAAAATGCAAAGTAAACTAAATGGCAGGAAAGTATAACAAAGTTTGTAAACAATATTTGGAAACCACTAGGATGTCATCGAGTTTCACCACCACTACACATGGATCATAACATGTATCATAATAACATGTCTTGCAATAAGGGTCTAGTCAGTTAGTATCTTAGTAGACTTAGCTTTCTTTCAAATAGCCAACTATGAGAAACATGGAAGTATTGCAATGCCAGCCATCCCCGAATGAATGGTCACTTACTTTGCATCACTCCCTTTGCAAGTGTGTTCCTTGAACTATCAAAGTTGTACTTCCATATGTCAAATGATTCTATTGCTTAATATGAAAGTACAATGATGGAGGTGAGTTTACTCCACTCTTTGAAAAGCATTCCTAGATACCGAAACAGATATATGGTGACTACATACATCAAAAACCAACATACAATCGATGATCGAATCTAAAAGCACAAATGTAGACAATTCACAATAGTAGATAATAAGTAACGCGGTTTGGTTATCAAGCAACTAGCATTCATTTAAACGATTGATGTTGAACTGAAAAGATAGCATTTTTATTGCAAACTCATGAATTACAAAGCATGGAATGAAAACATGGGTAGCGGGGCTACTCTCTGCACCCTAGTGTATGGAACTACTCGCTCATGGCAAGAACAAAGAAAGAGACATGAGAAGAGAAGAAGAACATCATCTCCACGTAGGAGGGAGGAAGGTTGACCCCTTGGAGTAGAGAACAACTATCTTTACACTGCGTGGTTGCTTTGGTGATGAATCCTTCACTCCCCACCTTTTATGTCAATGAGAGAGAAAGTAGGCTTATGGATGGAGTGAGGATCTCAGAATGGAAGCCTTGGGGTGAAGTATGAAGGATGAAATAGCTCTGGAACAAATGAGGCAGCCTTTGGGCGTCTAAGACTTGATGATCATATGAGGACCCCTTTGGTCTTATTTATAGGTTTCAAAAAGGGGTCTTGAGAAGTCTTGAGACCGTTTGGATCTTCATGGTTTGGAAACCATTTGGATCCTCACGGTCTGGAGACAGTTTGGATCCTCTCAGTCTTAGGACCGGTCACCTTCACATGTTCTTTGGATCAATAAGTCTTTACATGGTCTTGGGACCATTTGGGTTCTTCACGGTCTTGAGACCGTTTGGGTTCTTCACAGTCTTGGGACCCTTTGCTTGGTCTTGGGACCGCTAGAATCTTCACGGTCTTGGGACCGGTTGGGTGGGAGCTTTTGCGATTTTTTTTTGTTTTTCTAAAGGAAGAAAAGGGGAAATATCAGTTTATTGGTAAATACACAATAAGGCTAGAAAGTTCAGTATTCTATCTAAATTATTTAAGAAAGAGTATTGAAAACTAAAAGAAATTAATAAGATAACATCATGAAATGGGAGGTTATCATGAGGCATTGCCCAAAAGCATGCCCAAACACCCTACAACTTTCACATCTATTCGGTAAGGCATCATAGACCACCTTAACATCTATTTCTCTTGTATCTGAAATAGCAACCATGACAATAGGACGTGGTTTCCTATCTGCACTGCCTTCCATTGATATAAGTGCTTCTCCAGAATGTTTACCTCCAGGGATGAAGTATATCACCTTCATATTACCAATGTTGTAGGCTATGATTGAGATGGCATGCCTGGTCTAATGTTGTCTGACCTCTGCTAGAGCATCCCCCATCGGGGCATTCATGAGAGAAGCCCTTCTAATGTTCTCCTTTAGGGACCATCTCCTCGTCAACACCGATTTTTTATCAAGGAACCAAGGGTCTTAATCAAGGGTTGTATCCATGCCTTTCGCTTAGGCAAACCATGCTAGGAACAACCCTCCCACCAACAGTGAAACCTACAGCTCCCATTTGGGTCTCCAAGACCTCAACATCCACCCATACATCCCAGAATTTGAGGTATCAGATAGAATGATCTTAAAAGGAATGATTGGAGTACCCATATTACAAAGGTCCTCCTCCTTTTTAGGGAGCCCATACTAAAGAACTGTAATGACCCCGACTCCCAGTAACCCCCAATTACGGGAGACCAAGAGGTTCTGCGCACGCGATCTGCAACTCGCCGTCGGGGTGGGTAGTCAACCCCCGAGTTGACTCTAGGATACAAGACCCTGGAGGAAGAAGAAAGGATAGCAAGAAATTACCAAGGTGCACCTCCTTTTCCGAGAGCCCATCACTAATAACTCCATAGTTAAGTGTGCTCAACTTGGAGTATTACTGGGATGGGTGACCTGTCCGGATTTTGATCCTGGCATGCACGTGAGTGAGGAAAAAGCGCGTAGTTAAGGCTAGTGGTGGTCTGTGGGGATAGTCGTCATTCTTGAAACTCTACTAGAGCCTTGGGCAGTGGGCCTGGGCATTACAAGAACTATGTGATTCAGTGTGCTCAACCCAGAATAGTACTAGGATGGGTGACCGACCTGGAAGTTTATTAGCTTGTGAATGAGCGAGGACAAACCACACAGTTAAGGCTAGTGGTGATCTATGGGGCTATTTGTCATTCCTAAAACTCTACTAGAGCCTTGGGAAGTGGGCCCAAGTGTTTACAAATGGTATCAGATCCAGATCCCCTCTAATAGGTGGGGTTGTATGGGCATGACACACCATTCTTAAGTTGTGAGGTCTAGGTATGTTGGTAAGGGATATCCTAGTTGATGGAGCTACCCATGTGCCGGTAGTTGTGGATGGGAGCTGGGTGTACATGTGCCATGATGGGTCTGCACTGAAACGGGGAGAGATTATGAGTCAATATCATTGAGCATTGATGTGGATGTCAAGATTCTAAATGGGGGATATTGTAACGTCCTAGGATTTGAGGCCTCAGATACAATGATCTTAAAAGTAATTGTTGGACTATCATATCACCAAGGTGAACCTCTTTTTTAGGTAGGCCATCACTAAAGAACTCTTTGGTTAAGTGTGCTCAACCCAGAGTATCACTAGGATGGGTGATTAGTCATGAAGTTTATACTAACTTGTGTGTGAGTGATGACAAAGTGCACAGTTAGGGCTAGTGGTGATCTGTTAGGCTAGTCATCATTCCTGAAACTCTACTAGAGCATTAGACAGTGAGCATGGGTGTTTACACATTGATATGCTCCAACACATATGTCTTCCCCATGATCTGGACTACAATTTAACATTTATGATGCTCATCCATTTCTATGACCACTAGTTTAGAAAAATTCATCCAGGGCCTGTCATCTCCCTCATTCTACTCTGGTTCCTTCCTATCTTCCAACATTAAGAGAAGTTTGAACCTCCTATGGACTTCCATTGTCTTTCCTAGGGTATCAGCCCATGATCTCCCATCGTCATAGTGACATTAGTCTTCTTTTATCCTTTAGGATCCTCTCCTGACCTCGCTCTGGCAGAAGAGGTGTCTAGGGTAGAGGAGCCCACCCCAGCTAGGTCAGCCCCTCCATGGTGGCACCCAGGACCTCTCACCTTGAGATGGAATAGATCTAAGTTGGGGATCTTTAAAGAGTGGGATGATTGTGTATTTCTCAATAAAAATCATGTTTCCCACCTACTATCCTATATCGCTCAATTTTCTGCAATAATATTAGTATTTTGACATCGGTTTACCAGGAGAGAAGGGGTACTAATCCTTCCCTACTCATAACTTAGACTGCCAGATCTGATCTCTTATTTTTCTTTTTTAAAACTTCTTATTCTAGCATGGATAATCACTCAGATTGACACCTTGGGTTTGATGAGTTATCCTTTTTTCTTATTTTTCATAGAAAACGTGATGGAGACTCCAAACTCACTTTTCTATGGGGTGTTTCACTACCAGAAAGGGTAGTTTTATTCATGGAATATCTTTGTTTTTCTCCCCATTTTTGTGCATGGTGCGATGAGAGTCAAATGATATAATAACACATTAACTTTTTTTTATAAAAGTAGAATAAAACAACAAAGAAAATTCATACTTAGGTTTAGATATATAGAATACACCTATCGATAGTCTTTACACTCTATAATCTTCCTTCGTCAAAATAATAAAGTCAATTAATTAGTAGAACAAGATGTACAAAATACACCAATCAATAGTTTTTACACTCTAGAATCTTCCTAAATTTCTTTGGTGAAAGGAAATAGATATGTATGACTTAATATATCAAAATGATTAAAAAGGGAATAAATACAATAAATGTATAATTATCACTCTAGTAGAAGGATTAATTATCATATAGCATGAAGAGGAGAAATTGAATGAAACTAGATTCTGTTGGGTTTTGTGGAGAAAACATGTGCGGCGGAAGCAACAAAAATTTCATGCAACCCAAAATAGGATCTCGTCGACAACAACATATTTGGAAAGAGTGTTTGCGGGATATACCTAATCGCGGAGCAAGTCCAGCGATATCTCGCTGCATGATGGTGTGCAATGACGTTGGCCTACACGAACGGAACTTCTCTCTCATTCGTTGAGTGTGTCATAGGAAGATCCGGCAACATTCCTTTCGTGCGGTGATGTACGACGCTCGTAGCGTGCACGGATGGTCATTGATGTCCTCTGAATGTAGGCATCTCGGCGTCTGCATATCTACTTCGTCCACGTGGATGGACTGGAACTCCACGTCGTGCTTCCTAAGCCGGCAGGAAGGAGTCATCTCTGTGCGGCAGTGTGCTAGCATCACGATGGTCTCCTTTCTCTCCTGAGGATGGTGATGGCTAGGGTTTACGTACGTGAGCGTAAATTGAAAATCCTATCTAAATATCTTATATAGATATTGGTTGTCAAGCCCCTTTAAATAGGAGACGAAAGGAAGTAGGGTTTCCTAAACCCATCGATAAATAGAAACACTACGTTAATTAAAAAGCACGTGGATTAATTAGAATATTCTGGAATTAATTAATTAACCAAATAATCTCATTAATTGATTAATTAATACCAGACTCCATGCAATAGCTCAGGATGGCTCTATGGGCATATAAATACCAACAGACTCCCACTTGCACTTAGAGCCAGTCACTCTAATACTATTCTAATTGATTACATAAACATTTTAGTAATCAATGTGATTCAGAGAAGTTCCAATCAAATCCACAATTACACTCCTATTCCAACACATCCTATGTGTGTGACCCAGTAGGATCCAAATTACGTTGGCAGTGATATCCATAATCATATTATGATTTCATAAGCAATGATTGGTATCTAGCAAGACTTCATTGTCACCCAAGTAATTGGAGAAGTTAGAGAACAACTTAACCTATCATACATGATTGGTGTTACAGTGATTGTATAGTTCCTTTGTCGCTGATATCCAGATTGAACTCGAGTCATAGAATTTTTATCCTCTTCAACATTAAATCCATGTTCCTTGAACTAGAGCAGACTGTCTGAGATATATGTAAGCTCAATATCACATATTGACTCACATCATCATGGCCATACATTCTCAGTCTCACTTATCAAGTGGTCGGAATATCAAACTCCCGTAGGAAGGAAAAATTCCATCTACATCACTCACAGTCATCCCCATGTGTCACAGTACACCCAAGCACCATCTTTATGGCAATCCTTATTCAGGACCACGGTGGATGATGTCAATGTACACCGAACGGCATGTGATAAGTGTAGTGACTTCAGGTCTAAGAACCACAATCACCACCATCATTATGAGATGTGACTCTAACTACCAATCATAGTATCCATGTTTCACTCCCAAGGTGGGTCTGTCTGATACACTGTTCTCTAACAAGTATCTATGTATTTGGTTTGATATATCCATATCATGGATAATGAGATTCTTCCATCAACCAACATACATTCTAATCTTATGTGTTATTGATGTCTATGGATATTTCCTCAATAACAACTGATTAGGGACAAAACAAGAATACATACTCTTAGCATACATATGATCTTACTGTTCAGGTCATCCACCTGAAAACATATGTCATTGAGTATATTATTCTATAGACATCTATAAGTTTTATGGTCATCTCAAAATATAAAACACAAAAATATAGATTGGAAATTTGCCTTTATTGATATGATCAATGTAGTATTACAAATCATTTACATAGTATCCCATTACAATCATAAAATGATAATCTCTATGGGCATACATACCAACAGATTCCCACTTGAACTTATACTCAATCACTCATGAATCTCAATCCAAGTGATCGAACATGTCCGTCGTGTTTTTGCTATGAAAGTGCTTTTGTGAGTGGGTCAGCCACATTGCTTTCTGTAGGTACTCTGCAAATCTTCACATCTCCTCACTGTATGATCTCTCATATGAGATGGAACTTCCGTAGAATATGTTTGGAATGTTGGTGTGATCTTGGTTCTTTAGCCTGTGCAATTTCTCTGTTGTTGTCACAAAACAACTCAATTGCATCACCAACGCTTTGAACCACTCCAAGTTCAGAAATGAACTTCTTGATCCACACAACTTTCTTTGCAGCATTTCCCATCAATATTATGTCATCCACATACAATATGAGAAATATGATTGTGCTCCCACTAACCCTTTTGTAAACACAAAGTTCATCTTTATTTTGAGTAAAGCCAAACTTTTTGACTACTTCGTCAAAATGTTGATTCCAACTCTGAGATGCTTGTTTCAAACCATAGATTGACCTTTGTAGCTTACGGACTTTATTGGCTTCCTTTTGATCGATAAAACCCTCAGGTTGTGTCATGTACACATCCTCGAGTAAATTCCCATTAAGGAATGTTGTTTTAACATCCATCTACCAAATGTCATAGTCTTGATAAGATGCAATGGAAAGCATGATCCTGATGGGTTTAACCATGGAAACTAGTGAGAAGGTCTCTTCATAATCAAAACCTTGAATTTGACAGAATCCTTTTGCAACCAATCTACCTTTATAGGTTTGAACATTTCCATCCATGTCAATCTTCTTCTTGAAGACCCACTTGCACCCTATGGGTTTTACCCCTTCGGGTGGATCCACCAAGGTCCATACCTTGTTCATGTACATGGATTCCATCTCATATCTCATGGCTTCGAGCCATTTCTCATATTCTGGACCCTTAGTAGCTTCTAGATAGGAAGTTGGTTCATCTTTTATGCCCAATTCGTCACTGTCTTGAGTCATGAGAAATCCAAATCTCTCAGGCTCAAGTCATGTCCTACTAGACCTACGAAGTTCCTGTGTTACATTTGGAACTTGAAATTCCACAACAGTTTGTTAGTCTTCATGTTCCATATGTACCTCCTCAGGTTCTCTACTTTCTTGTTGGTCTCAAACTTCTTCGAGATCTACATTCCTCCTAGTGATTCCTTTGCAAATAAATTCATTTTCAAGAAATATAGCAGTCCTAGAAACAAACACTTTGTTGTCATTTGGTGTGTAGAAATAGTATCCTCGAGTTTCCTAGGGGTATACAACAAAATAACATTTTTCAGATTTGGGTCCAAGCTTTTCAGTAAATTGTTTCCTAACATAGGCTTCACATCCCCAAATCTTTAACATAGACAAATTGGGATGATTCCCATTCCATATCTCATATGGTGTCTTTTGGAAGGTACACGATTAAGTGTAAACATTGGAGTTTCAAGAGCGTATCCCCCGAATGATATTGGAAGTTTGGCTGAACTCATCATTGATCATACCATGTCTAATAATGTACGATTCCTTCTTTCTAACACACCATTAACGTGTGGTGTACCAGGTGGAGTCCATTGTGATACAATACCACAGTCTCTTAGAAGGTCCTCAAACTCCTGGCTTAAGTATTCGCCACCTTGATCTAAATAGAGTGCTTTAATACTCTTACCAAGTTGCTTATCTACTTCATTCATGAAATTCTTGAACATTTCAAGAGTTTCTGACTTGTGTTTCATAAGATATACATAGCCATACCTACTGAGGTCATCACTGAAGGTAATGAAGTATTGATAGCCTCCTATAGCATTTGATCTAAAAGGTCCACATACATTAGTATGTATGAGCCCCAACAGATCACTGGCTCTCTCATTGTGTCTAGTGAAAGGAGTCATGGTCATCTTCCCTAATAAACATGCCTCACATGTCTCTAATGATTCAAAATCAAAAGAGTCTAGATAACCATCCTTATGGAGTCTAGATATGTGCTTCTCGTTTATGTGCCCAAGATGACAATGCCATAAGTATGTTTTGTTTGAGTTGTGAAGTTTTAGCCTTTTAGTATTTACGTTGTATATGCCAGTCTAAAGTTCTAACAAGTAGATACCATAAGACATAGAGGCATTGCCATAAAAGATCTCATCTTTAGAAATAGAAATCATTCCATTCTTAATGTGAAATTCAAATCCACTCTTGTCCATACAAGACACAGAAATAATATTTCTATTAATGGTAGGTACATAATAGAAATTCTCTAATTTTATTACAAGACTCGTAAGCAAAGATAAACTAATAACTCCAACTGTGGTGGCAACAACTCTTGCTCCATTAGAGACCCGCAGCTCGACTTGGGCTTTTGTAAAGGCTTACTTCTTATCAGATCATGCATATTAGAACATATGTGAGATCCATATCCGGTATCCAGTACCCATGATGAAGAAGTATTTAAGTTTATCTTAATAACATATATACCTGAAGTGGAGATCTCTATCCCCTTCTTCTTCTTCCTTAGTTCCTCCAGTTAGAGAGGACATTTTCTTTTCCAATGTCCAGCCTGGTGACAATGGTGACAACTGCTTTCTTTGGAGATCCCACCTTTAGCTTTGAGCGCATATGACTTTGTGGCTTCTGCCCGGCTTTAGAACCTTTCTTAGCCTTGCCTTTGGCTTTTGACTTTCCCTTTGTCTTGTTGATCATCATCATAGACTTGGGCTTGTCTTTCATCATTTATGCTTCATCTGTCCTCAACATGCCCAACAATTCTGACAACGGCTTGTCAAGATTGTTCATGTTGTAGTTCATGACAAAATGATTATATGATTCAGGCAACGATTGTAGAATCACATCAGTGGCCAACTCTTAACCTAGGAGAAATCCTAGCTTGGACATGCTTTCCACGTACCCAATCAAAGTGAGTATATGGGTGCGAACTAAGTCTCCCTCTTTCATCTTGCTCCTAAACAAAGCCTTAGAGACATCATATCTCTCCTGTCTTGCTTGATGTTGATACATGTTCTTGAGATGTGTTACCATCTCCATGACATTCATATTCTCATGCTGCTCTTGCAACTCATAGTTCATTGAGCACAACATCAGGCACTTGACATCCACAACATCATCAAGGTGCTTCTTGTAAGCATCCTTTTCGGCCTTGGGCGCATTTGAGGCGGGTTCCTCTGGCTTTGGTGTTTTAAGGACATAGAGATTACGCTCATGCATGAGAACAATTCTCAGCATCCTAAACCAATTTTGAAAGTTGGTTCTGGTAAGTTTGTTCTTCTCAAGGACCGATCGCAACGAGAAAGTGTGAGAGTTGTTTGCCATTTGATTTCTACAGAAGAAAAAGTTTGCATTTAGTCCAAAACAATTTGACTTGTAAAGATTTGATAAATGAGATTAATTAGGCCTTTAATTAATTATACTCCCACTATTTTATTCAAATTGATATCCCTCACTATCAACTCAGAAGATCACAGCGTACAACCTTCTAGAGAGCCAAGATCCAAAATAATTGGATCAATGCCCGGCCAATGCTGGCATCAAAGACCAAATACTAAGGTAGGCAACTTTTGCCAATTGCATCATATGCAACTCTTGGATAGATGATCATGCACAACTCCTTACCATGATGCATCTGTGTGCCTATAGGTACTTGATCCTATCAAGGTTCCCTAGTTAAGTCCAACCCATAAGACAACACGATGAGTGTGCACCATACGGAGGCAGACCCACACACCCACCATCACACTTCCACGAAATAGATAGTGTACCACATGGAGGCGTTCCCACACATAGTCGATCAAGCTTTTCATGTGTGTTGCTTTATGGAAGGCAACTAAAACTTAATATTATTAATTGAGGGGTTTTAGTAATACATATACATATCCAAACATCACATACTTATAGTACGTATCATATACGACTATATCCACAACCACAAACGACAGACATGCTATCACAAACACAAATACATCAGTTATGGCCATACTATTGTAATCCTATAGAGCAACAAAGGATTACGGTCCACCTATGGTCTTATGCATCTCATGCAACAACACTTGTGAATCAACCTGTAAGGACCAACATTACAATGAACAACTTCATGGATGCTCCTTGAGGTCAGAACTTCAAGTTTCTTCTTGGAATTGGATCTTCATGTTGCTTCTCCATGGATGCTCCTTGGAGTTGGATCTTCAAGTTGGTTCTTAGAATTGGATCTTCATGGTGCTTCTCCATGGACTCTACTTGGAGTTGGATCTTTAAGTGGCCTCCTTACATCGAGTTTACAAAGGCGAAAACTAATCCTATCTCTATTACATCGTATGAGTACAAATATAAAGGGAAAGAATTAATTACACTTTGAAATAAGAGATGAGGCTCGGCATGCAAGTCGAATACTTTATACAAAAAGATCCACGTACAACCATTATACATCCATAGAATTCTCAAACAAACATGCCCACAAGATCCACAATCACATTCATTCACAACATCCACAAAAGGGGATTCTAGGCCATAACCGTGCATGCATTCACCATATAAAACAGATTTTAAATGCGACGTGTATGATATCATAGGTATATCTACATATATGTATATACATATTAAAATTGCACTACTTTTAAAGCGAGATATTCCCCATTAAATAAATTTTTGACTCCCACACAGACTATGTAGGGTACACAGGGGCAGCGCCCTTGTGCGGGGATCCCCTCGCGGAGTCTCAGGGGCAGAGCCCCTGAAAAGTCTACGAAATTTTACTTCTGTGCACTTAGGAAAATCAATATTTTCCATAGTCGACCCTATCTGAAGCGTCAAATACAGAAGCATGTGGCGTATGTGGAATTAGGTTCAGATTTGCACATTAGCAGTTTTGCATCGTATGCAACATAGAAAATAGTATACAACGATTCGATCATATCGAAACAAATCCAATACGACGTAGATCGACGCTGCTCTGATACCACTGTTGGGTTTTGTGGAGAAAATATGTGCGGCGGAAGTAACAAAAACTCCACGCAACCCGAAACAGAATCTCGTCGACAACAGCTTATTTGGAAAGAGTAGTTTCGGTCTGCGAGACCATTTGAAGAGTTTCGATCTGCGAGACCGTTTGAAGAATTTCGGTCTGCGAGACAGTTTGAGGAGTTCCGATTTGCGAGACCGTTTGAAGAGTTTCCGTCTGCGAGACCGTTTGAGCTATACGTGAAGATCGAATGGACAGATCCACCTCAGACCGTTTGCTAGCTACGTGAAGACCGTTTGATAATTAAACGGTTTACAAACTGTTTGTTGCTGCCAGCATGAAGACCGTTTGAGTAATATTGGTCCACAAGACCATTTGAGAAGTTACGGTCTATGAGACCGTTTGAGAAGTTTTGATCTACAAGATCGTTTGAAGAGTTTCGGTCTGCGAGACTGTTTGACGTAGCTACGTGCAAACCGTTTGAGAAGACCGTTTGTTGAAATTGACATGCAATGCGTATGCCAAATGGTCGTATGCACGCAAGACCGAATGGTCGCATGCACGTAAGACCGAATGGAGGGAAATGCTGCCAAACCATTTAGATAATAAAACACGTGCATGGGAGCTGATTAGATAATATCATGCAAACCGAATGAGCAAGTAGCCAAGACCGTTTACTGATGAAATCGAATGGAGCAGCACTACAAAACTATTTGGATCAATTAAATATCTAAACCGTTTGCTCGCATGCAGCAACCCGTTTGGAAATTGTTAAGCTACGTACCTCATGCAGCAAAACCGTTTACTGATCGCTGCTACGTAAAGTCTGTTTGCTCAAATGCTTTTAAGACCGAATGGAGAAGCAGCTGGCTGCGAGACCAATTGCAAAAGGAATGCAAGACCGTTTGCTGCTGGAGCCTTAACACCGAATGGAAAAGAACATGCAATGACCTTGAAGAACTAATGAGCAGCAATCGGTTTACAGCAACCAATTGGAATCATGGCTGAGTATATCCCATGTGAAGACAAAACCGAATGGAGGCATCTTGCAAACCAAGAGAGCAGACCGTTTGCTGGATACTTGTGAAGACCTAATGGAAGACCGTGTGATAAGATGACTTGCATGAAACCGAATGGCCACTTGCTGAAATGTGAAGACCGTTTGCTACGCATGCAAACCGAGACTCCCTTCCAAACTGTTTGAGAAGTTCACGTGAAATGCTCATTCATGCAAACCAAATGGAGCATTATGCAAGACCGTTTGAAGTTGTTGCTATCAAAACCGTTTAAGCAAAATAAACTATTGGACACCAAACCAAGAGAGCAAAATCGTTTGAGCAAAATAAATATCTCCCAAATTGTTTGGACTAAAATCACACCAAAAGTATGAGGGCCAGTCATGTGCCTATAAATAGGACCAGCAGGGTCCCCATTTTGGGCATCAGTTCCGGGACGCCGACAGGCTGCCTGTACATAGGTCTGATCCAGATCCAGTCCAGTCCGCGCCAGTTTCACTTCACCTACTACTCGTGCTGCAACCAAGGAGACTGAGAAGAGAAGGAAGACGGAGTGTGAGAGACTGTTCGGCCAGTCTTGACATCTCCCATTCTACGTCCAGATCTGCTCCGACACGACGTAGAAGACTGCATCATCTTCACCGAGCTACGACTACCTTCTGCACCGAGTTCATGGCAGATTTCTCTCTCTTTCTCATTCTTCTTCTCTCGCATCATGAGCAAGTAGTTCCTTTTCGCTGGGGTGCGGGGACTAGCCCCGTTGCCCATGCAATCATGTTCTTTTGTTAAAATTTCCATGTCAATGTATATACCTTTTCGTTTCGTTGTTAATCGTTATATTTGTAGTTTGATTTATTGCTTGCTTTCGTCTTTGTTCTTCCTATGTTGTGAGAACTTCTATATGTAGGAAAGAATGTCTTTTAACAAGTTGACTCCCAAACTAGAAATAGAATGGGATTCCTTGAGGTTGTAAGTGTATGATCTACGAGGGGATGAGCCATCTAGCCTTCGGTGATGCTTTTGTGTACCTAACGCATGTATAGGGGGTTCGCATCCTTAGTTGGATTTTGTATCTTATTGTTAATCGTCGATGTTTTCTTATATATTAATCGTCTGCTTGCTTATCGATTAATGTAGTTGACTCCCAAACTAGAAATAGAATGGGATTTCATCGAGGTGTTAAGTGTATGATCCGCGAGGGGACGAACCATCTAGCCTTCGGTGACGCTTCTGTGTGCCTAACGCCTATTTAGGGGGCCCACAACCTTCATTAGATTTATGTATCTTCGGAGTCGTAAGTAAGTGATCCGGATGGTGACGAGACATCTGATGCCTAAGGTGATGCTTGCGTGAACCTAACGCCTGTATGGGGGGTTTTGCAGCAGCTCTATTTGGATTGTTATATCTTGCCTGGATTGTTTGCGATTGAGTGTGTTTTGCATGTGTAGTTGTGGTGAAACCCGATACCATCCCTGCGATTCCATATCATTGATCTAGATCCAACTTTAATTCCGCTCTTTACTTTCTTGCAATTCGTTTAATCAAACTCAAATCAACCAATCGTTCTAAATATTAGTCTTAACTTGAACTAGACTAGACTGACTAGATTCTTAAAAACATTGTCCTTTGGGATTCGATCCTCAACTATACTGCGATAAGACCCGTCCGCTTGCGGGTGGTATTATTGCACATTGGTTTTGGTAAAAGCTCGGGGATCTCAACCCCGAGTGAATTTGTTAGTGCGATAATAGACCACGTCAAATTCTGGCGCAGTTGCCAGGGAAAACATAATCAGTTTAGTCAAATCTAGTTCTTTTAAGGCTAATCTAGGATTTTTATTTTTCCTTTGAAACAATCGATCATCTACTTGAATTTGACTCTACTTTGTGGATCTCATTTTCAAAATCCTTCAATTTTCAAGTACTTTCAAAGGATTAGTGCATGCACCGCATGAATAGTTCTGGACTCGCTGCCAGCTTTGATCTGGAGATTGACAGAACTTTTCATCGCCAAAATAGAGAAAATCAAGCAAGAATGGCTCAAGAAGAGGAGATAGTCCGAAGGGTAGCTCAAGCCCTTAATGCACAAAGAGAAAGACTCATGCAAGAAGGCAGAACCGTAGTTCAAGAAGAAATCCTAGCAGCAGAAGCAGCAGCGCAAGCAGCAGAATTACATAAGGATCTTAGAGAGTTCTCGATTCCTAAAGTTGTCGATGTTCATCACCCAGTACAACCTCCCCCCATCACTGCTATCAACTTCGAGATATGAGCACATTGGATCACCTTGCTTCAAAACAGTCCATTCTATATATGGTAAATAAGGTGAAGACTGTCAAGAACATCTTCTGAGGTTCATTGATCTATGTGCCATGATGAAGAAAAATGGAGTATCCGACGATGTCATTAGACTCCATCTCTTCAAATATTCACTTACTAATAGAGCTATAAGTTGGTACAACTCCTTGAAATGCGAACACATCACCACTTGGGAACAACTTCAAAATGTCATCTTGGAAAAGTTTTACCCACCCTCTCTCACCTATGAAATTAGGGGCAGGATAACAAATTTCACTCAAGTCCCTGGAGAAACCCTTGATGAAGCATGGGAAAGGTACAAAGAGCTTCTGCGAAAGTGTCCACACCATGGAATTCCTAAGAATCAACTCATTGAAATTTTCTATAGGGGTGTGGATGATGATATTAAGAGGTTTCTAGATTCCTCATCTGGAGGAAACTTCATGCGTCAAAGTTATGACAGCACATGGAGAGTCATAACCCTTGGAGCTGAAAATCAAGCCAATTGGGGCAGATATGTAGGCAAAGGAGTGTTGAAAGTAGCTATGGCTGAAGCTACTCCTGAGTACAAGTCTATTGCTGAAACCTTAAAACTCTTAGTTACCAAGCAAGATCACTTTGAATCTTCCCTTGCAGAAATTGGAAGAGGACGTTCACCTCCCCAACAACAAGAACAAATCAAGTCGGCTTCATTGTTCTGTGAAGAGTGTAAAGGAACTGATCATTCCACCTTGGCATGTAATGTTCTCTATGATGTGGTTTTAAGTAATGTCTTCATTGTTATGTGAAGAGTGTAAAGGAACTGATCATTCCACCTTGGCATGTAATGTTCTCTATGATGTGGTTTTAAGTAATGTCTGTAGTCAAGGTGATAATAGTCAAATGGAAAATCTTAATGATGTTAACACCATTCATGGCCAAGGATATTACAACACGAATCAGAATAGGAACCATCCAAGATTCCAATATGGAAACCCCTCTGGAGCAGTTAACTCGCATCAACTTGGTTCGAATAACCAATAACGAGGCCCACCAGGATTCCAATATAACCAACAAAATTTTAGAAATCAAAAAAATTTCAAGGGAAACTTTCAGAATAGGAACTTCAACAACTACCAGAACAACTCTCAGTATCAGAATCTCAACCAAGTTCCTTATCAACAACAAGGACAACAATCAGGACCCATCTCTCCAGATGACAAGATATCAACTATTGAAAAGATGTTACAGACTCATCAAACTATGATAGCTAACCAGCAAGCCCAGTAGAAAGCTATTGAATCTCAACTAGCTCAACTCGCAACTATCATAAAGCCACCTACTGGAGCTTTTGTTGGCCAACCCGAGAAAAATCCCAAGCATGCAGAACAACTAAAGGCTGTCACGACCACGTCAGGAAAAGATTATTCCGACCCTCCTATCAAGCCACATGTGGGTATTACAGATGAGGAAGAACATGTGATTGTACAAGACTGTGAGTTGCAACCAAAGGGGACAGCAACTACTGATAAGACGGACAAGGAAAGTTATGAAAAATCTTCCTTTGAAGAAACAGAAACACCAGAGCCAGAGGTGCCTGTATACAAGCCCCGTATACCTTTTCCGGGTCATTTGAAACAAACCAAACTCGACACCCATTTCAACAAGTTCAAAGAAGCTATGAAAAAGTTTCATGTCGATATACCCTTCCTGGATGCTATTGCTGAAATACCAGCCTGGACAAAATACCTGAAGTCACTTCTGACAAGGAAATACATAACCGAAGAGTATGAGACTGTGAAGTTAGCGACTACCACTTCTGACATTATCCAAAGTAAGATGCCAAAGAAACAGAAGGATTCAGGATCCTTTGGAATTTCATGTCATATTGGTGATTCTTCATGTAAGAAAGGACTAGCTGATCTGGGTTCTAGCATTTCGAACATGCCGCTTAGTCTTTGCAAGAGGCTAGGATTTTCATAATTCCTTCCTACTGGCATTACTATACATCTTGCAGACAATTCGATAAAATGTCTGTTAGGAATCCTCGAAGATGTCCCGGTCAAGGTAGGCAAGGACACATATGTTCCATGCGACTTTGTCATTATGGACATAAAAGAAGACGTCAGATATCCTCTCATCTTTGGTCGTCCATTCCTCGCCACCGCAAGAGTTTTGATTGATGTGGAAGCAGGTATCTTGCTTCTCAGACTTGGTAAAGAAACTCTCGAATTCAAAGTTTTTGAAAGCATGCGAAGACCAAGCATGTAGGAAGAAGTATATCTTATTGATTGAATAGAGCAGATGTCACTGCTCACCCAAGAGAATCATGAGTCAGACGGTCCTTTAAATGTTGATCTAACGAACCTACCAGCTGATGAACCTATTGACGAACAAATAAAGGTTTGTGTTCTCTACCTCGATACTACTGAAGAAGATCCTTTAGGAGTAGCCCTTACTAACCCTAATTCGGGAAATTCAGTTGACGAACAAGTAAAGAATTACATCGAATTTCTCGACTCTGCAGAAGAAGATGTTGAAGCTACTTTTGAAGAACTCAAGCCTATAGAAATTATTGAAGACATTTGTGAAAAGGAGGAGACACCTCTCAACCCTATCATGACACATACCAAACCATTTTCAAGTGTCTATGAGCCTCCTCATCCAGAAACAACTATCCTCTAGAATGCACTGGTAACCCCACAGACAGAGATTACTGATTTCATCTTCCCTCTGCAACAAGATTTGGATTGTGGTTTCTATAAGGAACATCCCTCAGATCCATATTTGATAGACGTTAACAACCAGCATTGCTACGATGAAGGGATAGTGCATCAACAAATGAACTTTTCTTCCGAACCGCAACAACACTACATTATCAATAATGTTGTTCAGATCCCCTACAACTATTTTCCAGCTTGAATTGAGCAACAAATAACAAGTCAGCATAACTCAGGTTGTTTCCCTATATGCTCTGACATTGCTCGTTCTGTGTGGGGAAGGATACAAGAAGCCAATATAAAAGCAAAGATCAATGAATGGTTGATAAAGAAACCACCAAAAGAATATGTCAATCAAGTTCAACCTAGAGCCCCACCATGGTGATAGTATCCACGTTGAGCCATCGACATAAAATAAAGGCGCTTGTCGGGAGGCAACCTGATCAATAAATTAGTTTTACTTTTCATTTCAAATTAGAATGTTTCTTTAATTTTGTTTTTACCCTCTAGATAATTTTTCATTAAATAAAATTCACATCGCAAGATGCTATTTTAAGATCTAATTGCTCTTCACCTTTGAGATTTTCAGATAAGAGGATGCACGCTGATTGGAATGCAACCACATCTGGTGGTCAATCTGGCATGAATTTTCCCCTCCATCTTGGATTTAGGGTTTGCTCGGGACGAGCAAATTTCTAAGTTCGGGGTGGAGGGTGGGTGGTATGTATCTTACTTTCCACCTTCACCCATCTAATTCAGGCTTAAGTTTTCACTGTCACATTCTTGATAAAAAAAAATCAAAATTAAAAGAAATTGAATAAATACTTGATGAATTTCTGACACTTCCAGTTTCATTAAAAGTCACTAACTAAATCTCTATGCATTTGAATCATTATACCCTCCTTATTCGAAGCAGACCTCAAAAGGACCCTTTTTTTTTAAAACTAGCCTTTTGATTGAAATCATCTTGTGAAGCTTATGAATCCTAACGTCATGATACTTATGCAAAATTGGCAAGTGTCTGTCGAACTGATAGGGATCAAACACGTAGTGCTTCCTAACTAACTAGTGAAACAACAACATGGAATCCCTACCGGATCCGCATCAAGCCATTATTTGAGCAGAGTTTGACAAAGAGAACAACTCGGTGCACTGAATTGTAAATCAAGTTACATTCTAATCTGAAATCTCTTCTACACTTATTCTATCATCTTCATACCCCTCCATCCATAAAAAAGGAAACAAAAATAGACAAAATAGTGCCAAACCCTAAGTTCGGGGTGGCATGCCACTTCCCTCTATATCCGCTTCTTCCATACCCCTCACAAATTAATAGGGGAGTACCACAAAAAATACAATATCGAGTCGAATAGAGGAGAGATTTGCAAATAAAAAGATGCCAAAGTGCACACAAAAAGAAATGCAATCTCGAGTCGAATAGAGGAGAGATTTGCACAAAAAATGCAATAAATGAAATTGCACATCATAAAATAAAAATCTCGAGTCGAATAGAGGAGAGATTTACTTCTTCCTTGCATACCACCTTTCACTCCCTTTTCTACCTAATGGAACAATGATTGCCTACCCTATCCTAAAAAACACCAGTGTTAGATCAAATGCACACTTGTTGTTCTGCGGGTATCTCTAAACTCTTACAAAACTCTTTGACATGCTTATTGTTGGACAAAGTGAGGAGGAAGTGATTTTGGAAAATGAACTCAGGAACGAAGATATGGTAAGATGTGTTTAGTGGTCTCAGGAGGTTGAGATACTGAGTCATACTGAGCAGAAAGAAAACAATCGTGATGTGAAGAGGAGGCAATCACACAAATTGAAAGTATTCATTTGGCGATTATTTCAGATTTTATGTTACTCGAGGACGAGCAACGTTTAAGTTCGGGGTATATTGATGAATGTATATTTATCATGAAATTCAATTACCATCTTGGGCTCATTTGGACTCAACACATCAAATTTCACTCATTAAATATCAAAATGTATCATAATGTGCAAAATTACTTAATTGATTTGATTATCAAGCTTTTAACTGAATTTATCTTGATTTAATGCAAGTCTTGATAAGGTTGAACAGTCAGCTGGGACCCACCTTCACTCACCCTTAGTTCTGACCCATCGATCTGACCAAACAGTTTCATCAATCAGTCTGACCAAATGGTTTCATTCAATTGTGAGCAATCGGTTTCATCCATCCGGTCTCGAGACCGAATGGACATGCTCATCCCAAAACCGTTTGAGGAGTTTCGATCTGCGAGACCGTTTGAAGAGTTTCGGTCTGCGAGGTTGTTTGAAGAGTTTTGGTCTGCAAGACCGTTTGAGGAGTTCCGGTCTGCGAAACTGTTTGAAGAGTTTCAGTCTGCGAGACCGTTTGACCTATACATGAAGACCGAATGGACAGATCCACCTCAGACCGTTTGCTGGCTACGTGAAGACCGTTTGATAATTAAACGGTTTACAAACCGTTTGTTGCTGCCAGCATGAAGACCGTTTGAGTAATATCGTTCCGCGAGACCGTTTGAGAAGTTTCGCTCTGCGAGACCGTTTGAGAAGTTTTGGTTTGCGAGACCGTTTGAAGAGTTTCGGTCTGTGAGACTGTTTGACGTAGCTACGTGCAAACTGTTTGAGAAGACCGTTTGCTAAAATTGGCATGCAATGCGTAGACCGAATGGTCGCTTGCATGCAAGACCGAATGATCTCATGCACGCAAGACTGAATGGTCGCATGCACGCAAGACCGAATGGAGGGAAATGCTGCCAAACCATTTAGATAATAAAACACGTGCATGGGAGCTGATTAGAAAATATCATGCAAACTGAATGAGCAAGTAGCCAAGACTGTTTACTGATGAAATCGAAAACCCTTTGCTCGCATGCAGCAAATCGTTTTGAAATTGTTAAGCTACGTACATCATGCATCAAGACCGTTTACTGATCGCTGCTACGTAAAGACCATTTGCTCAAATGCTATTAAGACCGAATGGAGCTTTAAGACCGTATGGAAAAGAACATGCAACGACCGTGAAGAACTAATGAGCAGCAATCGGTTTACAGCGACCGATTGGAATCATGGCTGAGTATATCCCATGTGAAGACAAAACTGAATGGAGGCATCTTGCAAACAGAGAGAGCAGACCGTTTGCTGGATACTTGTGAAGACCTAATGGAAGACCGTGTGATAAGATGACTTGCATGAAACCGAATGGCCACTTGCTGAAATGTGAAGACCGTTTGCTACGCATTAAAACCAAGACTCCCTTCCAAACTGTTTGAGAAGTTCACATGAAATGCTCATGCATGCAAACCAAATGGACCATTACGCAAGATCGTTTGAAGCTGCTGCTATCAAAACCATTTAAGCCAATTGCATGCAAAATGATTGGACACCAAACCAAGAGAGCAAAATCGATTGAGCAAAATAAATATCTCCCAAACCGTTTGGACTAAAATCACACCAAAAGCATGAGGGTCAGTCATGTGCCTATAAATAGGACCAGCAGGGTCCCCATTTTGGGCATCGGTTCCGGGACGCCGACAGGCTGCCTGTACACAGGTCCGATCCAGATCCAGTCCAGTCCATGCCAGTTTCACTTCACCTACTGCCCGTGCTGCAACCAAGGAGACTGATAAGAGAAGGAAGATGGAGCGCGAGAGACTGTCCGGCCAGTCTTGGCATCTCCCGTTCTACGTCCAGATCTGCTCCGACATGACGTAGAACACCGCATCATCTTCACCGAGTTGCGACTACCTTCTGCACCGAGTTCAGAATGGATTTCTCTCTCTTTCTCATTCTTCTTGTCTCTCGCATCATGAGCGAGTAGTTCCTTTTCACTGGGGTGCGGGGACTAGCCCTCCTGCCCATGCAATTATGTTCTTTTGTTAAACTTTCTATGGCAATGTATATAAGTTTTCATTTCGTTGTTAATCGTTATGTTCGTAGTTTGATTTATTGCTTACTTTCGTCTTTGTTCTTCCTATATTGTGAGAACTTCTATATGTAGGAAAGAATGTCTTTTAACAAGTTGACTCCCAAACTAGAAATAGAATGTGATTCCTTGAGGTCTTAAGTGTATGATCTACGAGGGGACGAACCATCTAGCCTTCGGTGACGCTTCTGTGTACCTAACTCCTATATAGGGGGTTCACAACCTTAGTTGGATTTTGTATCTTCTTGTTAATCATCGATGTTTGCTCGTACATTAATCGTCTGCTTTCTGATCAATTAATGTGGTTGACTCCCAAACTAGAAATAGAATGGGATTTCATCGAGGCCGTAAGTGTATGATCCGCAAGGGGAGGAGCCATCTAGCCTTCGGTGATGCTTCTGTGTGCCTAACTCCTATATAGGGGACCCACAACCTTCATTGGATTTTTATATCTTCAGAGCCGTAAGTGATCCGGATGGTGACGAGATATCAGATGCCTAAGGTGATGCTTGCGCAAACCTAACGCCCGTATGGGGTTTTTGCAGCAGCTCTATTTGGATTGTTATATCTTGCCTGGATTGTTTGCGATTGAGTGTGTTTTGCATGTGTAGTGGTGGTGAAACCCAATACCATCCCAGCGATTCCATATCATTGATCTAGATCCAACTTTAATTCCGCTCTTTACTTTCTTGCAATTAGTTTAATCAAACGCAAATCAACCAATCGTTCTAAATATTAGTCTTAACTTGAACTAGACTAGACTGACTAGATTCTTAAAAATGTTGTCCTTTGGGATTCGATCCTCAACTATACTGCGATAAGACCCGTCTGCTTACGGGTGGTATTATTTCACATTGGTTTTGGTAAAAGCTCGGGGATCTTAACCCCAAGTGAATTTGTTAGTGCGATAATAGACCACGTCATATGTCAACCACTCCCCTCATGCCCTCCCACCCATCCCACTTCAACTTCCGTAGAACTCGCCCAACCCACCCTCTTTCCTCTTTCTCATCCAATACTCCACCTGATAAACCCAATACATCAAAATCCCATCTTCTACAAGTGGGAGTTGAAGTGAGAAGGATAGGAGGGGACTGGTTGGCATGACAACAGGAGGCAGCATGAACTGGCGACTGGGACTGGAGCCTTGGGTTGGGTGCGGCTATTGGTTGGAAGGTCGCAACCTGGTGACTTGCTTTCGACGGAGAAGTCAAGAGATTGTGCACTGGTAGAAGCGATGATAAGGAAAAAGATGACACAAAAAGAAAAGAAGGTGACATGAGAGAGAAGATAGAGGTTTGGTATCCTAATGGATTAGGGTTTGGCTCTGATACCACTTGATTTAGCCAAACTACGAAAAAGAAGAAAGAGAGAGATAAAATTCACAATAAGCAAATTAAAATCTAATTCATATTTGAATGCCTGGACAAAGGCCCCAAGGCTGGCTTATATAAGACACTATGACTTGACGGATTGCATCATGGATCAAGAAACAAAGGATTGGAAAATTTATACATATGGTCCCATGAATGAACAAAGCATCAACAATTCCTTCAAATATGATGACATCTAATTCAACATTTTTCCCCTTCGTGCAGTCTCATTCATTTAACAACAATTGAATAGACACCATAGATTATGTTGACAACAACTTCTATTAAGCGGGAGCAAAAACTAGATTGAGAAAAGTTAGAACCCACATATCTTAGGTTGAACTATGTTAGCATAATGTCCTGGTTAAACTCGGTTAACATTATGGCCAATGGAAAAATTACAAATAGGTCATGGAGGGCTAGTGCCCTACCCTAATTTTGAAACCATACAATAATTTATTTGAATTTTGATAAATATTTAGGGTAAAACTAATTTTCGCCCCCTTTATAGTTATTGAGATTGTCCAATTACATTTCATTTGCATTTAAGTTGTGACCCCAAGGTTAGAACTCTTAACTTCACCTTTGATCGTGATATGGATATCAATATGATGTCTTTATATAACCCTTATTTCAAACTAAAGTCTTGAACTGTGCAATAGCCATATGGATGATGGAGGCAACGTAAAAGTACATATTCTTTTGAAAAATTCAATTGTGTACGAATGAATCCGTGGTGTTGCTTAGAATTCGGAAATAATTTGGACACGCGCGGTGGTTTGCAAGCCCACCTCACGTGCAAGGAAAAGGTGGTTTGGTGGGGTGGAGGCTGGTTTGGGGGTGCTGACGTGGCGCCTTTTAATTGGATGGGTTGGTAGAGGTTGTGTAATATGTAAATAAATTTGTTTTGCTTATAACTTTTGAATCGTGATGAATTTTTTGACAAAATAAAAACCATTAGATTCGTTATGAAAAATGAAATCCAACAAAACTAATATTGATATATTTTTAACAAAAAAATATAAAATGATATAATATCATATTCTGGGTGTCAATGAACCATTTTGGGCGTCAATTAACCATCTTTGGGTGTCATTAGCCATTCACGGGTGTCGTTATAATTCTAGGTGTCAATGAACCATTTTGGGCGTCATTTTAAACTTATGGGTGTCAATAAACTATTTTGGGCATCAATTACCTTATTTGAGTCATCTTTATATTTTTGGGTATCAATGAACCATTTTGGGCGTCTATTCAACCATTTTTGGGTGTAAATGACCATTTATGGGTGTCATAGCATCCAAAATGCCTTATTTGGGCGTCATTTTCAACCTTTGGGTGTCAATGAACCATTTTTGGCGTCAATGTCAATTCAACCATTTTTGGGTGTAAAATAACCAAAATGCCTTAATTTGGTGTCATTTTAAATTTATGGGCGTTAATTAACCATTTTGGGCATCAATTACCTTATTTGGGCGCCATTTTATACTTTGGGTGTCAATGCACCATTTTGGGAGTCAATTAACTATTTTTGGGTGTCAATAAATATTTATGGGTGTCATAGTATCCAAAATGCCTTATTTGGGCGTCATTTTAAACTTCTGGGTGCCAATGAACCATTTTGGACGTTAATTATCTTATTTGGGCGCCATCTTCGTACTTGTGGGTGTCAACGAACTATTTTGTGCGTCTACTAACCATTTTTGGGTGTCAATAATCATTTATGGGCGCCATAGCATCCAATGCCTTATTTCGGCGTCATTTTAAACTTCTGGGTGTCAATGAACCATTTTGGGTATTTTTGGGTGTCAATAATCATTTATGGGCATCATAGTTGATTGTCAATTAACTTATATATATCATTTTTATATTATTTTTGTCTCAAAAATATGTCAATATTAGGCTTGTTAGATTGCATTTTTTGTAAAGAACCAACGGTTTTTGTTTTATTAAAAAATTCATTACGGTTCAAAAGTTATAAGCGAAACAAATTTATTTATTTATTGCATAATTTAAAAATACCATCCAATCAGCATCCGTCACGTGGCGGCAGTTTGGGGGGCTGGTTTGCCCGCGCGTGAAGGGTGTGAGCTTCCGGGAATCTTAACCCGATTTCGGAAATAATTTGGTCACGTGCGGTGGTCTGCAAACCCACCTCACGCGTAGGGAAAAGGTGGTTTGGTGGGGTGGAGGCTGGTTTGGGGGTGCTGACGTGGTGCCTTTTAATTGGATGGGTTGGTAGAGGTTGTGTAATATGTAAATCAATTTGGTTTGCTTATAACTTTTGAATCGTGATGAATTTTTTGACAAAATAAAAACTATTAGATTCATTATGAAAAATGCAATCCAACAAGACTAATATTGATATATTTTTAACAAAAAATATAAAATGATATAATATCATATTCTGGGTGTCAATGAATCATTTTGGGCATCAATTAACTATCTTTGGGTGTCATTAGCCATTCACGGGTGTCATTATAATTCTAGGTGTCAATGAACCATTTTGGGCGTCATTTTAAACTTATGGGTGTCAATAAACTATTTTGGGCATCAATTACCTTATTTGAGTCATCTTTATATTTTTGGGTGTCAATGAACCATTTTGGGCATCTATTCAACCATTTTTGGGTGTAAATAATCATTTATGGGTGTCATAGCATCCAAAATGCCTTATTTGGGCGTCATTTTCAACCTTTGGGTGTCAATGAACCATTTTTGGCGTCAATGGTGTCAATTCAACCATTTTTGGGTGTAAAATAACCAAAATGCCTTAATTTGGTGTCATTTTAAATTTCTGGGCGTTAATGAACTATTTTGGGCGTCAATTATCTTATTTGGGCGCCATTTTATACTTTGGGTGTCAATGCACCATTTTCGGAGTCAGTTAACTATTTTTGGGTGTCAATAAATGTTTATGGGTGTCACAGTATCCAAAATGCCTTGTTTGGGCATCATTTTAAACTTCTGGGTGCCAATGAACCATTTTGGACGTCAATTATCTTATTTGGGCGCCATCTTCGTACTTGTGGGTGTCAACGAACTATTTTGTACGTCAACTAACCATTTTTGGGTGTCAATAACCATTTATGGGCGCCATAGCATCCAATGCCTTATTTCGGCGTCATTTTAAACTTCTGTATGTCAATGAACCATTTTGGGTATTTTTGGGTGTCAATAATCATTTATGGGCACCATAGTTGATTGTCAATTGACCTATATATATAATTTTATATTATTTTTGTCTCAAAAATATGTTAATATTAGGCTTGTTAGATTGCATTTTTTGTAAAGAAACCAACAATTTTTTTTATTAAAAAATTTATTACGGTTCAAAAGTTATAAGCGAAACAAATTTATTTGTTTATTGCATAATTTAAAAATACCATCCAATCAGCATCTGTCACGTGGTGGAGATTTGGGGGGCTGGTTTGCCCGTGCGAGAAGGACGTGAGCTTCCGAGAATCTTAACCCCTTAGAATTGTCTTTACATCTTGGACTCGACTAGGACACTCTAGTAGCTCATCTGCATTTGCATGTGGATGGATGTGATACTAGGAGTAGTGTACTCCTGCCAAAAGCGGGAGCAGCTAATCCTCGCTCAGTAGCTGCCACCGGATTTGTTGTACCCAGTTTGGACAGGAGCACGCTGCTCCTTACCACAGAGGGTGCCGCGTGTAAGTAGTATTTTATCTAAACCGGTAGTACTCATCTGCATTTGCATGTGGACGGATGTGATACTAGGAGTAGCGTACTCCTGCCAAAAGTGGGAGCAGCTAATCCTCGCTCAGTAGCTGCCACCTGATTTGCTGTACCCAGTTTGGATAGGAGCATGCTGCTCCTTACCACAGAGGGTGCCGCGTGTAAGTAGTATTTTATCTAAACCGGTAGTACTCATATGCATTTGCATGTGGATGGATGAGATACTAGGAGTAGCGTACTCCTGCCAAAAGCGGGAGTAGCTAATCCTCGCTCAGTAGTTGCCACCGGATTTGTTGTACCCAGTTTGGACAGGAGCACGCTGCTCCTTACCACAGAGGGTGCCGCGTGTAAGTAGTATTTTATCTAAACCGGTAGTACTCATTTGCATTTGCATGTGGACGGATGTGATCCTAGGAGTAGCGTACTCCTGCCAAAAGCGGGAGCAGCTAATCCTCGCTCAGTAGCTGCCACCGGATTTGTTGTACCCAGTTTGGACAGGAGCACGCTGCTCCTTACCACAGAGGGTGCCGCGTGTAAGTAGTATTTTATCTAAACCGGTAGTACTCATCTGCATTTGCATGTGGACGGATATGATACTAGGAGTAGCGTACTCCTGCCAAAAGCGAGAGTAGCTAATCCTCGCTCAGTAGCTGCCACCGGATTTGCTGTACCCAGTTTGGACAGGAGCACGCTGCTACTTACCACAGAGGGTGTCGCGTGTAAGTAGTATTTTATCTAAACCGGTAGTACTCATCTGCATTTGCATGTGGACGGATATGATACTAGGAGTAGCGTACTCCTGCCAAAAGCGGGAGCAGCTAATCCTCGCTCAGTAGCTGCCACCAGATTTGCTGTACCCAGTTTGGACAGGAGCACTCTGCTCCTTACCATAGAGGGTGCCGCGTGTAAGTAGTATTTTATCTAAACCGGTAGTACTCATCTGCATTTGCATGTGGACGGATGTGATACTAGGAGTAGCGTACTCCTGCCAAAAGTGGGAGCAGCTAATCCTCGCTCAGTAGCTGCCACCGGATTTGCTGTACCCAGTTTGGACAGGAGCACGCTGCTCCTTACCACAGAGGGTGCCGCGTGTAAGTAGTATTTTATCTAAAACGGTAGTACTCATCTGCATTTGCATGTGGACGGATGTGATACTAGGAGTAGCGTACTCCTGCCAAAAGCGGGAGCAGCTAATCCTCGCTCAGTAGCTGCCACCGAATTTGCTGTACCTAGTTTGGACAGGAGCACGTTGCTCCTTACCACAGAGGGTGCCGCGTGTAAGTAGTATTTTATCTAAACCGGTAGTACTCATCTGCATTTGCATGTGGACGGATGTGATACTAGGAGTAGCGTACTCCTGCCAAAAGCGGGAGCAGCTAATCCTCGCTCAGTAGCTGCCACCAGATTTGTTGTACCCAATTTGGACAGGAGCACGCTGCTCCTTACCACAGAGGGTGCCGCGTGTAAGTAGTATTTTATCTAAACTGGTAGTACTCATCTGCATTTGCATGTGGACGGATGTGATACTAGGAGTAGCGTACTCCTGCCAAAAGCGGGAGCAGCTAATCCTCGCTCAGTAGCTGCCACCGGATTTGCTATACCCAGTTTGGACAGGAGCACGCTGCTCCTTATAACAGAGGGTGTCGCGTGTAAGTAGTATTTTATCTAAACCGGTAGTACTCATCTGCATTTGCATGTGGACGGATGTGATACTAGGAGTAGCGTACTCCTGCCAAAAGTGGGAGCAGCTAATCCTCGCTCAGTAGCTGCCACCGGATTTGCTGTACCCAGTTTGGACTGGAGCACGCTGCTCCTTACCACAGAGGGTGCCGCATGTAAGTAGTATTTTATCTAAACCGGTAGTACTCATCTGTATTTGCATGTGGACGGATGTGATATAGGAGTAGCGTACTCCTGCCAAAAGCGGGAGCAGCTAATCCTCGCTCAGTAGCTGCCACCGGATTTGCTGTACCCAGTTTGGATAGGAGCACGCTGCTCCTTACCACAGTCGCGTGTAAGTAGTATTTTATCTAAACCGGTAGTACTCATCTACATTTGAATGTGGACGGATGTGATACTAGGGGAAGCGTACTCCTGCCAAAAGCAGGAGCAGCTAATCCTCGCTCCTATTAGCTCTGGTTCTTTGTTTAACGCATAAGATTTATGTGGGGCAGTTTCATACTTACAAATGTAGTCACGGGCATTCTCGTACCTGTCTAAGCTGACGTGGTTGTTTTTTTGCATGAAGATATAGGTTCGGAGTTAGCAGGATTAAAACAGGAGGGGTTTAGGAAGAAGCTACACATGAAAAAACCCTGTTTTGTCACAGTTGGACAAGTCCCCCATCTGTATCTCGTCGTTCTTATTTACTCCTCTGTATCTCTCCCTACGGCAGTGGCTGTGGACGTCCACGGCGGATTTACCTTCAACGGCTTCCTCGGGGCGAACCTGACCCTAGACGGCATGGCATCCGTGATGCCGGAAGGCCTGCTGCGTCTCAGCAACGCCACCAAAATGCTAACGGACCACGCCGTTTACCCGTCCCCCGTAATTACCTTGTCACGCAGAGACGTCGCCGGCGATGGCAGCGTCGTGCCCTCCTTCTCCACAACTTTCGTGTTTGGAATCCAGTTTACTCAGATCAGCGGCCACGGCATCCTCCTCTTCTTTTCCGCCACGACCGACTTCAGGCACGCCACCGGCAGCCAGTACCTGGGCGGGCGTCTTTAACTTGACCGACTGCATGGAAAACCCTGCCAACCGAATCGTCGCCGTGGAGCTCGACACGATACTCAACCCGGAGTTCCGGGATATTAACGACAACCATGTCGGCATCGACGTCAGCGGGGTCTTCTCGAGAGTAAATCACTCTGCCGGGTACTATATGCCGGACGGTAGGTTCAGGAACCTGAGCTTGAATAGCGGGGAGCTGATGCAGGTTGGGTGGATTACGATGCAGGTGCCATACAGATGACAGTCACGCTGGGTCCGTTCAAAGAACCAAAGCCGCAGGTGCCGTTGCTATCTCTACCCATCAATCTGTCGACTATATTCACCGATTTCATGTATGTTGGATTCTCGTCTTCAACTGGCCCTTTCCTCTCGTCTCACTACATCGCTGGGTGGAGCTTCAGTAAGTCAGGGGAAGCTCAGCTCGACCTCTCGGCGCACCCTTCACTTCCCCACGACCCCAAAATCAATACAACCAGAGCCTTGCTCATCGCACTACCTACTTCAATCGTCACCGTCCTCGCCCTTGCGTCCGTTGCCGCTGGAGTCTACATGACGGTATGGAGGAGAGTCAAATACGCGGAGCTCATGGAGGAATGGGAGCTGGAGTACGCAGCACACAGGTTCCGATACAAGGTCCTGTTCGACGCCACAGAGCGGTTCTCCAATGACCGTCTGCTAGGCTCCGGTAGGTTCGGGAGCGTATACAGAGGAGTGCTCCCGACGACCAAAGCCCACATTGTTGTGAAGAAGGTGTCACACGAGTCGAGACGGGATTCGGGAGTTCGTGGTGGAGATCGTCAGCATCGGACGGATCAGGCACCGGAACGGTGTGCAACTCCTGGGGTACTGCTGCCGAAGAGGAGAGCTGCTACTGGTCTACGAGTTCATGCCCAATGGCAGCCTCGACAAGCTCCTCTTCTGCGGCAACAACATCCGCGACGACGGCGTTCCTCCACCTCCTCCACTGGACTTGAACCGGAGTTTTCAGATCATCAAGGACGTCGCGTCCGGGCTGCAGTACCTGCACGACGAGTGGGAGCAGGTGGTGATCCATAGGGACATCAAGGCAAGCAACGTGCTCCTCGATGGCGACCTCAGCGGCCGGCTGGGAGACTTCGGCCTGGCGCGGCTGTACGACAATGGTACCGACCCACAGACAACCCATGTGATGGGCACCATGGGCTACCTGGCGCCGGAGCTGACCAGGACATCAAAATCCACCAAGGCGACCGACGTCTTCGCCTACGGTATATTCCTCCTTGAGGTGGCTACCGGGAGGCGGCCAATAGAGCCTCGGTCGGCGGTTGCGGAGGTCATTCTCGTGGACTGGGTGTTGGACGCATGGAAGAGAGGGGTCGTGCTGGAGGTCGCCAACCCGAGGCTCAATGGGAGGTTTGAGCCGGAAGACAGAGAGACGGTGCTGAAGCTGGGTTTGATCTGCTCTCACCCGCTGCCGACGGCACGTCCGGAGAATGAAGCATGTCGTCAGATTTCTAAATTCGGACGGCGCTCTGCCGGAACTGTCCACTCGTTTCTTGGATCTGCAAGCTTCTGGATATGCAGAACTGGATGCGTTCACCTACTAATGCACGTTTTCCTCGTCTCCTCCATCGGCAACGGATCCACTTCTTAGTAGTGATGGCTATTCATAGGCCGATGCTTGCATAACAAATGGCCGCCTCCGCCAGTGTACTTTTCACTCCCACAGCGCGGCTAAGTACGTCGGCTAGTTTCGTTATTGTTCCATTGTCCAGCCAACCGTATCTGGCAAGGTTTGATTATTTTTTAGGGTCACCTCCTATTGACCATTATGTTTCAAGTTAGTTCATAAGTGGACCTGTCAAAATGGGTCATTGACCCATAGTCGACCCATTACAGATTAGGATAGGAATTTGACAACTCATTTAATTATGTGTCAAATCTGATTCAACATGTTTACTGAGCGGGTCTAATGGGTTGACCCGCGGGCACTCAAGAATGACCCATTTATAAAGGAAATAAATTAGAAATTAAATTATATAGATGAATGCTTATGAGAATTTGTAGATATGACCATATACTTAGTAGGAATTTGCATATTCTATTTTTTATAATTCCATGTCACGTATATTTGACATACTTGAACTTACATGTATATATATATTTATGCATGTTTTTCTTTGTGTTTGCCTCGCCAATATTTTTGTATTTATAATGATAACAAACATTTCTACTCTATACCTATAGAAACGATAACATTGTCCTACTTTGTTCTTATCTTCAAGTCATAATGTTTTGTATATGTGTGTTGAACATCTACATGCATCGACAAATTGTTCCTCTTTTATATTTTCCATTAAACACAATAATTTAATTACTTTTTAGCATTTCATACACTAATCATTAACATAAAATGTAATTTTCTGTTATGGTTGAAGTAAAATATAATTAACTAAATGTTATAGTTTATGTTATATAACAAAACAAGAGCCACATGAAGAAGACAATATAGAAAGTTATATTTGTATTATTTTAACAAGAGATTTGAGTTTTACTACAAGTTAGTTGGATACCCCTGAGTCAACCAGTGACCTGTTGGGTTTGGTTTGGGTGCACTTTTATATTACCCATTCAGAAATGGGTATTTTTTTACCCGCACCGGCGAGATACACACCTACAATGACCCGAACCAAACCGAACCCGACCCATCGTTCAACAGACCTATTCACAAGGCACCCAGAATCCACCAATTTCTAACGAATTGTCAAATTGACCACTCAAAAGGACGAAATGAATACGATGTACATTACTTGTGTGTGGGTGTATATTACTTTGTCAAACCATTAGATTTTGACATTTCATAGAAGAATGTAAACGAACTCATTATAAATGCTTGTTTATGCTTTGCGAAATTGGATAATATGTCAGTGTAGGATCTTCAGCTTGGAATTGTCAAATCGACCACTCAAATGGACGCAATGAATACGGTTTACATTCTGGATTTTGAATTGGTTTGTGGGTGTTTATTACTTTATCGAGCCCGTTAGATTTTGACATTTCATACAAGAATGTAGACGAAGTCATTATCAATGCTTGTATATGCTGTGAGAAATCGGATAATATGTCAGTGTAGAATCTTCAGCTTGGAATTGTCAAGTCGACCTCTCAGACGGACGCAATCGATGCGGTATGCATTCTGAATTCGGAATTAATATCTCGGTGTAAACATTTTATATTATTAAACTATTATATCCTGACATTTGATACACGGACGTATATCAAGTCGTTATATATCATCTCGGGTTAGACGAACCTCAAGGGAATTTTAACGTGTTAGTATTGCATAACCGCTGAATCTATGTAATGACGTATACCAGAATTTGTCAAGTTTAATAGAAAAATCAGTGGTTTCTAATTCTCCCCGGCTGAAACTTGAAATCCATGCTCCAATTTAAGATATGTCACCGCTCCTTGCCTGGAGCTCACTCCTAAATAAAATCACAGATCAATTAACCTGTGATCCACACCACACATTCTGCATCCCGTATTTAAAAACTTCATCCAACTAAAGCTTATAGTAGAATACACCCCGGGCTTGAATTTTTAACGAGACGCTGAATACAGGAAAAACAGGATGGGTGTTGCACAGACATCATGTACTACATAACAAATGCAGGATACAAATACTTCTTTTATTTTAACAATTATACACTTTCTTTTCGTAATCAATATATTGTTGGATACATATGGTTTGGTCTATGCCTAATTGGAATTTAAACTTAATAGGAGTTGATTTTTGTTGTCAATCTTAATAGGAGTTGCATCAAAATAGAAAAGAAGTTTTTATGTACAACATTGGAATTGGATTAGTAATTAAACTGAGAATTGGACTAGGATTTTTGGTTGCAACTACATGCATGAATGCTTATAAATAGAGGCCCTTGGGGGCCATTGAGATCATCTCACATGTCGTTATAGGATCCCACCAGTTGTTAGTTGTTGGTGCCTTCTGTGGTAGAAGAGCCAGAAAATAATAACAACTGGTGGTGTTCTCTTGTGGTAAGAGAGGGTCAAAAACTTTGTTTGAAACGAAGTAGCGGCTGACAGTTGGTGTCATATTGAGTGCATCAATAGTACAACTCTCTTGTGGATAAGAGAGGGCCAATGACTTTGTCTTGAAGCGAACTAGTGGTTGGCAATCGACAATAGAAAAGTAGTGCATCAACAACAGAGGTGGGTCTGAGCAGAGGAGGACACACATCAGTTGGTGGCATTTTATTGGTGTTGTGACATCGACATCGATGACACTCTGTCTGATCACTGGAGGAGGTACATCAGCCGGTGCCACAGAGGTAGTGCATCAATCACGATGACGGGTCCAAGCAGCGAAAGACGCACACGGTTGGTGACACACTATTGGTGACGTGACAATAACAACGATCCGTCCGATCAGCGAAGGATGTGTATCTGCTCTCTTAGCGAGGTAAACAACCTCGTCAAGAGAAGAGGTGACCCAGTAAGCGGTTGCAGCGATAACAAACAATCCCCAGCAGCAACAATGATGTTGTGAGGAGAAAAAGTGAAAAGGAAGGATTTATACACATTGAGTGTAATTCTATTTTTCCTTATGTTTATTCTCGGACTGGGAGAGCTTCTCATATTTAAGGGTGATTAAAGTTGGGTAGTGTGAGTTGTAATTCAGGTTGCATAGTGCTTGTTGGCGGTATTGTCCCATGATTTTTCTCTCCTTGTCTCGGGGAGAGTTTTTCACGTTAAAACTTGCACCTTCAGTCTTGCAGAGCATCGTCACTTGCCCGTCACAATTCTTAACAAGTGATATCAGAGCAAGGTTCAAAGGATGTAGTAGGCGTAGTGAGATCGCGTATGAAGACAGGGAAGACAACGTCGACAAGAAACGATCATAGAATAGCCGCATGTTTGAGATGCAAGATTCAATCCGGAAGGGCAAAAACATGCAGCACGACGACTCTCAGTTAGACAATGTCTCTCCAAAGCCTTCTTCAGGATAATGCATGTGAAGAAGAAGAGAAATGTAGTGGGTGTTCAACCGTTACATCCAGAGTGAGGATAATGCTTCTAAAGAGGAGTTGCATATACAGGGGGAGCGTCATCAAAGGGTTTTTGAGCCTTGGTACAGAAGGTCAAAAATACGTTCTTCATCAATGATAGCTCGATCGATCGATCGATCTGGGGGAGCTTACAGTGTTCCATGTATAGACATGGATAGAGAAGCGGCGTTGGCATGATACTTCTTCTCAGTTGTCTGGGAATAGAGTGAAGTCATGGTGGGACTTCAAAAAGATGGATGAAGACGACATGGTGCTGACTTGTTTGAGGAGAATGGATTCATCATAGGTGGGGATGGGGTCCCGAAGCTACTCCGGATGATCGCTGAAGAAAATATCTCCCTCAAGGGTCGGAGGGGGAGATTGTTAGATACAGATGGTCTGGACCATGCCTAATTTCAATTTGGACTTAATAGGAGTTGGTTTTTGTTGCAAATCCTAATAGGAGTTGAATCCAAATAGGAAAGAAGATGGCTTCCTATGCACAACATTGGAATTGGATTTGGAATTGAACTGAGAATTGAACTAGGATTCCTAGTTGCAACTACATGCATGAAGGCCTATAAATATAGGCCCTTGAGGAGGCCATTGAGATCATGTCACATGTTGGTGTGTGATCCTACCAGTTGTTGGTTGTTGGTGCCTTCTCTGGTAGAAGAGCCAGAAAACAATAACAACTGGAGGTGCTCTCCTTTGGTAAGAGAGGGTCAATGACTTTGCTTTGAAGAGAAGTAGCAGATGACAGTTCGTGGCACATTGGGTGCATCAATAGTACAACTCTCATGTAGATAAGAGAGGGATAACGACTTTGTATTGAAGTGAAGTAATGGTTGGTAGCTGGCAACACAATAGTAGTGTGTCGACAACAGACACATGTTCGAGCAGAAGAGGATGCACATCAGTTGGTGGCACTTATTGATGTTGTAACATCGACGTTGACGACGCTCTATCCGATCAACGGATGAGGCATATCAATCGATGAGACAGAGGTGGTGCATCAACCATGACGGTGGATCTGAGTAGTGGAAGACGCACATGGTTGGTGGCACACTATTTGTGACGTGGCAACGACAACAATCCATCCGATCAGCAAAGGATGTGTATCTGCTCTCTCAGATAGAGAGAGCTTCTAGTTCATACCGACGTAAACAACCTCGTAAAGAGAAGAGGCTACCCATTCAGCGGTTGCAGCGGCAACATGCAATCCCCAACAACGGAAGTGGTGTCGTGAGGATAAAAAGTGAAAAGGGAGGATTTGTACACATTGGGTGTAATTCTGATCTTCCTTGTGTTTGTTCTCAAACAGGGGGAACTTCTTAAATTTAGAGGTGAATGAATGTGGATAGTGTGAGTTGTAATTATGGTTACATAGTGCTTGTTAGTCGATATTGCCTCGTAGTTTTTCTCTCCTTATCTTGAGGAGAGTTTTGCACATTAAATCTTACGCCTTAAGTCTTTCAGAGCATCGTCACTTGCCCACTACAATTTCCTAATAGATACACCCATGCAACTTATGCTGGTGCCAGATATAGGAGAAATAGGACATACCTAATCAACAAGTCCTACTGTTGTCCATGTTAAGTTTGAATCCATGAACTCAACTCGTTTGGGTAATGATTATGGTTCTAGGTTTAGATTTTAGTTATTCTAGGCATGTGAGCTGAAAATGGTCCATTCTGGGTTGACACATTCATACTTTGGATCCAAAGAATTGCGAAAATGAATATATTATGAGATATTAGCAACATTCAACACCATATAATAATTGCATTTTATTATATAGTATTAATCAAGTAACAGGAATATGAATACTTATTCATCGATCCATGTTAATCTTATTATTATTTAAAGGCGTACGAAAATGAATTTGCTACTAGTGTGGTTTTGGCCATAATTTTAAAAATTAATTCTGGTCCTAGATGAACACTTTGCTAAGACTCTACAGTTTGAATTGCTTCTAAGTTGCGTCGAACTACATCTAGCCCGATGCTTGCCCAATTCAAAACTGACCCAACAATGATTTTTGACACCCCTAAGAAACACTCCACACAACGTGAAGTGTTCATAAAGAATCAAACGAATGACCACATGGACAGTATATACCCACCACAACAACGCAGTCACCTAGGCAAGGATAATAACTATGCTTTATTCCAGTACTGTAATCAATTTTTTTTAGATGTTTAAAATATATTAAATGTGACGTAACCCCTAGTAACCTCTTCAATTTTTGGTCATCCAAACAGACCATTTGGTTAAGAAACCTAAAGTAGAATCCTAAATGAGACACATCTGAGATACATGTGATGTAACCCCTAGTTACCTCTTCATAATTGGGTCATTCAAACCAATCATTTGATAATAAAAACCACTGACATATTACCAGAGGATGTCCACATAGTCCACATCTCACAACAAGCGGAGCGGACACAACTTTTCTCTAGTTCCCTTCCCCGCTCCACCTTCTCTCTAGAACCTAATGCCTACTTGCATGACTCTTCTCCACGCAAGGACATTGTTATGACTGTGTCTAAGATTGATTGATAAACTAGTGTTTACATGGATGATTACATGCTTAATTAGATTGATCACTGCTCAAATTTGATTAATGATGGGAGCTCAACTATGATGTTTCAAACCTAAGGAGGAACTATAATCATGTTTTGTTTTGAAGGATTAGGGTTTGAGAAGTGTGAATACTAATTGCCAAAATTAGGATTTTGACAATATATAATTACAAAATTTCATGGGTATAGAAGTATGGTAAAATTTTTTTCATATTTTCTATGTATCTTGGATTTACTTGAAATTTGTATATGATGTAGATAACTCATAGTCATGACTTGAGTACATGATGATATCAAAGTTTTAGTTGATATAGAGATAACCCACTCATATATGTGGGAGGAAAATTAATGATACTTGTGGAGATAATTATTAAATAAATTTATTTGATAATCTTATATAAGTAATATAAAAGGATCATAGAGAATTCAATTGCAAATTCAACCCAAAAATAATGAACTAAATTGGAGTTAAAATGAGAGAGTTCTTATATTTTTAGTAAACATGTACAAAATTGAATTTTTCTCTATTCCTTCAGCTACCACCGAGAATGGGCTTTTCCAGCAACTGTTGAGAATGGGCTTTTATGGAGACTGTCCAAAATTGGGATTTTTTGGTGATCTCTGAGAATGAGCTTTTTCAACGACCTCCAACAACTTCCAGTAAGCCCATCGACCGTTGAAAATTGTAGTCCAAGATAGCCAATTGTAACACGGACATAACATATGCTATACATATCCAATTTATACGAAACTAAGTGCTTTAGAACTATAATTCGACCCTCTACAGTCTCGCGCCTTTAGAATGATGAGAATACAATCTGAAAGATAATTTATAGGGTGATCATTGGAGAAGAACATGAAGAATAGGGCAAATTTGTTGAACTAGCCACAAATCATCATGGAGGCGTCGTTTAGAACTATCAACCCTACAATGGGCTGCTTGGGATTAGTTCTTAAGGTTTGGAACTCGAACTCAAGATCAATTGATTAGAATCCATAATTGTCTACCTCAATCTTGAGATTAGTAAGACAAATATCGAGTATAGGTGAGTGTGTACTTTCTTTAAAACAATAGATAGTACGGAGTTGGATTGAATCCACAATAAATCTTTAATTCTTTGTATGTGATTATAAATACAAAATCTTCCATTTAATTCTAGATTTTGCAATATGGTCTAGAAATGAATTAATTCCTGATGTGATCAATTTGATATGACGAGATCGTATTATAAATGGATTCAAATCATCAATGATAGTTTTCCTAATGTTATTGTAGAAGATAGAAGAATATACCAAAATCCAAAGATTTTAGTTACATTTGAAATTGGTATATAAATGAATGAAGAACTTTTCCTTGTTGAATATGATAAATTGTAAATTATTGTTTTATCTGAATGTATAGAACATATATTTGATTTATAAACTTGGAATTCATGTGATGTTATTAGTGTTTGATTTATATCTTCGTATAGAGGGAGAAACCCAATATGTGTAAAGGGTTGAATGTTTACAAATAGATATTATGAAATCTAACAAAAAAGTGATTCTTTCTGATGTGAGAAATTCATTAACTCTAAGTTATTCTTGATGCATGATATTATAGTGAATGGCTTGAAAACCCTAGTTCAGTTGATTCCAGGATTTCATATATATTTAGTTGTATGTGAATAGTTGAAAGTAGTCTTTTATCAGTGATAAAGTATGATTCATTTAGTCCTTATGTGAGTGGTACGCTATGTGAAAGAGGTGAATGAAACCCTAATGATAGGGTATTCAGTGAACCAAGCATATTCAATATAGTGTTATTCAATATGGTATGTGGTGTTGCACAGATGCTCAGTTTACTATACAAATTGATGATAATTTATGGAGAGGATTTATATAAGGTTAAATTAAGAAGTGTTGATATGATGATTGAACTATGAATTTAAGGAGTGAATTAGACATCTCGATATCCTGAACACTCTAGAATCTTCACAGAAGGTCTGTGTTGTGGGGAGGAAACGTGCTTCCCGACTGGAGGTCTCACGTAGGTCGAGCTAAGTTAGAGTGCACCGTTAGAATGCAAGGCCCTAGGCCAATAAGGGTTGACTCCTTAAATGGTTGGTACCCAACACCAATTGGGGATGCTGGTGGTGTTGGTATGTATGCCCAGAGAGCCAATCATATTATGATTGGAATGAGGCATTAATACTTGATTTGATAATAACAATGGTAATTCCATATATCACATTTGTCTCAATCATGAGATGATGACACATACATATTAGATGTCTAAAGAATGATGTCACTCAATGACGTATGTCTTCAAGTATGTTACTTAAATAATGAGATCATACTAATGTTAAGAATACATATATTCTTGTTATGTCCCTAGTCAGATATTTCTATGGAAACAATATAGACGACAATAATACATAAGACTAGAGTGTGTGTTGACTAATGATAGAATCTCATTAGTCATGATATGTGATATCAAGTCAAGCACACATGTACATGTTAGATAATAGTGTATCAGACAGACCCACCACGAGAGTGATACATGGAGACTATGAAATGGTAGTCAGAATCATCTCTCATAGTGATAAGTGGTGATTGTGGTTCTTAGACCTAAAGTCACTATATTCATCACATGTTGTTCATGTACTTTGACATCATCCATTGTGATACTGAATAAGGGTTTCCATAAAGGTGGTGCATGGGTGCACTTTGACACATGGCGATTGAGTGTGAGTAATCTAGATGGGACTTGTCAGTCCTACATGAGTTTGATATCCTAGCCTCTTGATAAGTGAGACTGAGTAATATATGGCCGTACTCATGTGGTTCAATATGTGATCTATGAACTCATATGCATCTTAGATAGTCTTTTGTAGTTCAAGGAACATGGATTGAATGTTGAGAGGATGACGATTCCATGCCTCGAGTTCAATCTGGATATCAAAGACAAAGGAACTATATGATCATGGTAAAACTAAACACATATTGTATGTTGAAGTTGTTCTCCAACTTTTCGAATTACTTAGGTAGCAATGATGTGTGACTATGGACCACTCTTTGCTTGTGATGCATAATTGGTTATGGGATTCACTTCAATGTAAGTTTGGACCTATCAGGTCAAATGCATAGGAAACACTTGGATTAGAGTTCATTCATGAATGATGTTTAGATTGATTACTAAATGTGTTTAGGTATTCAATTAAATAACTGAGGTTCAAAAATGACTAACTGGGCTCTGAACTGACAAGTTTAAGTGTTTAGCTAATCAGTTGGAGTGTCGGGTCAATTGGAATCAATATTTGTTGAACTTTGCCTAAACTGGACAAGTAAAATGACCATTTCACTTGTGAAATGAATGTCTCATTATGTGAAATGACCTTTTCAACCTTTGGGTCACCCAGTTCATCTACCAATTAGATTGGAATAAGGATTCATGTTGATGTCATGTTTAGCATTAATTGGGCATTGAATACCAATATGGTTCAGAATAGAAAACTATGTGAATTGACCAGTTCGCTTAGTGAACCAAACGGCTCATGCACCAACCGACAAGTTCAGTGTGTGAACTGACTAGTTCACCGTTCACAGGTTCCAAAAATTCTTGATTCTAGACCCTTCTACTCCCACACAAACTAGGAACCCTGTCCCTAACCCCTCTTATAAATAGAGCGGTATTGGGGGTTTCCCAACAACCACAATTGAGAATTAGTTGCTCGGACAAATTTTGTCCTCTCTGGTTGTGATAACTTTTAGAGAGCTCGAGTATGATGTAGCTATTAAAGGGAGGGACAACCAAGGATAGAACAACTGAGAACAATTGTGGGAGAGCATGTCGGTGACTAGTATGCCAACATAAGGGGACAACTCATTCGCTCTGGTAGCACAATGTGGAGTTCCAGGTTATCCGTGTAGACTACTCTAGAGGTAGTAGTCAGTTGGTTACTTCTAGGAGTACATCATCAACCGCTGTTTGTGGTGCTGCACCAGGAGTCTAGTGGAGCGACTATTTGAGTGTTGTTGCTACTGAAGAAGCATGCTACTTCCTGAAGAAGAAGATGAAGTATGATGCTAATGCAAGGATAATATCAGTGGACTTGATCTAGGACCAGGTATAACCTTAAAATCCTTCCTTCCTAGATACCTTGTTGTTGATGTGATCTTGTTGTTTTGAAAAATGGGCATTTTTTTGTTTCCACTGCCTATATTTGCACCCAATTCTCTACAAGTGTTACGTAAGTTACGAGTTGTGGTGATCAGTGGACATATTTGGTAAGTCCATTGGTGCAAAACAATCCTATGGACTTTGACTCCCCATCTGAGTACCCAGGGTGAGAGGAGTTTGAGATATCCAACCACTCCCATCAGCAGTCGAGAGCCAAACATGGCCATGCCAGCTTCAGATGTTGTATTAAGATTGCATACCTAGGATCCCGGGTATGCTTTTAAGTCTTGTTTGGTGAGATCATAGCTTGTTGTGATACTTTCACTTGTTGTGGTACTCCTCATGTGGGTTCAGGGCATAATAAGATGAATGAGAGATTAAATCAAGAGTGTGTAGTTATTCAATTATCCTTTGTATGTTTATGAGTTACTAGTTCTCTTTGTGATCATTCAAGCATGTGCAAGTATTGATTTACTCCTTATTCTATCTATAGAAATCCTACAATCTATATACTAATGATTGATTATTCCTATGTAGCTCATTATTGTTGTACTTTGAATTTAGTTGGTCAATAATATAATTTGAACAATTAAAGTACTTTAAATAGTTTCTTTGAAGTCCTCATTCACTGAGCAAGTAGGATCACCCCTCTATTCACAATTTTTTAGGGAAACCATGTGGACTGAAGATGTCAATGCATAAGATAAGAACTTCCATAGGAGTTAAGTATGAGTTAGTTAAGTCATCTCTGTCACTCTAAGTCCTTGTATAGAGTTGAGAGAGTTGTAAATGATGATGTGTAACTTTGGTTTCTTCTTAACAAAGTATGTATTGTTGTATTTATGGAAGTGTGACGACAAAATGAATGTTAGATATGTATCTTATTTGATTAAATCTAATTAGATTAATAAAATTTTAGATCCCCTTGTAAAGATAGTTATGTGATTGAATGTAAGGAAACAAAGAGTGTGAAACAAAATCAATGAGAAAAAAATGGGGATAAGGGTGCTCTTTGTATCATGTTAAATCCCCAACTTATGTCCTAATCTCATGATTAGTGGTTATCATGGGATGTGGGTGTAACATCTTGGTATCAAAGCTTAGGCTGAGTCGTCAGGTAGGGATGTAAATGTGTAGGGTATTACCCATTTATCCATAACCCATACCCTGTAGGGTAGGGTAAGGGTAGGCATATTTTTTTCCCACTACCTGTTTACCCATTACCCACTTTACTCGCATCTAAAGAGGGTAGAGTAAGGGAGAAGCTTTACCCTACCCTCTTTACCCATTTACCCATTATTACAAGTTTAAATTTATAATTTTAGGTTAAAATATATGTATAAATGACTACTAAAACTCCAAAAAGAAACATAATTACTTTCTTAATTTTGTGCTATTATTATTATCATATATTCAATATACAAACGGTAACATGTAACCACCTTTTATATCATACATTAGAGAGAAAAATGGATCCATTAATAGGAAAAAAGATATTATAAGGGTTAGGCTTTATTTTTATAGAAAAATATTGGGTTTAGTATTATTATTTTTGTTGTATATCGCCAAAACATAATATTATTATTATAAACTAGTTTTAAGAGTGTCTTGTCTATGATATAGGGAATATCATATGAGATTATTTTTGAAATTATCATATACCTATCTTCATGTAATTTTACCCATTTCACCCATTACCCTACCCATTTGCCATGCAGGTCAAAGGGTGCGGGTAAGGGTAGGGTAAAGGTTTTTAAGAAAAGGGTAATTACCCTACCCGCTACTCACATAAAAGATGTGGGTGAGGGTAAGGGTAAGCCTTTACCCTACCCTACCTTACCCTACCCTACCCTACCTATGTACTGCCTTATCGTCAGGGACCATTAAAATACAAAGTTAGAGTAATGAATGTGGAAGATAAGAGGTGATGAGTCAATAGCTATGGGAAGTCTGAGTACTTGGATACGCCGGCGTGGTATCTGCATACTTAGGTTGACCAATATCAAGCTACTTTGTCTAGTATTCTCTAGATGCCCTGGATAGGTATGCAGAGGAAGGATGGGATAGAGAGAAACCCTAGAAATATTAGGGTTAGAAGACTAGAAAGTAATAAAGGAATAAGAGCATAATTATAGAATGTGATACAACTTTATTTTATAATATTGTTTGCTTGGATATCAATATAAATACTCTTATATATTTTAATTCATATATTATATTTTTAGAAAAATATATGGTTCTTTCAAATTCTTTAGTTATTGTTTACATTCATTGTATGAAGTATACCAGAAATGATCTATAAATGAGTTTTGATTAAGTGAATATTATTTTCACATGTTTGAAATAAATAGGAGTTAGTTAATCCTGAGTAGCTCTAGGCTTCAAGACTGTAGGTTCACCTGGTCCGGTTGGCAGAATGCAATATTGGGATCTAATAACTCATATTAACAATGTAATAGGAGGAAATTACAGAAACTAAACTTATATTGTAGTAAGAACGTACAAACACTAAGAAGTTGAAATATAAAGGAAAGACTAGAATAAATAAGAATCAATTGAAACTAATATCTAAGATCTAGCCTTGGAGCCTCAGGAAGAAATCCTAAATTTGGGGATAAAAGAAGAAGGAATATACATTGAAGACACATATTAGTATTTAACACACTAAAATGAAAAAGAAAGTATGGATAAATAAATTTGGATCATGTGATTAATTGAGACATTTATTTTAGTTTGAAATAAAGGAATTTAAAGAAGAAAGGGGTTAAATAATATTAAAGGCACACAAGAGATGGACCATTTTGAAAGTCTCATGATAATAAAAAATTCCAAATGAAGAAATAGAATAGAAAGAAATCAAAATAAAATGACATAAAGTTGGGGTTAAGGATAATGATCAATACTACATCGAGTGTTTGAATATGAAGTAAGGGTAAAACAAGAAGAAACTATGTGGAAGGCTAAGACATAAAGAATGCACTACACGGAATGGATCATACAATCGAGTGAAATGCATTTACGTAGTCCGAAATAAGGAGTAATGATGGAAAATATGAGTTTAGTCAAGTAAAGAGGGTTAAATGATATAATAGAGAGAAATGGGTGTCTCATTGCATTTGATTTTTAATGCATTTATCCTTACTACCTTTTGATTGAAACTCTTTGTAGAGTAATAACCTAGCTACGTGTTTTTTTATTCAAGGGCAGGTGCCTTGTGTAGAAGCACATCACATCAACCATGGTGCTCATGAATCGTTACCAATGGCCAATTGGTTGTGTGTAGGTCGACGAGATTTTGTCAATTTTTTGGGATGATGGATTCTCGGTGCCCAACAAAGCTACTGGATGGTAGATCACTGAGATTTTGTGATTTTATTAGACCGATGGACTTTCACTACCTGACAATTTTTCTAGATCAACAAAGTTTCTACTTGTACGTGATCGATGAAGTTTTTGTATGTGCTTGATCGACTATCGGGCATTGACCTAATGTTTTGTGAGTCGATTTTGATGAGAATATTTTATGTTTGACTGACACAATTGCTAATGAGTGGACCAATGAGTTTTCAAAGTCATAGCCTGATGGGTTCCTTTACCGGCGGGAAGCCAGTTTTTAGGTAACCTATAAATACCCTCATTTCTTTATCCATTGGACTAGGTGGAGCATGAGTTGCATCTACAGTAATATAGATGGCAAAAGAGAGAGATTGTGAGATGAGAGAAAATGATAAACAATCAAGTCTCTCTACTGATAACTAATTAAACCAGATAGGAGAAGTGTGATAAGTGATTAGTTGAAGATCAAAAATATAAATCTCAAAATCATCTTCTCTTTTGTATCTTCTTTAATGAGAGTAACGTGGGCATGGAGTAATAAGAGAATGAATTTTAAGTGATACATAACCACCATGGTAGATACATCTATTGAATATAACAATGGAACAATATGGAATGATGGTGAAACTTCAACATGATAAATTGGAAAAGTAACCTATCAGAAAGGCTAAGTAAGGGAAATGAAATTCAAGTGATAGAAATAAGGAAGACTTTAATAAACTTCAATAGAGATAAAGTTTGAATTTAGAAATAAGGGAATAATATCATGTCACAACAAGATCATGTTATTGAATAAGGATCAAACCATAGTATATTTAAGGTTGTAGTAATCTAAGGAAAATCACATGTGATTTGACCTTGAGCACTAACATCTTTATAAAATAGAAAAGAAACCTGAGATAAGTGACATGAGAAGAAACTAAGGACATGAGAAGAAACTAAGAGTGATAGTAACCCAAGATAAAGGTAGAAAATGAGAAAGATAGATAAACAACATGGAAATTATTATGAATGGAGGATAAGAAGTAGATTTAAAATGAAAGAAATGTGACTTGAAGAAAAGAAGAAGTGCAACATGAGAAAAATATAATCAGAAATAAGTTCTTGTAGTGATATAAAGAATGAGGGATAACACATTCTTACCTCGAATATTTTAGTCTTATAGATGTTTATTTCATAAGATCAAATGTGAAGGATAAGTAAGAAAAAGTAAGTGGTAATGGATATGAAGAGAAATTAGATAAAACAACTGACTTTCAATAATACATGGCTTTGTTTTTTGAATATAACTTGTTGAAGGCATATCAAGAAGTACATTTGTTTCACATTTGATTTCAGTTGTATATGTCAAGAAATATATTAGTTGAAAGGGTGTGATGGTTTTAGTCATTCACACGGTAATAGAGCTCAGTATTGTACACTTGATGATAAATCTAGTCTTACATATTATGAGTATGTTGCCACTTGAGTAGAACAATAGTAAATATTTGAAATAAAAAGAGAACTTTCTTCAGTTACTTTGATATGATACATCACAATAATATAGATTGAACCATACAAGTTGATATAGTTGGATCAGATTAACTGTGTTGACGTAACACTTCAAAAGAGTTTGAAAAGATATAAAATGGTTGATTTTCCTTTCTCTTTCCTAACTGATTGATTGTGATATAGAAAATATATTCCATCTTTGAGAAGCCTTGTTTTAAATTTGTTGTGATTAGAAGAGAAATAAAGGACTCAATATTGAAAAAATTATTCACATTTAAAAATGAGGATGTACTGACGTATAAGATTTCAAAAATTTGAAAGAAACCTTAATTTTACTTTTTCTATGCATTTACATTTTGAGTCTGAAACCTTTTTTGGGAGAAAGAATTGTTATGACCGTGTCTGATCTTAATTGGTAAATTAGGGTTTACCCAGATGATTGCATGCTTAATTAGAGTGATTATCATTCAAACCTAATTAATGATGGCAACTCAATTGTGATGTTTCAAACCTAAGTAGGAACCCCAGTCATTCTTTTTATTTTTAGGATTAGGGTTTGAGAAGTGTAAACCCTAATCACCAAAATAGGGCTTTGACAGTATATAAATAAAAAATTTTAAGGGTATATCAGTATGGTACATGGTTTTTCATATTTTCTATGTTACCTAGATTTACTTGAAATTTGGATATGATGTCTATAGCTCATAGCCATGACCTGAGCACATGATGAGATCTGAGTTTTAGTTGATATAGAGATGGCTCACACATATACGTGGGAGGAGAATTAATGATACTTGGGGTAATAATTAATAAATATATTTTTATTTTATATTATTATAAAACTAATACTATACCATTGTATATAACTTAATTATGAATCCAATGCAAAAATAATGAACCAAATTGCATTTAAAATGAAAGCGGTATGGCCTTTTTAGTAAACATGTACATAATTGACTTTTAGCCTACTTTTTCGACAACCACCGAGAATGGAATTTTTTAGAGACCATTGATAATAGGATTTTTTGGTGACCCCTGAGAATTGGATTTTCCAGTGACCTCCGAGAAGACCCAGAATCCCATCAGGCGCCGAAAATTTCCACCAAGGATAGACAATCATAAATGACCATAATGTTTGCTATATATATTCGTTTTCAATGAAACAAAGTATGTTAGAACCACAATTTGACCGTCTATACTCTTAGACCCTTAGAAGAAAGAGAAGATGACTAAAAAGAAGATTTAGAAGGTGATATTTGGAGAAGAACATGGTGAGTAGGGGAAATCTATTTAACTAACCACAAATCATCATGGATGCATTGTTTAGATCTATCAACCCAAAAAATAGGATGTTTGTGATTGGTACTCAAGGTTTGGAACTCTAAGTCAAGATAAGTAGATTGGAATCCAAAATTTTATACCTCAAGACAAATATTTAGTATAGGTGAGTGGGTACTTCCTTTAAACGATAGATCGCATGAAATTGGATTGAATCCACAGCAAATTTTAATTCTTTCTATGCAGTTATAAATCCTAAATCTGTCGTTGAATTTTAACTATTCAAAATGATCTAGAAATGAATTAATTCCTGATTTGATAAATTTAGATGATGACATCATATTAAAAACGCATTCAAATAATCATTGATAGAATTCCTAAATTTATTGCAGAGGATAGAAGAATATACCAAAATCTAGGGATTTTAGTTATTTTTGAAATTGGTAAATAACTGAATGAACATCTTCACCTATTTTAATCTCATAGATTGTAAAGGATTGTTTTATTTGAATGCTTAGAATAGATATTTGACTTAGAAACTTGGAATTAATGTGATGTTATTAGTGTTTACATGATATCCCAGTAAAGAGGGAGAAACTCTATATGGTACAAAGTTGAAAGTTTGTGAATAGACATCTTGAAATCTAAAAGAAATAGATTCTTTTTTATGTGAAAATTCATTAGCCCTAGGTTATTCTTGATTCATGATATTATAGTGAATGGCTTGAAAATCCTAGTTCTTTTCATTCCATGGTTTCATATGTATGTTGCTTGTATGTGAATAGTTGAAAGTAGTCTTTTATCAATGATCGAGTGTGATGCATTAAGTCCTTATGCGAGTGGTGTGATATGTGAATGAGGTGAATGAAACCCTAAGAATAGGATATTCAGTGAACCAAGTTTTTTCACTTTAGTGTTCTTCAGTATGGTATGTGGTGTTGCACAATTGCTCAGTTTACGATACATATTGGTGATAATTTGTGAAGAGGATTGTTTATAAGGTTAAATTAAGAAATATTGATTTGATGATTGAATTATGAATTTAAAGAATGAATTAGACATTTCAATTCCCTGGACATTGTAGAATTCTCATAGGAGTCATGCGCTATGGAGGAGGAAATGTGCTTCCCGAGTAGAGGTCTCATGTAGTTCGAGGTAAGCTAGAGTGCAACAGTAGGGTGTGGGGGTCTAGGCCACTGAGGGAAGACTCATATGATTGGTATCCAACACTAACCTAGGATTCTAGTGGTACCGTGATCAGTGGACATCTTCGGTGGGTCCATCGATGCACAACAATTATGAGGGCTTTGACTCCCTGCCTTAGTACCTAGGTTGAGAGGTGTTTGAGATATCCAACCACTCCCATTAGCCATCGAGAGCCAGACATGGAAATTCCAACTGCAGACGTGGTATTAAGATTACAAACATAGGATACCAAGCATGCTTCTAAGTCTTGTACAGTGAGAACATAGCTTATTGCGATACTTTCACATGTTACGGTACACCTCATTTGGGTTCAGGGCATAAAAAGATGAACGAGAGATTAAATAAAGAGTGTGTAGTTGTTCAATTATTCTTTGTATGTTTATGAGTTAGTAGTGCTCTTTGTGATCATTCAAGCATGTGCAATGATTGATTTACTCCTTGTGCTATATATAATAATCATGCCTATATATTGATGTTTCATTAATCCTTTATAGCTCATTACTGTCATACTTTGAATTTAGTTACTCAATAATATAATTTGAACTATTAAAGTGCTTTAAACTATTTCTTTGAAGTACTCATTCACTGAGGGAGTAGGCTTACCACTCTATTCTTATTTTTTTTGCAAAACCATGTGGACTAAAGATGTCAATGCATTAGATAAGATCTACCACAAGAGTTAAGTATGAGATTAGTTAAGTTCGGCCAGTCCTTATCACTCTAGGTCCTTATATGGAGTTGCGAGAGTTTTATGTGATGATGTGTAACTTTGGTTTCTTCTTAACAGAGTATGTATTCCTTATCAACTTGTATTTATTCGAGTGTTAGACATGTATCTTATTTTCTTTAATATAATTAGAGAATCAACTTTTAGATCCCCTTGTAATGATAGTCATGTGATTGAATGTGAGAAAACAAAGAGTTTGAAATGAAATCAATGAGAAAAAAGGGGATTAAGGGTGGTCTTTATATCATGTTAAATCCATAACTTATGCCCTAATCTCATTATTAGTGGTTACATGGGATGTGGGTGTAATAGAGCTAGGTAAGGCACATGTGAGGTTGTTCCATACTTTCTCTTCATTTATATCCTTCATCTTCCTTACACTCTAAGGAATCATAGACCATGAAACATTAAATATAACCATGTAATGATAGTTATGTGATTGAATGTGAGGAAATAAAGAGTTTGACATGAAATAAATGAGAAAAAAGGGGGTAAAGGGTGGTCATCGTATCATGTTAAATCCTCAACTTATGCCCTAATCTCATGATTAGTGGTTATCATGGGATGTGGATGTAACAGAGCTAGGTAAGACACGTGTGAGGTTGATCTATACTTTCTCTTCATCTCCATCCTTCATCTTCCTTAAACTCTAAAGAATAGTAGACCAAGGAACATTAAATATACCACCTCGAGATTTGTCTCAGTTACATACAACTTTTCACACCATTTTCTGTTACAACATTGACTAGCATACTACTTGGAATTGGTTCGATCATCACAATGAGGCCAGGGAACATTGTTCAGTTTTCATAGCAAGTGGTGAATACAATATCCACATATAATAACATCTACTACATACATAACACCAATTTTTCCATTGTATTCTATACACCAGACCAACTTTGATCAAATCAAGTTGTAGTTGTGAATACATCTTCCTAAGTGCTTCTACTTATTTTCTCCCTATCGACATTCGACATAGAGTTCACAATTTTCATTTATTGGGTTTTGACTCTCATAAGATGACCTACTTTATTTCTCGATTACTACACATTACTCTACCACACCATTATGAGGATGGGTACCTTACAATCCATCAAGATGACAATATCTAGAGAATGCCTCACCGTCACAACTATAACACAATCATCACTAAGCTCGACTCACACATGCCACTAAAGCCAATATAGAAACAACACATCAACCCAACTGTAACATACCAAGAAGAGATTCCTCTTAAGGAGGAAAATAGAAAGATGATGGCACTAGGGTTTGACAGGGGCAAAGGCGGTGATCCCAAAGGGGAAAGGGTGCACAGGTGTTTGACCTAGGAGAGAAGCAACATAAGATATCACCGACGAGAACATCAAGATCGGAGAAAGAAAAGGGAGTCAAAATACTGACTCAAAGGAGAACGAAGGAGAAGCAGAGAAGAGCTAAAACTCTCTCGATACTAGAGATAGACCTTAACTTCAACATTGCAGGCATGCACGTACAAGCACACGGACACGCAGATAGCATCATCATAAAAACAATAGAAATGGACGAGGCAAGCAATCTTGAAGGGGGGATCGACGGAGGCCCACAATACACAAGGAGGTGAAAACATTGGTACATACACAAGTGCAATGATGGGCAACTCGAAGAAAGCCAGATCGGATCAAACGGATACGGAAACTGAAATATTTTTCCTCAAAAAAATATTTGAAGACAACTTGTTGTTGGGTGCAGTCTTGTTGGAAAATCTAGGAGGCACCCCGACGCTACACATTGATTCCGATGCTGAAGATGATCTGGTGAAACCCTGGAGATATGCAGTGGTAGTCAAGATGCTCGACACTGACATTAGATATATGACTTTGAGGGATAGACTAAAATTATTATGGAATATCCGAGGAAGGTTCAATATGTTCAAACTAGAATATGATCACTTCATTGTACAACTTTTTTGCAAACAAGATTTTGAAATGGCTCTTGTAGGAGGTCCCTGGAAGATCTGCGGCTACAATGTGCTCATCTGGGAATGGTACCCAAATTTCAAACCATCTGAAGCCTTACCATACTACATGGTTACATGGGTCCGTATAATGAATCTCCCTTTACATTTATAAGCTACAATGATGTTCCAATATACATGCATTCTCTAGGTTTCCTAGTGAAGGTAGATGGGCACACTGAAAATAGATCATGTAGTCGCTTTGCTAGATTAGCTATAGAACTTGACACTACAAAAGATCTAGCTTATTTTATCCTAATCTATGGAGAGGAGTATGAAGTCATATATGAGGGGCTTCCATGGGCATGTGCTAAATGCGGAAAGGAGGGTCACATTTCCAAGCAGTGAAAAACTATTATGGAGAAGGAGAATGTCGCTGAGGAATTAGGCAATACAACATTTGTCAAACAAAATAATGGGAGTCTGAATCTAAAGAGGGGTCGACCACTAAGGAATGGCAACTTCAAAAATCAAGGAGAAGACACAGTAGAAAGGGCATATTGTAGATGGGCACTGTCATGGGAACAACAAATCTCTTTGAAGGTCTATTTAATGAGGAGGTGGAAGTAGGAGAAAAGAACATGGAGGAGAAACCAACTACAATGGTGATACAGAAAGCACTAGAAAAACCCACGAAGGTTTGGAGAAAGAAAAAATCACAAAAATCAAAAGGTAAAACCATGACGGAAGGATGGATATTTAGGGACATTACAAACTCACAAGAGGGATCAAGGGGAACAACTAAGTCTAGTGGAAAAGGAGCACATCAGGCTAAGGATAAGCACATGTGGTAGACCCAGAAGTTGATTAGGTGGTAACCATTAAGGACTATGAATAACCAGTGAATGTCGAGGTGGCCATGGAGGATAAATGAGGAGATGGAATTAGGAGAAAAGAACGTGGAGGAGGAACCAACTACAATGGTGATACACAAAGTACTAGAAAAACCCACGATGGTTTGGAGGAAGAAAAAATCACAAAACTCAGAAGGTGAAACCATGATAGAAGGAGGGATATTGAGGGACATTACAAACTCACAAGAGGGATCAAGGGGAATAGCTAAGTCTAGTGGAAAAGGAGCACGTCAGGCTAAGGAGAAGCACATGTGGTAGACCTTGAAGTCGATCAGGTGATAGCCATTAATGACAATGAAGAACCAGTGGACATCGAGGTGGCCATGGAGGACAACTATATACATAAAACAAGTCCACAAAGCACAACTATGGGCAATCGCTTAAGAAAAGAGAAAGCTACGAAGGAAGCTCGAAGGAAGGACCATGTTCTGGGCCCACGAAGATTGGGATCAAGCAATGGCCTTAAAATGAAAAGGAAAGGCACATCCAAACCACTAGACATAGGGGACTCAAGGAGAAGGAGCCCACAGCTCAAGGAACTGACATCATATAGAAAGGGTGTACTGTGCTCAAGTATACCCTCACTAGACTTCATGTGTTAGTTATAAGGGGTGGAGGCATGCCTAGTTGAGGGAGTTGTTGAAGGAGCTATTAAAGGAGCCACCACAACTACTCCTACTGACGAGGTTGTGTGCTAGAACTACGTAGAACCTTCAACCCTTTTACTCAAGTAAATCTAATGTGACAATTGTATTGGAACATCAAAGGAATCAGGAATAAGGATCGTTGTTCAGTGCTATCTAATATCATTCACGAGAAGAATCCAGAAGTCGTAGCCATCTTGGAGATGAGGATTAGTGGAAAACAAGCAATCTGGACTAATAAAACCTTGGGATTAACCCATTTGCATAGAGTGGAGGTGTGTGGCTTTGTGGGAGGCATATGGGTCTGTTGGAAAGGAGAAGAAAGAAAGGTCCAAATACTCAACTGCCATAGACAATTTGTCACCTATAAAATCACCAACAGTGTTATAGAAGCCTTCATGTATGCTAATCCACACATTAGAGTATGAAAGCTTTTATGGAGACACCTGATAGAAGCTAGCAAGCAAATCACCATCCCATGGATTGTTATGGGAGATTTCAATACAACTCTTGTGCCATCAAAGAAGTTGGGTAGTGACAGATATGATTTCTCTAAAGCTAGATTATTCAAGGAAATGTTAGTGGAGGCAGGCCTGATAGATTTGGGATTCTTAGGAGTCTAATATACTTATAAACATAGTCACTTGCAAGAAAGGCTCGATCGTGTACTGGCCAATGAAGCTTTCTTATCCAAATTCCCTACTGTCGTCATTGAGCACCTCCCCAGATACTCATTCAATCATTGACCACTACTGTTAAAACCGGTCTGTGGCCCTCCCAAAGAGAGCAGATTCATGGCCAAGGCTTCATCGAATAAGAATGAGGACAGGAAACGTCTGATATATGAGAAGTGGGCATATTTCAAAAACTTTTATTCAACTCTTCAAGAGGCCAAAGACGATTTGTTGAAGTTGGATGAATCGCAGAGGCAAGCGTCCCACCGAGACAAGAAGAGATTACAACAAAATATTATGAAACTTCAGCACATCTTAGCTGATGGGTATGATGTTATCACAGATAATTTTTGCATTGACATGCATACCGATCTCTAGAGAATTTCTAATAAGGAGGAAGAGGAATGGAAACAAAGATCCCATATCAACTGGCTCCAAAATGGGGACAACAATATGAAATTTTATCAGGCTTGGGTCAATCAAAGAAGAAGATAGAACACAATCACTACTCTCAAAAACTCTGCTGGACAATGGGAATCGAATGAAGCAACCATTATGGAACTGGTGGTGAAGCACTTCAAGGACATCCTAACTGAACCTATTGGTGACTCTACCTATAGTAAGCTAAACATCCCTGGGAACTTTGGCAGGCTACGCACCACTAACATCAACACATTAGCATCGTTGTCATTGGGAGACGAGGTCCATAAAACACTGCAACTAATGAAACTGTTCATGGTAGTAGGGCCATACGGGATTACAATAGAGTTCCTATAAGGAAATTGGACTACAGTGGGCAGCTCAATGACCCATACAATTCAGAACATGATATCTGGGGAACCGATTAGTGAGGAAGCTTGTAATATGACCATTATACTCATCCCTAAAGTGAAACACCCTAAAAAATGCGAACAACTAAGGCATGTTTCTTTAAACAATACCCTGCTCATGCTTGCATCTAAGGTGATTGTGGAAAGGCTTAAAAAATTTATGCTTGGATGGATATCACCTGAGCAAAGAAGCTTTGTCTCGAGGAGGAGAATAGTCAATAACATTGTGATTCATTGAAGAAACTTTGATGAAGGTTGGGTTACCACCAAAAATTTGAAGGTTTATCATGATTTCCATCACTAGAGGTCATTCAACCATTGAATGGAATGGGAAGCAAGCTAGGCCCTTCAAATCCAGTCGAGGGCTTAGGCAAGGTGATCCGTTATCACCATAGAATTTTTTGCTTTGCCTTGAGTGACTGTCTCAGATGATCCAAGCAAGAGTATCAAATAGAAGTTGGGAACCCTTGAAATTGGGGTAGGACAGTGATGTCAATTGCTCACGTCTGTTTCACTAATGATCTCATATTATTTTTAGAAGCAAGTAAAACCCAGATGAGAGCTATATTACAATGCTTTGAAGAATTCTAACATGCTTTAGGTCATGCCATATCTGCAACAAAATCTACTTCTCAAGTAGTGTACCTCGATCAATTAAAAGGGAAGTTTAGCATCTGAGCAACTTCACCTCCATGGAGAATCTGGGAAGATATTTGGGGGTGCCCATCCTACACTCTAGAATCACCAAAACAACCTATTCATATGCCATTGATAAGATGGAGGGTAAAGTTCAAAGTTGGATGACAAAGAACTTATCACTGGTAGGTCAGGTATGTCTTGTAAAATCCACCCTATCGGCCATCCCTACCTATGTCATGCAGACGACAATCCTACCTCTGAGCCTGAGTGATCGAATAGATGGGACTATATGCCATTTCATTTGGGGAGGGGGGAGCAAACAAAATCCCATCTCCTTGGTTGCTTAGAGTAAGGTGACTAGTTCAAAGAAACAATGAGGGCTGGGAATCAAGTCGATGCGCGACTGGAACCAAGCTCTTGTGCATAAGAACTCATGGAACATAGCAAGTGACAGAGACTCCATCTGGTACATGATTCTTAAGAAGAAATTTGATAAAGAGACCCCTGGTAATCTGGTCAATGCTTCAAGATTAGGCAGAGTAGCGATCGAAGGAAAACAATTTGTCATGGACAATTCAACTATTTTTCCAGTTGGAGGAAGATCCATCAATGTTTGGGATGACATCTGGGTTAAGCCAGGAGTTCAACTACGAAATTACATAAATCAACAAGTCTCGATGGATTTGGAGGACTTGACTATCAATAATATAGTACTGGATACAAGAGTGTGGGATACATCTTTTTTAGCACATTGGTTTGAAGAGGAGGTGATTCAACTTATTCAGAAGGTACCCACTCCCTTCGGGGACAATCATAGGGATTACAGAGTTTGGAACCACACTATTGAAGGTTCATATACCTCGAGCACATCCTATCAACTCATTAGACAACACAAGGAGGTTATCAGTGTGGGTCCTTGGGACAATATTTGGAACCTGAAAGTTCCAAAAAGTACGAGGATGTCTGCTTGGCTGGTTTCGCACTCATATTTACTCACAAATGAACGACGTTAGGTGAGACATATGTCAGACATAGAAACCTATCCTAGATGTAGGAATGTGAACGAGTCCCTCATCCATGTGCTATAAGACTGTGAGAAGGTAAAATGTATATGGAGCTCCATCCTAACCACGGAGGAGTACACTACTTTCAATCACCCAACTAACATAGAAGGTTGCCTAAAGGTAGTCTGCAGACAACTCTTAGACTCAACCAAAATTTTTGGATCGTATGTCATAAGATATGGATCTTAAAAAATGAATAGGTGTTCGAGGGGGAAGCTAATCAGCTAACACATCAAATCTATTATATCAGAAAAGCTTTGAAGCTGAACTAGGAAGCCTGGTCGACGAGGAGGGATTTCAGCAGGCTGGTGAATACTGGGCAATGGGGAAAGTCGATCTCTGGGTCTGCTAAACTTAATGTAGATGCGGAGGTGAGAGGATAGGAAGTGTCAGTGGAAGTGGTGGCTAGGGACACCAAAGGTAACTAGTTAGGAGGCTAGGTGCGGAAGACACACACAAATTTTGTTGTTGCAGTGGAGCCAGCTGGTATTCAACTAGCCTATGAATAGATCCAAAGGAGTGCCTGGACATGGGCAATTATCGAATCTGATAGCCTGACGGAAGTACAGATGTTGAAGGGAGAAGAAGTAAGCTGGCCTAGCTGTGCTTACTGGTTGACAAAGATATAGTCGGGGAATCCAATTAACACCAGCTTTGAATATTTAAGGAGGGAAGGTAACAAAGTTACAGATCGGCTGGCTATAGCCCAAATCAAAAGTAATTTGAGCCAGGAATGGTTTGAAAAGCCCCCGAATTGTATTATGAGGGAATACCTCAATGACAAACAAATTTGTAGCAGTCATCCGGACATAATTGGATGTAATGATTTTGCACTATGCTTGTATCAAGCTGTAAGATGAGTAAATAAGGCTCAAGTTACACCAAAAAAAAGAAGAGATGACTCACCATAGTTTCATACTAGATTTAACATCGATAAGGAGCATCCATATTCCCAGATCATGGAGTTATTTGGAATGTGAAATTATACCTTGGTGGATAGATCTACACATGGTCTATAGAAACTTTAGAGTTATCTTCCACGAAGACCAACAGGGTGGTCTTCAACAGTTCATAGGTGGTATGTAGTGATGATTGTACTGGATCTATGTCTAGTATGTGATATGCTTATACCACAAATGCATCAAGATATCACCATGTGGCTTAGGTATTATAACAATAATACATCTATCCACATCCTCAAACTCTATCGTGGACTTGATTCTAGTTCATCAAGCTCGAAGGATTTGGGATCTACAACAAATCAGAGTCATTCCTCACCTGAAGATGGCAACAACATTGATCTAGCGACAATTGTTGTGGACTATACAGATGTAAAATCCATGATAGAGACATATGAGGAAACATCACTCGACGTTCCTACAACATCAATGACCAACACATCCACATGGATTATCGAAGAACCTCAGATGTTTTAGGTATATTCAAAAATCTCAAATATCATATACTAGCTATACTTTACTGAAGATAGAGCTATCTAAACATTCACATGATTGATTTCTTTGATTTCCCACCTCTAAGGACTATAGATGAACAAAATTATATGATTAGTCCCAATTATCCTCATAATGATAGGAAATGGCAGATAGTCACTTATATGAGGCATTGGAAAAACCCGTATAAAATCTTATATGTTACCCTTGCCTCAGACATGGTCATATCAAGAGAAAATATAGATATATGATCATATTTGACTACTGTAAAGAAGGTGGGAACACGGCTAGAACATTCTTACATGCACAAAAATCACTCAATGGCTGATATTCTACCCATTTCAAACTGTCGAAGAGCCCTTCTGAACCCGCCTGATGCCCACAATTTTTAAATCAATGCATACAAAACCCTACCCTCAATCACACAAATATAGCATTACCAATAGAAAACCTCGATATCTTGTGGATATCCACTTTAATGGAAATCATTTTATCCCGTACAAGATCTATCTAAAATATAAGATCTACCATTTAGACTCACCAACCCACGACTATCGAAAAAGGAACCTTCCAACATCTATAGAACCTACTATCCTCTGACTACTTTGGTCGACATTCCTTCTACTTCCTAACTGTCTACATGAAACTAGATTCCATTTATATCATCCCTGGGGAGAAACTTGTTGGATCAAAGGGCTCTAGAGGGGGGTGAATAGAGCTAACAACAATCAGATGATACTTGTTAGACCTTCAAGTTACTTCAACAATCACTATTGCAAATAGGGAATTTGAATTGCAATCTAAACACACATAGCAAGGATGAGAGAGATTGAACACACCAAGAATAAGCTATGTAGAGTGGTTCCAATCTCCAAACTAGGAAAAAGTCGGTCCACTACCTGGAGAGGTCAAGATCTAGGATTTTGAAACCAATGTATACTTATATTCCATTATAAGACATATAAGATGACCTTCCTTTTCCTGGGCCAAGAAGATCTAGACTCCTTTGTAAGGACCAAAAGGAGACAATAAACCAACCAATGACTTACATATCCAATGAGATAGAATCTTCTACCTCTACAAGGTCTTACCCACTCTTGCAAGTAGTTGGGTACCTTCGTCAAGGAGATCCCCTTCTTGCATCGAGTATCTTTCCTAGAAGGATTTACCCACCCTACTCCTAGATCTTTATCCTTGACCTTATACTTCACCTTGGAGAAGCTTTTGCACCTTCTCCTTCACCTTGGAGAATCTTTGCACCTTCTCCTTCACCTTGGAGAAGCTTTGCACCTTCTCCTTCACTTGGTGAAGTTTCAACAACTTGATATTGAAGAAATGGGTTGGGGAAAGGAAAGCTTTGAGAGCTTTACAAGTCTACAATGGAGTAGATCTCTCACACATATCCTATCTCACTCATATGGATGCTTTGATATGCAAAAAAGAGAGAGAAAGAGGCTTAAGTGGATTAGATGCACTCAATTATACCTTTTTTTTAAGGAAACTGTCATATATATTATTAAAGATCAGAACGAGCTACATCAAGTAGAAAAACTGGGACGACATTGGGGTCCCTAGAAGAGCTAATGATGCCATGGAGAGCACATTTCGCAACTTCATGGGCGACCCTATTACATGAACGTCTAACAAAAACAACAGAAAAGAAAGAAAAAGAGCTTCCTACTGTCTTAATATCCTCAAGGAGCAGACCAAGATAGTCTCTCCTCGTTTTTGATTTCTGGACTGCATCCGCAACAGACTTTGAGTATGTTTCCACCTCCACTACCGTGATACCCCAGTCGCTTTCTTGCCTCATTGTTGTCAACATTGCCATAACTTCATCGATACAAACATATCAATTATTGTTCCCTTCCTCCGCCACTAGAGCTTTTATACTACCTTCTGCATCCCAGATAACACCTCCCATGCCGATCATACCCCCCGGCCCGATAGCTGCATCACAGTTTAACTTATACCTCCCATGCGGCGGCTTTTTCCACCCGGCCATCGCGACATCTTCACCCCTTTCAGCTCTGGGTCTTGGCTTCTCATTGATCCATCTGAAATCCTCTATATAAGTGATGGCTTGTCTAATAAACTGCTCTGGAGGTGTTGTACTACTGTCAAATAGGTATTTGTTTCTATGGGTCCAGAGACCCCACATTATCCCTAGTGCTCGTAGCCATTCCGATTTCCTTAGCTTGTCATGAACCTCCCACACGGATTCGGCCAGGATCATCTGGGCAAGCTCCTCAGGCCGGAGATGACCCACTTCCCGTAGACACACCCTTCTAGCCATTGTGCAGTGGAAGAGAACATGGGAGATCGTTTCTTTTGGGGCATTGCATCTAGTATAGGTGCCATCGTCAATACAGTGCCTGTCCCACAACCTTCCCCTCCTCGCCAACCCTCCCATACACACCCGCCAAAGGAAGTGTGCGAGCTTTGGCGGCAGTTGGGAATGCCATACCAACTGTCAAAGCTCATTGTGGTTTTCTACCTGAGTCGAGGTGTATTCCATCTTTCCCAATAGGCTCATCCAGTAAGCCAACTTCACTGTGAATCCTCCTTTATCCTTCGGCCACCAGAAAGGGCAGTCTACCTATTGGCGGCTGCTAATTGGGGTACTTAATATACTTGAGCTGATATCATGTGGAAATGATGTTGTGATGAGTTGTCTGTCCCAATCCCCCACTTCAGTGATGATGAGGTCCTGCACCTCATCCAGGTCTTGAGAGAGTGTCGGGTGAGTAACCTAGAAGATCTCCCATTGTCCTACAGTCCATCTATCTTTCCATATATTGATATTTCTGCCATTTCCCACACGCCAATTGACTCCTTCCAACAGAACCGGTTTGCCCCCCAAATGCTTCTCCATGTAAAACTAGGATTGTAACCTCACCTAGCCTCCAATATATTACACCTTGGAAAGTATCTTTCCTTTAGAATTTTATAAGCAAGAGAGTGTTCTTTCACGAGCATCCTCCAAAGTTGTTTTGCTAGCATGGCCTGGTTGAAAGCGTGAAGGTCTCTAAAACCCAAACTGCTTTCTCTCTTGGGCTTGAACAAAGTGGCCAAGCTCGACCATGATATTTGCACTCAACTATAGCTAGGATCTTAAATAACATGAAGCAAAAACCTTGAAATGAACTCCAAGATGTCCAACTTAGTTGGGGATGTCCACTCGAGGCTAGGATCACTAAGGAACATTTTATAGACGTTTGGTGTGTTGCAACAAATATAATTTTGAGTTTTGCAACACCAACAGTTAGTATCACTTTTTCATCACTTTCTGTACAATGCATTCGGTCGAGTTTCAATAAAGGTAACTCAATTGATTGCACTATATGACAAAGAAAATTTAAAGCATCGATTGAGTGTATCCCAGATGAAACTTGATCGATCACTTAAACTTAGTTTTTCCAGTGCAGGGTGTCGGTTGAGTTTTGTGTATTGAAACTCAACTGAACCTGGACATTCTCAAAATGCATCAAGGGTGTCGATCGAGTTTGTCGCAAATTAAACTCGACCAACTATGCACTCTGTGATATATTTTAGAAAATATCATTAGAGTGATTAAATGTTGAAATTAAGGGATCTTCATTTTTTCTCATCTTAGTTACAATTCATAGAATCAATACAAATGATTACCAAAATTATCCTAAGGGTTTTAGGGTGTTTTCCAAAAAAATTATTTACATTGCTTTTGACTTGAACTTGAATAATCTAGGGATTGATTGAATTGATCCTTTTAATGTACCTAATACTTGAAATTAATATCAAGTAGACATATTAAGTACATATGAATGGAATGGTTACTTCATTATCCAAATATGGAAAATTTATAAATTTCCTGTCAACATTTCCCCCTTTTTTACAATGACAACCGATTCCTCAACATATTGAAAAGGATATGAAAATTAAACTCTTACCTTGTGAATTGTAAGGGGATGCATGAATGAAAAATGTTAAATACTCCCCTTCCTATGCTTAACTATGCTTGATGGTTAGTCTTTCCACATATAACCATAGCACACATATAAATACTATATGGTTCTCTTTGCATGTTTCATGATATTTTATATAATTGATTAGATAAGGATCACATAAGTAATAAATTAAATATAGCTGAGCTCATTTCTCTGTTGTGGTACATGCAATACACAAGCTCTCATTTTCTTCTCCCCCTTTGAAATTACAAAAAGAAAGGGGGTGGAAGAGCTATAAAACACAAGTCTTCGCCACATGCACATACTACACAAGCAAACACTAGACAAAGCAATAAATAGAGATAAGACAGAGAGAAATAAAAAATCTATAGTTATAATCAAAATATGGGAGCACATACCATCAACTCATAATATGTAACAAAACAAAGAGTTAAGATACATAACATTAAGATTATAACACTAGATATGTCCTCTCTAAATGAAAACTACAATCCAGGGAAAAATGATGATATAAGAAAAATAGTATGCCTTAGATACAGTGCCCAAATGTTTAGTACAAGATAGTCTAAAAAAGAGATATGCATGAGAATCCTAATACATTACAAAACTAAATATTTGGGCTATCTATATCAACAGGGTCATCATCAAAATCATCATCCTCAGGCTCTGGCTGGTCATCCTCATCTCCATCAGCTAGTGTATCAGTGGCATCATTAGTATCCTCACCATTATCACCATCAGAAGAGACATTATCACCAACATCATCAACATATTCAAGATCATCACCATCTCAAACATCTTCCTCAACATCCTGGTCAGGCATCTCCTCATTAGTACGAGGTCCAAAAGCATGAGTACCATGCCACCCCACATTTGGCGCAGTCCAAGACATGCCACATGCATGTAATGCATTTGCTTGGTCAAAATTGGGAGTAACAACTCCATCATATCAAGCAAGCAGAGTGGCGATAGGTCCAACGGGAAGAGCCAGAAGTACAAAAACACTAGGGGTAGGGGCTGGTCCACCATCAGAAGCAACAATGCGTACAACAGACGCAACAAGTGGTGGGTCAGGGTAGAATTGACTATATGTATAAGAAGCATAGTCAAAGCTAGGATAAGCATCATAGGGTGGGTAGGGATGGTGGTAGGACAGGTTCATGTGTGACATGATTTGAATGAGGTCCTAAAGGATGTGGCCCTGAAACTGAATGTTGTACTCCCGTTGAGGTATCATATATCCCATGAGGGCTTCATTTGATACAAAAAATGAGGTGCGATCAGGTTTGGGTGGTGGTGTTGGAGGGGCTTGAGTGGAGGTAGAGGCATATGGTGTGGTGGAGGAGGTAGGAAGAAAGGTTTTCTTGATGGTAGTCTCACTGATGAGAACTCCTTTCCAACTTGGTTAGTGCCCAAGGTCATGGAAGAGAGATTTTTAGCATGGTGAGAAAACACACCACAGATCAAGTTAGGATAAGGGAGATGGGTAATAGTGGTGTTCTTCTCTGAGTAGAAGTAGGTCATAATGAAGAATATAATGAGCCCACTTGACTCTAATACCATTCAACATAAAATACATGAGCATTGTAGTATTCTCTATTTGATTCCACTTGGGATGGATATAGCAATTGACGACTAAAGTGATCAGATGTGTAACAATATCGAGGGAATATGAGGGTAAGTTGGACTTCTTCTGGTATCGGACATCAAGCTTCTTCAAAAACTTATGGATATTGGGAAGGTAAGCACATGATCAAAGCTTTTGTAGAAACCTCTAGGGTCTAGTAGGTCATGGTATTGAGGATAGGAAGCCACCCAAGAATAAATAAAGTCAATACCAGACAAATAGGTATTCAAAAAATTCTCATAGATTGCTATCTTGGTATCGACTATCATCAAACTCAAGATGACTTAGGTATTAGGTGGTGGCGCATTGGTGTTGTAGTTCCATGTGAGATTGGTGTAAAATTCATGGACAACCTTCATTCTAGACATGGAATTTGAAAAGCACAGATGCTCTACACACAAAGCACTAAGATGGTGTGCTTTGAATGCCTTACCAACCTCTTTAATCACCTCACTCGTTGCAAATAAACAAAGCATAGAAAGGAAAGGGAGTGCAAGGAAGGAGTTACTTGTACCTATTCATGGCTTGGGTTGAGGTGAAGGAGGTACCATCAAAGAAGATATGGCGAGGAGAAGAGGAGGAGGATGGAGCTCCAGTAGGTGCAGATCATTTCCTATGACTGGAGGCCATCTAGGTTAGATAGAGAGGTAATGACCACCAAACGAGTAGGAAAATGCAAGCAAATTCTCGCCAAACCACCCAGGTCATGATTGGGAGAGGCAAGGAGGGCTAATAGGATAGGAAGGGTGCAGGAAAGGTTTGGCTAGCGTAGGGTTGGAGGAAGAACATTAAAGGTCAGCTATCGGTCGACTTTCTCTAGTTGGGAGGGATTAAAGTCAGTCAATTGCCCTTTTTGATTTGCCTCGAATCACCATGTTGATCAAGTTCTATGTGTAGGAAACTTGACCGATACAAAGTTTTAGTTTCGTCCTTAGTCAGGGATATGTCGATTTTCTCTAGTTCAAACTAGATTGATGGGTCAGCATGTCCAAAACATAGAAAATTTAATTTTAAGACTCTTGAGTGCTATATAAATTTGTTTTTCTAGCCTATTATGTATTTTAAACATATTAATCACATTCCACTCATCGTTGGTTACTATTTTGTGATAAAACATGCATTTGCAAAAAATAGCCAAAAAGAAGCGAAACAAGGCATGGAAACATGGCAAATATAGCACTTTTAAGTAAAACATGACCAATTATAAGAAAAAAACATATAGGTATGATAAGATCTAGCTAGATTGCATGGAAATATCATTAAGAGAAGTTATGAGTTGTTTTAATCTAATAAATGCAAATTTCTCTCTAGCTAGAGGTTTTGTAAAAATATCCACAAGATGATTCTCTGTGTCCACATGTGATATAGATATCCTTCTTGGCAATGTGGTCACAAAGAAAGTGATGACATACCTATATATGTTTATCTCTACTATGCAATATCATATTATAAGAGAGATTAATTTCACTAGTATTGCCACAATAGATAGGATAATCATCAAAATGAATGTTAAGTCTTGGAGAATTTGTTTCATCCATAGGACTTGGGCACAACAACTCCCAACTGCAATTTTTCAGCCTCCGTAGTTGAAAAAGCCATTGTGCTTTGTTTCTTTAAGAACCAAGAAACCAAACATGGTCCTACAAAGAAGCAAGTGCCACTTGTGCACTTTCTATCAATCAAACACACTACATAATCAACATCACAATAGAAAGTAAGAGTAAAGTCCCTTGACTTTGGATGCCATAATCAAATTTCGAGTTTTGGTTAGATACCTCAAAATCCTTGTGACAACCTCAATTTTCTCTCTCCTTCATTATGCCCTTTCTCTCTATATTATGACTCACATCACTCAATAGGAGTTCAATTACATGTCCTGAATGTGTCGATGACCCAATTTGATCACTCTATGCTTGATATTCCAATGCAGTGACATAATTGTCTCTTAGACATAAGTTTTAATCTCTAACATATCATACTTTTCTAAGTAATATTGAACCATTCTCTTTCATTCTACATATTATTTTTCATGGTATTTCAATTTTGAATCCAACGTCCCAAAAATTGCCTCAATCGGACAATCATAGCAAAAGATATGGCCACATGAACATTGCTACTTTAACATTGTTTTTATTGATTTTATGTGTTCTGATCCTAATTGGGCCCAAAGTCTTAAATCCCGGCCCATCCATTGGTTTCCTTTTTCCTTTCCCGTTTGGGGAAGAATGTAGGGTTGGAAGCTCTATCTTCTCCCTACAGCCAAATTGGGCAATGTAAGGAGGCACATGATGGTTGGATCTAACCCAAGCACTTAATATATATAACCCGCCCCAAATAACCTTGGTCTGGCTCCTTCTTTACCTTCTCCATCCTCTTTATTCCCCAGCTCCCCCCCTTCTTTGGTTTTTCCAAACCTACTAGTCTGATAAGTAGGTGGCTAGTACAGACAAAAATGACCTCGCCCCATCATCGGTGCCCAACATCGAGGTTTTGATGGGCGGCATGGGTGCCTTAGCCTGCCGCCGCTTGGATGCTGCCCATTCAGGGCTTGCTGCGGGCTCGATGATGCTCAAGAGTTGGAGCCACAAACCCACTATTCACCCTCTTTTCTGGTATGCAGAATAGAGGAATAACGTATTGGGCTCGCGGAAGATAGGCGGGCAATGAATGAGGGATGGCGACCATGCGTTCATGGTGGGCGGCGGCTCCTAGCGACCGCGAGCGTCCCTCAACAACTTGGTGGTGGTGGCATGCAATTGCCGGAGTTGAGTGACTACATGACTACAGTGTACTGAGGGATCGAGCAGCCAAGAAATGTTGGTTGAGGCTTCTGGTATGAGGCGTTGGATTAAAGATCAAGGACCACAGTCACTGTGATGATTATTAAGATAACGCCCCCCAAGTACTAAAGTTTCAATGTAAACTTCCCAAAAATGATATCTTCCTCCTCCCTTAACCAAATAAGACAAATAAATATACTAGATTTATTATATTAATGAGACCTACAATATGTATATATTTGTAGACTCTAAATCCTCTTTCTATTCCACTATTTTGCAAAAATATGTGATTTGGACCATGATGACCATATTTAATGCATGATTATGATGAAGTTTGAATCTTTGATTTACTTATAATCTCTTGAGAATCAAATCAATACCTGTTATTATCTTGTGACCCTAATGAGGGCCCAAACCAACCCGTTTCTCATGAATGACCTCAATTGTACATATGTACCTAATTTAGACTTTAATGATGAACTTTGCCCTAGATTGCTAATCTTGCTTCTAATGGACACCCACCTAATATTTTTATGTGTTTCCGATGACTTAATGTTTCTGATCTAAACCATGTTTGATGATGGGTTCTCCTATCTTGATGATCATGACCTTGGTTACTCTATTTTGAGTCTTGTTACCCTTTATGTGTATAAATGTCATGGATCATGAAATAAGCATATAAAATGCATGGAACCTAGGAATGACATGAAACTTGAACCCACACTTGATGATGAACTCTAAATCACTAAAAGATCATCAACCATGTAAATAAATAATATTTAACCTAACTTGGACAAAACCCTAAAATGCATCTAATTAGGGTTAATGATGAGAATCTAATGCATGTATATACTCTTGTTCTTAATCAGTTGTTGCTTGTGGCTAGATAGTCAAGGATAGGTAAGTAAGAAATTTCTAAATTAGGTATGGGCCTTATCTATTTATATGAATATCGCTTTCTTGCTTGAAAAGACATGTATTGTATGCTTGTTTGTTTACTTTCTCAAACATTGCTATGTAGTATTGCCATGCCTTACTCAATGTTTGCCTCGTCACTTTTGTAACTTGAACACACATATATATAGAACTCCATTATACAATTGTTGAAATAGGGTTAGCTCTTGGCGATGGCCTTGAGGTCCCTCTCGTATAAAAGGGTTAGCTAATCTTGAGCACCCTTACAAATCCTTCTGATGGGAAGGTGATCAAAGGACGTATAAATACTTAATATTGTTGGTATATGGAGTGGAATGACATAAAATATGGTTTCACATTTTGTTAAATAGTTAACATTTTTTTCTTGTTTGTTTAGTCTTGAAATCTTTTCAAATTATGCAATGTTTATACATATATATCTATCTTTCTTCCCCATAATCAACACCTAATGTGTTGAACTATTTCTCATATTTTAATTTTAGGTTCAGAGATGGCTAGAAGGTTGATGGGCTTGGTGAGATATGCTAGGTGTACTTGTTGTAAGATCCCTAGTGTACATGAGAAAGACTTGTACAATGTGACACTTCATTATGTAAATGAAATCTTGTAATTAAAGGATGTTGCTTAATAATGTTGCTACTGGACTGCCTTTAATGCTTCTTATGTTGGTGGGTTTCTTGGCTATTCTTTTTAGGTCTATTGTCCTCTCTCCTTTCAGTAATGGGCGAGGTTGGTCCGACTTGCTTGGCTCTGTTCCATTTTTTCTGCTGGCTCGTTGTATTCTGATTGGCTATTTTGCTCCCCTCTCGCTGGAAGCGATGGTTGAGTTGGTTAGTTCCTTCTATTCGGCTTGCTTCATTAGCCCTGTTTGAATCTCTGGTTATGGCTTTAGCTGCTGATCCTTGCCTTGGAAGGTTTCATGCTGGCTCCCTATTGGGTTGAGATCTTCTTTTTTTCCTGGGTGTCGGTGCCTGCTTGCCTCTGTTGATGATGTTAGCTCCCATCTCACTCTTGGGATGGTTGAGTCTTCTTTCGTTGCTGCATCTGTTGTTATATGTCTCTGGCTTTGGTTGGCGAGTGTTGTTGAAGTCTTAAATCCTTAAGTGCTAAGCGGCGGGATCTTTGTTATATCTTCTTCTTGAGGCTACACCCCTATTCTTCTGTTCTTATTCTTTTGTACATAGCTTTTATAGCTAGTTTTTTTTTTCGCTACCCTCTCGAAGGTAGTATGCATTGTATAGACACTATAGAAAAATACAAAAAAAAAGCAACACGAGTTTTCACCGACAAAAAAAAATATACTATTGAATGTTGGGATTATGTTGGTGCATACTTCTTGTTATTTGTTCATGTATGCTAAGAATTTTACACTTCCACATGTTGTCTTTGGTATTTGTTTAGTTCATGGGACTGGGACTCCGATTCTGTGGCAATCCTCTTAACTTCCATGAGATGTGATTTTTTAGGACTTGATCGAAATTGAGTATAAAAGACAAAACTAAACATTATGTCATGTCTAGAGGCAGTTAAATATGATAAACTTCCAATCATACCTCTATAGAGCTTATCATCCACTTTCTCACCTTCTTCATCTTTATCAAGTTTGGTGGTGTTTGACATGGGGGTGTCAATCGACTTGGCATTCTCCATCCCAAAGTTCTTCAAGAGTTCACTTGTGTATTTTCCTTGGTTGATGAAGTTACCTTCCTTAGTTAGCTTGATTTGGAAGTTGGGGAAGAAAGTATGCTCCCCCATCATGCTCATCTCAAACTCACTCTGCATAAGAGAACTAAACTCCTTGCAATGATCAAGATCTATTTTGCCAAAAATAATATCATCTACATAAATTTGAATAATTAAAATGTTTCTATAAGTGTGTTTAATAAATAGAGTATAATCGACTTTGCCCATGATATAGCCATTGTCTAGAAAAAAGTTCTTTATTTTCTCATACCAAGATCTAGGGGCTTGCTTGAGTCCATAGAGATCTTTTTGCAACAAATAAACACGATTACTTAATTTATCATGTTCAAAGCTGGGAGGTTGAGTAACATAGACTTCCTCTTCTATCGTACCACTCAAAAATGCACTTTTATCTGACAAAGCAAGAAATTATTATATCTAGAAAAGGCAAGGAACATTCTAATAGATTCAAGTCTAGAAACATGAGCATAATTTCATCAAAATCAATACCTTCTTGTTTATTTTAGCCTTGAGAAACATACCTTGATTTATTTCTTATCACTTTGCTACTTTCATCTAGCTTGTTGGGATGGACCCACTTGGTGCCAACGATATTCCTATCATTTGATCTTGGCACTAAGATCCACACTTAGTTCTTTTTTGAACTTCTCTAACTCTTTTTTCATAGCTAGGATTAATTCACCATCTTTAAGAGGTTCTTGCACATTCTTGGGCTCAAGTAGCGGGCGTTGTCAGCATGTTTTTCATTGCATGAAGCCCACATCTTCATCCTTTCAAAAGGATTACCAACGATGAGCTCTTTAGGATGATGTTTTGCAACACGAGGAGTTCGATCCTTCTTTTCTTCTTCTTTCTCTTCTTTATCAACTGTCATCTCCTTTCCTTTGTTGACTATATTGAGATCTTTCAAGTGAGGGATCACCTCATCTACAACATCATCATTCATAATATTCTTGGAAATAGAGTGGTTAGTTTCAACAAATTTAACATTGATGGATTCTTCAACTTTAGACTAGTAAATATTAAACACTCTATAAGCCTTGATAGTAGTGCTATAGCCAAGAAAGAATGTCTTGTAAGATTTTGCATCAAACTTGTCGAGGAAATCTTTGGTGTTCAAAACAAAACAAGGACAACCAAAAACACAAAAGTAGTCGGCAGAAGGCTTTCTACCATGCCATAATTCATAGGTATTTTTTTTAAAGATGGATTAGTGAATACCTGGTTTTGCACAAAACATGAAGTGCTAATGGCTTCAGACTAAAACTTTGGAGTGTCATACTCTACAAGCATGGTCTTAGAAATTTCCTACAACGACCTATTATTTCTCTCTACAACCCCATTTTTTTGAGGTGTTCGAGGTGAAGAAAAGTTATGTCCATACCTGGATTCCTCACAAAAACATTCAAACAAGTCATATTCAAATTCTCCCCCATGGTCACTGTGGATAGAGACGATCCACCAAGAAGCTTCATTTTCAACTCATTTACAAAAATTCAAGTTTATATTGAGAGTATCACTCTTTGAAACAAGAAATAAGGTCCAAGTAAAGCGAGAGAAGTCATCGACAATCACAACGAAATACTTGCTACCACGAAGCAATTGTGTTCTCATTGGTCCAAATAGATAAATCTGAAGAAGTTCAAGAGTTCTCTTGGTACTAAGGACTCCTTTGTATTTAAAGGAGCATTTGGTTTTCTTTTCTTGGGTACAAGGTTGGAATTCGTCATCCTTCTCAAAATCCAATTTTGGCAGTCCTTTGACCAATTCCTTTTTGCTCAACTTCTTCAACTGATGCATATTTACATGACCAAGCCTACGGTGCCACAAAGTTATATCATTTGAATTGACAACAAGATATCTACAACAATAGAATTAATAGACTCAAGAACAATAACATAGAGATTATCATTTCTAGTTGCCTTATATATAACATTGTAGGAGAGGAAATCTAGAAGCAAGGATTCTAGTAGGGTAAAAAGCAAAAGATAGCCATTATCACACAATAGACAAACACTAATTAAATTGTGATGTAGACCATCCACAAGAAGAACATTCTTTACCTACATCATACTCACCTATCACTTTTCCTTTTTTGTGGTCACCAAATGTCACCAATCCTCCTTTCTTCTTTTTGAATTGATTGAAGTGGTTGATTTCACATGTCATGTGCTTTGAGCAGCCACTATCAACAATCCATTTTCCTTTTACCTACAAGAAAGGAAGATGTTGGTTCCCAATTCAAACCTTGGAATCCGGTGATAGCTTGGGGACCCATGTCATCTTTGGGTTGATACCCTTCTCTCGAAGGACAATAAGTAGAGTAATGGTCATCACTCTTGCATTGTACACAAACCATAGGGTTCTTAGAGCTGGATGACTCTCCATGTAAGAAAGAAGATTCCTTGATCTTTTGCTTACCCTTACCCTTGCTCCTGCTCTTTGGATCTCCCCCTACATATCCCAAACCACTAGTACCAACTTGTTTGGTAGAGCGATACATAAATTCATTGAGGGACTTTTTTCCCTTTAAGGAAGCTCTAAGTTTGTGATTATCATCACTAAGAGTAATGACAATGGAAGATAAGCTTGAAAGATCATCTTGTCCATGAAGTAAGTCATCCTCCAAACAAAGGAATTTAGTATGGTAAGAATCTTTTTCAAGTGTAATTCTTGCTACCTAATTTCTAGCCAATAAAGGTCTAGAAGAAAGATCATTAATTTGAGAAAGAAATCTAACATTTTTGTTCTAAGCATGATAAGGTCATAAATATAGATTCAATTTTCATCTTTAATAGCATGACAAGCATGTTTAAGATCATCATTTTCAGTTATAAGTAAAATGATCTCATCAAGGTTGGCTTAGTTTTCCTGCTTAAGACTATTGATGTTCTTAAGGTAGATACCATTCTCTACTTGAACTCTATTGTATTGGAGTTCAAGATCAAGAAGCTACCCTTGTAAAGAATCAATACTATTAAGATGCATTTTCTCATTTTGATCAAGGATATCAAGTTTAACATACAATTCATCAATGATTTCTCTAACCTATTCTTGTTAGATTTGCATTCGGAAAGAGAAGAGCGGGAAGCATTAAGCATATCAATGAGGGTTTCTTAAAATAACCCATGCAAGCTTACCTCACTTACCTTACCAATGTCTGGTAGAGGCCATGAGTGCAAGGTGACATTATCCCGCATTGGAGTTGGAATTATTAGAAGAAGACTCCTCCCATGCGGCATGGGATGCATCCTTGCTTCTTCTTTCCTTCTTGTCTTTGGTCTAGCTTGTACTTGCCATCCTTCTTGTATTCCTCCCTTTTGTTGGAGCTACTCTTGTGGTAGGATTTTTTGGCCTTGGGGCACTCATTCTTGTAGTGCCACATTCATAGAACCTTAGAGTGGAGGAGGATGGCTTTCCTTTGAAGTGCTTCCCCTTGGAGTAGTTAGCTTCATGGTCACTAGGGGATTCATCTTCACTTAAGGAAGGAGGATAGGGCCGATGAGCAAGTTTTTTTTGGAGAATCATTGCCTTCACTTGATCTTTGAATGCATTATCTTTGATCTTCTTTGATTCCTTCTCTTCTTTCTTCTCATCTTCCTCTTTTTTTCAAGTCTTGGCTCATGATCTTGAAGGTTGCAAATGATCACTTCGGTGGCTTTGTCACCACGACTTCTAACTTATTCAATGGAAGTCACCTTGGATTCCCATATCTTGAGGTGAGACCTTAGAATCTTGGAGCTGATGGTCCCTCTGTCCATGGTGTGGCCCAAAGAAGGAAGTCTATTGATGATGGTGTTGAGCCATGTGTATATGTACACCACTTTATCCTTATTTCCCATATTTACATTTTCAAGGAGACCCTTGAGCATGTAGATCTTGGACTCCTTGACTTTCTTTGTGCCTTCATAGGTGATACACAACTTGTTCCATATATCATGTTCTGTGTGTTAAGAGGAGATCTTGTTGAACTCAGAGGGAGTGAGGGCAGCACAGATGATGCTTATAGCCTTTGCATCAAGCTATGCCTTCTTGAGTGTAGCTTCATCCCAAGTAGCTACATCTCTTACCAGCTCCTTGTAATGAATGATGACGACTTTCCACATATCATAGCTCATATCCTAATGGTAAACCTTCAAGTTACATAAACAAGCACTATTGCAAATAGGAAATTTTCATTTCAATCTAAACATACATAGCAAGGATGAGAGAGATTGAACACACCAAGAGAAATCTACATAGAGTGGTTCCAATATCCAAACTAGGAGAAAGACAATCCACTACCTAGAGAGGTCAATTTTTAGGATTTTGCAACCAATGTATACTTATATTCCATTATAAGACATACAAGATGACCTTCCTTTTCCCGGGCCAAGGATACCCATCCTCCTTTTTAAGGACTAAAAGGAGCCAATAAACCAACTAAGGACTTACCTATCCTTTGAGCTAGAGTCTTCTACCTCTAGAAATATTTTTGATTGATGGATATCCTATTCCAGACGTTGTAAGTTCACACCCTAAAATTTTAAAGATTTATAGAGATCATGAAACACTAATATTTTTTATGATGGGTATATATTTTCTATGACCTTGAGGTTGTTACACCTTATTTGAAGAAATAGATTTATATTTTATTATGGAATGCAAATAAGTCTCTCATAAATATATGTTCTAGGATGTTCTTCTATACGGGTGGATCTTTGATGCTTGTTAGATAGATTGATGGAGTGTTATAATCATTCATTAGACATTATTCTATAGACATTTGAATAATAAATGACAGTTCCTTAAAGCACTTTATGAGTAACTAACTGCATAACCCAATGTCCCATCAACACCAACCATGGTAATTTGGTACATGATTCGAGAGAAAAAATATTGTTCTCATCAAACATGAGAACTTATGTTTCTTCAACATGGACCATGAACCAATCTCTATGGACTATGGCCATATGTATCAATAGACATCCACTATTTGGTGAATGATATCCTACTTTCATCGATCGGACAGGATAAACATATGATCTGAATATGACAAAAATAAGTTGTAGCCCTTTTGAATTGTGAATTTTAACATGAGAGACACAAGCAAAAAGGCCATATTTACACACACACATATATATATACACACCATATATATATACACATTATATATATATATATGTGTGTGTGTGTGTTTATGTGTATGTGTGTGTTTTTGTATGTGAAGAAATAATATGTTGATAAGCTTGTTGTTTCTTTTCTTGCTAGACCAATCCCACATCCTTATATATAGGAAAAAGGGGAGCTTACAAACTTGTGAATCAAGTATGTTTGAGACTCAAGCATACTTGTAACTCAAACATTCTTGAGACTCAAGATGACCATATGGGCTGGCCCATTTAAATAATAAACTAAATAACTAATAACCTTTAAGACTCACCCTCAAGTTGGAGCTTGGGAGATTCCCAAGTTATCTAACAAATATATATACTAAACAAAATCACACTGGTGAAAGAATATTACATGACCTCAATGAGACAATCAAATACTCCCCCCTATAAAGATAATCAACATGTCTTCAAATAATCCTTAAGAATCAAACAAGGGAAGTATAACTTACATTGCAGACATCAACTTTATAATACTCCAAGTAGGTCACAATCAAGCTATATGAGCTTCTTGATTCTAGTAAATATAAGTGGGACCTAGAGAAGTCAAATGTTGAAGAAAGTCAAACCAAGTGGCATCATCTCAGTATCTAGTACCATCAAGTAGTCCAAAGAGTTTTGGATCCCAAGTATTGTAATAGTCAATGTGTAAAAACACTATCAAGAGAGAGATATTAGTGACTTCACAACCAAAATTAATCTCTATACTTGCTTGGTTAAGTACACTAGAGAGTGTTGGGTTCCAAATAGAGTATTAGTCAATATTCACAAGTACAAAATAGAGAGATAGAGTAGATGTGGTGTAGACAGATTGAACAAGCTCTTGTGTATATTATCAAGCAACAAGTAACTTCAAGAGACAAAATTGCAATACTATAGAAGTCTTCCTTTTTTTATTTTCCATCTCATCTCCCCCATATGATATGTTCCCCAATTTTCCCCCATCACGCCAACCTTGATAAACAAAGCAAGAGAGTGTTTGGGGTGGATAATAACTGACAAATCAAGTCTATCCATTTAAGATCTACATTCATATATATGAGTAGTAGTATATATGTTGAGGGAGGTAAAACATATGTATGTAGGGTGGAAGGGGATGGGCTCTAAAATATGAAAATGAAAATTATAAAGGGAAGATAAATGTTGTTGCTAGATATGAAAAGTAGCAGCATTAGTATCCTATTTAGATCTAGTAGTAGGGACATTAAGATGAATTTTATATTGTTATTGAATCTAGAGATGACTCAGAAGAGACATTTGAAGAAGATGCAAAGGATGGGAATTCCTACATGCAACCACAAACCACCAAGAGAGATGGCCACCCACAAATGGGGCACCTTTTAGATCTCTCTCTCTCATGTTGTTTTAGGGACACCAAAACAACTTCTCTAACACCATGTGGAAAATTTAAAAATATGGGAGGCTAGTTTAATTTGTTGTTTCTTTTTTGTTAAACAAATACGACATCCCTATATAAGAAAAAGGGGGAGCTTATAAAATTGTGACTCAAGCATGCTTGGGACTCAAGAATACTTATGAATCAAACATACTTGGGACTCAAGAATGCTTGGAACTCAAGACAATCTTATGGGCTGGCCCATTTACATAATAAAGTAAATAACTAATAACTTTAACATAACTTCAAGGTACAAAGTTGCAACATCATAGAATTCTTAATGTATTCATTTGTCATCTCCTCTCCCTTCCATATGATTTGTTTCTCAATTATACCCCTCACACGAACCAAGAAAAAACAAAGAGAGTGGTTGGGTTGGAGAGTCATTAATCATAGTAGAGAAAATGGATATATAGGAATATATGTGGAAGAAGATAGCTGATCAATCCAGTTAAGATCTAGCTTCGTGTGTATAAGTGGTAGTAAATGGGTTGAGGGAGGTAAATCATATGTACATAGGGTGGAATGTCCATGAGTTAGATACATAAACTTTAACATGGTATCATAAAAGGCCACACAAAACAAGTGTGAGAAGGTCCCACCCTATAAAAAAAACATGCAAGAACCCATAAAAGATGGAAACACAGAAGAGGATGTTGAGAATAAAGCCACACCGCTGACATCAGGGTTATCCATGGGGGAATAAAGTGTTTAGTCCCTTCACTCATTGCCAATTGGTTGTGAGTCAAATAAATACAATTAACAATATATATATGTATATATATAAATATACATATACATACATACTATGTATATATGTATGTCTATATATACATATATATGCATTTGTCCTCAAACACACACACACACACACACACACACACATATATATATATATATATATATATATATATATATGTATGTGTGTGTGTGTGTGTGTGTGTGTGTGTTTGTGTGTGTGTGCATATTCATCTGAGACACTACCTCAACCGTTCTCTAAAACCTTGGGATCAGGTTGACAAGGATATACCATCCCTACACAAGCATATACTCAATACTATAAGCTCCAAGTTTTCCTTCTAGAATACTCATTTTACTATCCAATGTGTCTTGACACAGGAATAGTTCTACGTAATAGGGTACTACATGATAGGGTTTCACTTGATTAGTTAAGCAAAATTGGGTGATTTCAGACTGCATCAATCAAGTTACATACAAACCCTAATTGTTTCTACAAAAACATTGGTATATAACAATTCCAAAAGATATAAAATGTATGAGACATATTGTTACATCGCCCAATGATACAAAATGAGATCACTCAAAACAAAGTGCATAATTATCACTAACAAACCACATTACTACAAAACAAGGTAAACTAAAACTGATATCACATATCCACCTCAAGCCAAAACATATTACATCTGAGTACATAAAAGCCACCTGTAACATATCTCATGTTGAAATATTATTATATATCATTCTACACTAGCTCCCCTGGCCACGACCTCTTACATATGACAACCTATTCACATATATACATGCCATGTCATACAATCATGGCATACAACCAAAGCCTCATCTTGATATCCAACATTGACAAAACACTCCCAAGGATCTGAGAGTACAAGGATGACACATAGGAACCTGCTACAAAATACTAGCAGCATATCCAACCTTCAAAGAGTTACTGCTCCTCTTGCGACTCAACCTCAACCGCACGATCTCTACCTCAACGTGTACGACCACCTAAAAGATGTGGAAACCCACAGGGTGAGATCAAACATCCCAATTAGAGATATAACTCTCCACCAACATCTATTATAAGAATAGGTAGATTATACTGAGCAGATCAAACATTATGAACAACTTAAGCAATATAGGCATATTCAACTCTATGATATAAGCAAGGCATTAACATTGTTTAAGAAATTTAGGTATCTACAACTGAGTAATAGAACATCCCATGCTTTTATAAGGAATATGAAGAACATGCATAACAGTTGATTTCTCTTACCACATTATAATTCATGAAATTAGTATAAGAGATAAGGCAAGGGGTCATCCAATGTGAGTCGTGTTTAACCTAAGAAAATATATTTCATGGAAATGTTACGTCTTTTTCCCTGAGGATTTGAGTCAAACCATCCAAATCCAACTAACCACTGCTAAGTTGAAATCAATTCCATACAAGATCAATGGAAGAGCCATACTCCATGATCTTCTCCTATACTACTCGGTCAGTTTGAGTCTACATTGTAGTGACATATAGTCAAATTGTAAAAATAACAACTTATAGTTATAGTTATAGTAATGTAGAGACAACAAATCATAGTTAAGGTTATGGTCCTATAAAACACATAACCCACCTTGGTACAGGTCAAGACTCTAGAAACCAGGGTATACAACCCAATTTGTAACGTCCCAGGATTTTAGGCCGTAGATAAGATGATCTTATAAGGAATGATTGGACTACCCATATCACCAAGGTGCACCTCCTTTTCTAGAATCCCATTACTAAATAAATCCATAGTTAAGTGTGCTCAACATGGAGTAGTACTAGGATGGGTGACCAGTCAGGAAGTTGATCATGGCTTGCACATGAGTGAGGACAAAGTGCGCAGTTAAACCTATGCTGAGAGTTTTAGAAAAGGGAAGATTTCGACTCACTAATCTCTCGCAAGTATATGGGAGTCAATGTAGTTGAGTGTCGAATACGAGGAGCTAGGCTAGTTAGGCATAAACATGTTAACTTTCATTAATCTAAATCATATTATAAAGGTTTGATTGATTATACACTAAAAGAAATGGAAACTAAGCAAGGTTTTATATAACGATGATGATTAAATGATTAGAAACATGAGCATACGATTTTGCTACCATTACCATTATATCACATGAACATACAAAACAAAGATCACTATTTAATAAGCACGAAGCTTGTCATCATCATGCATTTACTAATGCCATGAGATGGTTATCAACTTCACATAACGCTCCCGCGTCTATGTTTAGTGTCAAACACAACTGAAACCCTCAATAATCCTTAGCCACTCTCGTGGTCAAGAGAATATTGCCATAGATCCTATTCCATGCTCCCTAATGCATTCTCCCGAAGCACAAGGCAAGCATAAGACACATATAAGAGGTGGCCAGCCAAACATACAAGCAAGAAAACACCATAGGCATCCATGGAAGAAAGCAAATTAAAGAACAATAAGCATAAATTTTGAGTTCACATGAACAATGGCATGGGAGTTACTCTCCCATGCTCAAGAAAAGAGATCTACTTGTCCATAGTGAAGATATGCATATACATGATAATAATGTCAGAGTTTTGCATATAGAGGAACCACAGATGTAGGCTAAGAGGAGAGAACTCTGGATAGAGGATATAATTCCACCCCTTAGGAAAGCTCCAACTCAGACCAACTTCCCTCCCAGAAAGCTAGAATAAAGGGAGTAGCTTTGGTGCGCCTTTGGAGAAGAAAATGAAAAAGAAATGAAGTAGAATGGGGGTTCTCTTGCAAGAAACCACCTTTTTCTACCCCAAAATTGCCTTCCTCTGCTCTGGAACCTATCTTGGGTGTAAGACAGTTCAAAATGACCGAGCATAACCGCCTTTTGGGCTCCAATTCAGTTTTAAAATGAAAGGCAGTCATTTTCATTTTTGTTGAAACTGATAATGACACAGTGTGTCTGTTGAAGAACACGGTGTGTCATGTCATTTGTTCTTGCTCAGTGTTGCTGCTGCAATAAGGTACATGACGTGTTGGAAAATGACACTCCATGTCTCTACCTCTAAGAGGTGAATCATGTGAAACGCACACGCCGTGTTTGAATAAACACACGCCGTGTGCTTTGGCAGAAAGGTGCAGACAACCTTCATATACTAGGAACACGTCGTGTCTTATAAGGGACAGGACGTGTCATCATTTCTTCTGCTCTGGGATAGAAGCTACTAGAGAATCACACACCGTGTGTTTAATAACACACTACGTGTTTTTTTTCCCGTGAGGCTTCCTGTAAGAGAACACATCGTGTCTTTAAAAGAACACACAGTGTCCTCTGCTTTTTCTTCAGGAAATGGCTTTGGGTCAGTTGTCAAACTTGGAGAAATCCCATTGAGGTTGGATTTGATTTAGGCTATCTCCAATTTGACCTTTTTAATACATATCTGCAATCAACATCATGCGATAAGTAAAGAAACTAAAAAGTGTGACAAAATGAATATGAATAGAGGTTAAATTGGGACAAAATGAGCTGAAATTATGTGTGATAGTGTGCAAAAAGTTGATATAAAACACACACAACAAATCCCCCTAAGCTTGAACTGTTGCTTGTCCTCAAGAAAAAAGAACATAGAAACACACATGAAAGAATTTTCAAGCTCATGCATAGATTAACTGAAAGAAAGATGTGCAAGGTTCAGTAGACAAAGATCAACATGTTTATACTCATGGCCATCAACTCAACTTCAACATCAATGAAAAATATTTTTAAGTTCAACAAGGGTGGTTTCAATTTAAGGAATCAATCAAATCAACAACACGAAAGAGAATTTGGATAACCAAGCCAAACAACTAGTGGATGCACAACACTATTTCTCAGCAATTAAGGAAACAAATGATGAAGTCTTAGTTAAAATTAACAAAATTAGTTGTACTCTCCTTTCCCAAAAATGATATGACAATGGATTATGGGTTTCGACACTCGGTTGCTAATGTAGGCTTATGCTCACGTGGAGTGTCGGTTGGGGTATTTTATCCTCTTTTTAATACATACCACCAAACCATCATCGCCAGATCGGACTTACACTAGGCTAGCATGATATGTGGGCGGTAAAGCTATCTTTTATGGGGTAAGAGGGTGAAGAGAGATAAAAGAGATTTTAAATTATTCCACAACATGGGATAGTCAATTAAATAGCAACATTAGCTAGATTTCATTCATTTGTTTTGAAAAAAATTCACTGAAAGAAAGGTTGAAAAATGCACTAAGAGCTTGACAAGGGTATCCCATGTTCCAAATGATGTTGTGATGTTAATTTACTCACAAAAATTGAAACCATTACATGTTTTAAACAATCACTAATGAGAAAGGTGAGTGCTCAAGCTATAAGTATAAACTAGAAATAAGCGCATGTTGGAGACCAAAGGATTTCAACTAATCTATGCATGCTTTTTACAATTCTTTCAAATGAGTGATGAAGGTACAAGAGGAAAAGATAGTTCAAACATGGTAGAAAATCAATTCATTACATCAAGATAGCCTCACATCGTACTAGATTTTTCTAGAAAAGGAAACAAAAACAAAGAACAACATGAAAGAAGAAAAGACATGACATGACAAACAACATGAAAAAAAAAGTAAACTACATTATTGGCTGGTTGCATCATCCTAATCTTGAAATTTGCAGTGTCCTCATTGCATCAATCAAACCTATGAAGGAAACAACTAGGTACCTATCTTGGGGTGGGTGCATTAGTGGGATGGGCCCGGGCCCATGTGACTAGAAGCGAAGAACTGGCTGACGAGATCATCATCATTTGGAATATCAACCCGCATGGGCTATGGAACAAACTCAAGCTGTTGCGAAGGAGTAGGCTGGTGCTCCTATGGAATGGAATAGTGGCCTTGAGAAAGGTGCCAACTATCCATGCGATGAACCATATCATTCGTAGTAGAAAACTGTTGACCCATATGGTCCATGCGGTTGTCTATGTGGGCAAAATGTTGCTGCACATATCCATATAGATGCCTAACATCAGGCATGGACCAGGAGTACTCTGTCTGTGTGCATGTGGAGGGAGGTCGTGGACCAATAGGGGGTGCCTCAGTATCATCAGTAGCTTTGGCTGCATCAACTTGTTCTTTGGTGTTCAGAATGACTTTCCAGTTATCTTTGTTCTCCAATGTAATATACTCAGGATCTGGAATGTCAATGTACTGATATTTGTCAAAGAATTGCCTAAATTTGGTATCACTGTTGGCAACCCTTGAGATCAAGCCTATAGAAAGGAGATATTGAATGTCAACTAGGTTTCTACCTGGTGCAGCCTCGAGACCTGTCAAATCAATGTCTAACTTTTGTGCAATCAAAGTGATCAAGCCCCCACACATTATGTTCCTAGATTCCCTCTTCTTCACTTTGTTGATGTCTAGGAACTGTGTCAGGATATAATAAGCTGTAATGATCTTGTGCTCATACACCATTCCCCACAAAAAGAAAAGAACTTGTTTGCCACAGACCCCTTGGGTTTCTTTCTTAGCAAAAATCCATGTGCTAAGAAGGCGGTGCATGTATTGGAAAATGGGGTTGTGAATAGGAGACGCCCTAGCTTGCTTGGCGTCATGATGTTCCTCATCTGATATCTCAAACCAGAATTCATGATTGTTAAAAGTCAGTGGATAACCAATTGCCCCCTCATAGTGGCAATCCAAAACCTCGCAGAAGTGCCTGAAGGTAAGTTTAAAACTACGACCCAAAAGGCAGAAGAGAATAATACCATAGGGGTCCATATTCTTTTGTGGGTCTTTCTCGGTAGTGAGAGTCATTAAAAAATCATAAACTAGGCGGGGGTAAGTGTTTTGATATCGTGCAACATATGTAGCTTAGACCCAAGTCCTTCAAGTGCGAGAAGACCTCATCCTTGAAGCTGAGGGTGGTGACAGTTTGCTCGCAAGAAAATCACATGGGGAGCACCCTCCTTGCTATGAGGAACTGGTATGTGGGGTCTTTTGCAGGAGTAACCTGGAACTGGGTCATGGAGATGTATCTTGGTGCAAAGGATGAGCTAGCTCCATGCTTGTGGTTGGACATTTGCTTGAAGGGCCCCATTGCTGAAACTTTGAAGGATATGTCATGTAACGACCCCGCCTCCCGGTAACCCCCAATTAAGGGAGACCAGAAGGTCAGAGACATTATCCTAATTAATAGGATCAAAGGTTCAGCAATTAATCAGTAATAATTATGAAATCCTACCAAACTAAATTGAAAGGCTATAATAAAATTAAACTTTGCATACCTTTTTCAAAAACTTGGATATCTATTACTATCCACATCTTGAGTCTATTCTAACAAATCCTCCTTTGTACTTTAGTTCATATTTAATTCCACATATTTCACTTTACTATTTGCCCTTTTCACTTTACCTAAAATGCTGACAAACAAATTCTCAGTCAACATAATGAATATGCTGGTATGTGGGGACAACCAAAATTTTGCCAATATGGCTAACAGTCTAAATATCAGAATCAAGTTAATTAACAAGCCAAAATTACGCTTTCAGTGTGACATTCTCCACTGCTTTTGCACTAACCCTGGCATACCCCCTTTTGGGTTTATCTTTTGCCAATGACTTAAGGCCACCTTCTCAATCCCGAGCTTGGTGCCTGGGGTCACCCTTCATAGTGCCTGTTAGTCATTCTATAAAGACCACCTTCTCAATCCCGAACTTGGTGTCTGGGGTTACCACTCATGGTGCCCATTTGTCTTCTCTCCTACGCTTGACCTTTAGCATCATCCATCAGGGTGGCATGTAGGTGCGAGAATACACACTTCTATTATCATTGTGATAATCATAGAGACTTTATGATTCGCAAGTATGAACATCCAAACTGATAAGTTGCATTCAATGTGATGAATCATCCGGGAAACTCTTCGGGAAACTAATGTGATTAACCATAATTAACCACATACCTGACAGGATGATTTGAGACAGAGCTAATCCAATCAATGCAAGAAATCTAATAAAAAAGCAAGCACACAAAGAGAACCTGAAATATGCATACAATTTTCCTATTATTGATCATGCCATCAAGATCTATTAAACCTAGCTCGCTTCCTAGGGTTTCTAGTCCACTTTTAGGGTTGCCATTGCAATAAGGGTTTCTCTTCATTTATACTATTTTAAACCCTAATTTTACACAATTACTCACAAACCCTAATTATCTCATCTATTCTTCACGAAAGATATTAAGGTTACCTTTTAACAACATATAACCTTAATTTCGGATTAAAGACACAATTATTCATCAATTAAGTCCATTAAGCCTCTTTTACATGAAAACTACCATTTTTGTCTTTTTAATTCATGACAAGATCATTAGGCCCAATTATCATCTTTGGTTCCTTCCGGATTAACAACTCATAGTTAATTATGATCTAATTCACATACGAACTCTATTTATCATTAATTCCACCTTTATCCATTAGAAAACCCTAATTTCCATATTAAGGGTATTTATCCACAATTAGGAACCTTTATACTCAAAATAGCTTAGAACTATCATATCTCAACTTCAATCATGAAATTGAACAATTAAAGCCATTAAGAGTCACATTTACTAACTTTAGGGTTTCAAGGCCCATTAAATCTCATTCATGCACATGAAACTCTAAATTAAACCAATTACATGCAAAGTTCATCCTTTTTGTGCTTAATGTACCTTTTTATAATTAAAAAGCTAATATCAACTTTAATCATCCATAAAACCCTTCTAAATACATTAATCATCTCAAAATAGGGTTTCTTAATTATTAAAGCATTACAGTTGATAACTTCCATTACTTTTTTAATTTCAAGAGGAGTTAGCTTCTACAACTATTTTTAATGAATTCCTCTCATTTTTCTGAGCAACTTTCATATCTTATACGAATTTATCTGAGCTACCAATAAGGAGATATGATTTTTTTTCAAAATATACTTACTTGAGCCAATCAACGCGCGCCACGTCACCTATTGCATGCAACGTTGTTTGTTGGTTTGGAAATATAACAGAATTATGCCTATGCCCCACGTAAGTCGCCCGCTCTTCATACCCTAGAGGGGTATATTCATCCAACGGTGCCTGTCTTCTTCTTCTTCCTCCCGACGCCGCTACAGTCACCGAGAGCAGCCCCTGCAGGGTTGCTCCTTCCTCCTCGAGGCAAGAGGGTTGCCGCCAGCCACTCCCTTAGCCCCGCCATACCACCCTGCATGCAGGACACCTCCAGATCACAGTCAAAGTGTCCAGTTCAAGCACACCAAGTTTGCATCCTACAACCATCCTTGCAGCCATGCGGTTGCTACTGTGCACGAGCTAGGGTATAAGGAGGATAGCCGCGCTCCTCTCCGGCAACATGGGGCATCATGCGCCCATCGTGACTACACACAATTTCTCGTTGCTTCAGGGTTCAAGATACCCTCTTTGCTAGGGTTTTGCATGCAAAGAACAAGAAGAATAAAGAGAGGGGTTCGTGGGATCCTTCTTGGACTTGAACCAGAGGGTCTACCCCTTATATAGGGGAGGGTATCCACGCCCTATCGTGTTCATCCATGAGGAAACAAGTTCTTTTCCCAATAGGAACCCTTTTCCTTCAATGAGAAGTAATATTCTCTCTCCTATTTATCTCCTTGATAAACTATGTTCATTGGATATTTAGGAATTCGAAAATCCTCTCTCTTATTCTCTTTATGTTTTCTTTTTAAACCATGGGCACGAATTTATATTTTCTTTTAGTAGAAAATACTTCCTTTTTAACAATACCACATAATCCATTAATTATGTATCACAATATCCTCTTATTTTGTATTATTGGTATTTTCTCTTTCTTTTTCTCCATTGGGGCTCCTTGGACCCCAAGAAACTCTAATATTTCAAAATCCTTTTTAGTGGATACTCATTATCCTTCTAGATGCAATTATATCCATTATTTCTCATTATCTTACTATTTCTTTATTAAAATATCTCTTTTGAAGGATTTCTCTTTATCTTTCTTTTTATTTTCCTCATTGGCATTCATTTTAACATTAGGAATCCTTTGGGTACGAAAATCCACAAACGATAAATCAATTATACCTTTTTTCACTTATTTTCCACATCTTATCGTTGTTTTCAATTTCTTTCTTAATAAAGAAATATTTAATTGATCTTTTCTTTTTTTGTTGCATTATCTTTGCAACTTTGGACTCCTAGGAACCTAAGGAACCCAAGAGGCATGGAATCCAACTTTGGATAACATTTCTTTGCCTTCTAGAGATTTCTACATCTTTATTTTTCCCATTTCTTAATTATTCTTTTAATAATTGAATTTCCTTTGGCTTTTCCTTGTTATTGGGCCCAATATCCAATAAAGCCCACAAAGAAACCGACAAGGCTATTATAAACGAAATTCATGAATTCAATCAAAAGACATCATTATTTTTTTTCATTTATCTTTATTAAGAGAAATTACATTTATCATCAAAAGAACCCAAAAATTTGGGGTTGTAACATCATTCCCCTCTTATAGGAATTTTGTCATCAAAATTCCATCAAGCACACAAACAAACAGGCTAAGCCTTTCTTATGTCCATCATGGCTCCCATGTGGCCTCACCCTTTCCATGGTGCTTCCCAAGAACCTTCATCATCTCATATTTTTTCATCTGAGTTCTTTCTTACCTTGGTATATTGTACCCTCATCGATGACTCAGGACTTTTTAGCCTCTCATAAAGCTAAATAGGTTCATGGCTCAGCACATGGCTTGGGTACCTCACATAGTTCTCTAGATAGGACTCATGTAACACATTATACATCATGTTATCCTGAGGGGTAAGGCTAAACACAACCATCTCCAGCAATCCATCTCAAATGGACCCATATATCGAGGACTCAGCTTTCTCAACTGTAGCTTAGAGGGGTCAGATTTTCACATCACATACTCTCCCATAGTGAACTGTATGTCAGTCTGCTTTGCATCAGATCATGACTCATGTCGCCCCTGGGCTCTCTTTCAGCCATTGCACGATCAAAGTGACTTCATCTGCACACACTGTGGTCCTTTTCTGACCTTCATGAGGCCCTTTCACCAACATCATCTTATTGAAGTGGTGACCGACACAACCTCCCTTGTAGAGTTTCTTTACATCCCGATACTGGCTATGGTGGTTGTCAACACTATCTCTATGTATCACCCTATACAAGCACACATGCTCTTATCAGACCCTCTAGTCTGTATCATACTAAGCATTAGTTAGGGGTGATAAACTATACCAACATCGAGTTCTTCATGTATCTACTTCCACCACATGGAAGCAAATCTTTAGGTTATACTCAAGAACTTTTAAACTTGCATCATGGTGTAGTTGAACCATCTCTCTCTCTTACAAGTAGTTCAATCATATATGTCCCTTTACAGTACTCTTTCTTCCTCTTGTTATCTAGGTAAGGCAATCCACCATAACCCATATTGCATCTCGACCTTCCTTCATCTAGGGGAGACTTACAACATCCATAGTAATGAACTCTCATTCTCTCTTGGGGACTCTTTCTCCTCTATATCAATACACAAGGTTATTGGTGTTCATCCTTCCCCTCCTTTCATGCATGGCAACATACCACATGAAACATTATCTTAGGCATCCAAAGTACTATTGTCACTTACTATCTTTATAGTACCACGGTGTATGATGAACTAAAAATCATGATCTCCTATATTGTCATGATTCCTTAAGATGATACCTTGGAAACCCTAAACCACTCTAGTCAGGGTTTCATCACCTTCTTTTCCAAAGAAGTGCATCTGAGGTTCTACAACCATCCTTTCATTGCATCAAGGCCTAGGCTGGCTAACCAAACAACTACTAACTTGATCAACCAATATCGTCGCATCTGAGTGTTAGCCAAACTTATCTTTTTTTTAATACTTAAGATTATCCTAACAACCTCTTCTAGCCTCTAGCTAAACTAGATAGTTGCCTCTCAATCAGAGCATCCATTACCACTTCGCATCCTTAGGTGTTAGGTAATGTTGAAGACATACACCTTCACTTTTTATCTCAGCTCAAACTCTAAGTCTATCTTCATCAAGAACACTCTGAGCTCATCCTCTTGGTTATCAAACTCAACCTTGTATCACTTGCAAAATTCCACATAGCTCATGATAAAACATCCTCACAAGATGATTACCTTAATACTCTTGATGTTTGTAAACCATCTACATATCGTTTACTCCACAATGGTATGTTATCATCTCTGTCCTCATACCTCATAGCAACGTTCCAACTCACATCATCTTTATCCTTGGTGTATGGCATGCATACTGTCCTATCTCTCACTCCCATAACAAGAGGAAATAAGCATTTGGTTGCAGTCCAAATACAAAGTTATTCCCATTCCAAGAGTAGAGATGGTACATCCCACCTTGTCAGTACACCTTCAAATCTAAGTTGAAACGTGCAACTTATGTCTCTACATCACAATCATCTCGATATCAAAGTTACATCCATGAAAAACTGATCTCAAACCCACTTGGGTCACCACACAATCCTTGGTCATCTCCTCTAGGTCTGTAGGGTGCCGACGCTTTTGGGGTCATCCCTCTTCCCTTATGCATCCAGAGAGTTCCCTACTCATCTTCCCTTTGGGTCCCATGAGTTCATGAAGGTGATCAATCTCCTAACCCATGGCCCTCAGACAATGATAGTTGTTACCTCCTGACCCTATGGTCATCTGCAACTAGGGAATTAGGCAACTCCTACTTCCATCGATCTTATCCCTTCCTGACCCTAGGATAGACTTAGGATTCTAACATAGTACATGTCCAACTTAGAACCTTACCCAAGTCTCCGTCATCTCTCTCTGCATTCCTGGGCTATCTTTCATCCTTTCATAGGGGTCATGGCGACCTGCCTACCTTGGTCAGGCCCTATACCAGTTACTTCCATGGTAACACACCCACATGCACTTAGAGATGGTTATCTATGGGTCTACAGGTTCATTCTCTTACTATGTACATTTCACTTAGCTTCTCAAGATCCTATTTCGACCTCTTTAGGTTACCTCAAAATCACAGACACTAGTATACACCCTACAAAAGGGTCCCTCTCCCAGGATGGGAGGAAACTACATCTTGATAACAAAGGTCACAAATGTCCTTATGTCTAGGGTTTACATCCACATGAGCATGCTTTGCCCTAGCAAGCTACTAAGGCACCTACTAAACCATGCTAGGTCATACTTGTTCTCATTCCTCAACGTTAGACCAAGAACAAACCTTCTCATGCCACCACCTTGGCTGTGCGGGATTCAACAAACATACCTTAAACTTAAGGGGTTTCCCCTTTCCTCTAAACATGAGGAGTACTATGCTCAAATCTATAAAAACTCAAATCTCATCATGAGTATCAGGTACACCACTTCCTCTCTTAGGCCTAGGTTCACTTTTAGATGTCCAACTGCATGCTCAAACTCTTAACCATGAACCAAACATGTACAAGGTATGTCATCCTTCTACTTGAGCAACACTTCAGAGTGGAGTCCTCCTCAAGGACAACCAACAGGGTATAAGGCCTCACAACCTGATACTAAACCTCTTCAGGTCAAAAGAACTCTTCTTCTTAGTTCAGAAGGTAAGCACTTATTTGCACACAATTACTAGCAACCTCATCCTCTTTCTAGGGTTTGGTTCCTCTGAATGCAACCAAGATATCATCAACCTCTAGGGATCAGGCATGAGGCAACCACTATCATCCACTTAGGTCACATCATCCCCGACTCCCCACGGTTCTTCATATCTCAGAGTCTAGGCTTCCAACCTTCCTGCTTGGGTCATGCTCTCTCTCTAGAGATAACCCTACAATCAACCTTACTACTAGAGGTCCTCTCTCCATGAAGATGGATCAAGCTCACAAGCATACCTCTACCTAAGTGAAGCCTATGTTCAACTTATGTCTGCTCAAGATTATCCATAGCTCTTTATGCTTATCTCATAAGATATCCATCATACTCTCCTGACCAGGGTTTTAGCCTACTGCTCGCACCACTGACGTACTCTAGGTGCATGATATGTCCTACTTGCATAAGCCCATAGGGTTTCTATAGGTCCTTCTCTAACCTCATCAATATGGAGCTATCCTTCTCTCTAACATGCACGACCCTTCCCAGGGTTGGGTCGCCAAAGGCACTAGGTCATCCAACCTCACATGGCTCATAACGTCATGGGCATCTAAAAGCATGTCCACACACCTGGTCTGTCATGACATCATGTCATCATGTCATCTCTCTCTCTAACCACCACTTAGGGTTAGGGTTAGCATCATCCTCAGAGGATGTGCCAGGTCTCTACTTTTAATGGAGAGCTTTGCCTCCATGACCAAATCTCTCTACTCATCCTCCTGACAAGAGGGTCTAGTATCAAGTCTCTCCTGAGGGCAATGACAACTCATGTCATACGACCTAAGCATGTATCTATTCTTTAGTTTACGCTTAGACTATTATGCTTATGTCTATGACATCTTATTTACATACTTTTCATTAATTTGGTAGAGGATTCCTTAAACCTTATCAACTTTACCCATACCTCGAGAGGGTGAGGAAAAGAGAGAAAACCCTAATCCTTATAATCCTAAACAACATTTGAGTTGAGAAGGGATGAACAAGATGAGAAAGTCCTAAAGGTATCTTATTTCGAGTCAAATCCTAAGACATTAGCCAGATAGTCACACAAATCTGGGAGTCCTCGTATTCCGACTAGAGGTGCAGAGGACAATCTTGTCAGCTCCCAGACGTGAACCTTTTCTAGACACCTCTGTCTTTCGGAAAATCCTCTAATAACTCCTTTGGGTTCTATGCAATTTGTAAAATTTAATAATTATTAAAGATTAAATGATGAACCTATGCTCTGATACCAAATGTAACGACCCCGCCTCCCGGTAACCCCCAATTAAGGGAAACCAGAAGGTTAGAGCCATTTTCCCAATTAACATTATCAAAGGTTCAATAATTAATCAGTAATAATTATGAAATTCTACCAAACTAAACTGAAAGGCTGTAATAAAATTAAGCTTTGCATAACTTTTTTAAAAACATAGATATCTACTTCTATCCACATCTTGAGTCTATTCTAAATAATCCTCCTTTGTACTTTAGTTCATATTTAATTCCACATGTGCCACTTTACTGTTTGCCCTTTTCACTTATACCTAAAACGCCGACAAACAAAACATCGGTCAGCATAATGAATATGCCGGTATGTGGGGACAACCAAACTTTTGCAAATATGGCTAACAATCTAAATATCACAATCAAGTTAATTAACAAGCCAAAATTACACTTTCAGTGTGACATTCTCCACCGCTTTTGCCTTAACCCTGGCATACCCCCTTTCGGGTTTCTCTTTTACCAATGACATAAGGCCACTTTCTCAATCCCGAGCTTGGTGCCTGGGGTCACCCTTCATAGTGCCCGTTAGTCATTCTATAAAGACCATCTTCTCAATCTCGAGCTTGGTGTCTGGGGTCACCACTCATGGTGCCCATTGGTCTTCCCTCTCAGGCTTGACCTTTGGCATCATCCATCAGGGTGGCATGTAGGTGCGAGAATACACACTTCTATTATCATTGTGATAATCATAGTGACTTTATGATTTGCAAGTATGAACATCCAAACTGATAAGTTGCATTCAATGTAATGAATCATCTGGGAAACTCTTCGGGAAACTAATGCGATTAACCATAATTAACCACATACCCGATAGGCTGATTTGAGACAGAGCTAATCCAATCAATGCAAGAAATCCAATAGAAAAGCAAGCACACAAAGAGATCCTGAAATATGCATACAATTTTCCTATTATTGATCATGCCATCAAGATCTATTAAACCTAGCTCGCTTCCTAGGGTTTCTAGTCCACTTTTAGGGTTTCCATTACAATTAGGGTTTCTCTTCATTTATACTATTTTAAACCCTAATTTTACACAATTACTCACAAACCCTAATTATCTCATCTATTTTTCACGAAAGATATTAAGGTTACCTTTTAACAACATATAACCTTAATTTCATATTAAAGGCACAATTATCCATCAATTAAGTCCATTAAGCCTCTTTTACATGAAAACTACCATTTTTGTCTTTTTAATTCATGACAAGATCATTAGGTCCAATTATCATCTTCGGTTCCTTCTGGATTAACAACTCATAGTTCATTATGATCTAATTCACATACGAACTCTATTTATCATTAATTCTACCTTTATCCATGAGAAAACCCTAATTTCCATATTAAGGGTATTTATCTACAATTAGGAACCTTTATACTCAAAATAGCTTACAACTATCATATCTCAACTTTAATCATGAAATTGAACAATTAAAGTCATTAAGAGTCACATTTACTAACTTTAGGGTTTCAAGGCCCATTAAATCTCATTCATGCACGTGAAACTCTAAATTAAGCCAATTACGTGCAAAGTTCATCCTTTTTGTCCTTAATGTACCTTTTTATAATTAACAGGCTAATATCAACTTTAATCATCCATAAAACCCTTCTAAATACATTAATTTTCTCAAAATAGGGTTTCTTAATTATTAAAGCATTACAGTTGATAAGTTACATTACTTTCAGAATTTCAAGATGAATTATCTTCTACAACTATTTTTAATGAATTCCCCTCATTTTTCTGAGCAACTTTCATATTTTATACACATTCATCCGAGCTACCAATAAGGAGATACGATTTTTTTGCAAAATATACATACTTGAGCCAATCAACGCGTGCCACGTCATCTATTGCATGCAACGTTGTTTGTTGGTTTGGAAATATAATGGAATTATGCCTATGCCCCCACGTAAGTCGCCCTCTCTTCATACCCCGAAGGGGTATATTCGTCTAATAGCACCTTCCTTCTTCTTCTTCCTCCTGACATCGCTACAGTCGCTGAGCTTAGCCCTTGCAGGGTCGCTCCTTCCTCCCCGAGGTGAGAGGGTCGCCACCAGCCACTCCCTTAGCCCCGCCGTACCACCCTACACGCAGGACGCCTCCAGGTTACAGCTGAAGTGGCCAGTTCAAGCACATCGGGCTTGCATCCTATAACTATCCTTGTAGCCATGTGACTGCTACTGTGCACAAGCTAGGGCATAAGGATGGTAGTCGCACTCCTCTCCGTCAACGTGGGGCATCATGCTCCCATCGTGACTACTCACGTCTTCTCATTGCTTCAGGGTCGAGCTACCCTCTTTGCTAGGGTTTTGCATGCAAAGAACAAGAAGAAGAAAGAGAGGGGTGTGTGGGATCCTTCTTGAAATCAAACTAGAGTGTCTACCCTTATATAGGGGAGGGTATCCATGCCCTATCGTGTTCATCCACAAGGAAACAAGTTCTTTTCCCAATAGGAACCCTTTTCCTTCAATGAGATGTAATCTTCTCTCTCCTATTTATCTCCTTGATAAACCTTGTTCCTTAGACATTTAGGAATTCGAAAATCCTCTCTCTTATTCTCTTTATGTTTGCTTTTTAAACCATGGGCACGAATTTATATTTTCTTTTAGTAGAAAATACTTCCTTTTTAACAATACCACATAATCCATTAATTATGTATCACATTATCATCTTATTTTGTATTATGGGTATTTTTGCTTTCTTTTTCTACATTGGGGCTCCTTGGACCCCAAGAAACTCTAATATTTCAAAATCCTTTTTAGTGGATACTCATTATCCTTCTAGAAGCAATTATATCCATTATTTCTCATTACCTTACTATTTCTTTATTAAAATATCTCTTTTCAAGGATTTCTCTTTATCTTTCATTTTATTTTCCTCATTGGCATTCCTTTTAACATTAGGAATCCTTTGGATACGAAAATCCACCAAGGATAACTCAATTATACCTCTTTTCACTTATTTTCCACATCTTATCATTATTTTCAATTTCTTTCTTAATAAAGAAGTATTTAATTGATCTTTTCTTTTTTAGTTGCATTGTCTTTGCAACTTTGGACTCCTTGGAACCTAAGGAACTCAAGAGGCACGAATCCAACTTTGGATAACATTCCTTTGCCTTCTAGAGATTTCTACATCTTTCTTTTCCCCATTTCTTAATTATTCTTTTAATAATTGAATTTCCTTTGTCTTTTCCTTGTTACTGGGCCCAATAGCCAATAAAGCCCACAAAGAAACCAACAAGGCTATTATAAACGAAATTCATGCATTCAATCAAAATACATCATTAAAATTTTCATTTATCTTTATTAAGAGAAATTACATTTCTCATCAAAAGAACCCAAAAATTTGGAGTTGTAACATGTCATGTCTCCTTGCGAACATGGCATGTCTATTGCTGCAAAACTTGACGACCTAGACAAAGACACAGTATGTCTTTTGAAATACACGATGTGTATCTGGGCGACGGTGGTGGCTCAAGAGTGAAGAACACGTCCGATTTGGCGGCGCTCATGGCGTGTCGTGAGAGGGGAAAAGAGAGGGACGACGGAGGTGGGCCGGATGTAGCTTATTCTTTAGGATTTCAAGCTATAATGGGTCAAGGCGGTGTAGGAGATGAAGTTTTTCTTCTTTGAGCTTGAGAGAATAAGAAGAAGAAGAATAAGTAGAAGAAGAAGAAGAAGAAGAATGAGTCTTGGCGACACCGGAGAAGAAGATTGGCGGAGAAGACGAAGCTTCACGGCCTTGGTGCTGTCGACGGTGGCTTGGAGATGTAGCTTCTTACCAAAAATCGCACACGACTAGTCATCGGTTGAGGAGGCTCGAACATGGTTGGCAACACATATGGAAATGAAGTGAGGGAGTGAGGAAGGCGGAGTCCGTTTAGGGTTAAAAACCCCTTTTCTTGTCAAAAGACACGACACATCTTTGTTAGAATACGATGTGTTTCTTGACAGAACTTCCCTGCGTTCTTTTGAGCATATTTGTGTGTTACAAGACACGTCGTGTGCTTTTATGCACACATCGTGTTCTAATCCAGAATTTCAAATTATAGCCATTTTATAGATAATGACATGTTGTGTTCGAATAAAGAAACTTCGTGTTCTTTTCCAGATAGCTCCTGCTCCCTGTTGTCTCTGAAGTACACATTGTGTCTTAATTAAGACACGTCGTGTTCTTTTCTAGACCGAGTATTACTATGGCCTGCTGGACAGTAACACAACGTGTCATTTTCTAACACGTCGTGTGTTTTTGAATTTCTGCTGACTTTTTGCTTGATGTAAGAGGCAACACGCCGTGTCAAATAAAGACACGTCGTGTCTTTTTGAGTTTCCATAAAATTTATCTTCTGGCCAGCACATGTAGAAGTATTGTGATGCAAGTATAAGTGTTTAAATTATTACATAAATCCATGGCAAGCTTATTTTTTGGAAATTTGAAGATTGCTCTTGACTCAAACTAATAAAAGATATTCTAATCTAATGTGGGGTCAACTTCCACAAGTTCCTCCATTTAACGTCTGGAGTAGGACTCTTTAATCTTTTGATCAAGCATCCTGGAGGGAGCAAGTGGCTCCCTTGTCAACTTCATCTCATGTGATGTAAAGCTTTTACTGTTGTCCATTGACCTTGAAGGAGGATTGTTTCCCTTGCAGCTCTACGGTCCCATATGGAAAAATGCATAGGACCAAGAATGGTCCAGACCACTTGGATCTCAATTTTTTTGGATTCAACTTGAGTTTAGAATTGAAAAGAAAAACTTGGTCTCCTTCCATGAAGTCTTTGATCTTGATTCTCTTATCATGCCATCTCATTGTCTTCTCCTTGTAGATTTTGGCATTCTCATAAGCGTTCATTCACATCTCCTCTAGATCTTGTAGTTGTAGTAGTCTCTTCTCTCCTGCTTTCTTAAGATCATAATTTAGAAACTTGATTACCCATAATGCTTTGTGCTCCAATTCTACGGATAAATGGCATGATTTTCTGTAGACCAACTTGAAAGGTGTTGTTCAAATGGGTGTTTGAAATTTGTCTTGTATACCCATAATGCATCTTCCAACTTAAGTGCCCAATCCTTTCTTGAGCTGGAGATAGTGTTTTCTAGAATAGCCTTTAGTTGCCTATTTGAGATATCCACTTGGCTTGATGTTTGACGGTGATAGGGTGTGGATATAATATGCTTTACCCCATATTTGCTAAGAAAGTTGTTGAAGTTTCTCTCATTAAAATGATTGCCACCATCTGAAATGATTGCTCTTGGAACTCCAAAACTTGGAAAGATGATCTTTTGGAAAAGCTTGATGACTGACTTTGCATCCAGAGCTTGAGTGGAAATTGCTTCCACCCATTTGGACACATAATCACAGGCCACCAATATGAACTTGTAGCTTCATGAAGACGGGAAGGCCCCATACAGTCTATACCCCACACATCAAAATCTTCTATCTCCAGAATTGAGTTTAATGGCATTTCATCTCTCTTTGAAATTCCCCCACCTCTTTGGCAATTGTTACAAGCCTTGAAAAATGTGTGCATGTCACAGAATAGACTGGTCAATAAAGGTCGGATTGTAGGATCTTTGTTGCTATTTTTTTGGCCCCAAAGTGTCCTCCATAGGGAGAAGAATGACAATCTAAAATCACATTACCAACTTCCTCATTTGGATACATCTCCTTATGAGTCTGTCAACTCATTTCTTAAACAATAATAGATCATCCTAGTAGTAGAATTTAACATCATGGAGAAACTTATGCTTTTGTTGGTACGTCAAGTCTAGAGGCATCTGTCCTGTAGCAAGAAAGTTCGCAAAGTCTGTAAACCATGGTGCTTGTGGATGACAAAGCATAGAGTTTCTCAATTAGCATTCGGTCCTCAATAGTCAATGAATTTCCAGCATATGTAGTCAACCTAGATAGGTGATCGGTGATGTTGTTCTCTGTCTTCTTCCTATCCCGGATCTCAAGATCAAACTCTTGAAGGAGTAATATCCAACAGATGAGATGAGGTTTAACATCTTTCTTATTAAGCAAATACTTTATTGCAACATGATCTGTATGCACAATGACTTTGGACCCTACCAAATACTATCTGAACTTGTCAAAATCATATACTATAGCAAGCATCTCCTTCTTGATGGTTGTATAGTTGATTTGTGCCTCATCAAAGGTTTTTCTTGCATAGTGTATGGTGTGCAGCTTTTTATCCTTTCAATGTCTAAGAACTGCTCCTACCACGTAGTCACTTGCATCACACATTAATTCAAAAGGATCACTCTAGTCCAGAGGTTGGATGATTGGGGATGAGACAAGAGTTTCTTTGAGCTTGTTGAAGGATGTATGGCAGTTATCATCAAATATGAACTCGACATCTTTTGCAAGCAAGGAACACAATAGTTTTGCAATCTTAGAGAAATATTTGATGAATATATTGGTAAATATGCCCATAGAGTCATCCCGAGCGATTATATGGAGTCATATATTAATTAATCAATTAATACAATTATTTGGTTAATTAATTAATTCCAGAATATTCTAATGAATCCATGAGTATTTTAATTAAAGAAGTGTTTCTGTTTACCGATGAGATTAGAAAACCCTACTTCCTTTCATCTCCTATTTAGAGGGGCTTGATGACTGATATCTATATAATATATAGAGAGAGTCTTTTCAATTTATGCTCACGTACGTAAACCCTAGCCGTCACCGTCCTCATGAGAGAAAGGAGAGCACCGCGACGCTAGCACGTCTCCACACAGAGATGACTCCTTCCCTCCAGCTTAGGAAGCGCGATGTGGAGTTCCAGTCCATCAACGTGGATGAAGTAGAGATGTAGATGTTGAGATGCCTATGTTCGGAGGACGTCAACAACCATCCATACGCCCTACGAGCGGCGTACATCATCGCACAAAAGGAGTACCGCCGGATCTTCCCATGACTCACTCAGCGAATAGGAGAGAAGTTCCGTCCATGTAGGCCAGCAACGTTGCACACCATCCTTCAGCGGGATATCGTCAGACTTACTCCATGATAAGGTATATCCCACAAACACTCTTTCCAAATATGCTATTGTCGATTTCGGGTTGCGTGGAAATTTTTTTATTTCTCCCGCCGCACATGTTTTCTCCACAAAACCCAACAGAATCTCCTATAAAACCATGCATGTCCAAAGAAACTACGGATGTCTTTGAATGAAGAAGGAGTAGACATCTTCTCTATAGTTTCCACTTTAGCGTTGTCAACTTCAATACACTTATTAAAAACAATATGGCCTAGTACTACACCGGATTGAACCATGAAATGGCACTTTTCCCAATTTAGTACTAGGTTAACCTTTTTTGTAATGGGCTAAGACTTTGATAAATTGCACAAACAATGATAAAAGGAATCTCCATAAATGCTAAAATCATCCATGAATATTTCCATTATATTTTCAATGAAATTAGAGAAAATAGTCATCATGCAACATTGAAATGTGGATGAGGCGTTACAAAGACCAAAGGGCATGCAACGGTTAGCATAGGTCCCATAGGTGCATGTAAATTTGGTTTTCTCTTGGTCAGGAGGGTAGATTGAAATCTAGAAAAAGCTAGAATACCCATCCAAGTAGCAAAAGTAAGAATGGTTTGTAAGTCGCTCAAGCATCAAATCAATAGAAAGCAAGGGAAAATGATCTTTGCGAGTTGCTTTATTCAAGCACCGATAATCAATACGCATACACCAACCTGTGACTATACATGTTTGTATCAACTCATCATTATCTCCCTTAATGACAGTTGCACCCCCCCCTTTTTAGGTACCACATGAATGGCACTAACCCAGGGCCTGTCACTTATAGGATAAATGATACCAACATCTTTCAACTTAAAAAATTTCTTTTTAACCACTTCCAACATGTTTTGATTCAAACATCTACGTGGTTCAATAGTAGGTTTAGCATCATCTTCCATATTTATTCGATGCATACAAATGCAAGGATGGATGCCCTTTAAATCATCAATAGAGTAACCAATGACATCTTTATATAAACATAATTCAGCAAGCAATTAATTTTCTTATTCATTAGTTAACTCATCATTGATTATGATTGGAAGTAGAATCGAGGTCAAGAAATGCATACCTCAGCCCTGGTGGAAGGGCTTTGAGTTCTACCTTTCTCCCAACTATATTTTCTTTGGCTTTATCATCAACAAGTGAAGTATCTTCATTAATAGCATTTGATTGATCAATAGAAAATGCTCTAGAATTTTTAGAGTCATCATTGGTAGCTTCATCATCATCACAATAGCTAAATATCAATTCAGCATCATTATGATCTTCCTCAACAATAGAGTCAATAGAGTCGATAAGATAGAGTTCTTGCACTTTTAAAGGTGCCTTCATGGCATTAAACACAGAAAACTTCATGGCTTCTTCACCAACTCAGAGTGTAAGCTTTCATTTCCAGACATCAACAAGGCATCCGGAAGTCCTCAAGAAGGGTATCCCAAAGAGAATGGGATTGGAGGGGACTTTAAGCATGTCTAACATAACAAAATCGCAAGGAATGTAGAATTTACCTATTTGCATCGGTACATCCTCCACAATACCTTTGGGATATTTAATCGAGTGATCAGCTAGCTAGATAGCCATCTTCGCAGGATTCAAATCTCCAAGGTCTAGCTCCTACCACAAAGTAGATGAAATGAAACTAATGCTAGCTCCAAGGTCGACACAACCTTTGTCAAATGTGGTGTTGCTAATCTTGCAAGGTAGAGTGAATGCTCCCAAGTCATATAGCTTCACGGGAAGTCTATTTTGAATGATTGAACTCATTCTCTCAAAAAGCATGACGGTTTCATTTTGGTTTGTCCTCCTCTTCTTGGTGAGGATGTCTTTCAGAAACTTGGCATATGATAGCATCTCAGCTATGAACTCAACCAACGGAAGGTTTATATGAAGTTTGTTTTGGATCTCCATAAATTTTTTGAACTTTGAATCCTCATTCATATTTGCAAATCGTTGTGGAAATGGTGCACTTGCTTTGTAAGGTGGTACTTCAGCTGTACGTTTTACTTTTTCATCAACGGGAGTGTCAATCTTCTCTTCATCATCAACCTCAACACTCTTCTCCTTGGGTGGAGAAGGTCTTTGAATTTCAGCTCCACTCCTTAAGGTGATAGCATTTACTTGCCCTCTTGGATTCACCTCTGGTTGGCTAGGAAGGGAACTAGATGGTGTGTTCTTTTGCTGCACCAAATCTTGCTGGGTGATTTGATTTTCCAACATCCTTGTATGAGTGGAAATGCCATCTACTTTAGCAGAGTGTTGAGCAATTGCATCTTTTAACCATTTTTCATTGCCCCAGAACTCTTCATTTTGTTGTGCTTGAGTAGAGATGAATTGCTCCATCATAGTCTCCAAAGAAGATTGTTGGGGTTGTTGCTACTGTTAGTAACCCCTATTGTTATTAAAACCCGACGAATTCCCATTTGATTGTCAGTTGAAGAGTTGTTGTTGTAGTTGTTTTTGTCCTTGTTGAAAGTTTTGCACATTTCTTGTGTTCCGGTAAGAGAAATTAGGATGATCTCTCCATCTCGAATTGTATGTGTTGGAATAGGGATTGTATTGATGTTTGTTCCCATGCATCCCAATGACATTCACTTGCTCTTGATTCTCCTGATTCACATTAGGATCAAAACAAGTAGAAGAAGTATGCCCGAAAAATCCACAAGATTCTCAAGTTATCTCGGTTTCTTGGATCTGCATTGTAGTCATCTTCTCAAACTTTTATGTGAGGACATTGAGCTTAGCTACAATTAGATCAAATGCATCAACACTATGCTTTCCTCCTTGCTTTCAGGTTGAGGTACTTGGCGTAGAAGATGATTGTGCTTTTCTATTCAAACCCTATTGGTCGTGGTTGAGTGCTATATCTTCAATGATATCATAAGCCTCCCTATAAGATTTATTCATTAAAGCTCCATTAGTTGCGACATCCAATGTCATGTGAGTGTTATAGAACAATCCATTGTAGAATGTTTGAAGTAGCAACCAATTAGTCGATCCATGGTGAGGGAAAAGGTGTTGCAGGTCCTTGAACTGCTCCCATGTGTCATACAAAGTCTCTCCATCTAACTAAGAAAAGTTTGTGAGTTGGTTTCTCAGTTGAGCTAATTTTCTTGGCGGATAATACTTTGTAAGGAAAGCATTTAATAGTTGGTCTCAGCTCTTGATGGACTTCTTAGGAAGAGATAAAAGCCATGCATTGGCTCTATCTCTCAAGGTGAAGGGAAACAATAGAAGCTTTATTTCATCAGCAGATACACCATTGATTTTAAAGGTGTTCATGTACTCCAGGAATTCAACTACATGAAGGTTTGGATCTTCGGTGGTGGTACCAAAAAAATGGGTTTGCTGGATCTTCTGCATCATAGAAGGAATGGAGAAGTTGGTTGCTTCTATCATAGGTAGATCAATGGCTCCACAAATGTTTGCGGCAGCTAGCATGGCAAAGTCCTTCAAAAGACGGTTGTCCTCCATGATTGGATCTTCTTGTATGACTTCTTCAAAGGATGAAGAAGATAGTGGTGGTGATGATGGTTGTGATCCCTCCAAGCTTGAAGAGTTCTCACTCCTCCTTGGTCATCTACATATACTAAAAGTTCATTTTAGCTCCAGGTCTAAGAAGATGGAGGTTTTTAGACCTCTCTTAGAATGACACATGCAACCTGAAAAGTAAGATTTGAGTGAGATTCACAAAACTAAGAGGTATCACAAAGTAGAATGAGATAATGGTGACTTAGTCTCAATTACTAGTTAACACTTTTACTCTAACTAAAAACTATCGTAGCTCCCCGACAATGGTTCCAAAAACTTGTTGAGAGTTTTAGACAAGGGAAGATTTCAACTCACTAATCTCCCACAAGTATATGGGAGTCAACGTAGTCGAGTTTCAAACACAAGGAGCTAGGCTAGTTAGGTGCAAACATGTTAACTTTCATTAATCTAAAATGGATTATACAAGTTTGATTGGTTATACACTAAAAGAAATGGAAACTAATCAATGTTTTAAACAACAATGATGATTAAATGATTAGAAACTTTAGCATAAGATTTTGCCACCATTACCATTATATCACATGAACATATGAAACAAATATCACTATTTAATAGGCAAGGAGGTTGCCATCGTCATGCATTTCCCAATGCCATGAGATGGTTCTCAACTTCACATAACACTCCCGCATCTATGTTTAGTGTCAAATACAACCAAAACCCTCAATAATCTCTAGCCACTCCCATGGTCAAGAGAATATTGCCATAGATCATACTCCATACTCCCTAATGCATTCTCCCAAAGCACAAGGCAAGCATAAGACATGTATAAGACGTGGCCAGCCAAACATACAAGCAAGAAAACACCATAGGCATCCATGGAAGAAAGCAAATTAAATAGCAATAAGCATAAATTTCGATTTCACATGAACAATGGCATGGAAGTAACTCTCCCATGCTCAAGAAAAGAGGTCTACTCGTCCATAGTGAAGATATGCAGATACATGGCAGTAATTTCATAGTTTTGCATGCTTAAGAGAAGGAAAAGGCTAGAGGAACCACAGATGCAGGCTAAGAGGAGAGAAATATGGCTAGAGGGTGAAGTTGCACACCTTAGGAAAGCTCCAAATCGGACCAATTTCCCTCTCACAAAGCTATAATGAAGGGAGTAGCTCTGCTGCACATTTGGAGAAGAAAACAGAGAAGAAATGAAGTAGAATGGAGGTTCTCTTGCAAGAAACCACCTTCTTCTACCCCAAAATCACCTTCTTCTACTCTGGAACCTCTCTTCGGTGTAAGACACTTTAAAATGACTTAGAATAGCTACCTCTTAGGCTCCAATTTGCTTTTAAAATAAAAGAGAGTCATTTTCTTTTTTGTAGAAACTGATAACGACACGACGTATCTGTTGCAGAACACGACATGTCATGTCATTTGTTCTTGCTTAGTGTTTCCGCTACAGTGAGGTACACAATGTGTTGGAAAATTACACGCCACGTATCTACCTCTAAGAGGTGAATCAAGTGAAGTGCACACGTCGTATTTTAATAAACACACATCGTGTGCTTTGGAAGAAAGGTGCAGAAGACCTTCATATACTAGGAACACGCCATGTCTTATAAGGGACACAACATGTCGTCATTTACTTTGCTCTGGCTAGAAGCTGCTGGAGAATCACATGTCGTGTGTTTAATAACACACGATGTGTTCTTTGTCCCGTGAGGCTACCTATAAGTGAACACACCGTGTCTTTAAAAGAACATGCCGTGTCTTTTGCTATTTCTTCGGGAACTGGCTTTGGGTCAGCTGCAAAACTTGGAGAAGTCCCATTGTGATTGGATTTGAGTTAGGCTATCTCCGATTTGACTTTTTTAATACATATCTGCAATCAACATCATGCGATAAGCAAAGAAACTAAAAATTGTGACAAAATGAATATGAATAGAGGCTAAATTGGGGCAAAATGAGTTGAAATTGTGTGTGATAATGTGCAAAAAGTTGATATAAAACACACACAACAAGCTATTGGTGGTCTTTGGGGCTAGTCATCATTTCTGAAACCCTACTAGAGCCTTGGGCAGTGAGCCTGGGTGTTAAAAATGGTATTAGAGCCATAAACCCTCCATTAGGTGAGGCCCACATGGGCCAGTGACATGCTAGTCTTTGAGCCGTGCGACCCAGACATGTTGGAAAGGGCTATCTGTGGTGATGGAGCCACCCTTGCGCTGATAGCCATGGTTGGGAGCTGGGTCTACATGGCCATTTTGGGTCTGCACTGAAATGGGGAAATTTTATGAGGCCACATAGTTGAGACTTGACGAGGACGTCAATAGTCCAAGTGGGGGAGATTGAAACGTCCGAGGATTTGAGGCCTCAGATAAGATGATCTTATAAGGAATGATTAGACTACTCATATCACCAACGTGCACCTCCTTTTTCAGGAGCCCATCACTAAAGAACTCCATAGTTAAGTGTGATCAGCTTGTAGTAGTACTAGGATGGGTGACCAGTCAGGATGTTGATCCTAGCTTGCGTATGAGTGAGGACAAAATGCGTAGTTAAGGCTAGTGGTGGTCTGTGGGGCAAGTCACCATTCATGAAACCCTACTAGAGCCTTGGACAGTGGGTCTGAGTGTTACACAATCACTGAGTTACAATCATAGTTGTCCTTTATTACATCACATATTCATCACCTCGACCTGATCACAATCATTCTCGAAACACTTGGGATCAAGATGTCAAGGACATATAGTCACTTGTACCTCGCATACTCAATAGTATGTGCTTCAGGTTTCCCTTGGGAATATTTGGTTCACCATACAACTAGTACTGACACTATAGATGAATCTATGGAACAAGGAAAGTACTTGATTAGGGTTTCACTTAATTAGTTAGTCCAATGGAGTATCTTTTAGCATCATTCAAGTTACAATGTACAAACCCTAAACAAATTCTACAAAACTAAGTGTATGATAAAAATCTAAAAATATATAAAATTTACGAGGCATAAACTTGCCACATCAGTACTTAATACCACTGCCATACAAGGACACCAACATTGTCACATCACTATGGTATAGTAATCCCTCATTTCATCACCAGAGGTATCACATCTCACTAGGAATTAAGCCTCTATCAGGTCATAAGACCCATCACATCATTATGATCTCAATATGCCTCATCAAGGCTTATAATCATCACATGTGTAACATCACATATACTCCATAACAACCAATAGCTATGACATTCATTTACCTCCATGGTTAGGGTTACACAAGTAGGAGAGAGAAAACATTATCTCAATCTATTAAATCAAGCAAGCTCAACAAGTATATCCTATAATTAACATTAGGGTTAGGGGTTCTCTTACAATTGCTTAGGGTTTCACATTATCATTCAACCACCAAACCCTATATATGACATATCCTACTTTCTTGGAACCCATTAGGGTTTAACATTCAATTCATAGTCATCCAACCAATAATACCAATCAAGTTAGCAACTTGTAGTGACCGAAACATACCATAACCCATGTAGCGACCCACTAAATCGACACATCGTAGCTACCACTTCACACACTTCATGATGTGTGTCCAACATGGTTAACCCACCAAGGGTAGCAACCACAACACATGGGTCCAAGTAGAGACCAAGGAAAGTAACATAGCATTGTGACCATAAGGTGTTCCCACCGAAGGGTTGTAGTGACCCATCATCCAAACAAAACATTTTGACCGCAAGATATCACCCAAACCTGTTATGTCAAAGCAAAGCATGTGTGTCACACACAACAGAGATCAAACTGAGTGTAGCGGCCAACCATCCCCAAGAAGGAATCATAACTGCAACAAGGGTAGATACTAACACCAGTTGGGTTAAGGTTTGTTGCACCCACAAAAAACTATTCCTCACACATCGTCTGATTCCCATAATTGTTTTTGACCCAAAACAACAACTTAGGTGACAACCAAACACATGAATCACATATGTGTATCGACCAAAAACATCAAGGGAAACATACACCGACTGAAACAAGTGTAGAACACCAAAAACTCCAAACATCACATTGTTCAAAACTCATGGATGCATGAACATCAAACCCTAGAAACGATCGCCATTAGGATCAAGAAGGAAAAACATATTAGGAGAGAGGAAACCACACTTCAAAACATGTGAAATAGATCCAAAACCTCAAGTAAAACATGCTGGTTGAACCATGGCATGGTGATAAAACCAAGAATCATGGTGCATGTAAAAACATCACCTCAAACATCATTTAGAAATTGAGTACATGAAATTTGGGTTTAGGAAAGAGTGCAATCTATATAAGAATACTACAAAGTCATAAACCAGAGATCATGATAATATCATATACCATCTTAATATCACATTTTAGAGTTATAACAGTAACATGCAAGCAAGTTAATGGTGCAATAATAGAAGAGGGAAAAGTTATATAACCCACCTTATGTAGAGAATCAAGCTCCAATAGGGAAGAAAAGAATCGAACCAAGATCAACTACTCGGACATGAGATCACCTCAAAAAGAAGGAAACATACCAAGGTCAAAGGGAATCTCGAGAAATGAGAAAACTCATACCCTAGGCCGAATAAGAGAGGAGAACTTCTTTTCATACAGGTGCCACCATGGTCAAACAATAGTCTCCGACCTTTGTGAAGAGAAGGTCCTCAAGGAAAAGATGCCATGGCTGCATCATAGTCTCATGACCAACAAGGGAGAAGAAGGTAGAGTGGAGAGCCAAAATAAAATGTGATCAACCACTTACCAAGAAAGAAGATCACCAGGAACCACCACCAAGGAGATGATAAAGCCCTAGATCACCACATGCAAGATTGATCGACCACCAAATCTCTAAGATGAGTCCTATTTTTCTCCATAAAGATCCAAGGACGAAAACAAGGGAGAAGGGAAAGAGTAGAGCCAAAAAGGATACTTGCATGCAAAGGGGAGGGGTTATATACACAAGGTAGGAGGGAAGTAAGGGGGTTAAGAGGTGTCAACATAAGAGAGCATCAAAAGGATACTTTTCAACTAAGGAAAAAACCATACATGCATTTAAGGGTCGTATAACCTAGGGAGTGTAGTGACCACCTAGGTCATCTACATCCCATGTTGCGTTCGCAACACACCAGGGTAGACCATGTAGCAACCACTACATTAGATCACCCACTCAACATGGTCGAAACACTCCAGTAAAAGACAAACCCTATCGACCAAACCTCACCAAGGTCACCATGTTCGAAGCAAGCAACACCTAGGGTAAGTGTTGTGGTCACAACACTCATCTAAGAGTGGTGTTGTGGTCACAACACACACAAACCATGGTACGGTCGACACACAACAACAAGGCAAACTCTAGAAATACTAATCTCACCATGTGATGTCACATCATCAACCATGGTCCAAGCAAGGTGCCCCTATGCTCTTTTCTCTCTATCATGATGCCAAAACATAGAGGGAACACTCTATATGTGAAAAATTGCAAGATAACCCTCAATCATGGGTAAATTGCAATTTGGTCCAAACCAGCATACATAGCTCAAACATCATCAAAATAGGTTTAAATTGAAAACATAAGCTTGTCATATGTTGTAAAATCATCTCAAAGAATTAGATTAAGGTCCTAAGCATCTAATCAAGCAAAGAAAACAAGGTTAGCCGAAATTATAGTTTAGGGGTCTTATATTCCTTATCACAACATCACAGTATACCAATACAATATTACCTATGGAGAGGTTAAACTTCCTTTAGTGCTCAAACATGCCCAAAGGCCATTTAGGTAGTTCACAATACTTTCCTGTAAGGGCATCATTATCATATGAAATATGCATAGGGTTAAACATGTCATAGAAAACTTGCTACAAATTTAGTGAAAGGGGTACATCAATTATAAAAGTTAGGACATCTCCTAGAGTAACAGAAAAGAGTTACATTAGCATTAGAATGTAATTAACTACTCAATCTTTCAAAATCAATCATAAGACCTATGACGTCCTCAACAGTAACATAGTAGGATTACTATTAGCATTATGAGAGTATCACTTAATAATTTCAACAATAGAGGAGCATATATATATATTAATCCATCACCACATAACCATTATAAGAAAGATTCAACAAGGTGGATTGGATTGGTAACACAAATCAACACACATATGTAATCCATTGGTTCATTAAAACACTTAGGTAAATACTTAGACAAGACATTTTTCCAATAGTACACATAGGTAAACCATAGATTCTTTAACACATATAGGAACACCATTAGTTCATTGTTTATGTTAGTCAGAAACATAAACTCTTAGACCTAGCATCCCCATCAGAATATGGATGTAATTGTCCAAAAACAAACGATCAGATCAAGGAGGTACTGAACAAAAATATTATGTCATTGACTCCATCACAACCATCAGTTCATTATTGTACTTATCAGAAACAAGACTTTAGGATCTTTACTGGAAAGCAGAACCATCAAATTATGTGTTAGGTAAAACATCATTTTATTCGCCAAGTAAACTCATCGGTTTTCATGCTTAGTGAAACCAATGTTTCACTCACCAAGTGAAATCATCAACCAAGCACTAGGTAAAGCCATCATTTAAAAGACCAACTAGAGTCACTAGGCTTATCAAAACATTATTTCAAGGGCAAGAAAAGACATCAAATTATAGACTAAGTGTCACTATGAATTTCAACACCGAGTATAAGCAATGATTTCTAAGTGAAAAACCACTTATTACACCACGTAATCCCTATTTCATACAATCAAAACCAAAGTAGCCACGTTTATATTAGAAGGAACGTTAATATGATCTAAGGATAGCTAAAATAACACTTCATACTTTTATGTAAAGTAGTGCACATAAGATTATCTATCTCCATAACATCAAGTTATAGGGTATGATCTATATAGAGAAAGTTAAAAGCAAGCAAGAGATGGATTGAAGGTTATATAACTCACCTCAAGGATGAAGATGGACGTCCAAAAAACAAGGTGACTCAAGAAGAGAAGATGAAACCCTAGATTGCAATCCCAAAGGTCCAAAACAACTCCTTCTTCAAGAAAAGGGGTAGATCTAGGGAAAAAGAGAGAAGGAAAGAGTTTCTTCAACCACATGCATGGTTTTCATAAAAAAACTTGGGTTCCTCTAACGATGAAGAGATAAGAATGAGAACAACAAAAAAAATAGTTTAGAGAAGAAGATCTTACTTGAAGAAGGCAAGAAACTAGGTTAGATGTCTTTCAACAACCCTACAGTTGCTTTGTCCAAACCCTAGAGCAACATCCATCCAATCTTCAGTCAAGCTTCAGCCTCCAAAGAGATCTTCCTCCAAAAAATGATGGGCTTAGGTCTCTTAAGCAATAGGATCAAGTGTGAGGATAGAAAAGGTTCACTTGTGAGAAATAAGAGTATATATATCCCAGAAGAGAGAGGAAGGTAGTCAAAAGGTTGAAGAACTAGCTTGTCGTGTGTCAAAACTAAAAATCCATTGTATCCATTAATGTCAAAACTTCAATCCGATCTTTATAAAGGATATCCATTGATTTATGGCTTAGTGAAATCACCAAGAGGAATTATCAGATAAACCATCATATTCTAGTGTTTACTTAGCCATATATGCAAAATTTGCCCCTCCATCAGATTGTATATTTCAACTAAGATATCCATCAGTTTTATAACCTCAAGGGAATGACATCGGATCCTCTACTACAAGAAGAAACCATCAGATACTTCACCTAATAGGTGATACCATCATATCCTCAACATACTTAGAAAACCATCGATTTCCACACTTAGGTGAAAAAAACCCTATGTTCTCAGCCCTAAAGAGTAACAATTTGATGGTGCATCAAATGGATCCAAAGGGGAAACTATATCAAACATATATAGAATATTATGAAGAAAAACATCCATGTGTTAAAATTACAAATAAAACCTTAGATATGGGAAAATTGCAAAATGATCCATAGAATCACATAAATTACAAAACTTAAGCAAACAAAGTCGAAACTGGACCAAATTTGAAACATAACTTAGTCATGTGATACAAAAGAATAATTTAGGATTTTATTAAGGAATTAAGAACCCAATTATATTAACCAAGCATGGTTAACCATAAATCTAGGTTAGGGGTCTAACATTTTAAGCATGTTATCCAATCAAGCAAGCAAAGAAATCAACATTTAATCTACATTTATATAATTCCTAAAGTGTCACCATCACATAAATAGATTAAACCCTACTTGGGCCCTAATATAGATTTTTGGGTTATTTCAGGGTTGGATAAGGAATAAGGAACAAACCCTAGTTCCATCACTTATTAAACCTTGGGTAAACACTAATTATTAGTCCATAATATCCTTTACTTAGATCACATTAGGTTCATCAATCAACATAGAAAAATATGATCTAACCCTAATTCTTTGTATGCATGATTACAAATATTAAAAAATCTAATTATGGTCAATCATGTTAAATTGGGATTATATTCTACATCATTAGTTTACATCTCAAAGAGTCATATTAATCATGATTAACAACACATTAATCAAAAATAGGGTTTATATGCCTTAATCACCACTTTTACAAATATTAGCACTTAACTTTTGGAATTGGGATCAAAATTAAGTCTCTTTATATTTTATTTTTGTTCCTCTCATTTTCCCGATAAATTTGATATCAAAGTGCAATATATTCTAACATGATAATTATTTTTTAGAATTGTTTTAGGTTATGAAAATATAGGCCAATTGTGTAGCGATGTGTCATCAGGTATAACTGTTTTTTTTATTTACCTTCTCATCCTGCTCTGTGGATTTCATCTTCGATGCACTTAACTGATTACCAAGATCGGTCCTTCCTCCTTACTCATGAATACAATACATGTTGTGTCGCCAAGACTCAACAACCAGTGGGAGATCAACCCCTCACATGCCATCTGATCATCTTTGAATCCTGTAGTCATTGTCATGGTGCTCCATTCACCACATCAGAATCCATGCTCCCCCAATAGTCCTCCTCCCTTCACTCGAAGAGACTCACAAATGTAAACCCATCATCTTGGTTCCCACCATCACCTCCACACAAGAAACTATAGAAATGCACCGACCATGGTGCCACCAGGAGGGCCACCCTCGGCTGGTCATGGTAGCATGGTGATCTCCAACAACCTCCTACCATGCCATGCAACATCACAAGTGTGTGGAGAAAGGAGGTAGCTCCTCCGAGCATGCGATGTTGGTCAAGAAGGTGTATCTTAACAAAGCTAGGAAGATGGGGGAAATTGATGTAAGGGGATGGTAGGGATAGTCTCGATCCATCCTCATTCCTACAAAGAAACTAGAGAATTGATGGTCTGTTGTTGTTGAGTCGATAGGAAGCAAGAGATACATAGGTTCTAGGTAGAACCCTACACTTTAGGAGGAAGATGAGGAAGAAGAGAAGAGAGCATCTACGTATATATGTACTACCTCCATATGGGTCTTATGTTGATCCCTTGTCTTCAAGATTTGTTTCCATCCCATCGTTAATCACTTGTTTCTTCTATTGTTCCTTTTCTATATACATAATTATAGGGCTTATCCAAGATGTACCTTTTACTTTCCCATAATAATCCATTATATAAAGACTATAAATAATCGATTCTATAAATCACATTTTATATGAGAAGGAAACCTCCATATTTTTTAAAAAATTGGATTTGGCAAGATTTGTCACAACCAAGGAATTCAATTAATGCTTTTCCTTACACTTAAAGATATATCTTTTTCATTATCTTACAAAGATACCTTATTTTTCAAAAATCTGACACCAAGACATATTATGAGGAGGAAAGGCATGTTTTTGTTTCCAATTTTTTTGTAATAAAATACTACCTTTGACTTTAAGAACTCTATTTCTCTTCCTTTCATGAATCTCTTTTCTCTCCACTAGTTAAGAATATTGTCAATTTATAGGAAACCAATAAATACATTTCTCCCATTATATTTGTAGTTTGGAATTTGTTGGAATAAGTCTCATATATAAAACTTTCTCCTTTAGACATAATTATTTCATGTAACATCTTCTTTCTCCAAATTTCTCAAATTCTCTTTTGTTTCTCATTTCTTTATGTATATCAAAAGCTAGATTACAATAATACCACTGGATGCCTCAAAACTTGGGTTCCCAACCGGATTAGATAACTACTCCACTAATTATCTAAAATATCATGGATCTTATTTTCTTTTGGAGACTTTCTTATTATTTCATTTTTATATTTTCTCAATAATTCTTAAATCTATTACTATTTATTTATGCACTAGAATCTCTTATTTCTTAAACTTGTGCCACAAGGACCTATTTGCAAAGATAAATAGTCTCATGGACCTTTTATATGGGTGATGAGTTGCACCCATGCCATAAAGGTGACTTTATTATTCCATCAATAATATCATTGGGGAAAATTATTTATAATTCAATTTTATCAAATTCAAGATATTACATAAAACTATATTAATCATGTAGCCTCACATCTTTCTAGGTCCTAGATTATGACCTAAAACTATACCAACTAGGTGCTTCTTACATTTGAAAATCCTTTTATGTTCCTAGATCAGGACCTAAAATTGAACCAAAACCTTGATCATATTTTGAAGCCTTTTCTTGGTTCTTGTACCATGACCTAAAATTTGACCAATCATGCGCTTAATATATCAACCTTTTTGAGTCATGGACCATGACCTAATACTTGACCAATCATGTGTTTTATCTTCCAATCTCTTTTGCATAATGGGCTAAGTCCTTAAACTAAATCATAGTTCCTATCCTGAATAGGCACTATTCCTTATAATCAACAAGTCCTACACTCAGTAGGCACCTACACTTAAGCCCTATTATCAATTGGCACTCCTTCTCTCAATCCCTATCCATAATATGTATTTTATTTTCTCGAAGAACAATGTTGAAGTAGGTGTCTAAACAATCTAAGTGCTACACCATGTAGGCACTCCCAAATTTATCTTTTAATTTCCCATGAGGCCCAACTGTCATCTAAGTCCAAAATCCTAGATTGTGGTCCATGCTACTCAAATTCCAAATTTTCACAATCCAATTTGACTGTAATACATCAATGCTTTCAAGCTCTATCCTTAATAGACATATCCTCTTCTGAAAGCCCTATCATGAGTAGGAAACTCCCTTTGTTAAAGACCTATATTTAGGTAGGAATCACCTCAAGTCCTATTCTATATAGGCACTACCAATATAGCCTTATAACATACAAGGAATTCCTTAAAGACCTACACTCAAGAAGGCATCTCCACAAGCCCTATCAGGACTGGGCATTTCCTCCTGTCTCAACCCTACATCCAACAAGTGCCATTGTCCAAGACTTTTTCAAAATAGGCATATCTTCTAGTTTAATCCCTACACTCACGTAGGCCCCTACTTTTGATCATATTCAAGAATAGGAATCCCTCTTGAAAAAAATCCTTACGTTCTGGTAGGTATTCAGACAAAAGTCTTATACTCAAATAGGCACCTTTGCTAAAAGCCCTATTCTGATTAGACATCCAACCACCAAACATGATAAATCTAATGTGTCCTATCTTGAGTAGGCATGCTTCACAAATCATGTCCAATCCTAAGCAATCCACATTCAATACTTATCCTAAATAAGTGTCTCCTTGAACTCAATCTCTAGGTAGGCACACCCGATAGAGCCCCAACTTAGAGTGGTCACTCCTTGCAAATGTCATAGAAACATATAGATACTTTGATCAAATACCTATCTACAATACACAAATCTTACTCTTATCACGTTGAACTATCATGTATTCAAGATATGTTTTAAGAGGCAAACAATTGTTCGATATAACTGCTGGTCGTAATGGCTACCTTAAATCTATAATTTTGTCTAATTACCAACTTAATATATCTTAAGAACTTTTGAAAACCAAGAAGGTATTTTAGGAACATACAATTGATCAATATGGCCATGGTCATGAATGCCACCTTAAATCTAGAAATTTTTCTAGAACTCAATCTTATCAATACAAGAAGATGCTTTAAGGATTAGACAAATGACCAATACATAGCTATGAAAGTGACCTTAAATTTGAACTTGTCTGATACTCATTGTATCCATCATTAGCATTCTTGTATATTAGTTGAGACTATGCTTTTTAAGGTCCTAACAAGCAACTTAGAACTCTTTGAATGACATACCGATACTCTATTGATTCCTATGTATGGTAGGATCTTTCAAATGATCATATACTTCCATCCCATATCTATAGACCATTTTTGTAAGAATTCATTGGGACCCATATATCTTCAAACCTAATTAGACTCAATATCACTTCAAGAACTAACCATTACTGGATGTTATGTAATATAAAGGAAGGTTGAATAAGTCAAGTAAGAACTAGATGATTGGGGATAATCACTCATTGAAACTCTAGAAGACAGATGATAGACTAGTGGAGGAACATGTTATGGAGGGCCCCTAAATGCTAGATAATCACCTAATGTCGACTCTTATAGTATGTTAGTATTCTTCTCATGAACTTTACCCTATAGGAATTGTAAATTCTGTAAGGAACAGATGATTGAGCCACTACAGTCATTGGTTGTAAAGGTCACCTTAACCTGAGATATTTGTCTAGTTCCCAATATCATCCATCTTGAGCATTTTTGAAGAACTAAAACAACCAAGATGATTCTTTTGAAGATCCTAACAAGAAACTTTAAACTCTTTAAATGACTAGTCCATGCTCTAAGCATTAGACATATGACCAATACAGTTACGAGTCACTAAAGCCACCTTAAATTTGGGAATTTCTCTAATGCCTAACTTCACCTATCTTGATAACTTTGGAAACCTAGAAATGCTCTAGTCTATGAGTTTTTCTAATATCCCATCTATTGTCCTAGATCATGATCTAAAAATGAACTAATCATGCCTACATTTCCAAATCAACCCATGTTCTCGAGTCGTGACCTAAAAATTAACCAAACCGATGCTAATTTTCAAAATCTTTTTGGGTCCTACTAATTCAATCATGCTCTCATATTTCTAAATCTTTCTATGATCCAAGATCATGGCCTAAGTCTAATCAATCATGTCCTCAAAATATATCAAGATTTCTGATCCTACATCTGGTAGGAACTTTCAGAAGATCACATACACTATAATTTTCATATTAATTGATACTTTTTTAGTGGGGATGTAGTCCAAAAGAAGGTGAATCAAATCAAGTGATAACTATAGATTTGAGGATCTATTCTTTGAAAACCTAGGCTAAATATTATGGACTCGTGTAGGAACACGTCGTGAAGACTACCTAACACTAGAGGATTACATCATGCCTAGTCTCAACTTTTTTAGCACTCTTCCTAATAAACTTTATCCTACAAAGATCACACATGCTCTATGGACCAGATGATTGGCCTCCAAATTCATTGGCCATAAAGGTTACCATAATTGGGAACTTGTGTGACACCCTAATGTTCAACGTTGAGATTTCCAATAGGAGAAATCACCTAATTTTTCCTTTTTAGGGTCATGTTCCTAACCCCAATTAGGTTCACTCCTCTATTTACAGAAAAATGAAAAATTTAAAAATCAAATGTGTAGAAAGAGAAGAGAGACAATGATCACTTTTCAAGATCTTTTCACATTCAAGTAGTTGTGAAATTCTCAATGATTACAGACTCTTGATCTTAATATCTCTAAAAAACTAAAAATCACATCCACCTTTTTCTCACTAAGGCATGAGTTAGTGGGAGAATCATACATGCCCTAGTTTAAGAACTAAAGCATTGATGAGAGTCACTTTTTTGGTCGATAGTCTGTTAAGCCTCATTAAATCTCTAGGGGGAGTGAATGATTGTTCAGATATAGGAAATTTCCTAAGTCATAGGTTGCCCTTGCTATGGATAAATCATTTATGCCCAATCTTTTGCTCACTAATTCTTGCTTAGATGGAAAAGGAATCATCTACGTTTTCCATCCTCCACTAGGTTTGTTATAACATATTTTACAAATCAAACCTTTTTTGGCCTTGTTGACCAAAAATAAGGGCCATACTTGGCTCAAGCTTGCAGTTTTCACTCTTATCTTGAACCTTACATTGAGATGAACAAACTATTGACACCCCATTTTTTCTTATTCAGTAGAGTATCATTCATAAATGTTAATTCTCAAGCTGAAGATGGAGTTCATCCCATTTTTCCACAATTTATCATTTTTCTACATTTTTTCAAAATTTTCATATTTTCTCCTATTTAATCCACCCATTATTACCCACATTTACCCAGTTCTAGGCTTTCTGCAAAGTAAATCTATTATCTAGACTTAAGTGCAATCTGCTCTTTATTTTTTTTATTGGCAATTCATTCATCTCATTTCCAGAGGATTTTTAACTTGTGAACTCTTAATCATACAACATCAGCTTTACCACCGGAATGCAATTACATTGGCCAATTGGCTCAATATTGGCACTTTCTATAAGTGTTTTCAATAAATTTCCCGGTTGAGTTATCTCAAATTTAATATTTTTCTTTTTCCCATAGATAATTCAATTACTTTTTCGCACAAAAATATATATCTCTTTTGGATAATAATTAACAATAATCCTAAATTAATGCCTTGCCTCTCTCTTTTATTATTTTATTTGACTTTTATTTGAAATCATTCTTTTCCAAAAATTTATCCAGAGTATTCCTGTAATATTCATAAATTGATAAAACCAACTTTATCTAGCCCGAGCTACCAGGAAGATCTCTGCAATCCATTAGTGACATGTGGCATATTGCCTCGATCTGTGGGCCACTCCTTGTGGCACATCGACACGGTCTGTCACCTCTCTAAAATATTCTAGTTGGGAAACCCCAGACCCTAAATCCAACTATAAATAGACCCCCACCTACAACATATTTTGGGCCCCTTTCGTCTCTCCTGAATCTATAGAAACAAATTTCTTTTATTTTCTACATGTGATCAAAGGATCCTTCATGTAAATACAATTACTCATGTTAACACCACTAGGTTGCCCAACAATAACTTTAATATTTGTTGCTATATCCATATCAGTAACTACCTCTCTCTCTTATCTGTTCAAAATTATTCTTATATGCACATTGTTAATCAAATATGTGATCTTGCTCTACTGAATCTCTCTGTCTCGCCTCTCTCTCTCTCCTTACATATTAATCTAACCACCAATGATGGATCTTCTCCGTGGGAGGTCCTAAGGCGATTGGGACCACAACACACTTAAAAATTAGGACCTTTTGGGATATAATAAGAAAGACACAACCGTATCTAGCCCCAAAGGTTCGCCAACATCAAAGTCGCTATTTTTATGTTTTTTGTCATTTTATCTAATAACAACCTTGATCACCATCTGTTTTAGTTGAGATGACCAAAAGGATGCAATATCGTTCATCAAGAGAGATGGGGGTGCTAACACCCATCCCACTCGTAACAGATCGCCATATCCTATCTCTGAATTTATACATAGATTTCTTATCCAATCTTTGGTGGAGCCAAAATCGAGTTTCCTTGTATTTTCTCAAAAATTTAAACATTAACTTCATTTTCTTCTTGTTTTACGTATAAAATTGGGTGGCAAATTTGAGCTGTATAGATTTATCATTTCTTCATTCTTTACTAATTTTTCCACGATCATAGGATCTATTATATTTTTTACTATGAGTACAACAGTTGACATTGTCAATTTTGTAAAGCTCATATTATCTTTTGTAGTTTACTAGATAGTCCACTAATTTAGGCAGCCAATATCTATTTCCATCTCCTTCAAGTTAATTTATGTTTTGGTCCTTTTTTATAGTAAGTTAGTATCATCATTGCTACTCATATTAACATGTTTTCATGGTTTTCAGCATTAAGATTAGCAATATGTGGTAAAGACCTAATTTGACAATTATTTGGATAAGGTATGAAACTATCTTCATATCTTATAGTTTTACGATCATATTGATGTTATCAAATAAAGTGAATAACATAATAACAAATTAAATATGATAAGTGTTTATATTTACTAGTAACTCAAAATTTAATAAGAATAAACAAATAGATAGTGGTACATCCAATACATCAATTACTAATATGTTTAATTTATGATAGGTATTATATTAATTATACTATAGTGATGCCTATACTAAAAAATTATGAAAACATCAATAGTTTTGTCATTAATTTCCAACTTATAATGAAAATATTGGCTAAAATATTAATGATCATTTGCCGATGGTAACAATGGCCACAAGAACATGATGCAAAAAGCATTGTATGTATATTGCTTAGGATGCACAAGTTATGGTGATTGCAATAATATAAACTTTAAAACTCAGATTGATTGTCATTGAATAGACGAATTTTAGTATGATAATTTTTGACACAACAATAAGATTATAGTTGCTATCACATTATGTTTAATTATATATCAAAATCCTAAACACAATACTTTCTATTTTTTATTTAATTCCTAACCATATTTGGGGTTTAATTATATATCTTGGAAAAAGATGATGCATATAATGTACTTTTGAAGTACACATTTTGTGGAAACAGAACAATGATAAATATCTTAGTCAACAATTTTTTTTTAAATTAGTACATATTGAGTGGAGCGACTTTTGGAGTTATTTTTTTATGTCAATTGTTTAGAGTATTGTCCGATCAAATTTTAGTTTTTTTAAGGGTAATTTTAGTATTATTATTATACTAACCTTTTATGAGTTGAAACGGAACCTTTACTACTACTATTCTTAGAATTCTGAAGTTGAAAGAGACATTTAATACTACTATTAAAATAATTCTGAATTTGAGGGCGGAGGCACTTGCCCCTCCTCTTTGTCTATTTTGTCTTACAACCGTGGAATGCATGATCTCTTCTCCAGGAGAGATAAGAAGAGAACATTAAATATTGTATAATACAAAAAATGGAGCTGCACTTGCATAATCACACATTGGTCAAAGTTGGGCATACATGCATGCAAAAGGAAAAGGAACGCAAGTGGAAAGAAACAGACCTCGGGTATTCGGTACCATGTTCTGCGCGGTACGTGGTTGACATCTCGAATGTGAATTCAAAGTCAGCTCAGGAAGCGGCGCACGAGTTCAGCGCCCGCCTGAGTGTTCTGACATGTTCAACAGCCAGTGAGTGAGCCATACTTGATTAGAATAAGTTGGTCAGAATAAGTGGGTCATCGGCAAAACACATGGTAATCACGGTCGTACAAACAATTGGTGTTGATATTTGATATATATTTGTAGTAACAAAACAACCAAGTATCAGAATATATGATCGGAAAAAAGGAATTAGTTAAAAATTGAGCTTAGACAAGTCTAATTGTAAAGACGTGTCAAGATAATCAACTGCGTAAAGGCAAAGTCTGGTGCTCTCCATGTTAGCAGAACGATGCCGGGAAAATCACTTCTTAGAGTTCACGTCCTCAGAGATAGTCGGGAAAATCACGTTCACAGATGTAATATTGATACTAGTAAGTGATCTTGGTCGAACCTTCCGCCAGCCCTGGACCGAGAAATATGATATAATGGCCGGTCCTCGCCAGTGAAATACTACAGAACCACGTTCAAAGTTGCAGAAATTGATGTATCAAAATCGCTAACATCATCTATTAATTATAATTATAATTATAATTATAATTATAATTATTATTATAATTATAATTATAATTATTTATCATATTAAACGCCCAGATTTTCCGTCCTTGTGTGCTAAACACATGCCCCAATGTCTTCTTTAGGGCTTGTTTGGGAAGTGGTGAATGAAAGGGAGAGGAAAAGAGGGGGAAATATTTAAGTTGTTTGGTAGGACAATGTGATTGGGAAGGGAGGGAAATGGAGGGGAACAAATGGGCAGAATTCAAGTGTATTTTCAGTTACTTCTCTCCCACTCCCCACCGAGGAGTGGAGATAAGGAAAAGAATTGGTGGGAAAAATAAAAGAAAAGTAAGAAAAAATATAAAATGTAAGAGAAAAAATATAATTGATATAGCGGAAAAAAGTATAACCTACAAGTAATGTAAATACAGTAGTAGTATGTCATGTATGTGTTACATTACTTGAAGGTACATATAAAATATCCAGAAAATATTTGATAATTTTTTTTTTGAAAAAATACAAATAAATAAAATAAATAAATAATTTTTCATAAATTATTCAGAAGGAAACTTAAAAGTTTATTTTTCTATTAAAAATATTGAGAAGTTTAAAATTTTATATAATTATAAAAATAAAAAAGACACATAACTGGAGAAAATATGGTGGGCTAAGGAGGGAAGTAATTAAATATATATAGACAAAATTTGTTATAAATACAAAAATATGAAGAAAACTACTTGTATACCATAATGAATATAAAAAATCTCATATTATCATTTTATAAAAAGAACCTCTTATGTGACACTTAGAATACATAATAAATAAGAAATGTATATTTCTTTTATCTACATCTTATGACTTTATCTTAAATCTATAGTCTTCACCCTCTAAAAAAATGTTGACAATCTTATTTGTTGTTTGTGCCTCTATGAAGAAATTTTCATCAAATAATGTATGTGAATAAATATCAAAATATAAATATTATATATAAACTATATTTGTATACAAATATTCCACGTCATTATAATTTTTTATATTTATATTTTTTAACGTTCCTTCCATTCTCCCCTTGTTAACCAAACACACTAACATAAGTGTCCCCTCCCCTCTTCTCCCTTCCTTTCCCCTCCTCTCTCTTCCCCTCCCCTCTCCGTCATTCACCATGTACCACACATAGAGGATAGGTTTTAAGCATTCCGCTACATAATAAAACACATTTGTTAATCTTGACAAACCTTATATTTTTATCATAATCATATCTATGCCTTTGCTATTGGGCAACATATGCCTTCATCGTGAAACCTGGTTCTCTTTCCAGTCCCACTGCACCCTCCTCGATTTCGGTGGTATTTGCGGCAAGAATCAATCGTCTGACATTGGGAACACGTCTTTCTCAAATCGAAAATGATCTGATCACGCTCGTTTCCATCACGCGCAGCTGTTACGCGCGGCGCTTGGTGGTTTCACGGATGAAAAATCGGAGACCCCTTCAATAGCCGATTTTCTGTACGTCGGGTCCACCAAAACGCAGCAATGCATTTAATGCTACAACAACAGGAGCACTTGGGGTATTTTGGTGGGGGTAAAAATAAATTCCAGATGATGACAGGGCAGTCTTTAATTGGATGGGTTGGTAGAGGGTGGATAATATGCAAATAAATTTGTTTTACTTATAACTTTTGGATCGTGACAAACTTTTTGACGAAATAAAAACCATTAAATTTGTTATGAAAAATACAACCCAACAAGACTAATATTGATATATTTTTAATAAAAAAAATGATATTAATGGGGTATTCTGGGTGCCAATGAACTATTTTGGACGTCAATTAACCATCTTTGGGTGTCATTAGTCATTTGGGCGTCGTTATAATTCTAGGTATTAATGAACCATTTTGGGGACCATTTTAAACTTTCGTATGTCAATGAACGATTTCGGGCGTCAATTAGCTTATTTGGGCGTCATCTTTATACTTTTGGGTGTCAATAATCTTTTATGGACGTCGTAGCATCCAAAAATACTTTATTTGGGCATCATTTTAAACTTAATTAACCATCTTTTGGTGTCATTAGCCATTTATGGGCGTCGTTATAACTGTAGGTGTCAATGAACTATTTTGCGCGCCATTTTAAACTTCTGGGTGTCAATGAACCCTTTTGGACGTCAATTACCTTATTTTGGTGTCATCTTTATACTTTTGGGTGTCAATTAACCATTTTTAGGTGGCAATAACCTTTTATGGGCACCATAGCATCCAAAAATACTTTATTTGGACATCATTTTAAACTCAATTAACCATATTTGGGTGTCATTAGACATTTATGGGCGTCGTTATAATTGTAGGTGTCAATGAACCATTTTGGGTACAATTTTAAACTTCTGGGTGTCAATGAACCATTTTGGGCGTCAATTACCTTATTTGGGCATCATCTTTATACTTTTGGGTGTCAATGAACTATTTTAGATGTCAATTAACCTTTTACGGGCGTTGTAGCATCCAAAAATTCTTTATTTGGGCATCATTTTAAACTCAATTAACCATCTTTGGGTGTCATTAGCCATTTATGGGTGTCGTTATAATTGTAGGTGTCAATAAACTATTTTGGGCTCCATTTTAAACCTCTGGGTGTCAATGAACCATTTTGGACGTCAATTACCTTATTTGAGCATCATCTTTATAATTTTGAGTGTCAATGAACTATTTTAGAAGTCAATTGACCTTTTTTAGGTGTCAATAACCTTTTATGGCCATAGAATCCAAATACTTTATTTGGGCGTCATTTTAAACTTTTCTGGATGTCAATGAACCATTTTGGGTGTCAATTACCTTATTTGGGCGTGATCTTTATACTTTTGGGTGTGCAATGCACCATTTTAGACGTCAATTAACTATTTTTAGGCGTCAATAGCCATTTATGGGTGTCATAGCATCCAAAAATGGAAAAATAGCGTCCAAAATGATTAAATAGTTGTTTTAGTTGTCGATACCTTATTTGGTAAAGTATAGTCCAAAAATGATTAAATAGTTGTTTTAGTTGTCGATACCTTATTTGGGTGTCATATTTATATTTTTGGGTATCAATGAACCATTTTGGGCGTCAACTAAGTATTTTTAGATGTCAATAATCATTTATGGGCGCCATAGTTGGTTGTCAATTAACCTATATATATCAGTTTTGTATTTTTTTACTAAAAAATATGTCAATATTAGGCTTGTTAGATTGCATTTTCACAACCAAAACAACGATTTTTATTTCATTAAAAAATTATTTACGGTTCAAAAGTTATAAGCAAAATAAATTTATTTGCCTATATTGCATAATTTCAAAAAAACCATCCAATCAGCGGCTGCCACGTGGTGTGATTTGGGGGCTGTTTTGAAACCATTGTTACAAGTTGTCACTTGTCGGTAGAAAGGAAGTGGGAAAGGAGAGGACTGCGAAGGAGAAAGTGGTATTGGAAGTGCGCGTGATGCGCATATACGAGCTTGAGCGTGATGGAATTTTAGTCCTCAAATGCTTGCTCATGATATGGCTTGCCGGTGATAGAGATCAGTTAGGGTCCTTCTCGTTCCGGCTCATAAATGACAAATGAGTGTTTGGGTCTTTCATTAGAAGCATGACCAGCAAGACTTGACAATTGATCACGTCCTTATAAGGAGAATAATTGAGTGGTGGAAAGTAATGTAATGTACGTAATTCTACCCAAACACTCACAATACATCAAAACAATGGGACAATTCCTTACGATTCTGTCATATGCTGTAGAAATAATATATTTAATGCGCTCAATGTTTCTAGGACAGTGTCCTCTATAGCTACTCTCAAGCCTAACTAACACAACGTCAGAAAATTCCAATGTTGCTAACAATTAAGGAATTAGCTAGGAACTTGAACAAGATTGAAGGCGTACGATGCCCCCCAAAAATACATAGTTTTCTGCACTCCACATGTTTGAGATACCTAACATTTGATGGCCTCTATGACAATATAATGGAATACCACTTCAGCGTTTGTACCGTGTTGTTTCTGCAGGATGGTTGGAAATTATAGAGCTGCCACTTACAAAAATAGCAGCAAAGAGTTCGTCGATGAAGAAAGTGAAGGCTTGGACAACAGTACAGTGCAATCCTGGAACAACAACGCCTCTTATATAGGATACGTCCTATAAAAATTTGGTAGGATTCAATAGAATTCTATTAAAATGTACAAGTGATGCTTCTCTCTCCGTAATTTTTTAAGGAGTTGGGTTTTGAAGAGGAGTGAGAGAGCATTTCTAAAATCTTAAGCTTCGACACACTTCCTAGTCTGACACCGTCTCTGGTATCGTTCAGGTAGAATGTTCATATGGCAACAACATCCCAAAGTCCATCACCATATCTCCCGCCATAAGTTGTATCATCACATGGTAAAACTCATGGTGGTTCGCTCACTGATCTTGTGATCATGGATATGAAGCATTTGATATACAGTTTATAAGGTAGGTCTTATATCCCAGCAAATAATGTCCAAGACATGGTTCAACATAATCAATTAACTCTAGAAAGAAAGTAATTTAGGAACTAATGATGGAACAAGGACAAAGCTCTTATGTTGATATTTCAAAATACTCGGTACATATTTTTTGATAAGGTATGCCCATAGAGCCAATCATATAATGATTGACATTTCATATAAAGGACTTGATTAATATATATACAAGACAAGCTTCCGATTCAGTCTATTTCACTCAGTTAAGAGATAATGAGGAGATAGAATGACGTATGTCTTCAAGTACGTGACTTGGAGAATGAGATCATAAGAATGCTAAGAGTATGAACATTCTTATTATGTCCCTAGTCGGTTGTAACTGTAGAAGGTAGATAGACACCAATAACACATAAGACTAGAGTGTGGGTTGGTTAATGACTGAATCTCATTAGTCATGATATGGTACATCAAACCAAGCACATAGATACATGTTAGAGAACGGTGTATTGGACATAGCACCTTGGGAGTGACCCATGGAAACCATCATTGGTGGTTATAGTCACCTCTCATAGTGAAGGTGGTGATTGTGATTCTTACACCTAAAATCACTGGACTCATCACATGTCATTGGGTATAATTTGACATCATCAAACGTAATCCTAAAATACGGGTTGCCATAAAGGTAATGATTGGGTAGCTTTGACACATGGGGACTGATTGTGAGTGATAGAGATGGAATTTGCCCCTCCTACTGGAGATTAAAATCATGGCCACTTGGTAAGTGAGACTGAGAAATGCACACACATGCACATGTAAATCAATATATGATATTGAAGTCACATTATCTCAGACAGTCTACTCTTGGTTCAAGAAACATGAGTTGATCGTGGAGAGGATGACCATCCATGCCTCGAGTTCACTCCGGATATCAGAGATAAAGGTATTATACAATCACTACAACACCTTACACAAATTGTAGGTTCTAGTTGTTCTCCAACTTTCCATTCACTTGGATAACACTAATGCACGACTAGGCACCACTCTCTCCTTGTGATGCCATATGCTAGTTATGGACATTCACTAACAACGTGTTATGGGACCTATAGGGTCACACTCAAAGAAACTCATCTAGAAGATAAGTTTAATTTTGAATGATGATTTAATTTATTACTGAAGTATTTAGGTACTCAATTCATGCAACGTATCAACTGACTGCACATCCAGTCGATCGTCACAAAAGCTGAGATGACCATTTGGAGTGCCGAACAATTGGCTCAAGTGTTGAGACGGCTGTTTGAAGTGTCAGGCTAATTCGATTTGAATTGGTGATGTTTTGCACGAAATAGACTCTAACAGATTGGTTGATCAGGTGAATCGACAGGCTGAGGTAGAGAGACACAACCGGTTCACCTGGTGAACTGATCAGCTTGGTTGGGGCCGGAGGAAGGTTCTAATAACTTTTTGAATTCGTGAGAAAAATTGATCGTTTCAATTTCACAATTATATTGATGCAAGGAATTAATGTTTAATATTAATTTGAAAATGAATTGCCAATTTCGTGTGTGATTGGAAAACTATGAAACTACCATCTCGTTGGGTGATTCGATCGGCTTGCACACCATACGACCACCTGGGTTACCATACAACCATTTTGTAGTTCACAAGTTACGAAAATTCAAGATCTTCTGGTCCCTTCCACTCCCACATAGATCTCAAACTAATTGGAAACCCTAGTCCTAACCCTACCTATAAATAGAAGGGTACTGGGGGCTTCGTAGAGTACAACACAGATAATTCAGAATTAGTTACTCTGACAATTGATGTCCTCTCTGATTGTGGTAACCAAGAGAACCAAAGCAAGTCTTACCCGACTAGGGAGAGATAGCAAGGGAGAGAATAATTGAGGATCATTATTGTGAGAGAGTAAGTTGGTGACTAGTACACCAACGGGAGGGACAACTCCTTCTTGCCTATTATAGTTGAGAGACATGAGTTCTAGTTGATCCATGTGGACTACTCTAGAGGCAGGAGTCCTTTGGCTGCTACTAGGAGGGCAAAGTCAGTCTACAGTCTGTGGTGAGACTACATGAGCCACTGCAGAATCTATCATGTATGTTGTTCGTGTCAAAGACTAGGAGCTGCACAACCACCATCCAAGAGCAACTAGAAGACAGTTGCAATATAATGAGTTGTTATCACTAGACTTGTTATAGGACCAGGTATATATTGTTAAGCCATCTTTCTTATTTCATAGCAGTTGACATGATCTTGTTGTTATGTGGAATATAGAAAGATAATTTTTTTTATTTTTGCTGCTATATTTTGTGTCCTTATTTCGTAACAGTGGTATCAAAGTCATGTCAATTTACTATGATTTGGTATAATTAGATGATTGTCTGGTGGTTCCAACCGACCATTTGAAAGGAGTCCAAACATTGATTGGATACGAGGCCATACGACCGTTCGAGACAACCAACTGACCGACTAAGAATCAAGATGACCAGTCCAAGGGTTGAACCGATCTACCCAGTTTGGCAAGCACAAATCTACACCAATAGAAGATTCCTACATATGATGTAATGATATACCTAGGTGGTAGTAATTCCTTGTGGCTCCATGGAATTATTTAAAGCACTTTTAAGGTTGTACTTTCCTTCTACCCTCTTATCACACTTTCTAGCTTCCCATAAAATGCATGGTCATTGCTATGATTTTGTGGTAAGAATCTATGATGCCCCATATAACAAAATTTCCCCCAATGTTTCAATCTCAGAGACCAAGTATCCTTGTGACAGGAAGGGCATACTAACTCGCCTTGGGTATACCATCCAGACAAATATCCATAAGTAGGAAAATCATTAATTTTCCACAATAGAGCAGCATGCATTTCAAAATTTTATTCCAAAACACCATCATAAGTCGCAACTCCTACATCTCATAACTCCTTTAAATCCTCTATCAATGGTTGTAAATAAACATCAATCTTGTAGGTAGGAGACTTTGGCCCAGGAATGATCATTGATAAAATAAGATAATCTTATTTCATACAAAGCCATGGAGGTAAATTATATGGAATGAGGATAACAAGCCATGTGCTATAAGAAAGACTCATGTTCCCATATCGATTAAATCCATCAGAAGCCAATCCAAACCTAACATTGGGAGGGTCTCCAGAAAAATATGGATGCATCTCATCAAATCACTTCCACTCTTTAGCGTCAGCTGGGTGTCTTAGTTTACCATAATTTAACAGCTTTTCTTGATGCCATCTCATCTCTGAAGCTATTTGAGAACACATGTACAATCATTTTAACCTTGGTATTAGTGGAAATTACCATAAATCCTTAATAGAAACCTTTTTGACTAACTTAATTTTTTTTCCTTTTTGTAGTTTTATCTTTGATTGAGTTGTCAATAGATCTATACTTCCAACTTCTAGCACCACATTTTAAACATACATCTTCTTTCTCTTGATCCTTATAAAACAACATGCAATGTTTTTTCACAAACATCTATCTTTATGTAGTCAAGTCCCATGTAGTAATATACTTTCTTGCTTCATAAAAAGATTTAGACAACCGTCAAACCTTGAACGCCTTTGATAACAATGTAATCGAAACATTAAAAAGATTATTGCTCATTCCATGAAAACCCTTTAGCTGTAATAATGACATGGTGAATGATAACTTTGAGGATCCTTCACAACCATTATAAAGTGGTTCCTTCGCATCTTTCATCAGCCTACAAAATTTAGCAAGTTCATCACTCAACTCATCAATTTCATAGTTGTCATCCATTTCATTAAATGTTGGAACATGGTTATTAGGAAATCCTATCCCATCCCTTATTATTCCCTCAAAATCATCAGCCTTATCCTGAACATCATCATCCTCATCCTCAATGTCATCACTATCATTATGATAATCAACATAACTTGCTTCACCATGTGCTACGCAACATGTTTAGTTCTCAGTTATGTCATACACTATCAGATCAGTTGACACCTCATCCTTTGTCTTGCAACTTCCATTGTTACATATAATGCAAGGGTAAGGTATTAAGCCATCAACTTCTACATTTCTAGATGCAAATTGATTAAATTCTTCAACGCCAATTTTGTATTTTGTTGATAACCTATGTTTATTTTTTATCCATCTCTTATCTATTCCAGACATTGAATCCTACAAAGATAAGAGCTACAATTAATTATACATTTTAAAAAATCATTTAAATTTGTTACTAAATGATTTTTTTGTATAAATATTATAAATATCAAGCCATGTTAGCATAACACTGAGAAATTTTTTTGGCTTATATATAAACATCCAATGTATAAGATAAACAAGCATAAAACAACAAGTAATTTAAAATTTATAAATGGACATAAAAAATTTAGATAACACTAACTTAATTCCCTGCATTAAATAGAGATCCTTTTCATTATAAACCATGCAATGCTTAAAAATCAAAACCGTGATACACTATATTGAGCGAGGATAATTATTATTAGAGAACAAATTTAAAACATATAACCAATCATATATTGTGTATTGTAGCAAATATGAAGATCAAATGTTATGGAACAAACTACCTTTAGAATCCCTCAAATATTTTATTTAGGTAGACAACTTGTTAGTAAGGGTGAAATTGGATTTTGAGTGAAATGGGATAACATTTCTGAATTGAAAGGAACATGCTTGATTGGGAGAAAGTTAGTCTTTTTTTTTCAAATTAGGTTTCATTTTAGTCAATATAGGACAAATAAGGGAAAGTTAGGTCTACTTAGGTCATGTTATGTCAAATTAAGTTTGACTTACACCATCTTAGGGAAAACTAGGTATGATATCTCAAAATAGGGCAAATTCGGTTAATGTAGATCATGTTGGGAGTGATATAGGCCCAAGTTGTGATTGATTAAGATTAAGGGTAACTGATGCAAATGTACATAGTAGTGGTTATATTTTAATGTAACTAATTATTTATATGTAAAATTGGACTACATATGAATGAATATATAACAATATGAAAAATGCCTTGAAACTCATAGGCTCCTGCCAAGAACCTTGGTTCCCAAGGAGCCCCTTGGAGGGAAGGGGCAACCTAAACTACTGTGTACTCATACTCGAATACCCAATCTTGACATTAAAAGGAACATCAACTAATTAAAAGGGTACATTTCCAATTAAAGAGGCAACCTATATATCATTGTTGCATTTCTTCTTATTGAAAATATAAATATCGGCCTTTGCTTTTTTATGAAAGTGCCTAAAGGTGTATAAAGGGATGTATTATATTTTAACATGAGATGAATTTTATTCGAATATAAGACAAGTATTATATAGCATTCATATAGTCATTTATATATAACAGATGATTCCAAGGATAACTAAAATCCTCAATAATATGTCTAAGGCCTCTTAGGATAAAAGTAAGTCATTTGAAGGCAAATTAACATAGATTAGGGTCTAAAATTTGTCAAATTAGATTAAGTTAGGATATTCAAAGGTTGACGAGATCTAATTTACGCCAAATAAGGTTTGATTAGGGGAAATCAGGTGTATTGTTTGTAAAAAAATTGGTTTGGGGAAAATAGGTATGATTTGGATAAATTAGGTCTAATTTTTCAAAATTATGTCTCATTTATGTGTATATAGGGTACAATAGGGGAAGCTAGCTCTACTGAGGTCATCTTACACCAGATAAGGTTTTACTATGATAGACTTAAGGAAAATTGGGTCAAATTACGTCAAACTTTGATCAAATTAGACCAAAGTAGGATGACCTTGGTAAACTATAGTTATTTTAGGGTCAACATAAGTTTGATTTATGCCAAATTAGGCTGGAAAAATGAGGTCTGATTGAGGGATAACATTTCTAAATTGAAAGAAACAAGCATGATTCAGGGAAAGTAGGTAAGTTTTTTCCAAATTACCAGTCAATATAGGATAAATTGGGAAAGTTAAGTCTACTTAGGTCATATTATGTCAAATTAAGTCTGATTTAGGAAAACTTATTAAAATCTACGTAAAATTAGGTCTAATTTACATCACAATACGTCAATCTAAGGCAAAGTTGGTTATTGTGAATCATGTTAGGTTTGATATAGGTCAAGTTATCATTGTAAAATTAAGGGTAATCGATGGAAATGCACACAGTACTATATATATATATTTGAATATAATTAATTATTTATAAGTAAAATTAGACTATATCATGTACATAAATAATTTTTATGAAAAATGCCTCGAAACACCTAGGCTCCAGTCTAGGCACCTTTGTTCCCAAGGAACCCAAGTGGTGGGAAGATCTAACTAGCCACCAAGAAAAGTACGATTAAAAAACCTTTTATAAAACGGGTCAATAATAAGAAGACTAAATGTAATGTCTCGTGTAGGATTTTGTACAAGAGAAAATTAGAAATCTAAGGTATATATTATGAACTGGAAGAATATTAATCTAGCATGGACTCATGTTGCAATCTATTGATTTGTATCTATTTATTACTGATTTGTATTTATTTATCTACTAGTTTGTATTTATTTATTTACTTATATATATATATCTACTGATTTGTATTTATTTGTCCACTATTTTTTATTTATTTATGTATATATTTGTATTTATTTATCTATTGATTTGTATTTATTCATTTATATGTATTTATTTACTAATGTATATTTATTTATCTACTGATTTTTATTTATTTATTACCGATTTGTATTTATTTATCTATTGTTTCATATCATAATAAAAACATATGTCATACAACATAGAAATTATTTCATAATGTAGGTTGTATGTGTTTTAGAAAAAGAACAGATGGTGTAACTAGGTCAAGGAATTCAGGGAGAGGAATTAAGATTTTTGAGACATTGAGGATTCTGCAGATATTTTGCACAGGTATTTTGGCACATTGGTAGGTCATGGTTTTCTTCTTTAATATGTTGTTGGCTCTATTTATAGCACCTTTTTATAAGTATATGAGAAATTAACTATTTTTCAAGATCCTTAGTCTTGCTACCATGTTGTCGATGGTATCTACCATGTTGTCGATGGTATCTGAAACATAAAGAGATCTGCTTTTCCTATAAATTGGTACTTTCATGTCCTTCCCTTCTATCAATTGTACATTTCCAACTAGGGGTTTCTCAGGATGGATCGAATGGTGCATCCTTCCAAATGGAAAAAAATAAAACCCTATCATCTATATGATGCCTGTTATTTCTACCTTTGTACACTCAGACTCGTGCTTCGTCTTTAAGTTAATGCCAAGAAACTAGGGTATCCTAAATTGTGGTTATGGAAAACACATATCCTTTAACATCTAAATTTTGTTATAATTCAACACTCCCAAGGGTCCGGAGCCAACATTTGGAAGAATTATAACTGGCTATTTATGGTTTTGGTACTTGAGGTATAAAATGCTACCTCTGTTATAAATAAGATCATGGTTGTAGAAAAGAAGGCTTTGGTAGAATAATAAAAGGCATTTGTTATTTTTACTAGTTGGAAGCTAGACACTATATGTTGTACGCATCAATCAATGTTTTGTGAATGGTAAAGGGGAGAAGACTTGGAAATATGTGGGTGATGAGCTCTGTAAGTAAAATTCAGAGACTGATATGTGCATATCTTGATGAAGGTACCTTCAACATTTTGGGTGCAAATCACACACAAATACACATTTTCTGAGCCGAGAAAAATGTTAGAAACTTTATGATTGAACCAGTGATAAGAAACAAACTGAAAGAAGAATCCTGATAACCAGCCATGACAATACAAAATATATCGGGACAACTTCCTCCCTAAGCAATATTACGGGGAAAAGGCAAAAAATATTTCTTTAACTACCATTAGAATATTAGAAGTACAATAAAAATCACAATTAATAAGATAGAACCAGGCTTCAATATTTACCATCTAAATCATAGTTAATTAAGAACGTGATCAGTAATATCAGCCGTCGAGAAAGGGTTTAAGATCTAGCACCAGTCGTCGAGTAGGGAATCAGACACGTCGGTCACTGAGGAGGAAGAGGAGCACCAGCCTCCGAACATATGAGGAGGAGTGTCAGTCGTTCGATAAGCAACGGGAGCACTAGACATCTAGGATCTGGAGTACGGGCTACTAACACTTCTTCCTGATTCGTATGGTATCCTCCGACAAACAAAGATCTCTAGACTAAAATTGATTGTGGTGGAGACAAAACAAATTTAGATAAGGGCAAGGAGATGGACTAAGATGGGAGAGGGGTAGGAAACCAGGATGTATAGGATAGGAGATGAGACTGAGACTAGAGGAGATTGTCGAAGATGAGTGAGATGAATAGACCAGAGAGGGGAGGAGACTGGAAACGACACAAGAGGAACCAGCTGAGATTGGGTGAGGAGATCGTGCTGAGGGAGATGGAGAGCGGAGACAGGAAGAAAGAGAATGCTCGCAATCAGTTATTTTGGGTCTAAATTAGAGGATAAAGTAATTATCCTAGGTGCGCATGAGGAGTTGTGGAGAGAAATTAAGATATTTGAGAGATGGAAGATTTGACAGAATTAGTGTGCAAATTTTTGGGTGCACGGATAACTCATGGTTTCCCCCTTTATTATGTGGTTGGTTATATTTATAAAATATTTTTATATGCTATGAGAAATTATCTAACTATCAAAATTGATGTTAATTGTACTAGAGGCCATGTCTACGTCAATTATTTTTATTATTCCTAATGTAACACTTCTGTATATATATTTCCCAGAGCTAATATAAATTCATAAGTGAATTACAAAAATAATTACATATATATCACAACAACAAATGTTTCCTCTCAACTTTCCCAATTGATAATATTCTCAATTTTTTAATTAAGCCAATATCAGTGGATGCAAATATATATAGATCGAATGTATCTTTTGTAGAGTTTTATATTTGTTATTGAAAGCCTTGTATAGTTTTATATAATTAGTGAGTCAGTTGTAATTTTAAAGTGAAAGATATGTAAAAAGATGTTTTAAATAGTTTCATGAATTTTTTTTATCGTAATGACTTAGTGGGATTAGATTTAAATGTCTTATAGATTTTTTTATGAATAAATTTTAATGTGGGAGAAGGAGACATGCACAATGGCAAGTACATGTATGTCCTTCCAAGGAGAATAATGGCAATATAGAGAAGTGTCAGGCCATGAACCAGTTGGATGCTTTTAGCATCATGGATGACATCGAGATATATAAGAATGATGATTCTTTTTGTATTTTGAAGTGTAAATAAAAATAAATTGAATACGAACTAAGAAAAAAACATATGAGGGGAAATCGGGCTTGTGCAAGAACTTTTATGTACGACTTTTATTCACAGATTCAGCCCTAATGTAAGTAGTGAGATGAATACGATAAGCTTTTATTAAAATTATCAATGCCAATATGCTAAATTTCATATTTAGCATACTAATAATATTGGTAGGCCAATCAACTCAAAAGACATCTTTTCCCATCCAAATTACATATTATAATGACAGTTTTCAATCGACAAGATAACAAGAATACCATGGTTATATTACTAACAATAGCACATTTACAAATTATTAAACTTATACAAATTTATTTCTTTTTATGCCAATGAAGAAGAATAGACATACAGATCGTTCAGGATCACAATATTAGTCTTAGAAGATATAAACACAAAAATCTCAAAATAGGAACATACTTGTTTTTTTCTTGAATATATGTACCTTCCAACAGTAGCCTAATGAATTATTTGTCAGAATGGTCTGAGTCTTCAACAGGATAGAATGTATAGTACATGTATAAACAATAAAGAGAAAATTTTAGTATTGGTTGATCATATATGTTGCAAATAGAATTTGGGTTCGTTATAAAAATATATCAACAACAACATTTTCTACACAGTAGCAACCTTTCTCATCCACCCATAACTTATTATACAAAAACCATATAGAGGTCAGATTTTACTTACTTACTTTTGTCAGTCAAGTTGGGATCTACTGATGAGTACAAATAGAAGTTGTCACCTTCAGTCAAGGGAATAGGAAAAATGTCATCCCCCTATCAACAGAAAAGACCAGGACAATCATTAACTGTTGATTTAGAGACTATGTGAGGGAACAACACCACATGTTGAATAATCCACGTACTAGGAATTTGTTGTGTGTGTTTACTAGTCACATACTTGTGATCTTGTAACTTCCTCCCGTGGTTGAATTCTTGAGAAACACCTGACAAACAGGACTGCCTAGTCGATGTATGCACCTTATGATTTTAGACCTGCAACATCCCCCAATCAGAAAAGATGGCAGAAGGATTTGGCGAGAGGAGGGAGAACTAGACAGTAGATATGACTGAAGGAGAGTGGGCAAATATGGTTGAGAGATATAGAGGGAAGAGGGAGAGGAATGTGACAGAAAAGGGGAGAGGAGTTTGTGCGGATGGGAGAGGAGAGGAGAAAGATAAATGGGAGAGGGAAATGAATTTCACCGGAGAGAAGAGAAGATGAGGATGCACAAAGAAGAAGGGAAGATGGGGGATCATGATGAAGAATCCAGCATGAGAAAAGGAATTTAGAGTGGAGAGGGCAACAATGGTGACGAGATGTGTGAAATATTAGAGCGGAGAGGGTACGAGATTGGGGGATCGAGCATGAGGAAAAGGGGAAGCACGGGGGAGCTGAGGAAATAGGCCGGACAGGGAGCATGGAGACAGTGTGACCGCATGAGACGAATTAGATAAGTATTTTGAAAGCTGTGTAGAAACCCAATTGGGAGTGGGATACCATGCGTCAATCCCAACTTATTATGCTGGGAAAAAGTGTCAGGGTATCTAGTATTTGTTTTGGTGTTTGGCTTTGTAGCCATTACGATTGTGGACTTAGGGTAACAAACAGTTCTATGACATATACAAGCCGACTTTAGGCCTATTTCATGCTTCTCGATATTGTATAAGATCATAATGAAGATAATAATGCAGAGTCTTGCTATGATGCTGCCTAAGCTAATATCACCCAACCAATGAGATTTTGTGAAAGGTAGAAACATAGATGATTGCTCCATGTTGACAGTGGAGTTCACCTTCAGTAAACCTTCTGGTTGTTTCAAGATGGTTATAAAAAAGGTATATGATTCTTTTAGATGGTGTTGAATTACCTACATGGCATGGGATTCTTTAATAGATGGATAGAGATAGTCAAGAAATATGTTGAAACCCCATCTTTCTCATTATTGCTTAATGGGATAGCTGTGGGATTCTTCAAAAATTCTAATAGTTTTTGGCAGGGTGATCTTCTATCACCTCTTATGTTCACCATTTCAATGGAAGTTCTAATAAGGAGAATGGAGAAGGAACATAGTCTGAGGAAAATCAGGCCGTTTATAGTGAGAAGAACTAAGGCCATGAGTCATTTAATGTTTTTTTATGATGTCCTTATTTTTGTTGAAGGAACTGGTAGTAGCCTCAACACTATCAAACTCATCCTCTAGGATTTTGGGAAAGATTCAGAAATGAAACACAATGCAACATAAACACATATATCTCTCTCTTATTCTTGTAGGAATAAGGTGAATTTGATTGAAGCACTAGGAACTCAAAAGGGAGAATGGCCAATGAAGTATCTAGATTTCCCATGGATGGGGGGTGAGAAGGAAGAATCTTCATGAGTGTTTGACTGATGAAAACACATGATTGACATGTGTCCATGACCAAAAATTTCGATGGTAGGTAGAATCATTTTGGTCAAACATTGTGCAACGGGATTGATTAGCTCCTAGTTAAATCAAGGTGAGATCATGATTTCAACCTTGAGTCAAATGAAAATCCTCATGGTAAATTTTATATGGGGTAGCACCATTCATCCTACTAGTTGAGTAATATTAGCTGATCATGTGCAAGAAGGTTGCTTGAATTTGAAGAACTTATCTAATCTAGATGGCTTTCACATATAGAAAATGATTCAAAAGTTGATCTGGGAACAGTAGCCATGGAGTTTATGGATGAGAAGAATATAAGGAACAAACCTTGATCTGAGACCTAACAATAGGAGGGGTTTTCAGCCATATGAAGAAGAATGGTTGAGGTTTGGCTGAGATTCTCCAACTTGATTGATGCCAATCTGTGGGGAGAGGTGTAGGCAAGTCCAATATGAATATATATGTTTTGAACATCTCTTGATACATATGCATCAATCGAGGTGGATTTTAACTACATATAGAACACTGAAGAACTATCTATCTTACTACCATGGATAAAGTTAGCACACGAAAACCAGGTGAATGTACTGGTTGCTACCTATGTCGTAATGAAACTTAAACAAATAACCATCTATTTGGGAAGTGTAACTTCTGGAAATATGTCCGGGGGCGATCACATATGAAGCTCAATATTCAAAATCCATATCCTCTTCACCTTTCCTTGACTGATGCTAATAGTGGAGGCCATACTAATGGAGTGTTAGAACTCTAGGTTTTCATAGGATGTGTTCAACTCATATGATATGAACATAACAGAAGAAGGCATGGAGGAAACGATAATGACATAGTCACTACCTTCAACAAGTTACCTATAAGAGTAGACTCAGGATCTTCTCCTATTATGTTTAGTAACTGGGAGCTTGTGTAAGCATAATTTAAAGGCTTTTCTGAATTTTGATGGAGGAGATTGTGTTCCTCAACAATTACTTATGTAGGCTACATGTATGTGTGTAGATTGTTTCTTTTTATCTTTTTTGGGGGTCGGAAATATATTATTAGAATTTAAAAAAAAACCACATAAATACATAGGAGAGAGTGGGTTGTAACAGTGTGGTGGTCATAGCCTTTAATTGATCTTATCCTACTTGTGTCCAACCTCGATTGTGACTTCAAGGGACAATTCTTTTCTTCGAGAAGTATCTCATGTAATAAGAGAAGAGACTACAATGGATTCTAGGTAAGCATGTTTATGATAAATAACCGTAATTTAAAGTCATCAAATGCAAACCTAAGTGGTAAATAATTCATATTAACATTAAGAATACACTAAAAACTATTTCCTTATTCATCCACGTTCTTCAACTTTAGCATATCCATCTAACACTCAAAAAATTATAGGTACAAAAAATCACTCTTTTAATTATATTATATTATACTGTCTAGAAGTGATTTATGTATCTCACCTTCCTCGTGTATGTATGATCAAGCATACGTCTTGTAGCTCAACATAGTAAAGTAAAGAAACATTGTTGGAGACATTGCCATAAACAAGGGTAATAATGTTCTTGATAATTATAAAATGTTTTCATGCAAAGCAACACCTAAGAAAAGCAGTTCTACTTTCTTTTTGCATGACTAGTCTATCCTTATTTATGCCGAGGCTCTTCAATATTGACTTGTCTATTGATATGCATGGATACTATCAATTCAACTTGTCCAGTTGACAATCATAAGAACGAACCTTCAAGATAATAGGAATAGATTAGTCAATGGAAACTCCTATGTCGGCCAGTCACACAGTCCGAGTTGCCATTACGTATTTTTCAACACTTTTTACCGGTTTCACTTTTAAAAAAAATCGACGCCTTCAAGCAGCGTGGAGATTCATATATCCGCCAACGAACGGCGTAATTGGCTGAACCCACCGAACGGCCGCTCGTCATGCCCCAGACCGGGACTCTCCTACTTCCCTTTGCTCGTAGCGCCGCTGCTGTACTTTTGGCGTGGTGCCTCAGATCTTGATATGTGGGGGGGGCCAAAATAATAGTACTACCCATCAAGAATCGATCCAAAGACGCTTTGAAAGTAAAGGTCATCTGAATCCACTGCACTACGTTCACATGTTGATGAGTTTGTATTATAACCGTAATATAAACACATCGTTTGCACATTTGTTGGAAAAATAAAACACATAAGTGCGCATGGGGTATCAAACCCACGACCTCATCCAAGGGAGAAGCTCCACTAGCCGCTGAACCAACTATAAACTTGGTGTTGTATACACATTGTAATTATATATATTATTATACCATATCATAGACATATGTAAATATATACATATATATACTAAAATTTTATTTTTTTTGGGGGGGCCATGGCCCATGCTTGCCCCCCCCCGCCCGGCTCCGCCCCTGTGCCTCGTCTATGTCATTCACCGCCCGCCGTCAGCGGCAGCGGCTGAGGGTCCCGACGTCTTTCATGGGGCAAACCTAACCCTCGACGGCCTGTCGTGGGTGACGCCGGACGGCCTACTCGAGCTGAACAACGCCACAAACAGGCACCTAGGTCAGGCCTTCTACCCAAACCCAATCCGTTTCAGAACCTCGTCCGGTAGAAACGGCGGCACCGGAGTCCGTTCCTTTTCAACCACTTTCATCTTTCTCATCCAGTTCCATCAGCGGCCACGGTATCCTTCTCATCTTCACTCCTAAAATCGACTTCCGGTACGCCACGGGAAGCCAGTATATGGGCGTCTTCAACACGTCGAATTATAGGGGCAGCCCGGACTGGCGCATCCTCGCCGTCGAGCTCGACACAGTGCAGCAGCCGGAGTTCGAGGACATGAACGACAACCACGTCGGCATCGACGTCAATGCGATTATCTCAAAGGTCAACCACTCCGCCGGGTACTACGCTCCCGACGGCGAGTTCCGTAGCCTGAACTTGAGCAGCGGCGAGCCTATTCAGGTGTGGGTGGATTACGATTCGCTCGCGGGAAGGATGACGGTTACGTTGGCTCACTTCTTTAAGCCAAAGCCACGGACGCCTCTTCTATCTCTCTCGATAGATCTGTCTCAGCACATACTCGACGAGTATATGTATGTAGGGTTCTCGTCCTCAACGGGGACTTTTCCTACCTCACATTACATCTCCGGGTGGAGCTTCAGCACGTTTGGAGAAGCCAAACTGGATCTATCCGCTCTCCCTTCAATTCGTCCAGGACTCCAATCCACCAAGAGCAATGCTACCAGGATCATGGTCATCTCCCTGCCTACTGCAATCGTTGCCATCTTGGTGGCCGGTGGCGCATATCTGGCAGTGATGAGAAAGCGCAAGTACGCGGAGCTGATGGAGGACTGGGAGCTGCAGTACGGGGTTCATAGATTCCGCTACAAGGTCCTTTACGATGCCACAGACGGGTTCTCCGGCGACAGGCTCCTTGGCTCCGGCGGGTTCGGGAGCGTCTACAAAGGGGTGCTCCCGGCGACCAAAGTCCATGTTGCCGTGAAAAAGGTGTCTCACGAGTCGAGGCAGGGGATGCGGGAGTTCGTAGCGGAGATCGTTAGCATCGGGTGTATCCGGCATCGCAACATAGTGCAGCTCCTGGGTTACTGCCGTCGGAAGGGGGAGTTGCTGCTCGTATACGAGTTCATGGCCGGCGGAAGCCTTGACCAGTGCCTGTTTCGCAGTGACAACCGGAACGGGGGTTCTCCACCTCCCCTCCTGGACTGGAACCGAAGGTTTCAGATCATTAAGGGCGCCGCCTCAGGTCTGCACTACCTACACGAGCAGTGGGAGCAAGTTGTCATCCACAGGGACATCAAGGCTAGCAACGTACTCATCGACGACCAGCTTGACGTTCGGCTGGGGGACTTCGGCCTCGCGCGCCTGTACGACCATGGAACAGACCTTCATACCACTCACGTCATGGGCACAATGGGTTACGTCGCCCCAGAGCTTATCAAGACATCCAAAGCCACCAAGGCCACCGACGTCTTTGCCTTCGGCATATTTCTTTTAGAGGTGACCACCGGAAGACGGCCCGTCGAGCCTCAGTTAGCAGAGGCAAAAGTCATCTTGGTGGACTGTGTTTGGGAAGCTTGGAAGAGAGGGGAGTTACTGGAGGTCGCCGACGCAAGGCTCGGTGGACAGTTTGATATGAAGGAGGTGGAAATGGTGTTGATGTTGGGTTTGCTCTGCTCTCACCCGCTGGCGGCGGCAAGGCCAATGATAAAGCATGTCGTGGGATTTCTCAACTCCGACGGGCCTCTTCCGGAGATGACATCTTGTTTCTCTATTTACCATCCCTCACAAGTTCCCTATACGGATTCGTTCACTGATGGCACAGCTTCTGACCTACCTGCGTTAGTCACACAATGAATAGAATGCCAAATCTTATTTGGGCATGTTTGGTAGGATGTAGTCAGACTACAAACACTCAGTATGACGTTAAAAAAAATCACAGCTTGTCATCCGGCTACACTCAACCAAACAGGACACAAATTAAGGGAATGTATTTTGTAAATAGACACATGTTCTGAATCTATAGGAATAAATAACACAAGTTATGAATGAAAGGACTACTGCAAACAGGCCAATATTTTATGACTTGTAAGAATATGCGACGTTTGTGGTTGTCTCGTACAAATACACGTGTAAACTACAAAATAAAAGTTAAAAGTAAGCTTTATGTTCTTATGATTCAAACTAGGTATTCTGAGCCATAGTGAGATCTTGCCGTTCCACAAACCTAATGTACACATATCCCTACCCAAAGCCTATTGAATATAAAACTATATCTCTATTCAACCATCTAAAAAATTGCCCTCTATTGATTATTCCTTACCTTACCAAGGGTTTCAATCTTTTTGTCCTCATTAATTAAACTTAACCCTACCCTTTAGTACATTATATAAACAACATACTCATCTTAATTGATGCACCCATCTCCACCCTGAATATTTCCACACAATGACTAGCATTGGCTCCATGTACACTCCAAAGAAGAAGTGCTCCTATAAGTTGTAGGCCTCATATCCAACTTCAACACATGCAAGCACTTGATTAAGCTACAAGTCTCCGTCCCAAATGTGATTTCGGCAACTTAGCAACCATCACTGGATCTTTTTTAGCAACGAGAATAGCCCTATAAGATCCTAGCATTTGAGGACATGGATCAGATGACCATATATAAATGATTGATTTACCCATGCAAATAAGATGCAACTCTTTTTAATTCACATCCTAATAACCTTACTTCTAAATATGCCTAGCTTGGAGTAATACTTAAAGGTTTGTGACATATTTATAAGACTGTTCTAGATGACGTGTGAGCCAACACAAGACATAGAGGAGAATTGGGTTGGATTGTCACCTAACCGACATTTCTTCTATGACGATAACACCTTAGGCATGGGTTTCTCATGTTACAATGTGGTACTTGTGAACACCCCAAAGTAGGGCTTGGATTAATCATGGGTATGGATCTTAGATGTGCTTGCGCTCACTAACCACCTATATAAGATCAACTCCTACCACTTCTAAGGGTTTGGAACCATTTCTTCTGATTCATAACGCAACAAGACTCTACTCAGATCATCACCTATATGTCATCCTCTCCTTCATTGATCTCCATGCTTTTACACCTTCCCTCTCAAGAACATGTATATTTTCTATGAACAACATTGTATAAAGATCAGCAAGGCCTCAACCAATATTTTTGTATTTGATCCTATACCATTATACTACATGACTATTTATGTATTTCATTATGCCCCAAGGATTTGAGTTGTACCACCCAAATCCAAATGACCACTTGATAAGTTGGAATCAGTACCATACAAGGTCTAATGGAAGAGCCAAAATCCACGACCTCACCTTCCTCGGTCAATATGAGTAAATAGGAAGTGACATCATGAGTCATTTGCTTCCAAAAACATTTTAGTCTTGCTGTGTAGATTTATCCTACCTTGGTACATGTTGTGGCGCTAGTGAAATTGAGCTACGACTTACAACAGTGCTTTTCCAGGTATGACTTACTGTCAATCTTCTGATACAAATTTCGAGTATGACTTACAGTCAATCCTGTAATACAAATTCCAGGTATGACTTACAGTCAATCCTGTAATACAAATTCTAGGTATGACTTATAGTCAATCCTATGATACATATACATTCAGGATACAAGGTGGTATTCCAACTTACACCCCGCATATTCAACAATATGCGCTCCGAGTTAAACTCATTTCACCATTCAGCAAGTGCTGACACTGAATGGATCTATGGAATAGGGCAGCTACACTATTAGATTTTAGTTGATTAATTAGATCAATTTAACATCTTAAGCATCAATCAAGTTACAACGTATAATCTCTAAACAATATCTACATAAACAAGGCATAGCTCATCACCAGAACAAACTGAAACATAGTAGGTGGGATCTCATCACATCATCACTTTATGCATGTTATTCATTATATGTCCATCTCAAGGACAAATGTCCACCACAAGGACCAATGTCCATCACAAAGACCAATGTCCATCACAAGGGCCAATGTCCATCACATATAACCACCATATCTCATACATGGCTATGTACATCAATCTGTATCCCTGCATGGTTAGAAGATGATAACAAGAAGGCAAAGCATCATCATCTCATAGAACTCATGCTATACATTCACATCATACCTTTTTCATCATAACAATTAGGGTTCACTTTAACCTATTAGGGTTTACAAGGTTGAATCACCAACTACCCTTAGGTTATCACTTCCTTCATCATTATGAAGTATATTTATGAGATGTAGAAACATATTCCTATCATTATTATGAAACATGTAAAGAAGTCTAGATTTCAACATCATACACATGATTACACCATGGGGTATCACATCACGCCATGTAACCATAGCATCAACAAGATGCATCACTTCACATCACATAGGGTATTAGTTAGGGTTAGGGCATCAGTTAACCCTAGATATCAGGCAACCAACCTAGGTAGGGTATCGTCCTACCAACTCAAGGATGAGTATCAGTTTATCATCACTTTATATCAGGATCAACACCTCAATGAGAGGGTGTCGGCCAAGGTACAACAAAGGATAATGATCTAGAGGTGCATGAGAAAGTTTATTGGTCATTCCATCTCATAAGGTATCGGCCTCACCATCCATTAGGGTATCAGCCTCACCTTCAACTAGGGTATCAGCCTACGCATCAACTAGTGTATCATCCTACCCATCAACTAGGGTATCGGCCTATGTGCCCCTTTTTGTATCGACCACATAGATCTCCATAGGACATCGACCACTAGGTTTTATCAGTTGAGCCACAAGAGAGATGTTTCTCACCTCTAAACACAATGTGTCGGGCTAGGGAGTATCAGATTGCAAGGTGTGTCAGATTGAACATGTATATCAGATTAGGGTTACCCATGCCAACTTCCACACTCAACTAAAAGCATGGTGATTCAACCGTCTTCCTCATTAGTCATCATTGGATCATAACAAACCCCATCATGGGAGGTATATCGGTTTAGACAAAAGCATGTCAGATTGCATGCATGTTGGTTTAGCACATCATATCGGTTTAGTCATCTTCTACCTCAAGATGACGATACTACAAGGTAAAATAAAGGTGCATCTCATGGTAGTAACTTAGCAAGGTTCTATTCTCAAAAAGAGAATTTAAGGCTACCAACAAAGGCTACTAACAAGAAAGGAATAACGAGCTAAGGACAACTAGCAAGGTAACAAGTAGAAAAGTGATAATAACAAAGTAGGTTTAGAGTTATATAACCCGCCTCAAGAACAACCACCAAGCTCTAAATTCCAAGGTTAAGATCCAAACTCCCAAGCTCAAGGTAGAAGAAGATCCTCCTAGCTCGATATCCATAGAACCTCCAAGAAGGAAGATAGAACCATGGTTAAGAAAGCAAAAGAGAGGAAAGAAGATACCAAGGTTCATGGCCGAGAAGAAGAAAGAAGGAGAGAAAGAAAGCTAGAGAACCATGGCTTACCAAGGAAGAAGATGAAAGAGAGAATCACAAGATTTTGGCTCGCCCACCAAGCTCCAAGGGAGAGTGCTCTTCAAGATCAAGGTCGACCACCAAGGAAAGAAAGCAATGATCACTAAAAGGGTTCTCTTGCATGGGAAGAAAGGGGTATATATACATGGCCGATGAGAGAGAGAGAGAGAGCAAGGGGTAGGTGTCACCACCTTCGAACCCTAGAAGACACATGTCCAAGAAGAAAGGACACATGTTAAACCATGCAAAAAGGTGATAGGATCTATGTCTCACCCACTTGGTCACTAAGGAAGGTCAAGGTTGATACACCCATTCACCCCCTTTCACAAACCGATAGGGATGAAACCCTAGGTCACAAACTGACAAGGTGATCTGCAAAACATCACCAAACTAATAGAATGTCCCGCAATACATCCTCAACCGATAACAAGCCTTCTCAAGGCAACCACAAACTGATACTTGGTCTCCTCAAGGCTCTCAAGCCCGAGACAACACTCTTATGAGAAAAGCACACCTCACATATGTGCCCAAAACATCACCAAGGATGTCATCACTCAACCAAGGACAAAACAAGGTGCCCAACACTTCCCCTCTCCTCTAGATGATGCCAAGAGAGAGAAGAAACACTCTAGATGTGGCAAACTTGCACATCAACCCCTATTCTTGGTAAATTTCAATTTGTACCAAACCTCACCACAAAGCACAAACATCAAGCAACAAGCTCAAACAAGGAGCACAAACCTCCAACATGCCCTAATTTCATCTTAGATGATTAGAGAAAGGAGCTAAGCAACACATTTGAGCATAACAAATAGGGTTAGCCCAAAATGTGGGTTAGTGTCCTCATAGAATCTTCTCTAGTTCCAAATGGCTATCTTTTCTTCCTTCATCTTCTAACCAAGAACATATGTTAAAAATGAGTACTTCAGAGGTGGTTGATGGTAAGGATGGAAGGAATAGGATGAAGATGGAAAAAGACAGTTAGATGACTATCAAGAGATGCCTTACGAATAGATAATGGGGAATAAGTACATGACAAAAATAATGTTGATAGCCTGTTCTAGAGGTAGTGTTTTGGAGCACATAAGATGATGTATCCCTTTCCTTGTTTAGGCAAGACCAATTTTGGTGCACTTGTCAACTTCTCCTTCAACATTTGAAAAGTACACTGGCATTTACTATCCCAGACAAATGACACATCCTTCCTTGTCAACTTTATTTGGGGCCTAGAAAACTGCACACTTCTATCAGCGTCTTTGGTTGTTCCCACTCTATCACTGACTCAACCTTCTTAGGATCCATACAAACTCCCTCGGCAGATATAACATGCCCCAAGAAAGCTACCTCATTTAACTAGAACTAACACTTGTTGAACTTGGCATAAAGTTGATGTCGCCTCACAGTCAATGAATGGCAAAGATGTTGTTCATGTTGTTGATTGTCATGACTGTATATCAAGATGTCATTTATGATATTCCTTTCTAATTATTAAGATGTTTCGTAATTCAACAACAATTGTTCTTCCTGTTAAAAACCATTTCCTACTACATCTTAGTTGTATTTATACTACTACTCAATTATCTTATCTGCAGTAATAATAGAGTTGGCAGAGAGTTATATCTTTCATTGGGACAGTGTGTCCCACCTCGTTGGTTAAATAACATTTTAGGTGGATGAGCATGAGGAGGTAGAGATCGTACAAAGGAGGTTGAGAAGTAACCAGATGAGTAGTATCTGATAAGGTTGGAGGTGCTACTATATCTCTTTTATTGGTAGAGTCTTAGAGTCATCCCTGTACACTCTGGTCTTTAGGAACATTTTGTAGATGTTTTGTAGATGTGCTATCTTTATGTGCCCTTTGTATATTAGATATGATGGAATCATGTATATATGATCGAGTACATTGCTTTCATTACAGGTTGACGGCATGCCTTGTGAATGCTTTGAGGCATGAAAGTACTCATGTGTAAAGGTTCTTTCTATATGGTAGTTTTATGCAAAAAGGTTTTAATTTTTAGTGTTTTCTGCTAATAAGTTTGTTAATCTCTCTTCCTCAGTATTGTTTTGAGTAATCTTGCTTTGTGTGGCGTAGGGCGTCACAGACTCCTTCATGTGATTTGACGTATTGTACCTCACTCTATTCTTTAATCTTCTTTATCTTTTAAGTGTTTCACTTTTGTGTTGTTGTGTCAAAGTTAATATGTATCTCAAGCTCTATTGCAAAGATTGTTTATCTATGTATAACTAATGATTTACCTCACTCCATTCTTTCTTCCTCTTTATCTTTCAATTGTTGTACTTCCTTCTTATTGTGTTGATGTTAATATGTATCTTGAACTCTATTGCAATGATAGTTTATCTGTGTCTGACTAATAAAGTTGTTTATGAGGAAAAAGCCCCTTTGAGTGCTAATCTATTAACACATGTTTGGTTGATTTGAAGTTATTAATTATAGAAATATATTGCATGTTTCCCAATGTGTGTGTTTCATTAATTTATACTCTTTCTCCAAATGCTTTATTTGGATGTAGTGCATGATAATGGATATGATTGGTAGCATTCATTTTGTTTGAGAGAATAGACCCAAGATAGACCTAGATAGGATAAATTTATGTGACACTACATCATTGGGTTTCCGCACAACAATAAGGTTCCATGGAGGCATTTCATCTACCAGTCATCGGTTCTGGAACTTCACCCTCAACAAGTGGATGCTCCCTCATATAACACTAGATATGTGCCCCCTAGTCATCGAGGTCATAGATGAAATTGTCTATCACGAAGTACATGTAGGTGAGAAGAACTCGCATTGTGTGGTGATCTTGATGTTTGTAGAAGACACTGGATAGTTGCTGTCAATTAAGTCAGAGTAAAGGGAATGTCATTGATCTAAGTTAGCATGAGATGGAAGTGACAGAGCTACCTTGAGAAAACTCAAAATTGATTTTTTGGTGTTGTGAATTGTGTAGATGGTCGACCAGATCACTCCCTCAATTGAATGGCTCATCGTTCATCATGCAATACAAGTTGTACAAGTTAGTGGAGGTGATAATGTTGAGTGCACCAATATGTAAAAGATGGTACATGTGAGGATACAATCAAGGTAGGGGACCACCTGGCTGTGAAGGAAGGGTGCCTTGGCGCCATGTGGGAATGTTGGGAATCAGTCAGTGATCTCATCCTTGAACTAGTTGGTGAAAAATTTCTTGGATGAGTGGCGTGGAATATTATCGCACTAATAAACTCACTCGGGGTTGAAATCCCCGAGCTTTTACCAAAACCTCATGCAATAATACCACCCGCAAGCGGACGAGTCTTACCGCAGTATAGTTAAGGATCGAATCCTAAAGGACAATGTTTTTAATAATCATTGTCGGTCGAATCTAGCACAAGCAAGACTAATATTTAGAACTATTGATTGGTTAGTGGTTGATTAAACTAATTTTAAAAAAGTAAAAGAGCAGAATTAAAGTTGAATCCAGATTAATGGTATGGAATCACTGGGAAGGTCTCATGTTTCACCACCACTACACATGCAAACACATCCTAACATCAAACATCCATGCAAGATATAACCATCCAAATAGATCTACTGCAAAACCCCCCATACGAGTGTTAGGCTTGTGTAAGCGTCACCTTAGGTATCAGATGTCTTGTCACCATCTGGATCACTCACTTACGGCTCTGAAGATACATACATCCAAATGAAGATGTGCCCCCCCTATACAGGCATTAGGCACACAGAAGCATCACCATGGGCTAGATGGATCGTCCCCTCACAGATCATACACATTCGACCACAAGGAATCCCATTCTATTTCTAGTTTGAGAGTCAACTGTGCTAAATTTTAAGCAAGCACTCGATTAATCTACAAGCAAACATTGACGATTAACAAAGAAGATACAAAATCCAACTAAGGCTGTGGGCCCCCTATATAGGTGTTAGGCACACAAAAGCATCACTGTAGGCTAGATGGCTCGTCCCCTCACAAATCATATACTTGCAACCACAAGGAATCCCATTCTATTTCTAGTTTGGGAGTCAACCTTGTTAATCGACATTCTACCCTACATATAGAAGTTTTCACAACATAGGAAAAAACAAGATGAAAGCGAGCAGGTAACCAAACTACAAACATTAATGATTAACAACTAAATAAACAGTTATATACATTGCCATGGAATGTTTAACAAGAGTACATGCTTGCATGGGCAGTGGGGCTAGTCCCCACACCCCAGCAAAAGGGTTCTACTCACTCATGATGCGAGAAACAAGAAGAACAAGAGAGAGGAAAGAATCCACCATGAGCATGATGCAGAAGGTAGTCGCAACTCGATGAAGATGATGTGGTCTCCTACGTCATGTCGGATCAACTTTGGACAAGAAGGATGAATCACCAAGGCTGATTGGGTGACCCTTCTTCTCCTCCTTCTGTTCTCATCTCGACCTTCTTGCTTGTAGCAAAAGGAGCAGCAGGTGGAGAAGAAATGGTGTGGATGTAGATGGATCAAACCTTGTGTTTGGGCAGCCTGGCAGCATCCTAGATCTGATGTCCAAATGAGGACCCCCTGGTCCTATTTATAGGCTCAGGTCTGGTTCTCACATTTTTGGTTTGAGTCCTCCTTACGGTTTGGTCCAAACAGTTTGGTGACTTTTTCCCAAACGATTTAGTATATTTAGACATCCAAACGGTCTTGTATATATGGCCAGACAGTTTTACAAGACTTGGCTCTAACGTTTTTCTTTGATCGGTCTTGAGATATTAGTTACCATACGGTCTTGTGCTGATGAGTCCGAGCGTTCTTGGATAGTGGCTCCACAAGGTTTGGAAACCGATCATCGGTCTTCCTGCTCCAACTGGTTTGATGCCCTAATGGTTTTGGAGACCGATGCTCATCCCACCAGTCCTGTACTCCAATCATTCTTGGAGTACTCTGCTCTAAAATGGTCTTGGGTGTGTCTTTACACGGTCCTGCTCCACCGGTCCTAGAGAACGCTGCCTTAGCGGTCTGTGCGATCGTTGGCATTGCGTCTGATCGGTGTTCAGTTCCTCACATCCAAACGGTCTGTAGCAGTCATTCATACGCCCTCGACCTCACAGTCTCTCTTAATCGGTCTTGCTGGGAGCGACGACTACACAATTTTGAGCACAGGTGCTGGCCAATCGGTCCTTTGGTAGTGTGCTAGCCAACCGGTCCTGTGGCCATTCAGTTTAGTGTCAATCGGTCTATAAGACCATTTAAAAGCCTGAGGTCTCAAGGACCGTTAGTGGCTGATCGGGTTGGACGGCAGAGGACGCGGGCGCCGGCTGGTCGTTACAGGTGGATGATGAGGGTTGTTGCAGGTCGAGGAAGAGGGAAGAAGGAGGGAGGGTAGTAGGGTCAAACAGAGCTGATGGTGGAGGCGGGTGATGTCGGATGCTGGTGCGTCGACCTGCTGTGTGAAGAGGTCGAGGCACGGTGGCTGGGCAACACTTAAGCAGGTGCTAGGGTTCGCAGGTCGAGTGGAAGGAGGAAGAAGAAAGTGAAGGTGCAGGTTGAGCGGAGGTCTGACACCCTCGGCAGGTGGTGTAGGAGTTAGGGTTATGGTGGGAGGAAGAAGAAGAAGGGAAAAAGTAGATGAAGCCTTCCATACGGTCTTGAACAGATTGCCCAACCGGTCTTGAAGACTGATGGCATCAAACGGTTTTGGAGAAGAGTAAAGTCCAAACGGTTTTAGGGTTGAGGTTTCCCATACGGTCTTGAGACCGTATGGAAGGGAAAGAGTTCAAAACCATTTAGGCAATGGAGGGATAAGACCGTGTGGTCAGACGGATGGGGGTCGTCGATCTGTGATTGTGTGGTGAAGGGAAATCCCATGATTGAATGGGGTGAAACCAAATAGATTAGGACCGTATGGAGGAAATGGCTAGGACCAATAGGTGGAAACCATTTGGATGAAATTGTATGGATGATACCATTTGATCAAGATCGTTTGGTCAACACCCATTGGCCAAGACCAAGGATGAGTGAAGGTAGATCTATGGTTGAGAAAGGTGGGTCACACTCATTAGGGTTTGATATGGAGGTGGGTGACATCTGATGGTTGAACCTCATAATGACCTGCATAAAATCAACATAAACTCAGTTAAAACCTTGATAATTGAACCAATTAAGAAATTTTGCACATTTTGATATTTAGTAAATGAAATTGGATGAATTGAATCAAAATGAGCCCAAGATGGCGATTAAATATTATGATGAATATGCATTCATCAAAATAGCCTGAACTTAAACGTTGCTCATCCTCGAGTAACATAAAATCTGAAACAGTCGCCAAATGAATACTTTCAACTCATGTGGTTGCCTCATCTTCACATCACAATTGTTTTCTTCTTCTTAGTATAACTATGCATCTTAATTTCCTGAGACCACTGAAAACATCTTACCATATCTTCGTTCCTGAGTTTGTTTTCCAACATCACTTCCTCCTCACTTTTTCCAACAACAAGCATGTCAAAGAGTTTTGTAAGAGTCCAGAGATACCCACAGAACAACAAGTGTGCACCTGATCTGACACTGGGTTTTTTAGGATAGTGGAGGCATTCATTGTGCCTTTAGGTAGAAAAGGGAGTGAAGGGTGGTATGGAAGGAAGAAATAAATCTCTCCTCTATTCAACTTGAGATTTTTATTATATAATTTGCAATTTCATTTATTGCATTTTTTTGTGCGAATCTCTCCTCTATTCGACTCGAGATTGCATTTTTTGTGTGCACTTTGGCATCTTTTCTTGGTGGTATGCCCCTATTACTTGTGAGGGGTATGGAAGAAGAGAATGTAGAGGGAAGTGGTGTGCCACCCCAAACTTTGGATTTGGCACTATTTTGACTATTTTTTATTTCTTTTTGTTGAATGGAGGGGTACGAAGATGATTGAAGAAGTGTAGAAGAGAGTTCAGATCAGAATGCAGCTTGATTTACAATTCATTACACTGGGTCATTCTCTTTATCGTACTCTGCTGAAATAATGAATTGATGAGGATCCGGTGGGGATTCCATGTTATTGTTCCACTAATAAGTTAGGAAGCACGATGTGTTTGATCCCTATTAGTTCGACAAACGCTTGCCATTTTTGCATTACGATCATGATGTTAGGATTCATAAGCTTCACAAGATGATTTCAATCAAAAAGGCTAGTCTCAAAAAGTGGTCCTTTTGAGGATCTGCTTTGAATAAGGAGGGTATAATGATTCCAAATACATTTTTGGAAAGTTAATGGCTTTTAATGAAGCAGAAAGTGTCAAAACTTCATCAAGTATCTGTTCACATTCTTTGAAAAAATTATTTTTTTTTTCTGAAAATTTTGGTCAAAAATGCGACGATGAAATCTTAAGTTTGAAGTAGATGGGTGAAGGTGGAAAGTAAAGTACGTACCACCCACCCTCCAACCCAAACTTAGAAATTTGTTCATCCTAAGCAAACCCTAAATCCAAGATGGAGGGGAAAATTCATGTTGTTTGGGCCACCAGATTTGGTTGCGTTCCAATCAATGTACGTCCTCCATCTAAAAATCTCAAAAATGGAGACCAATCAGAACTCAAGATAGCATCTCGCGATGCGATTTTTATTTATTGCAAAATTATCTAAAATTTAAAGACAAAATTAAAGGAAATTCTAATTTGGAATGAAAAGTAAAACAAATTGATTGATCGAGTTTCCTCCCGACAAGCGCCTTTGTTTTATGTCGATGGCTCGGTGGGGCTCTGGGTGGAGCTTGAGTTGGGCTAACATATTCTTTTGGTGGTTTCTTTCTCAGCCATTCATTAATCTTTGATATGATTATAGCCTCTTGTATTCTTCCCCATACAGAGCGAGCATTGTCAAAACACATAGGGAAACATCTTGAGTTATGTTGACTTATTCTTTGTTGCTCAATTCAAGGTGGAGAATAGTTGTAGGGGATATGAATGACTTCATTGATAAAGTAATGTTGTTGAGGCTCAGAAGAAAAGTTCCTTTGTTGATGTACTATCCCTTCATCGTAGCAGTGTTGGATATTGATGTCAATTAGATATGGATCTGGTGGATGTTCTCGGTAGAAACTACAGTGCAGATTTTGTTGCGGAGGGAAGATGAAATTAATAGTCTTTGTCTGTTGGGCTACTGGTGCTTTCCCGAGGATGGTTGTTTCTAGATGGGGAGGCTCATGGACACCTGAAAATGGTTTGGTATGTGTTATGATAGGGACGAGGGGTGTCTCCTCCTTTTCACAGATGTCTTCAATCTTTCCTATAGGCTTGAGTTCCTCAAAAGTAGCTTCAACATCTGACGTGTATTTTACTACAGGCTAAAAAATGCAAGTATACGCGTCGAGTAGTACAGACCTTTGTGAGGCCTGAGTCAAACACAGGGATACTCGGAATTGTCGGAGACTCCTACTAACTATTTGCGATCAGCTAAGCCGAATAACAAAGTGGGTTTTGTTGTCAAAATTAAAATAAAATAAAAATAAAACAAAGAAAACAATCAATTAAAGGTTAATTTAATCAATTCAACAAGGAATCTTTAGGATTGCGGTTTCACCGCAGGTATTCATTGTATTAGATTTTATATAAAGCCTCAATCTTCTCTCTCTATCCGGGTAGTGGCCTGAAAACAGAATTGCCCACTGTCATGGTGCAATTCACTACTTAGGTTTAGGTCGGTTCCACCGTCGTAGTAACCTATTCCCTAACTAAGTGCATTACGAACGATCTCTCAGTATTCACCATTAATTTTACACCACCTTGTTCAAGGGATTTATCGATTAATGTAGGTTTCGTCTCTTTTCAGCCGTTAATCCTTCTGTCGAAGTGATTAAGGGCATTAGATTATTATTATGGTGATCAAGCATAACAATATATGGAGAAAACGAAGATATACCACAGATTTAAGAGAGAAAATATGAATTACTATTATAAAACTGTCATACAATGAATTCCCGGCCTACTCCCGGTCCTAAAGATGGAGGGGATTAGCCCCGCATGTTCATCTTACACAAGTACATGGAAGAAATAGGGGAAATCATATGAAAAACGTGAATTGAAAAGGAAAACCCCTGAACGGAGAAGAACCGATCGATCCTTTGCGTAGAACACGTGCTTTCCCGCCTCTCGGTGGTGAAATCCGTCTTCGGCCGCGTCCGGATCGACTGGTATGAACTTCTGGCCTCCGTTCTCCTTTTTCTCGCTCCTCGGCACTTGTGCAATGGCTGATCAGATCCTCTTCCTGTCTGGGCGGCCGTCATTTGCTATAAGTCCCTAATTAGGTCGCTAATTAACTCCAGCCGTCCGACTGAGATCATTAGAAAGCAAACTCATATCCTACGACGTCGATACCATCGACGCGAGTCGATGGTATCGATCCGCTACAGTAGCGGCTGGCTGCAAACCCTTCCTTTGTCGCGCCCGACATCATCTCGATACCATCGACTCGGGTCGATGGTATCGACTTCCTTTTGGCGTCGGTTTTATCATTTTGCGACGCTGTAGCCTCCATGTGTCGATGGTATCGACTTGGTGTCGATACTATCGACTGCTTCTTCGCCAGCAACCTGAAGGTGTCTCGATACCATCGGCATCAGCGTCAATGGTATCGACTCTTTGCTGCTCCTTTCGGCTGGCAACCTGTGACCATGTCGATGGTATCGACTTCCGTCGATGGTATCGACGGAAGCAAATACTCGTTTTTCCTGAAATTCAAAGACAAGATCACATAAATCCACAGAAATAATAATAATGTGATAATTAATGCTCAAAACAATGAAATAAAGGGAATTTGACATAAAATAATGGCAAAGACCAAAATGGATGAATTATGCGATATTAACCATATAAATGACTAATAAAAGCACAAAACACATATCAAACAGGTCTATAAATGCAACTCAAAATCATCGCATCAAACTCCCCTAAGCTTGAACATTTCTCGCCCTCGAGCAACTAATCCTTAGAATAGAATTGCAAATGTCAACTGAAAAACAACACACCAACCCAACATCCCATATGACTCCCACTGATCATTCACAAACCGACCTTCTCTAACCACAGAACGGTAATTACCCTACAGGCGACAGTAATCATCAATAAAAGAAATTAACCTCCTAACCGATGAACACTATCACATAAGGCAGTTAACATAATAAAATTCACCGATTCAGAATTGGTGCATCTTGTGATCGCCTATACTACGTTGCTCGCCCTAACTACCATCTACATGGAAGCAGTTCTCCTGATATTCATTAGTGAGGAGAAATTCACGGTGGCCTACCAATCCGAGCAACGGTTGGATGAAGATGGGTGGCTCATGGAAGAACGTGGAAGTATTGTACAGTTTCAACATGCATATACAAAAATTTACTATATGATGCACATGCATATTAGAAATGCCCTAATGCCTAAACTTGGGTGGAATGATGCATGCACTAACCATCTACCTCAAAACAAGATGGATATCTAGTCAAGCTACATCATGTACTCAATTATCCTGAAATGCAACTAATATCATGTTCCTTTCTCCTTCTTATTTCACTTTCTTCTAAATTCTTTTTCTTTTCTCTTTTTTTTATTGCAGATTTTCAGTTTTTTTTTCAGCCCACATATCCATAATTGCTTTAAAATACTTTTATTGGCTATTTTCTTCATATTCAGAAATTTTTTTGCACTATTCAGAAGGTATGGAACATTTAATTCACCATTGGGGAAAAATCAAAATACATGATATACTTTATGCATGAAAATCATGAATGCAACTACATGACATGCACCTAAAGGTAATGTGCATGAATCACTATACTTCATTTTTTTTTCTTTTTCTTTTTATGTAGAATCGTATAGACAATTGCAATGCAAGTCCTATCTAGATGCTATGCAAGAAAAAAGAGTTAAAACTGTACTCTACTTCCAATTCTTGGGTGGATTATGGAAACAATGAAGTGGAACGATCACAAGACTAGATGACTGATCCTTAGAAAAATATTATGTGTCCCTCCTTACTGACCTGTGTAGTAGTTTAGAGGGTTCTCTCTCTTACATCCAATTAAGGTCTCATTACCATTTGGTTAGGTTAGGCTCAAACAACCATTTCTGGCCACTTTCATGAATCATTAGGACTACATGTATGAAATGTTGTTTTAAAGTTGACATAATCAATCATTTTCGTAGGATGTGTGCCCAATGTCAAACAAAACAAGCTATCCAAACACACAAAAATTTTCAAATTTCCCTTGAATTTCCCATGCACTAACAACAAGATGACACACTCTTATGACATCCACAATTACACTAGATAGCACGTGGATCCTACAAAAACTAAAAATGCAAGAAACAAATAACAAGAGAACAAAAGCAAAAAATGTTAAAAACTAAAAACAATAAAAGATAAAGTTGTTCCAACTATCCCTCTAAGCTTAAATTCGACTATGGCCTCATAGTCAAAAACAAACTTAAAGATTGGAACAGGGATACCTGATCACTCTTGTGGAGGTGGAGGCGGGTAAGGCGGCGCCGTGGGGTCCCAAGATGGGTATTGCCCCTGGAAAGTCGGATCATACTGGGGCATCGGAGGAGGCTGTGGATACCCCCCAAAATAATTCTGGCTCCAGTAATGATCGTAAAACGGCTGCTGCTGTTGCTCCATCCTACGCAGCCGATCATGGATGTTCTCTTGATTTGCGAAAAGAAGGCGTTCATTCTCGAAGATCGCCTGCTGGTTGACAAAAAGCCTGTTGGTTGTATCTTGAATACCGGCGTACATAGCGGTGTGGTTGTGCTGCGTCTGCTGAATATCTTGGAGCATGCTGTACATGCCTTGCATGGAATACGCATCCTCGCTGGACTGCGAGGGCGGTGGTGGAGGCAGCATAGGCTGTGAAGATGAAGACGCACCCGGATGCATCCTAGGGCACTTCCGGGGTGCTACTCATGCTCGAAGAGGTGTAAATGCCTCTTCTTCCTCCTCAGCCTCGTCGTCCTGTCCGTCGTCGCCGCCGTCATTGCCGCCTTCTTCATCATCGGAGTCGATGGCTATGATCGGCCATCTGAAATGTTGTGCGCCCTCGATGTTGAAGACGGGATCCGGCAGCGCGCACTCCTGGTACGCTTGATTTACGTGGCAATGCGCAAAAGCCACGCCAGCTCAGAGAAGAACGAGATTGGCTCGGTGTAGATGTTGCAAGTTGACCTTGCTTCTCGTAGAAAGAGGAGTCAGTTGATCGAGATTCAAGCCCAAGTAGAGGGCTACCTTGGTGACAAGCCCCCCAAAATGAATCGGGGCTTTTCTCATGCTCCTCTTCACCGCCAATACTCGTTGTAGAAAGAATGCACCCCAGTTGCATTCTTGGCGCTTCAGGACCTGATATAAGAAGAAAAGATCCGTCTCCTGAAATTTGCTTAGCGCCAGATCACTTCGAGCAAATATGGTGGAGCTCAACATCCGGTGCAATACCCGAACAAACGGGTGCTCGAAGTTGGCTACCGCAGCGTTGTGGTAGCTCACCGACCTCCCTTGTGGCACTGTCACCAACTCGGAGAAGAGAGGGTCATAGTTGGTGCGGTTATTCGGCCGCCGGTGGTCGTATGGAGAATGATTCCAATTGAAGATCTTGTTGAATTGGCAAAGTGTGAGGGTATAGTCACGGTTGTACAGCCGGAAAGACACCCGACCCTTTATCCATTCACGGTCGGTGGCGACGATGTCGTTGGGCACGACGCAGACGTCAAGTGACGCCATGAACTCCGCCACCAACTCTTTGTAGGTTGGCCACTCGCCGAAAAATGGCTGGCCATCAGCATGGTACTATAACTCATCGGGCCTCTTGCTTGTATGTTTCGCCTACCCCTGTAGAACATAGGCCAGATTGGCCTCGAATCCGAGGTCTCAGATCATTTCCCGATCCACATACCGGGTGGGTTCGATCTTCCTTTTTAAGATCTCCTCATAGATCTTCTTCACCTCTGTGGAAGGATGCATCATGCGCGGCCGTGCAACCGACCCGAGAGGAGGTGGCACAAACTCCGGGATCTCCTCCGGGTCCGCACGTGAAGAAGATGCTCCAGTGACGTGAACCATGTTGGCGACGAGAAAGGGATTAGAAAAGAGAGCTTGGTGCAGAATGGAGATATGAATCTCTGCTCGGTGACGATCGTCGCTCGGTGATGCTGGTCTTCGCTCTTGGATGGCTCGGGGAAGTTCTCGGCGCAAAGGGAGGAGATCACTCTGAAGGTGTGACGTCAAATGACATAATGATTCTCCTTAAATAGACTTGGCTGGCGCTACTGTTGGCCCGTCGATACTATCGACGCGAGTCGATGGTATCGACGTGGGTCGATGCTATCCGCCCCACACTGGTATCGACGGTCTTCGATTGCTGGATCTTGTAACCCGGATCACTGTCGTGTCGATACCATCGACTTGGGTCGATGGTATCGACGCTGCACCCGGATCGATGACGTGGAAGCCGCGATCGCCATCGATTTCTTTGCGTGGATTGGTGACATGGATGGTCGATACCATCGACAGGTGTCGATAGTATCGACTTGGCTTCGTTGCGACACCGCCTTTTTGCATTTCAACCTGGAACCATGTCGATACCATCGACGAGGCCGTCGATGGTATCGAGTTGACTGAGACAAATCGGTCTAAACTTCTCCAGAGATCTCGATGGTATCGATGCGTGTGTCGATACTATCGACGTTTCCTTCTCGACCACCTGTAGGTATGTCGATACCATCGACGAGGCCGTTGATGGTATCGACTCAGAACAAAATCTGTAGTCATCAACCTGTACCCTTGTCGATACCATCGACGAGGGTGTCGATGGTATCGACTCTGCCTCAGCCTGCACAATGAACAAACGGATCAAGGTATCTTCTTTATACTAAAAATTGAACAAAAATAAAGCAACCTACGATTATAATTAAACTATCCTAATGTACCGATGGTTGGGTTGCCTCCCAACAAGCGCCCTTATTTAACGTCTTAGGCTAGACGGCTTCCGGGCATCTCATTCATCCAAAAGTGCAATGAGTTTAACCTCATTCACCTTCCTCTTGTAATTCTCACCAAAATAGAGCTTCAACCTCTGTCCATTTACCAAGAACGTGGTATCACCATCACGCACTAGAATCGCGCCGTGTGGTTTGACCTCTTCCACCATGAACGGTCCACTCCACCGGGATTTTAACTTCTCGGGATGCAACTTGAGTCGGGAGTTGAACAACAAAACACTATCTCCTTTCTTGAACGTGCACAACTCGATGTGGCGATTGTGGATCAGTTTTGTGCACTCCTTGTATATCCGGGCATTCTCATATGTTGTCATCCGTAACTCATCCAGCTCATTCAATTCGAACATTCTCTTTCTCCCAGCTTCATCATAAGTTAGATTTAGCCTTCTAAGTGCCCAATGGGCCTTGTGCTCCAACTCCACCGGTAGGTGACAAGCCCGGCCATACGCCAACCTAAAAGGCGTGGTGCCTATAGGTGTTTTGTAGGCCGTTCTGTACACCCACAGTGCATCCGGTAGTAGGGCATTCCAGTTCTTCCTCGTGGATGCCACCGTTCGCTCTAGAATCTTCTTAATCTCACGGTTGGAGACCTCCACTTGGCCTTGAGTCTGCGGATGATATGGGGTGCCAATGTTGTGCTTGACCCCATATTTCTTCAATAATGTCGAGAACTTCTGATTCTTGAAATGTGTACCCCCATCACTGATTATTATTCGGGGTATCCCAAACCTGCAGAAAATATTCTCCTTCACGAACCTGCACACTACATTGGAATCATTAGTTCTTGTGGGAATTGCTTCCACCCACTTCGACACATAATCAAATGCTAATAAAATATATAAATTTGAGTTCGAGGACACAAAGGGTCCCATGAAATCTATGCCCCACAAATCAAATACCTCAACTTCCTGAAATACATTAAGGGGCATCTCCTGTCGCTTCGAGATATTACCTACTCGCTGACAAGGATCACATTGCCTCACAAAATCGTAGGCATCCCGAAACAAAGTTGGCCAATAAAGGCCGCTTTCCAAAACTTTAGCTGTCGTTCGCGAGCTGGCGTGGTGTCCTCCCATAGGTGATGCATGGCAATGATGGAGAACACTCTCGTACTCCACTTCAGGCACACACCTGCGTAAAATACCGTCCCTGCATTGCTTAAGAAGAATTGGATCATCCCAAAAATAGTATCTCAAAGAATGAAAGAATCTCTTCTTTTCCTGATATGACCAATCTTCCGGGATGATCCCGCAAGCCAAATAATTAACAATTTCAGCGAACCAAGGCTCTTTAGAATTAATTTTTAAAAGTTGTTCATCGGGAAACGTCTCGGTTATGGGTATATGCAAATCTTTTTCATCCACCCTATATAACCTAGACAAATGATCAGCCACTACATTCTCAATTCCAGACTTATCCTTGATTTCAATGTCAAATTCCTGTAAGAGCAAAATCCACCTAATGAGTCTAGGCTTTGCGTCTTTTTTTTCCATCAAGTATTTTATTGCAGCATGGTCAGTCCATACAACTACTTTAGATCCTACTATAAACTGCCGAAATTTTTCGAAAGCAAACACAACGACAAGTAATTCTTTTTCAGTAGTTGTATAATTCAATTGAGCATCATTCAGAGTTTTTGAAGCATAGAAAATCACAGCGGGCTTATTAGCTACCCGTTGCCCCAATACGGCTCCTACCGTAAAATTCGAAGCGTCACACATCAATTCGAAAGGTTTTGTCCAATCCGGTGTTTGAACAACCGGGGCAGAAATCAATTTTTCTTTCAAAACATCGAAGGCATGTGGACACTTATCATTGAAATCGAAAATTGCATCTTTCTCCAAAAGCTTGGATAAAGGTTTTGCAATTTTAGAAAAATCCTTTATGAATCGCCGATAGAACCCGGCGTGTCCCAAAAAACTTCTCACCCCTTTTACAGAATTTGGTGGGGGTAACTTGGAAATGACCTCAATTTTCACCGGGTCCACCTCAAGACCTTTGCTAGACACCTTGTGTCCTAGCACTATTCCCTCTGTCACCATCATGTGACATTTCTCCCAGTTATGGACCAAGTGTGTGTCCTCACAACGCTGCAACACTTTGTCTAGGTTATAGAGACATTCATCAAACGATGCACCATAAGCCGAGAAGTCATCCATAAAAACCTTAAGACAGCGCTCTACCATGTCAGAAAATATGGCGAGCATACATCGTTGAAACGTCGCCGGTGCATTGCATAAACCAAACGACATTCGACGGTATGAAAAAGTCCCATAGGGACAAGTGAACATAGATTTCTCTTGATCCAAAGGATCAATCGAGATCTGGTTGTACCCCGAGTACCCGTCTAGAAAACAAAAGTGCGATCGCCCGGCAAGACGTTCCAAAATTTGATCAATAAACGGTAAAGGAAAATGATCCTTAAGTGTGGCAGCATTCAGACGACGGTAGTCAATACAAACTCGCCACCCAGTTACCAATCGGGTGGTGACAGGTTGATTCAATAAATTTTGAGTGACAGTAATTCCCTCCTTCTTAGGGACTACCTGTGTGGGACTCACCCATGTCGAGTTTGATATGGCATAGATAATCCCTGTAGCAAGAAGTTTAATGACCTCTTTCTTCACAACCTCCATCATGCTTGGATTTAGACGTCTCTGAGGCTGAATCACTAGCTTGGCTCCCTCCTCGAGTCGAATCTTGTGCTGACATAGAGTAGGGGAAATCCCCTTGATGTCTGCAATGGACCACCCAAAAGCTCCTCGGTGGTTTTTCAGCACTATCAACAGTTGCTCCTCCTCTTCCGCACTCAAATAAGCAGAAACGATCACCGGTAACTTGTCTTTCTCAGCTAGAAAGACATACTTGAGATGCGGGGGCAGCGACTTTAATTCCAAATCTGGCGGGCTGATAAGAGATGATTGCAGCGGTGGGGGAAGTGCACCTAAATCTTCATAGTGCCTTGCATAGAAGCATGGAAGCATCTGAAGCATTTTAGCGCACTCCTTGAGTGATTTACTCTGCATCCAATCATATGTAATATTCAACAAACAAGCCTCCAGCGGTAATTCCGGATATGCATCAACAACAGAAATAGCAATCACATCATCCTCCCAAGAAGGCGGAATGTCCTCATTCTCATCATTCGGAAATCCCACAGCTTTACACAAAGAAACAACCTTAGTCTGCTCCATGATATCCACAGCTAAGGTTCCATTATCCACCTTGCTCATCACATGAGCCATGTCTAGAAATGGTTTTCCAAGGCAGAGTGAGATATTGCGATCCATATGTTTCACCATATTGCATTGTTCTTTTGCTTTAGATGACGTAGTTCTAGAAGGCATGACCATCTCAAATCGGTCATCTGCTATGCCCAAGGTCAAGCAACCTCTCCCCATCTCTAAGATCATGTCGGCTGTAGCTTGGAAGGGACGTCCAAGTAACAGCTCATTGCCATGCTCATCCTGCATCTCCATAACCACAAAATCAGCCGGAAAGACAAATCGATCCACCTTTACTAATACATCTTCACAGATTCCATAAGGCTTCACCACAGAGTTGTCGGCCAATTGAATAGTCATATTGCTCGGCCGTGACTCCTTCAGTCCCAACTTTTTAAATGTCGAAAGGGGCATCAAGTTGATGCTTGCCCCTGAATCACACAATGCTTCTCCAAATTTACACTTCCCGATATAGCAAGAAATGTTGAAACACCCTGGATCCTGTCTCTTTGGCGGCAAAGTGCCCATAATGAAGGCACTCACTTGCTCCTTTAACACAACGACCTCAGTATCTAGTATTTTCCTCTTCTTGGTAATGACATCTTTTAGAAACTTCCCGTATGAAGGGATTTGCTCAATGGCTTCCAGTAACGGGATATTGACTGAAAGCTTCCTAAAACTGTCCAGGAACTTCTTGAACTGTGCATCTACCTTCCTTGCCTTCACACTATTTGGATAAGGGACCGGAACAACTTGTGCCCTTTGATGGGGGTGGCACATAAGGCGTCTTTTTCTGCAGTTCCTCCTCTTCAACTTGTTCTTCAGTACCATTACCGGCTATGTCTTCAGCTTGCCCTGTGACTGGTGTGGGCTGCTCTGTATTGGTTTCACCTTCAACTTTATCTTGCGGTGTGCTTGTTTCATCTGTTCTTGGATTCAACACTTTCTTGCCACTTCTCAGCAGAATGGCCTTAGCTTGCTGGTTCCCCCGGGAACTTTGGTATTCCCCGGAAAACCCGGATGTGCCGGTTTCTTCAAACTAGCTATTTCGGCTGTCATCTGCGCCATGGATGTCTCAATGGTCCTCATTTGAGCCCCATGGCTCTGCAATGTCTGCCCAAATTGATTCATGTATTCTCCTTGCTGCTTAATTTGCTGCCCGAATGTATTCATTAACTCTTGATTTTGCTTGATGACCTGATTGAGCAACTCCGTGCTCTTGTCTTCTACAGCTGGTGCGGGCTTGGCTTCCGGATCCTGCAGAAAATTGTTCGGATCCTTCCTTGAGAACTTTTTGTCCTTTCTCCATGAGTAGTCATTGTTCCTATACCCTTGTTGTTGTCTCATGTACTTGACTTGAGCATCATCCTCGGACTCATTATCTTCCTTTTGCAGTAACTTCTTTGCGAGAAGATCCATCTTCTCATTCAGATCTCTCATTGCCTTTGATTCACTGGCAACTCGTGCTTGCTCAACTGGGCCTCTCTCTCTTTCTCGCCAGGACTGCTTTCTAGCCATGTTCTTGAGTATTTCCCAGCATCTAGTGTCTGTGTTGTTTAGAAAAAATCCCAACCCGGCTGAATCCAGATTACTCCTATCATGCTCGGAGAGAGCAAAATAGAAGATTTTCACCTGCGTTTCCTTGTCCAGCCCGTGTTGCGGACACCTCCTCAACATAACCTGAAATCGCTCCCAGGTCTCAGAATATGTTTCACCAGCCAGTTGGGTGAAATTATGAATCTTCCGGATCATGTCGTTAGTCTTCTCAGGAGAGAAAGAACCTCTCAAAGAAGACCTCCACCATATGGTCCCAAGACTCCATGAACTCGTCGTTTAGATTATGTAGCCACTCTCTTGCTGCTCCAGCCAAGGAACTTGGGAAAAGCTTGAGATACAATGCATCTTGTGGAAACCTGTCTATTTTTACCATGTCGCAGTTTTCAACGAACTGGCTGATGTGTGCAACAGGATCCTCATTCTTCAGCCCATGAAACGCATTTGATTTCACCAAATTAATCAACACTGGATCGATCTTATATGTCGGTATGTTGATCGCCTGCTTCTTTATAGGCCCCTTTGAAGCTGATGTGGAAGAAGCCTTTATCTTCTCCCATATGGTCTGTGGCTCGGCCATCTCTTCCGGTTCAGATTCAGAATCTACCTCTTCTTGGTACTCTTGCTCGGAATGCTCCTCGTCCTCAGGTCCCGGAAATGGAACCTCGGGTGCGCGTTCCGCGTAGTCAGTACTACACGTCTGCACCATACACATTACCTGAAATAAGAAAATTCGAGTTCATTACTAAGCTTAGACGAGTATAAACAATTAAAGCACAATGTAAAAATATTTGAAATTGAATGAAAATCAAAAAGAAATTTGTGGCCTAGAGTGGCCGCTCGTAGCACTCGAAGTGCCAACAATTCACCGTAATCCCCGGCAACGGCGCCAAAAACTTGACGTGTATTTTACTACACGCTAAAAAATGCAAGTATACGCGTCGAGTAGTACAGGCCTTTGTGAGGCCCGAGTCGAACACAGGGATACTCGGAATTGTCAGAGACTCCTACTAACTATTTGCGATCAGCTAAGCCGAATAACAAAGTGGGTTTTGTTGTCAAAATTAAAAGAAAATAAAAATAAAACAAAGCAAACGATCGATTGAAGGTTAATTTAATCAATTCAAAAAGGAATCTTTAGGATTGCGGTTTCACCGCAGGTATTCATTGTATTAGATTTTATATAAAGCCTCAATCTTCTCTCTCTATCTGGGTAGTGGCCTGAAAATAGAATTGCCCATTGTCGTGGTGCAATTCACTACTTAGGTTTAGGTCGGTTCCACCGTCGTAGTAACCTATTCCCTAACTAAGTGCATTACGAACGATCTCTCAGTATCCACTATTAATTTTACACCACCTTGTTCAAGGGATTTATCGATTAATGTAGGTTTCGTCTCTTTTCAGCCGTTAATCCTACTGTCGAAGTGATTAAGGGCATTAGATTATTATTATGGCGATCAAGCATAACAATATATGAAGAAAACGAAGCTATACCATGGATTTAAGAGAGAAAATATGAATTACTATTATAAAACTGTCATACAATGAATTCCCAGCCTACTCCCGGTCCTAAAGATGGAGGGGATTAGCCCCGCATGTTCATCTTACACAAGTACATGGAAGAAATAGGGGAAATCATATGAAAAACATGAATTGAAAGGGAAAACCCTTGAACAGAGAAGAACCGATTGATCCTTTGCGTAGAACACGTGCTTTCCCGCCTCTCGGTGGTGAAATCCGTCTTCGGCAGCGTCCGGATCGACTGGTATGAACTTCTGGCCTCCGTTCTCCTTTTTCTCGCTCCTCGGCACTTGTGCAATGGATGATCAGATCCTCTTCCTGTGTGGGCGGCCGTCATTTGGTATAAGTCCCTAATTAGGTTGCTAATTAACTCCAACCGTCTGATTGAGATCATTAGAAAGAAAACGCATATCCTACGGCATCGATACCATCGACGTGAGTCGATGGTATCGACCCGCTACAGTAGCGGCTGGCTGCAAACCCTTCCTTTGTCACGCCCGACATCATCTCGATACCATCGACTCAGGTCGATGGTATCAACTTCCTTTTGGCGTCAGTTTTATCATTTTGCGACGCTGTAGCCTCCATGTATCGATGGTATCGACTTGGTGTCGATACTATCGACTGCTTCTTCGCCAGCAACCTGAAGGTGTCTCGATACCATCGACATCAACGTCAATGGTATCGACTCTTTGCTGCTCCTTTCGGCTGGCAACCTGTGACCATGTCGATGGTATCGACTTCCGTCGATGGTATTGATGGAAGCAAATACTCGTTTTTCCTGAAATTCAAAGACAAGATCACATAAATCCACACAAATAATAATAATGTGATAATTAATGCTCAAAACAATGAAATAAAGGGAATTTGACATAAAATAATGGCAAAGACCAAAATGGATGAATTATGCAATATTAACCATAGAAATGACTAATAAAATCACAAAACACATATCAAACAGGTCTATAAATGCAACTCAAAATCATCGCATCAACATCTTCTTCTGTAGAGTCAAGAAATTCGATGCAATCCTTTACTTGTTCATCAATAGGTTCATCAGCTGATGGGTCTGTTAGAGCAACTTCTAAAGGATTGTCTGATTCATGATTCTCTTGAGTGAGAAGTGACATCCAATCTATGAAATCAATAAGATAAACTTCTTCTTGCATGCTTGGTTTTTTCATATTTTCAAAAACATTGAACTCGAGAGTTTCTTTTCCTAGTCGAAGAAGAAAGGTTCCTGCTTCAACATCAATTAGAGCTCTTGCAGTGGTGAGGAAAGGACATCCAAAGATGAGAGGATATCTGGCGACTTCTTTTATGTCCACAATGACAAAGTCACACGAAACATATGCGTCCTTGCCTACGTTTACCGGGACATCTTCGAGGATTCCCAACGGGCATTTTATCAAATTGTCTATAAGTTGTATAGTTATGCCAGTAGGAAGAAATTCTAAAAATCCTAGCATCCTGCAAAGGCTAAGTGGCATGATCGAAATGCTAGCACCAAGATCAGCTAGTCCCTTCTTATATGTAGAATCACCAATATGGCATGAGATACCAAAAGATCTAGGATCTTTCTATTTCTTGGGCATCTTGCTTTGAATAATATCGAAAGTAGTAGTTGCCAGTTTAACCATCTCAAATTCCTCAATTCTATATTTCATTGTGAGGAGAGACTTCAAGTACTTTGTCTAGGATGGTATCTCTACCAACACATCTAGAAAGGGTATATCAACATGAAGTTTCTTCATGGCTTCCTTGAACTTGTTGAAATGAGTATCAAGCTTCGTTTGCCTTAGACGAGCTGGAAAAGGTATACAAGGCTTGTATATAGGGATATCAGGTTCTGGTGTTGCTTCTTCCTCTTCTATAGAAGGTTTCATAGAATTTTGCTCGTCTGTCTTATCAACAGTTGTTGATTCTTTTGGTTGAGACTCAGATGTGGTAGAGTCTTGTTCAATTACGGAGTCACCTTCGTCTGTAATAACCACCTATGCCTTGACGAGAGGATTGGAATAATCTTTTCTTGACCTGGTTGTGATGGCCTTCAGTTGTTCTGGGTGTTTAGGATTGTTCTCGGGTTGGCCAGCAAAGGCTCCAACAGGTGGCCTCATGCTAGCTGCAATTTGAGCTAGTTGAGATTCAATATCCTTCTGATGGGCTTGCTAGTTAGCTATCATACTCTGTTGTGACTGTAACATCTTCTCAATGGCTGTAAGTTTGTCATTCGGAGAGATGGGACCGGCTCGTTGTCCATGTTGTTGATAAGGAACTTGGTTGAGATTCTAGAACTAAGGGTTGTCTGATATTGGTTGTAGTTCCTGTTCTAAAAGTTTCCCCTAAAGTTCCCTTGATTTCCAAAGTTTTGTTGTTGGTTATACTAAAATCCTGGTGGGCCACGTTGTTGATTGTTTGAACCAAGTTGTCGCGAGTTTTCCGCTCCTGAAGGATTTCCATATTGAAAGCCAAGATGGTTCCTATTTTGATTTGGATTGTAGTATCCTTGACCATGAATGGTGTTGACAACATTAAGATTTTCCATTTGACCATTATATCCTTATCCATAAGCATTGCTCAGAACCACATCATATAGAACATTGCATGCTAAGGTGGAATGATTGGTACCTTTACATGCTTCACAGAACAATGAAGCTGACTTGATCTATTCTTGTTGTTGAGGTGGTGAATGTTCTCTTCCAAATGCAGCAAGGGATGATTCGATATGGTCTTGCTTGACAACTAAGAGTTTGAGGGTCTCAGCGATAGACTTGTATTCTGGAATAACTTCAGCCATAGCCACCTTTCATACTCCTTTGCCTACAGACCTACCCCAATTATCTTGATTTTTATCTCCAAGGGTGATGATTCTCCATGCGTTGTCATGACTTTGACCCATGAAGTTTCCTCCAGATGAGGAATCTAAAAACCTCTTGATGTCGTCGTCCACACCCCTATAGAAGATTTCAATAAGATGATTCTTAGGGATTCCATAATGTGGACACTTGCGTAGAAGATCTTTATATCTTTCCCATGCTTCAGCAAGGGTTTCTCTAGGAGCTTGAGTGAACATTGTTATTTGACCCCTAATTTAATAGGTGAGAGAAGGAGGGTAGAATTTTTCCAGAAAACATTTTGTAGTTGTTCCCAAGTAGTGTTGGGTTCGCATTGCAGGGAGTTATACCAACTTATGGCTCTATCAACAAGTGAATATTTGAAAAGACGGAGTCTAATGGTATCGTCGGACACACCATTTTGCTTTGTCATGGCACATAGATCAATAAACCTAAGAAGATGTTCTTGACTATCTTCTCCTTGTTTACCATAGAAGGGGTTATTTTGAAGCAAGGTAATACAATGTGCCCTTATCTCAAAATTGGGAGCATGGATAGGAGGAGGTTAAACTGGATGATGAACATCAGCAGCTTTAGGGATTGAGAACTCCCTAAGATCCTTTTGTAGTTCTGCTGCTTGTGCTACTAGGATTTCTTCTTGAACTACGGACCTAGCTTCTTGCATGAGTCTTTTTCTCTGTGCATTGATGGCTTTAGTGACCCTTCGGGCTATTTCCTCTTCTTAAGACATTCTTGCTTGGTTCTCTCTGTTTTTACGATGAAAGGTTCTATCTATCTCTAGATCAAAGCTGGCGGTGAGTCCGTGACTGTTCAAACGGTGCATACACCAGTCTTGGGGGTACCTGAAATGAAAAGATCTGAAGTAAGATTGATGGAGTAGAGTGGAATTCAAGTAGATGATCAATTTTATCAAAAGAAAAACAAAATCCTAGATTACCCTTAAAAGAACTAGATTTTACTCACGGATTCCGTTGTCCCCGACAGTGGCGCCAAAATTTGACGCGGAATATTATCGCACTAACAAACTCACTCGGGGTTGAAATCCCCGAGCTTTTACCAAAATCTCATGCAATAATACTACCCGCAAGAGGACAGGTCTTATCGCAGTATAGTTAAGGATCGAATCCCAAAAGACAACATTTTTAAGAATCTTTGTCAGTCGAATCTAGCACAAGCAAGACTAATATTTAGTACGATTGATTGGTTTGTGGTTGATTAAACTAATTGTAAGAAAGTAAAAGAGCAGAATTAAAGTTGAATCTAGATTAATGGTATGGAATCGCTGGGATGGTCTCAGGTTTCACCACCACTACACTTGCAAACACATCCTAACATCAAACATCCAGGCAAGATATAACCATCCAAATAAAGCTGCTGCAAAACCCCCCATACATGCGTTAGGCTTGTGTAAGCGTCACCTTTGGTATCAGATATCTCATCACCATCCGGATCACTCACTTACAGCTCTGAAGATACATATATCCAAATGAAGTTGTGGTCCCCTATACAGGTGTTAGGCACACAGAAGCGTCACCATGGGCTAGATGGCTTGTCCCCTCACAGATCATACACTTGTGACCTCAAGGAATCCCATTCTATTTCTAGTTTGGGAGTCAACCATGCTAAACGTTAAGAAAGCAGTCAATTAATCCACAAGAAAACATCTACGATTAACAAAGAAGATACAAAATCCAACTAAGGTTGTGGCCCCCCTATATAGGTGTTAGGCACACAGAAGCATCACCGCAGGCTAGATAGCTCATCCCCTCATGGATCATACACTTGTGTCCTCAAGAAATCCCATTCTGTTTCTATTTTGGGAGTCAACCTTGTTAATCGACATTCTACCCTACATATAGAAGTTCTCACAACATAGGGAAAATCAAGATGAAAGCGAGTAGGTAACCAAATTACAAACATTAACGATTAACAATGAAATGAACAGTTATATACATTGCCATGGAATATTTAACAAGAGTACATGCTTGCATGGGAAGCGGGGCTAGTCCTTGCACCCCAACAAAAAGTAACTACTCGCTTACGATGCGAGAAATAAGAAGAACAAGAGAGAGGAAGGAATCCTCCATGAGCATGATGCAGAAGGTAGTCGCAGCTTGGTGAAGTTGATGTGGTTTCCTACATCGTGTCGGAGCAGCTTTGGATGAAAACAAAGAATCACCAAGGCAGACCGGGCAGCCCTTCTTCTCCTCCTTCTCTTCTCGTCTCGACCTTCTTACTTGTAGCAAAAGGAGAAACAGGTGGAGAATCAATGGCATGGACGTAGATGGATCAGACCTTTCGTTTGGGCAGCCTGGTGGCATCCCAGATCTAATGCCCAAATGAGGACCCTCCTTGTCCTATTTATAGGCTCGAGTCTGGTTCTCATGTTTTTGGTGTGAGTCCTCCTTACGGTTTGGTCCAAATGGTTTGGTGACTTTTTCCCAAACAGTTTAGTATATTTAGACATCCAAACGATCTTGTATATATGGCCATACAGTTTTGGAATCCTTGGCTCTAACATTCTACTTTGATCGGTCTTGAGATATTAGTGACCATATGGTCTTGTGCTGATGAGTCTGAGTAGTCTTGGATTGTGGCTCCACACGATTTGGAAACCGAGCACTGTCAAACGATTTGCTGCCATCGGTCTTCCTGCTCCAATCGGTTTGATGCCCTAACGGTTTTGGAGACTGATACTCATCCCACTGGTCATGTATTCCAATCGTTCTTGGTGTACTCTGCTCTAAAATGGTCTTGGGTGTGTCTTCACTCGGTCCTGCTCCACCGGTCTTGGAGAGCACTGCCTTAGTGGTCCGTGCAATTGCTGGAATTGCATCTGATCAGTGTTCAGTTCCTTGCGTCCAAATGGTCTGCAACAGTCATTCATACACCCTCGACCTCACGGCCACTCCTGATCGGTCTTGCTAGGAGCGATGACTATGTGGTCTTGAGCGTGGGTGCTGGCCAACCTGTCCTTTGGCAATGCGCTAGCCAACCGATCCTACGGCCATTCGGTTTGGTGCCGATCAATCTGTAAGACCGTTTGCAGACCTGAGGTCTCAAGGACCGTTAGTGGCTGATCGGGTTGGAAGGCAGAGGATGCGGGTGCCGACTGGTCGTTACAGGTGGACGGCGAGGGTTGTTGTAGGTTGAGGCAGAGGGAAGAAGGAGGGAGGGTAGCAGGGTCGAACAGAACTAATGGTGGAGGCAGGTGACACCAGATGTTGGTGCGTCGGCCTGCTGTGTGAAGAGGTGAAGGAACGATGGCTGGACAACAGTTAAGCAGGTGCTACAGCTCGTAGGTCGGGTGGAAGGAGGAAGAAGAAGGTGGAGGTGCATGTTGAGTGGAGGTCTGACGCCCTCGGTAGGTGGTGTAGGAGTTAGGGTTATGGTGGGAGGAAGAAGAATGGAAATAGTAGATGAAGCCTTCCATAAGGTCTTGAATAGATTGCACAACCAGTCTTGAAGATTGATGGCATCAAATGGTCTTGGAGAAGAGTAAAGTCCAAACGGTTTTGGGGTAGAGGTTTCCCATACAGTCTTGAGACCGTATGGAAGGGAAAGAGTTCAAAACCGTTTAGGCAATGGAGGGCTAAGATCGTGTGGTCAGATGGATGGGGGTCGTCGATCCATGATCGTATGGTGAGGGGAAAGCCTAGGATTGAATGGGGTGAAATAGAATATATCAGGACCGTATGGAGGAAATGGCTAGGACCGATAGGTCGAAACCGTTTGTACGAAACCGTATCGATGAGACCATTTGATCAAGATCATTTGGTCAAAACCCGTTGGTCAAGACCAAGGATAAGTGAAGGTAGATCTATGGTTGGGAAAGGTGGGTCCCACTCATTAGTGTTTGATATGGAGGTGGGTGACATCTGATGGTTGAACCTCATAATGACCTACATAAAATCAACATAAACTCAGTTAAAACCTTGATAATTGAGCCAATTAAAAAATTTTGCACATTTTATATTTAGTAAATGAAATTGGATGAATTGAATCAAAATGAACCCAAGATTTTGATTGAATATTATGATGAATATGCATTCATCAATGAGAAGCTATAATTTTCTTCGATATAGTTTTCTTTTCATTCCTTATTGATGTCTATGATGAGGGTGGTGAGGTCACTATCATCCAAGGAGTTGTCTCCCCTAAACATGTAGAATGAGAAACTGATCTCGTTGTTATGACTGTATTGTCTTGTGAATGATGCAAGAAATTCCAAGGCAAGCTGCATGAAAAATAGGTCACATGCAAAATAAGAAGAGGGAGATGTGTACACAGTGAAGAATGAGTTGTAAGGGCTCGTAGATTCCCAAGATGTTTTAACCTCAATTTTACTAAAATTAAATTATATAAATAACCCATGAATTGATAATTACATTATCCAATAATATTATTAATGGGACAATAAAGTTATCTTAGTGCCATGGGCAAAACCCATGGCCCATATAAGGGCCCATGAGACAATTTGTTTGGCAAATAGGTCATTGTGCACAAGTTACAAAAATAAGAGATTTCGTGCATAAATAAATAGTTATAGCTTTATGCATTGTTGAATAGTAGAAATATGGTATAATGTGTAAGTTTCCAAAAGAAAATAAAATACATGGTGTTTTAGATAATAAAACCATAATTATCTAACCAAGAGTGACACCATAGTTTGAAGAATCAAACAAGAATATTTCAATTTAATTTTTGGTATACTTGAAAATAATAAGGAAAGGAAGAGAATTCTAGAATTTGAGAGACTAAAAGATTAATTTAGAATCCATGATCAAAATAGAGCTTCATATACTTATATGCATTTCCTTAATGGCTTAGTGTTGACAAATCCAAGTTGAGGGGAAGATGGGAGTTTCCTTCTCGAAATATTGGATTTATAAGAGTTTTTACATAGAAAAAGGTAACAGGGATATAGTTATTTATTTACAAGAGTTATGGCTTAGCAATGTTTTAGTTAGAGACCATTTATAACATAAAAAGGAATATCTTGGTAATAATTTTGAGAAAGGGTTTGGAGTTATGGGATTTTAGAAATCCATTGATTATCATCAGTTTGGTGTGAGATACCTTTACATGGATGTATTGTGTTATCTAATGTGATGGAAACCTTTTCCACAAGAAGACAACTACCTACTTTTACATCAAGAAGAAGGGAAACCAGACCCTTCCCTCATCTCTCTCTCCCTATCATTTTCATCCTAGCCCTAGCATCTCTAGTACTATATAAGAAGTAGTCGGGGAGAGATTTAATACTATGATCCCTTCCTCCCCAATGCAGCAAGATGTGAAGAGGGATGAGATGGAGCCATCGAGGGAGTGATGATCATGCTACATGACAGAGCAAAATACTGGTCAACGAGATATCTCTCATTGACCAACTTTTTGGATAGGAAGTTTGGATCCCAAGGCCATAGTTGGGAGTTCAGGGACTCCTAGGATGGTGCAAGAACTTTGTAGAGAGGCCCCGACACCCTTTGGATCCCTATGTGATGAAAAGAAGTTGTAATTATACCTCTTCCACGTGCATAACCTAAGCCGAAACATAACTCCATCATGACTAGCCTCGATAGGCTCTAGCTAAATCGAGAGCACCATCAACTTTGTGAGGACCTTGAGAAGTCGAAGAGACCTTGCCCCGACATTCGGCACCCAGGTATGGGGAATGGATTACCAGATGACTCATCTCTCACCACAGGGTTCGTGCATTGCACGAGGTGAAAGATGACTCATGAGGCTTTTACAAAGGAACCTCTACGTACACATTCAAAGAGAATAGGCTCTTATGCTTTTTAAACCCAAACTAGATCCAACACACACAGATTCTTAAAGATGACAACGGGCTACCCATTTTCCACCATGGGCCATGTGGATATTAAGGTCATATGTAGAATGCTGACATCACATTTTTTGATGTCCCATATAGACTTATCTTAATAAAATCATAATTAATTTATTTACTAAACCCAATGACAGAAAAATTATATATCATTTTGATTGGAAAAATGAGAGGAAAATAAATAAAATATGGTTGAGACCTAATTATGATTCCAATTCCAAAAGTAGTGCAAAGATGGGTGTAAGTGGTGATTAATGTATTTAAACCGTAAGTTTGTGTAATAAGATGTTTGAATATGTTGAAAATGATTTCTTTTCTATAACAGTTGATAATATTGGACACGATGATAAATTAAGGTGATCATGATAATAATGATGAGTACTTAGAGTTTCTGATGTGAATAATTATGCATTTGAAGAATCAGGGGTTAACGATCATGATTTTCTATGTTATTAGTGCAAATAACTTGAAAATAGTGTTCATGATGTTATAATAGAGTAGATTTGATAATCATATTTAAACCTAATATGAATTAGGATTCTTAAGTCATTAGAATAATAATCATGGGAATTAGAGTACCAATGTATAACCCTAATGATAATTCAATAACGAGGAAACTAAATCCTAGTTTAGGACCTAAGTAGGGTTTAATGTGATTAATATGTTATGGTGACACTAGGATTTATACACATATAGATTCAATATGATTGCTTGAAGTGTGATTGAAATATCTGATATATTCTACAAAAGGTACGTGGTTACACCTATGACTACCCGCATTAGTTTGTCGGTGTTTTCTGAGTGTTTCTAGAAGATTGAACAACTAAACTATTGGATGTTGATTTAGTTTTATTCAATTATAATGCCACTACAGTTATCATATAAAGAAATAATATGTGAAGAAAATTCTAGTTCTTATTTGGACGTATTTGATGGAATACATGTTATTTGTTTACTTGCACACCTTTGCATGCACCCCACATATATAATATATTTTAGTATGTTGATCTGTGTTTTTGTTTCGTGGTGTTTTAGGTACATGCTAGATAAGATGATATCAAGATGTTATGGAAAGATGTAATTACTTGAAGACATTAAAGTTAACTTGTAAGAAGTATTAGATAGATACTTCTTCTCAAGTAGTTCTCATATGTACAATTTTGATGATGGGAAGTTATATAAGTTACATAGGAAACATTATATATGAATTATTGAAAATTATTTTCTATTGATTATTATTTGTTTAAAACCTAGATCCTTGGGAAAGATATAGGTAATGACTCTCATCTTTTTGGATTCCCTTAATTGGATTTTTTTGAAAAGTGAGGTCGTTATACAAGGCCTTGGGGATCTTGGGGAATGCATAATGAGGAAGATGCACCCTGATGGCTTCCATGGCATTGTACCTCTTCTTATGCTTGCATAGGACTAATGCCTTGTACTTGTCCTGAAGAGGATCAAAATGTGAGGGGAAAGTAGGTTGGCAAGCCCGAAGCTCATAGTATCACCGTGATGACTGCAACACTGGAATAGTAGAATAAAGGTCGGTATAGTGGATGATGGCTCCTCACTAAGTGTTGATATCATCGATTAGATGCTCCACTATAGTTGTGTAAGGCCTCTAAACTTGCTTATAGTGTTTAATAAGATTAATAACAACATTTGAGTTCTTATAACTCTAATATAACCTTGTTATATGCTTTGTAATCATAAGACAAGCTTAAGTTTCAAATTTGGTCCAATTTGGACATTGTTTGAGCAAGTTATGTAATTTTATGTATATTTTGGACTTTTCTACAATTTACCCAATTGAGATGTTTTATTTGCAATTTTTCACATGTATTATGTTCCTTATATGTTATGTTATCATTACTTATCTTTTTGAGCCATGGAGAACCAAGTTGAACCTTTGTTTGGAGGTGTTTCCTTCAAGGGTATTTTAGGGTTTACCCCTTTATGGATGAGCTACCTTTAGGAGCTCTCAACCAATGGTTTATTTGTTTGGATTGTAAATTTAACAAACGGTTCCTTATAAGGTCTCCATGAATGGTGGGCCAGCTTCTTTATATTTTTATTGTATATCCTTAATAGTTTAAGGCCATGAATAAATGGGGAGCTACTTGTACACCTCATGCTTGCTTCCATCGTTATCCATGGGCTATATCTACCTCTTCCCTGCCCAAGTACAAAACATTTGCTTGATTTCTCTTTCCTCTAATCTGTAGAAACAACTCCAGTCTATTTTTCTACATAACCAAGTTCTCTAAGGTAGAAGACAACCTCTTTTTGGAGAAGAAGGTCTCCTAGAGCTCCATCAAGCCCTACCTAGGGTTTCCAAGATCATCTTCTAGGGATTTTGACCAAGGCAAGCTGTTTTATTCCTTCCTTCTCCATTTTTCTTGATCTTCTTATTCCTTATACCTTCCTCTAGGTCGGAACTCTTCTGTTCCATGGTAAAAGTTGCTTTATAGCTCAAGATCCTACCTTTCTTGCTTCTTCTTCTAGGGTTTTGATTCCTTGTGAAGAAGGATGCCTACTTGGATGAGATCATAGCTTCTTCCTGGGTTTTATACCTTCTTGGATCGAGTTTCTTGCCTCTAGAAGTATATTATTATTAGTAGAGGTGAGTTTTATAACCCTCTATACTTATATTTGTTACTATAAGCTTGTTAGTTCATGTTCTTACTTAAAAATGGTGATTTAAGCATTAAGAAGCTAAGCTTGTTTGAGATTTTGATTTTTATGGTGAATCCTATTTTGTTTCCAATTCTAGATGAGACTTTAATCATGTGCACATTCTTCCTAAGGAAGGCAATGACTTATCTCAGGTTGGTATCACCATCTATGATGATTAGCACCTATCAACAGATGGTCCATATTAGGGTTTCTAGGTTGTTTTCTTCTCTAAACACATGACCCGATGGTGTGGTCTTCATGATAACCACATGTGGTGACCAAGGGTGATGAATGATGGTTTGAACTGATAGTCACACCTTAGGATAGTGTTAGTCTCTCTTCGAATCTCAATGAATAATGATTTGATTCTCTAATGATGCCATCAATCAATGATGACATTAGCTTAACATTTGATGGTGTTAAATGAATATAGTGTTGATCTAACAACCGATGGTGACTTAATGATCATAAATAATGATGGATAAGGTCATCACCACATATGGTGAGTTAAGGATGTAAATTATGATTCGACTAAACCTTAAACCTATGGTTTCTTGGTTCAATTGATCAAATGGTTGAACTTATACTTCAATTGATAACTTTGAACAATGAACCCGATCCAATGAATAAGATTTGATGCTTCAACATCCAATGTATTAGAATGAATACCATGATATTATATATGGTTCCTAGTGATGAGAATTTGATGGTTCAATATCATTAATTTTTTGTCTTACCATTTCTCTCCTATAGTTATATTTGACAAATGACAATAATAAGTGGGTGTGTAACTTCAATGTGATATAGTTTGTTATCCATAACCTTATGTAATTAAATGATGGTAATAGGTTATAATCAGCCCTCTTCCATTATTAATGTGATAATGTATTACACTCTTCTTGTGTTGAAACCACAATGTAGTGCTATTTGAATATCATAGTGCCTTGCCATAATAATACCTATGGACACATATTTGTTGATGATCTCTTGAGCCTTATTTAGGGCATGGAATGATGAGGATAACCTTTCTATGAATAATGTGATGGTCTTAATGAACTTTCGACAGGTTTGAAGCCCTAACTGAGGTGAAATCCTCTTCATGTTCCAATAAGGGTTAAAAACCTAGAACTTGTGATAAGATATTGGTATCTTGTAATAGTATGATGACAAGTGTGGTCCATTATCTTGCAATGAATGATAGTATGTGTTAAAGGGATAAAAATGCTATACCTTAAACATTTTATATCTTATGAAGTTGCAATGCACATACTCTTTCTAGAAATAAACTAGGGTTTGTATGTCAATTTGTATGATGAAGCCTTAATTTTCCCAATTGGTAGTAACTAATCAAGTGAAACCCTAATAATGTAGAGCCCTGTGCCATAGAGCCATCTTCAATGTCAGAACTTGTTGGGTGGTAAAATAAGTATTCTAAATGGAAACTCAGAGCACATATTGTTGAATATGTGGGGTACATGTTAGCCTGACCCCAAGTGCTTAGGGAGTATGACTGCATTCATACCTAGCCCTCTTTTTGAGAATGATTGTGGTCGTGTCTTAATGATTATCATGTGATAAAGGTTTTACTTTGCATACCTTGGTTTCTAGTGCCATGACCTGTTCCAAGGTGTGCTAGTTGTTTACCTGACTATATGTCACTATTTTGTAGTTAGACTTAGATGTCACTACAATGCAGACTTGTAATGATCGTGTATGGAGAGGATCTTGGAGTCCACCTCTTCCTTGATCTTATATGGAAGTGATTGAGACCAAACGGTGGTCAGTTAGACTTTGAGTGGTATGACTCAAACTCCCCATGACATAATAAAAGATGTAATATAAGTTGTATAGTTTATTTTTCTAGGGTTAAGTACGTCTCACATTGGTTGAGTATCTCTTATCTTACCTTTATACTACATAATTCTTATATGATGTAGATTTATGAAATTTGAGTAATACTACTTGATGATAAAGTTTATTTGCTTAACTTCTTAGTATGCTTAACTTGCTCAATCTGCTTACATTATTTCTTCAATACCTTATCTACTCAACTTATTATTGTAATTGATATGTTGTAATAAACATTTTTTGGAGAGAGTTATATCTCTTGTTGGGACTCAGTCTCACCCATGGGTCACCACATCTTTTTAGGTGGTCACGGGCAACGAGCTCCAGGTCGTTCTATGGAAGAGAACTAACTTGGTGATCAATAGATTCAAAAGGTTGATCAGTTGTAGATATCAGTAGTAGAGTCCTAGTGTTGTCCCTGTACTCTCAGGTCTGGGTATAGGATGTGTTTTCTAGATGATATATTTGCATCAACTCGAGATTTTGGTAGTATGCCAATGTTTGTAAATATAAGGCTTGTATCTTTGAAATATCTTTTGTATACAGGATGCGGCTAAAGCCATTGGACCCAGGTGTAAGTACCTATTATAGTATATGTAAATGGAAGTATGGACCTTTATGTAAATGTTCCAGACTTTGTTTAATTTGTTGAAATTGGTTTTAATTAATTTACATTTTTGACTATGCGATTAATTAGTAGTTGATCATGTTTTATGTTTTGAGTAATCTCGTTTAGCATGAGGAGGTGTAACAAGTTGTGTCACTTGTCATGTCCTCTTGGTTGAAGGTCACATCACCCTCCATGTCATCGAGTGTGTGCAAGTCATTTTCCTTAGTTCTCTCCCATATATGGATACCTCTGTTGGGTCTAGTGGAGTGTGAATGGGGGAGAGTGGGAGCCATTACGGTTGCACCTTGACCTTTCTATTCTTGGATATGATGGGGTTGAGATTCTTAGGATTTGACAATTGGAACCCAACAACGGTTGGCCTAACCCGACACCCCGAGTCTGTGGCATAAGGGTGGTTGTTGTTCTGTTGGGCTTTCAATTAGTAGAGTGGATTGAGAGATCAATAAATGATTAGCATTATCTAAGGCAGGTTGACTGTTCAATCAGTTAGACCTAGTTGGATGATCAAAAAAATAGTTAGGGGACTCTAATGTATCTAGATCGAGTGACCCTTTGGAGAGGCCATTCCATCAACAAATGCAGGAGGAGTTAGGGATGGCCTTTGGTGAGGTGGCCAAATCTCTATTGGTTAATATTTATGACCACGAGTGTGACAAGGGTTATCCAATCTACAAGGTGCATCTTAGTCAATTAGTGAAGAAGTTGTAGTCAAGTTGATCACTAACATGCCAATAAGTGGTGTGGAGTTGGCCAAACGGGAAGCCAAATGCATAATGTTCAACTGAAAGGCGAGGGGCACGATCAATAGACTGTATTTCATGATGTTGTAGTAGGGTGTGAGGGTTAAACGATGGAAGGAGTGTGATGTGTGATTGGGGATGAAGTAGCAGGGGTGGGTCAGTGGGGGACGCATAGTTGTTTGAGTGGGGTGGATCAATTAAAGAGGAAAGCTTGAGGTGAGAGAAAGAAGGGGAGGGTGTTGTGGGAGCATCTTCTCACTAGGTTAAGGGAGGATTTCAGAGTTGATTTTGACTCCATTGCCCTTAGAACTAATTATAAAGATGAAGATCATTGATCAATCAATTAGGAGTGATGAAGTTGGATGATTAAGGAAGTTATGGAAGAGAAGAGTAGGCATTAGTCGACCAATTTGGATGCATTAGTCAAAAAATCAGCACTGGAGAAGAAAAATATGTGGGTCATCAGTTGACCAATCACATTGTATCTTACCGGTAGATCAATCATTCCAATGCAAGAAAGGGTAGACTAGGTTGTTTAGCCAATTGGCTTGGCTGGTATGCTGATAGGAACTAAAATCTTGTAGATCAATAGCTATTGACAATTCGGAAACCTAGTATAGTTGGCCAATCAAAGAGATTGGTTGGCAGACCCAAATTAAATTTTTGTATCTAATGGATATTGGATATTTGGAGGCCCCTTTGGTTGGTTGAGTCAAGATGGCTGGTCCACCGATCAAAAGGTGAGGAAACATTCTTGAAACAAGTGGGTTTACTGACAAGGCGAGATGATTGACCAATTCTCATGTAGGTAATTCTTGAACAAAATGTGACCCTCTTGGTCAACCGACCAGAGGGTCAGTAGGTTCCCTACATGCAATTTCAACCAAAATTATAATCAACTATGTTCAACTTCAAAATTCAACTAAGAAAATGGAATAATGGAATTGAGATGTGTTCCAACTAGTCTAACAAAATTGATATCTAACTAGATAACCCCCAAGTTTTCTCTAGAAAAGCTCCTTTCTAACATCTTTGTTTTGATGTTTGAGCTTCACCATTAGGGAAGGTTGTCAATTGTATCTTGGGCTGAGCTATTATGCTATCCTCGCTACCATTTTCTCAATTACATGCCCATAGAAAGCCCTCATAGATAAATGTTTACTCGATATCCTTGATCAATAGTGAAGATACCAGAGACTTTGTGGTGTCTATTTTCACCGTCAGCCAAGTGAACTCGATGTGTGATCTACTTTCCATGTGAGCATCCACTAAGTCTTTGAATGCCAATCTTGTGTATTAAAACTTAGTCAAAACATACAAATGTAGAGGGTAATTCAAAACATTGACCCACACGACTATGAAATTAGGGAATTCCTCCTTTGGTTTGAACATGTGGTACCATTCCCATACCACCACATTACAACCAACTAAATTTTAGGGGCCTCCAATTAAAGTTGTGTCAAAATATTTCTGACATGAAAACTACAACACAAACTATCCCATAACAAGCTCGAACATATTGAATCTTCCCTTGATGTTCCATAGTAATTTTAGTCAATCTCAAAGTGACATATATCCAACTTCCATCCCTAATAGTTTCACCATCATATCTCCATGGTCGTGTTAGTTATTCCTTAGCCTTTGGTATAATGGACAAAGCCAACACACCCTCCATCTATTCGAGCATAACAACATTGAATGGTAGTTTATCTTCAAATAGCTTCTCAATGAAAACTTCCTCTCGATCCATGATCAGATTCCCTATCACCACTATACCTACTACCAGGGTTCCATTCACTATATTAGTCATGCAATTTTCCTTGCATAAGTGCTAGAATTTGCTTTTATGCTCTCGAGATGTGGTGTCCTGATGTTAGCTTCCACGTCTATAAAATCATTATGGGACATTTCTTGTTACTGAGAGTCCCATACATTATTGACATCAACCTCAACCCTCATCCCCAAGATTATGAATCTAAACCCTATTTCTAAGATTATACGTGTGTCCCCATGATGTCTGCTATCTACTTTCCATTTTGAACTTTTTCCGTTGACACAACCCTATTTTAGGGCTCCATCTTGTATCTTTTTGCATCTTAATCACATCTAAACATGTCAAAATGTAAGTTAATTCCCATTATGTGTGATTTCATATCAAAAGGCACTTATGGCTGCTTTTTGTTTGTTTTTCAGGCATTTGCACTATGCATTGGATGAAAAGGAGAGAGAGAGAGGATTATTGAGTTTCTACACCCCAAGATTGGACCTAGATCATCTCCATGCAACCTATAGATGGGAAAAAATAAGTTCAAAGAAAAGAGCAACTGATTGAACAATTTTGGAGCAAAAACATGCATATGGGCCCTCAAAATGGATCCAGGTACAACACCACGGCCATGACCAAAATGCTCCAAATCACATGTTATTCCAAGCTGCAACAACTCTCCCACCATTATCATGGTCATCAATACGGCTGTGGCACTTGAAATCCACCATGACCGTGGTGAGGAGCACCCACAATGGCCAACTTCATCAGAACACATGTGGCCACTTCAGCCAACATGGTTGTTCCAGATGCCACGCCCATGCCACCATTCATCCACCATGACCATTCCACTGACCCTCCAAAACCATCCTCCAACCTGTCATTTTTCCCCCATATTCACCTCTCATGTGGTCATCCACCACAGCCATGATCACCTCACTTCACCATGATTATGGTGACCAAAACGGCTATGGTGGCTAGCAACCCAAGTACAATGTTTACAATGTGTTACCCAAACTACTCCCACTTAACCTAGTGCTCCCCCACCACCTATATATACCTAGGTGGGGGCTGTAGAATGAGGTTATTGCCCCCTAGAATTCACTATTTCCTTCCTTAGTGCATTCAAGAGCTCTCACCTGCTTCCATCCACCTCCACTTAATTTGGATCTTCCTTCACCCCAAAACCCTAATGTTTTAGGGTTTTCCCACTTCCGTCTTCCATTCCATGTCCTCTTACTACCAAGGAGGGAGAAGGACGTGCTCTTGCTACTGAAGATGAAGTCCATGAGCTCCATGGCCTTTCTCTTTTCTTCTACCTCTTCTTTTACTCCTTTTTGCAATTTGAGTAGCTAAGCCCTTTGTGGTGGGCTATTTAGGGTTAAAATGATACTTTGATACTTGGTGCATTCAAGAGATCTCATCTAATCCCATCCACCTCCACTTTCATTTCCACTTTACTTCACCCAAAACCCTAGTTTTCTAGGGTTTTGCTCACTTCCACCATCTTTTCATGCCCTCTTAGTATCAAGGAGGGATAAGGACGTGCTCTTGTTGTTGGAGGTGAAGAAGAAGAAGATCTTCCATGATCTCCATGGCCTTTCTCTCTTTATTTACCTTTTCTTTTACTCTTTTTTGTGCTATGAGTAGCTAAGGCCTTTGTGGTGGGATGTTTGGGGTTAAAATGATACTTTGATACCATGTTGGGGGAATATCATTTGTAAAATCAATAATTTTATTCTATGATGATTGCTTTCTCTTACTATCTTATGTCCCATGTTGATTCTTGTGGTGTGTTCTTGAAAACATGAATTAATTGTTGTTTTATACTTAAAACCACCTAAGTTTAGGAGAAGATAGCATATGTGAGGCTATCTTAGGTTTTTGTCCTAGGTCCAACTAGTGGATCCTTATCTAGCACCCCATCTTCCCACACATATACCCCTTCTCTTACTCCTAGGTGTGAGATCTAAGTATCTAGTATAGGAGTGCTTAGTGTAATTTCGTAAGAGTTTTCTAAAATCTAGATGGTGAGTAATGTGAAATGAAACACCCTCACTTCTACTCCCAACTCCTACATTTGGTTCCCCACTACACTAAGTATTCTCACCCTAGAAACCTAGATTAGTCAAGTCCAATTGAAATCCCACCTAAACCTTGGTCCAATTGAGCCTCGTAATGCTAGATAGGGTGTGCAAGGGTTTAGTTCCCTTTCACACACTCTATTCTATCCATGGCCAACCAATAGTCTAGGGTGATTTCATTACATTTGAAGAATTGTTTGGTTTACCAATCTAGAATGAATGGTTAGAGTTTGCATGGCATGTTCCCCCCAACTAATATCTTAGCATCACTCCCCCAAATGGCGCACCTCTGTTTAACATTGCTTAAAATCCATCTTGCACTCCTAGCTATTTCATGCTAGTTTAGTTGATTGCTTGATTTCTTTATTAGTTAATTTCTTAGTTTTGGATAGTTAGCCTTTTCTAGAGTAGTTAGTGCTCTTTTGAACTTGCTAGTGTTAATATTGATAGTTAGTGATGATCTAGGTCATCAATTGCTTTAGTGTCCAACTTGCTTAGCTAGTGTAACTTAATTATACTATCTTTCTCTTGCTTTCTTAGTTGCCTCCTTTTGTTAACTAGAATTAACTTATTTAGGGTTAAATTAGGGTTTCACTTGTTTTGTTTCTTTTCTTTCTTAAAACAACTTTAAACCCTAAAAACTCTAATCTCCACTTTAGGAACATAGTTTAATATAACTTAGCTCTAGTCCCCCCTCTTTCCCTGTGGATCGACACCTCACTTTCTGCTCACCTATACTATAATACGATCATGTGCACTTACGGGTGATATATTCTAGTCTATGTGAATGTGTTAGTATAGGGACAATTATAAATTTGAAAGATCCTAAGTGTGTCTCAATAGCCTTTGGGGTTGCATATATTCGTCAGTTAATTGATTAGTGTATAGTCTCAACTAAAACATGAGAGATACACCACCCATCCACCTTATTTGCCATAGTTCATCAATGTTCACCTAGGCCCGCCTTGGGATTGAGACCCTTTCCATCCCCAAGGCATGGACCACTTACCTCTTTTTAGTAGGAATAATCACTGAACTTATCACGTAATCAACATGTGATAATCACCAAAATATAATTAATTAGGTTTCTAAACCCAATTATGACAACTATAAAGCTTTTTGAAAACCAAGACAAATCATGATGTGTGACCTAGCCAATTGGCTAAATCTTAAACAATAGATCAAAATCCATATATAACCTGAGCATATTGGACATACCAATTAATTACTATTATTTATGTAGCATAGAGACCTTTTTGAATGAATTCAATCATTAATTACCTATGGTGGGTATGAAATGGATTAGGAATAGGATCCTTCTTGGATGAGATCTTCTTGACTCATGGTCCCTTTATTCTTAGCGGGTCACAAATGGGGGGCACTCCTCCTTTATTTCCTCTATTTTATAGAGTATCTCCTCAAGACTTCTCTAGAGGGTTATCTAGTTGTGCCTTAGGCCAGGTCGGATCTCAAAATGACATGTATGTTGCTCTTAACCTTGTTTTATACCTAGATCACCTAGATTTTCCATGATCCCTTCTCAACCCAAAAAGGGTGGCTGCCTCTTTTGTGCCTATGCTGGCATCTGACCTGGAGAGCACATGTGCTTTGTGGGTAGTGCCAGTCTACTGCTCATTTTCTACTCGACATCTTCTACTATTGAACTTGCTTCCTTCCCTCTCTCACCCCGATGAACTCGAGGAGTGGTTGAGGGCTTTGATAGCCCCACGTTTGAGGGGTCACGACTTCCGTCCAGTCCTACTTGGGGTTCTTGGATTCCTCTTTAACTGATGGTCTTTTCTTGCAAGACCATGCCCATGCCTTGCAATGCCTGCGATCACATCATCATCCTAATTCCAGTTTGTTAATTGTGATCTGGTCATCTGGTGCTCCCCATGGATATGAATTCGATTTGGTAAGGGGTTTTCTCCTAGTCCTATAAGGGTCAACAATGGCCTATATATGTATTTGTATTTATATCTTCAAGATCCAATACTATTAGGATCCCACATACCTCATGCACCTATAGTTGATTTTCCTAAAATCTTAAGATATATGTGTGTATACCAAATGACCAGATCCAACAAAGGTTATTACTAATGTCCCAAAGGGAGACCTATCACATTATCTACTTGAGTGGAACCGAAGTGTGTGAAAGTCTATCATATAATCAACATTAAGCAAGTATGGGTTTCAAAATGTAATGTTTTTTGGAGACATAATAAACAAAAAGTCTTCTCTTGTATTTGGAAATCATCTGTTGGTCAATATATATAAATGTTTTGCAACACATGTATGCACTATGAAAATTAAATTATCTACCAAACTATATAAATGAGTTTCTAATCTCATAATTCTATGACATGATTTAGTCACTTTATCTTCATGCTGGTCCATCACTTTTTACATACTTGTGATCCTATTTAGAACTTTATCTATGGTTTCTTATATCATAACAACCATGAATTTACTCCTTTCCATGCTTTTGGGGACTGATACCATATACCTCATCTATGGTTCATAATATAAGTATTCCCTTGAATCAAATTTGAGTAAGGTTCTGACTATGATGGGATGTACTGATAAGTTTGGACATCATAACTAGAAAAATTCTAGAAATTGGGATGTTGCAATTCTACCCACCTTACAAATTCATCCTCAAAATTCAATCAGTCTACTCACCTTATTTATGTTCTAACATTTCTCATTTGGAATTAATCTTATTACTCTTAGAACACTACATCGTTATTATTATATCAAAGAAAATGTTCACTGTTTTGCATTATGTAATCACTGAATTGTATTTGTTATCCATCCCAATAAGACTAAACCTCATCCTAAAATTTATGTCCTCCGTGTCAGTAGGGCTAAGAGCTAGGTTACATGTATCCCTATTATTCCCTATAATACTACTTAATACATATGTCAAAAACATTTTCTCTTACCACTAGAAAAATAATCATTTGGTTCATTGTAATTATATGGTTTGCAATTTCTTAGGAAATAAATTGTGGTGTCTATTAAGAGCATTACTTATCTTTCAACTTTTAGAAATCACGAGTCATCAATTTTAATGTCATATATAACATTTGTGCTTTTATTTTTTATGGGAAACATCATCTTACTATTCTAGCAAAAATCCCCTCTTAATGTAGGAATTCATATACACTGTTTATTATCATTACTTTCTCTTATAATTGTATAATATACCAACTTAGGTCAGGATGATCTCCTTTCAAGGGGTTAGAAACTCCGAATCATGATTAACTTCCTAGGTAGTAAGAACCATTGGCCATCTTGAAAAGGGTTTCCAACTCTCCTAACACTATAGTAAAGACCCTAGCTTATCCTCACTCTCGAGCAAAAGGGCTAGGGTTCCAAACAAAAATAGAAGTGTTAGGGTATTAAGATTCATTGGGGGTGAACCTTCCTTATTGAATTAGAATACAAATTAAATATTGTCTCATGATTTATTTTCATTAGCCTGACTATATTAGTTGCAAATAGTCAGTCAACAAAATTGATTTTTGTGCAGAATATGCATTGAAGTGCTCATTGCTCCCAAGAGCTCACTGCCAAGTGCTCACACACCCAAATGCTCATTAAACTTGGGGAAACACTAAATTAACAATACTTTCTTAACATTACTCTTAATAACTTTTTCCATCTTACTATGGTTCTCTTAGCTAGATAGGTCCAATGTACTTGTAGTCAGCGTCTTACTATTGAACAATTATTAACCCTAGGAATTTTGATCTAAACATTAACCAAATCATCCTTTTAGGTTTTTCCTTATATCAACATAATGTAGAACGTCATATTATTGTGATGTTGCCACATATCCACTACATAACAAGTATCTTCAAATAAATAATATTGTTCATGTATAAACTTAAAAGGTACTATGGATACCCCACGTCATCCTCATACTATAACACTACAAACTTAAAGTCAAACCATAAGATGATTCATACCGTCCTTCAATACTTCCAAACAAAACCTTTAATTTGATTCAAGTTTTGGCACATGTTCCTCATTGGAACCAAAATTCAAGCGCTTTGATAGATTCCTAATCTTAATCATACCTAGTCACAAAAGACCTAATTTTCCTTAAATCATAACTTGTAAACCAACCAAGATGGTATCTAATCCTTAAAAGTATGGCTCTAAAAGATCACAACGTTTAGTATGTCCTCACTTATCATTCTTAATACAAAACTTTCACTTACAAATACCAAATTCATGAAGCATATCTATCCATGGCTTAGTAACTTGTTTAAGGATGCATTTTCTCATTACTCAATATTACATGAATTATATGTAGGGGTATCTATACCTAGAACTGATTGATCTCATACTCAACATGGTGCACATAAGCATAGGTTGGTATTAATCCTATGATGTGACCCATTTTAAACATAAGTTTCTCTATGCCCACTATATGATGTTGAAAACTACAAAGACCAACTTCCACAACATAGTTAAATAGATGAAAACCATGGTAGGATCCCGGATACAAATTTCTTCATTTGTGTAAGCATTAGGATTTTCACTGACATAAGTTTTTATGCTCATGAAACATATGATGTAGACACTTGCTACAACGATAGGATCTTAATACTTTAATTGTGTATAGGAAAATGTTCATTTAGTAATATAATTTATATTTGATGTTAATGATCTTAATAGGTTCAAATATGCATATTAACCCATACATATGTAAGAAACATCCTCTTGTTTGAACTTAACTTGACCCTTACCTCCATATTTATAAAAATCCTTCACACATCTTTAATATCCTTATATAGGCATATTAGGTTATTCCTCCAAAAAAAAGTATACCCTTTCTTTCTAGGTTATATTTCCTAAGTATTAATCATAAGTCCTCGATATACTTATGGATGGTATATCTAATGTATCATTCAAAAGAAAACCCATAGAAGAATATATCATCGATTACTATACTTACACACATTCCATAAGTTTTAATGAATTTTCTTTTCATGAGTTACTTAATTCTCAACATCGCTCGACCATTTCTTGATCACCTATAGCATGTATGACTATAAGAACATGTACACAAGGAATCTTACTATTGAATATTTGCAGTAACCCCAATCAAGTTATTACTCTAAGCCCATTATTCTTTTCCTTATCCCAAAGAATCTACTATCAACCAAGATTTATGGGCTTCTACATAGTTATGGTATCATCAAGTTCGAGTGTCCACATGCATGTGTTCCTAGCATTAACTCTTTATGTAATCTCTCGATGCATACTTGTGAATATACATATACAAAGATGATAGTTCATTTATACTCATCTCAGACATCCCCTAGTACAAGTGTCTCGTACCACACTCACTAGAAGGAAGAAGATTAGTATAATAAGATTATGTGTCTAATAATAGTAATCTAAGGTTATCAATTTATCTTCATTCCATACCAAAAACTATTGAGAAAAAAAGAGAACATGCTATAAGCTATATAGTCATTACTCACCAAATCCTGATAAAACCTTTCTTTGATTCCTTCTTTCAAAAGAGTTTTAGAATAGACACTTCATGAAAACTTGAACACTTTATAATATAATACTTATGAGAAAATATATTTTTATCAAAACCATAGTGCTCAAGAAAAATGTTAATATCATCATAAAATGTGGGGATGCATTCATTGTTTTGGAAAGCATAAATTGATAATTGTACATTATTTCTATCTATATATCAAAGGTGAGGAATTTTCTCTAAGGGAAAAAACATAAACCTCATCAATTCACCACTCATTCAATCATCAACAATTCTACCATACTACGGACTATGTCCTACTTGATCTATACTTAATTATCTTCTTAGAAAGGTAGACCTTTATTCTAGTGTTTAACAACCCCACAGGCTAGGATATTCTATATCCAATAACTCCCATGATTTATTAAGTTGGGTATTATGTTAACACACCTCTATCTTAGCAAAAATCTTATCAATACTACTTGGTTTGACTTTTCTTACTTTGAGAACTTATCTAAGAGGTGAAGACTATAAGAATGTGAGAATTCAACCTAGTGTCCATCTGTATTATTGCTCTAGTACCAGTTTGGTAGCACCCCTCTAGTGTGATCTATATATATACACAAAATGACAACATCGGCCATCAAAATCACACTCAGAAAATGTCACAAACAACATGTTCTATCATTAATAATAAAAATAACTTTACACCTGATAAATATATATGAAAATCTTACACAATGATTTCAAAAAATCAAGGAGCATGACACTTGATATAAATGGTGAACTAGTTAAACCTCGTTGGATCTTATAGGTGGAACCCCACCAAGACTTAAACTCGTACATATATACACCTCCTCAGAGCAAACCCATGTTGTAAACAACCTATGTGTATCCACACATAGCCATGCATTTGACAAACCGTTGTCAGAGGTTTGGCTCCAGTTATAACATAAACATAACTTAACATAAATCTTAAGAACTGATATGAGCATGCATAAATAATATTAGTGGATTTAGAATGCATTATTAACTTGATTAACAATTCTTATTAGGCCACTTACCCAGTGAAACTTATCGGATATGTTCTCAGTGAATGCACACGAGGTGTGTAGGATTCTAAACACACTTCAAATGTGCAGGCTTGGGCTTGAACCCATAAACAATAACATCATTAAATACACTCAAGTTGTGCAAGATTTGGTTTGATCCCAAAAACTTAAGGGAACTCAATAGGCACAAAAATACCATAAAATGTTCATGATATAGGGCCTAGATATTAATTCTTATTCTTATGTTATCATATATTACTTTGGCCTTTAACCCATAGTTGTAGTATTGATCTTCAACATGAATGGGTATATTTCTTAAGTGATCTGATCTTAATACATAAACATGTATGTAGTAAACCTTAAAAGGACATGCATATCAATAGATACCTACTAAATCATTATATTTTTCACTTTATAGAACATAAAAAATGAACCTTCAAGCATGCTAATGCGAACAAATCTTGATGATGCAAAATCATGAAACCCAAGGCATGGACCACTTACCTATTTTTAGTAGGAAGAATCACTCTATCATCCCTGATGTTATCTCTTAATGAAATTATGTTAATCACCCAAATATTATTAATTATGTTTGTAGGCCTTGATTATCTAACCACTAGCATTTCTTAAAAAATACAAATCATGAATTCTAACCTAGCTCATTGCCTATAACTCAAAATCTAGATCAAAATCCATATATATTTTGCCCCCAATGGATATACCAATTAACTGCTATGATTAATGCAACATAGATACCATATTTGATTAAATATAATCATTAATTACCTAAAATGGGTATTAATTGGATCTGGAGCAAGATCCAACTTTTTTTGGATTCACTTGACCCACGATCCCTTCGTTCTCATTGGGTCATGGACGGGGGCTGCTCCTCCTATATTTCCTCTATTTTACAAAATATCTCCTCAAGACTTCTTTGATGAATTAGTCTGTTGTGCTCCAAGCCAGGTCCACTCATGGAAGGACCTTGTCGTCACTCCTAACTATGCTCTATACCAAGATCATCTAGACTTACCTTGATCCCTCTTGAGCCCATTAAAGGGAACACCTCCTTTGCGTTGATTCTAGCACCCTACCTAGAGTCACTACGAAAGGAAACATGAGCTTTGGAGGAGGCACACGTCCACTGCTCATTTTCTAATCACCATCTTATGCTCTTGAACTTGCCATTCTCCCTCACTCACTCTAATGAACTCGGGGAGGGACTGAGGGCTTTGATAGCCCTACATTTGAGGGTTCACAACTTCCATCTAGTCCTACTTGGGGTAGTTAGACTCCTCTTTAACACATGATATTTGTTTGCGGAGGCCATGGCCATGACTTGCAATGCCTATGAGTGCATCATCATCTTGATTCCAACTTGTTGATTGTGATATACTCATATGGTAATCTCCATCACTATGAATTTGTTTTGGTAAGGGCTTTGATCTTGGTCCTCGATGAGTCAGCAATGACCTGTATATGTATTTATATTTGTATCTTCGAGATCCAATCCTATTAGGATCCCACATACCTCATGCCTCTATAGTTGATTTTCCTAAAACCTCAGGATATTCATGTGTGTATACTAACTTATAAGATCCAACAAAGGCTATTCCTAATGTCCCAAAGGGGGAAGGAGTCTAATTATGTTATATACTTGAGCGGTATGAAAGTATCCCAAAGTCTATCATAAGATCAACTTCAAGAAAGTACGGGTTTTAAAGTGTAAGGTTTATTGGACACATAACTAACTAAAAGTCTTCTCTTATATGAATGATATCATCTGTTGGACAATATATAGAAAAATCTTGTGAAACATTCATGCACTATCAAAATGAAATTAGCTACTAAACTATATGAGTGAGTTTCTATCTCATAATTCCATGACATGATCTAGTCACTTGACCTTCATACTTAACGATCACTTATCGCATACTTAACATCAGATTTAGATCGTTATCTATGGTTTCTTATATCATAACAACCATGCCTTTACTCCTTTCCATGCTTTTGGGGACTGATATCACTCTACGTTCTACCTCATTGGGGACTGATACCACTCTATGTTCCACCTCATCCAGGGTTAAAAGTATGAGTATGCCCATGAATCAAATTTGTCTAAAGTGTTGAATACCATGAGATGTATTGATAAGTTTGGACATCATTTGATAGAAAATTGTGAAAATTGGAATGTTACTCCCAGACTCCTATGTCACATGGATCACATAGGTTTGCCTAGATGCTAGTTTTATCCCCTCCCTCTCTAGGCCTCCCAAATATCCATTTTGGTTCCAATGACTTTATGAAACAATCACAATTTCAATGCACCTTTTATTCACCATTATCTTTGATAAATCAAGTATCTTTAAATCCTTGGACTATCCTCAAGATAGGCCTATCCAATCCATGACACCCTAATTCCCATGAGAGGAGTACAATAAAATAACCAATCATCACCACCCTCAGGAAATTCATGTCTATATAAGAATCTCCTAATTCCCATGAGAGGAGTACAATAAAATAGAACTGTTAGTTGGACAAGATACCATCGAGCACCATAACCAATCATCGCCACCCTCTATGGTGACCTTGACGTTGTCCGGGTGACTTTGGGTATCACAGGTGAAGCTAATTGGTCCCGACTTTCACCAATCAACCTCATAGAGGTTACCATAAACTCTGAGCCTCCCAAGGTTACCACCTTGCCCTCAAATGGTGTGACAAACAAGTCGTAATGCATCAACAATTTTTTCATATCCCCCTTAATCAAAGATAGGCATGTGATGGAGCTTTGTGTTGGATTTTAGGGGAGGCAGAGAAGGCAGTGAAAACAAAAATTTTCTCCCCTAACCCAGAACAAGGAAACGCGTCAAAGTCTATACAATAGGAAAGGATGGTTTGTGGAATCATACCTTGTCCCGAGGCTTTCTTGACGACAATACCTCGCACCTTGCGTGGTCTTCACCTCCTGTCTTGGACGGTGTCTGTGCCACTCCTAGTCGCACCGGGACTGATAGGATTGAAGGCTGTCCTCCTAGCGGAAGAAACCTTGCGCCTCTGAAGTAGTCCACACGGACCACCTAGAACTCCAATCTCCTTATCCCACAAGGAATTGGAAGGAGACGCACCCTCCTGTTAGCATACTAGTCACCAACACACTCTCCTGCCACCAGTCGCAACTGCAGTTGTCTTTCCCTTGTTTTGCCTCCCTTTTCGGGTAGCACTTGCTCGGGCTCTCTCTTGGTTACCAAAACCAGAGAGAACGACAACTTTGTAGAGTAACTGGTTTGCACTGAGTTGTACTTTGAGAAGCCCCTAATACCCCTATATATATAGGAGGGTCATGGGACATGATTCTCTATCCCGGGCAATATGGGACTAAAGCAGGAGTAGAATGGTTCAAGATTTTCCACCAAAAACAACCAACTCGCAACCTGAATCGATTGTTTCACAACTGAAACGGTCGGTTGGGGACCTGAGCCGGTCGGTTGACACCTCAACCGATCGGTTGGGACCCATGAGCCGATCGGTTCACTTCTGAATCGGTCGGTTCGTGGTCCTGACCAGTTCTCGATTGACTTTCCTTCTTTTGTTTCTAATTGGTATAGAATACCAATCCTATTTCCCAAACAAATTGGGCAAGTGAAATGAAAGGAAAATTCTCCCCAATACCACTTCCCCAACTTGCTCGGTTGCACCAGTTGAATCGATCGTTTCAACACTTGAAGCAATCGCTTCACCCTGTCCATGAGCCGATCGACTCAACACTTGAGCCGACCGATTCACCAAGCTCAGTCGATCGGTTCATCACATGAGCCGATCGGTTGGGAGTGCAGATTGTACAGAATCAATCAATTGTGATTTCAATCAATCCAATACTCCAATCAATATGTCCAACACCTTGAACATTATGACATTGAGCTATCAATTGATTGAGTGTTTAATTAAACTACTAAACTTCTTTAGTAATCAATCTAAACATTATTTGTGGACAAAACTCCTCTTCCAGGTTAAATCCTATGTGTGTGACCCTGCAGGTCCATTTCACGTTGGCAGTGAAAGTCCATAACACTTATGACTTCACAAGCAAAGAGCGGTGCCTAGTCACACATCAGTGCTATCCAAGTGAAAGTAGAAAGTTGGAGAACAACTTTCAATCCTACAATCTATGAATGGTGTTACAGTGAATGTATAATTCCTTTGTCACTGATATCTCGAATGAACTCGAGGCATGGAACAGTCATCCTGTCAACGTTCATTCACTTTCTTGATCTCAGAGCAGATGGGAAGAGATATGTATGATATCAATATCACATACTGATTCACACATGCATGCGCACGCCTTTCTCAATCCTACTCATCAAGTGGCCTTGGATATCAAACTCCCTCAGGAGGGACAAATCCCATATCTATCACTCACCCCTCAAAAGCCCCATGTGTCAAATCCACTCAATCATCACCTTTATAACAACCCATGTTTCAGGACTGCGTTTGATGATGTCAAAGTGTGCCCAACGACATGTGTTGAGTGTGATGAATTCAGGTCAAAGAATCACACTCACCACCATCACTGTGAGTACTTACTGTGACTACCATGTCATGGTTCCATGTGTCAAACTCACGGTGGGTCTGTCCGGTACACTTGTTCTCTAACAAGTACCTATGTGTTTGGTTTGATATCTCTATATCATGACTAATGAGATTCTGTCATCAACCAACACCACAATCTAGTCTTGTGTGTCATTGCTGTCTATCTACCTTCCACAATGACATCCGACTAGGGACATAACAAGAATGTACAAACTCTTAGCATCTGTATGATCTCATCGTTCCGGTCCTCAACCTGAAAGCATATGTCATTGAGTATTGTCATTCTTTAGACATTCAATCTGTTCTATCACAATCTCATATGAATGAACCAGAAAGAATTGGAAGCTTACCTTTGATGTTTATCAAATCAATCTTAATGTATCCCACCAATCATCCCATGATTGGCTCTCAGGGCATACATACCAACAGACTCCCACTTGCACTGCGAGCCAATCACCCTTGAATCATATTCATAGTGATCTTCAAACATGTCCCACATGTTACTGTGCTCTAGTGTGAACATAGTGAGTTATGGAAACACCTTGCCAAAGTCAGTTTAAATTGCATGTCTCTCATCTCTTCGTTGTACGTCACACATATGAGATGGAGTTGCCGTAATATGCGATCCAATATTCCTTTGCTAACCTTTAGCCACATTGCATTATCAAGGATTCCATACTTGTCATCAATGAGCGGAATATCTATAAGTTCATCTCATGAACTTCCAGATCCATATAGTATCCACTATTGTTCTCTAACATACAGATACTTGGCATTTCCTTTTAAACGACTTTATTGGAACATTTCCAATTATCAACAAACTTTCACTTTTAAATATCTTATATATATTTTGCGATTAATTTCTGTCCTTTTGGAAGTTCACATCAATGTAACTTTTTACATTGAACTCTTCCTTATCTCCATAGAACTAGTACTTCTCAAGTACTTATCAAGTTCTCATGGTATTCCAGTTACCCTTACTGGAAGTAGACAGACATCCACTCGTCATGTCTCACATACGAGTTATCAGGATGAGCACATCATATTGTCATGTCCTACATACAAGATGATGAATGCATTTTATTCTTTCCATGTCGATACATGCAAGATAATGGGATGATTACATACATGATAGATCCATATCTATTCTTAGTGTTCCCATTCTTCATAAGAATTGGACACTTGGACTTGGGATACTAACTCCATGTAACATGGACAAGTTTCCTCCCACTGAATCTGTGCATACTGAACCCTTCAGTACAGATTGCCAATGTATGCTTTCTCTTCTCAGGTCAAGAGGTTTTCGAGAACTATCTCTATAGATCTCTATTCCTATCACATAGGAAACATCTCTGTCTTCCTTAAAGATGATTTCCACTTTTGGATTTCCATTCTAGAACATTTCCATTTCACATCAATATGTGGAATGTGAATACACTCCCACTAAATCACATATCCCTTCTTTATCTTTGACATATCAGTCAAACCCTTTGACTATATCATCAAAGTAAAGATCCAATTCTATGTTTCTTGTACTCAATCAATCATATTGATTAGTCCATTGTAACTTATAGACTTCATTTGCATTAGTGGATTCATAAACCTTATAGGTTGTGTCACGTACACATCCTTGTTTTATTCCTCATAGGAATGCAGTTTTAGTATCCATATGCCAAATGTCTTAGTCATTAAGTTGCAATCAACAAGCATCATCCTTCTCAAAATGTTATACATCTGTCTTAACACTTAAGACTTATCCGCACTTATGGATTTTATTCCAATGGGTGCTACCATCAAGGTCATACCTTATGGTTCATATGGATGTCATTTAGGATGTAATGGTCATAAACCATAACTCAAAATTTGGTTCCTCATATTCATCTAGATAGTTGACTCATCACATGAACAACTCAGCACATAGATAATTGAGGTGTATCCGTCAAGGATATAAGAACTCACAACTCCTTGTGATTCTCAATGTCCTTTATTAGTGTGGGGTATTCTTTTAATAAGAAGAATTCAGTTATTTGATAATCATTCTCTAACTCGTTAGAGTATGATTCCTTCTTGATTTAGACATCACCATGCCTTAATCATGAGTTCACTATGATACACTATCATAATCACTCAAAAGGAACTCAAACATTTGGTCCAAGTATTTCATTCATTGATCTCATCAAGAATTAACACTTTACCAAATTTGCACTTCATCTATGATAATCTTGAACACTTCAAGATATTCATATTGGTATTTCTCTAAACACCATTTGAAGTATTAGCATTTGTTCCAATAGGTATGTAAATATATCACATGTATTATACCTAATAGGATAATCATTCTCCCAGTATCATTAGTGAAGATTGATTAATCATGTTCAAGATATTCATGTCTCTTACTGGTTCTCTGACCAAAAGAGTCTAGATTTATCCATCACATGGAAACTAGAAATGAATTTCTCATGATTGATGCTAATTTGATTGTTTGAGTTATCTATAGCTTTTAGGTATCATTTTATCTTATGCATATCAAATACCACAAGATAAACAAGGCTTTGCCACAAAGATCATATCTTTAAAAGATTGAAACATCAACTTTATTGATTGCCATCATTGGCATACAATATGCAAAAATAAAGTGTTTCTATCTATTGGAGAATATGAAATAGCAGCTCATAACTATATTACATGCCTTTTAGGCTAAAAATAAACTAAAGTACTCCTATCTATGGCGGCAACACTTGCCCCATTTATTGAGTGCTTTACACTTTACATCTTGGTATCATATACCTCAAAAAGTGTTACAAGTTTACTTTCATGACACCTTTAAGTAGAGACGTTTGTCGCCTCCTTCTTCTTTTGTTCTTCCAGATAGAGAGGACAATTCCTTTTCCAATGTCTTGGCTTTTGACAATGGTGGCAATTTCCTTTCTTGATCACGCCTCCATTGGCCTTGAGAGCTAAAGATGACTTGGGCTCCTGGCTAGCATCAGAACCTTTCTTAGCTTTGCCCTTGCCCTTGCGCTTGGACTTGCCTTTCTTGCTCGCGATCACCATCACAGACTTAGGCTTGTCCTTCTTCATCTGTATCTCGGTTGTCCTCAACACACCCAACAACTCTGAAAGTGGCCTATCAAAGTTGTTCATGTTTTAGTTCATCACAAACTGACTGTAGGATTCTGGTAATGATTGCAGTATCACATCAATAGCCAACTCTTGGCTCAGTGGAAATCCCAGTCTTTGCAGGTTATCCACATACCCAATCATCTTGAGTGTGTGAGGACCAACTGGATCTCCTTCTGTCATGACGCACTTGAACAGTGCCCTTGAGACATTGTATCTCTCTTGCCGTGCCTGATCTTCATACATGTTCCTGAGATGCTGAATCATCTCAATGACACCCATGTTCTCATGTTGTCTCTGCAACTCGTGGTTCATAGAGCACACCATCAAGCACTTTGCATCAATGGCATCATCAAAATGCTTCTTGTAAGCATCCCTTTCTGTCTTTGGTGCATTAGGAGCGGGTTCCTATGGAATTGGAGTATCCAGGACATAGAGCTTTCGCTCTTGAGTGAGAACAATTCTCAATGTCCTATACCAGTCGTGGAAGTTTGTCCCATTTAGCTTGTCCTTTTCAAGGACCGATCACAAAGAAAAGTGATTGTTCTTTGTTGCCATTTGTACTACAAAAGGAAATATGCAATTTTAGTCCAAAAACTCATTTTTGACTTATTTGATTGATTTGAAAAGTTGACGATATAATTAGGCCTTTAATTAATTATCAATCCCACTATTTTAGTTCAAATTGATAGACCTCACCATCAATTCGGAAGATTGCAACGTACAACCTTCTAGTGGGCAAGATCATGAAATCCTCTAAGTCATGGACCAGCTAGGGCTGTCACCCACAACATAGATCTCTCAGGTAGGCAACTCTTGCCAATTGCATCATATGTAACTCTTGATAAGATGTCATATGAAACTCCTTGCCATGATCATCTCCATGCCTCAAGCTGCTAGATCCTATCTAGGTCACCTTGTTAAGTCTGACCCAAAGCAAACACGATGAATATACACCCTACTTGGGCAGACCCACACATTCATCCTTCACGCTTCCACGAGATAGACGGTGCACCACGCTTGGGCGTTCCCAAACTTGATCGATCAAGCTTTTCACGTGTGTCACATTTGGAAGGCATCTAAAACTTAATATTTAATGAGGGATTTGGTTTTTATATACATATACATATCCAATCACCACAATACATAGTATGTATCATATACATGCTATATCCCACAGAAAACATGCAAAACGATAAAAGTGATGATTATGGCCATCCTAATGTGATTCCTCGAGCCCAGAGGAATCACGGTCATCTAGGTCTACATCACATGCAACCTGTACAAGGTGAACTCTGTGCCTTTCCTTCCGAGTAGGTCAACGTATCTCATGAATGACTTGCTCGTTCTGGTCCGGTCGTCTGGGTGCCACCAACCGATCGGTTGGCTCCTCCAACCGCTCGGTTCGCCTGGTCATCGTGCATCTCATCATGGTCGCCACCTGCTCGTCTCGCTTCTCGAACTGGTCATCAATTGATCGGCTCACACCTTGAACTGATCGTCTGGAACGTCAACCTATCGGTTCATGCCTTGAACCGATCGTCTCGGCTGTCGTCAGGATGTCCTTCGTTCTTTGACATAACAGGAAATAAAATTCTATGCTATTTTACATTATAAAAAGAGAAACCTCGAGTTACATTCGAGGGGAGCAAAGGTAGGAAAGAAATCTTGAATTATTTCGAGTTACATCAGGAATAGGAGAAGTAAGATCAGTGCGCAGACTGAGATGTAAGAAACCACATACAACCATACACAGATAGGGTTTATTGTCCATAAACACGCTATACATCCACCACAAAACTCGTTTAAGGGCGACGCGTATCGAGTGCATTAATAATACATATCATATATGTAAATTGGGATTTGTGGATTTAGGATTGGACATGCATAAAGCCAATATTATTCGCATCGTATGCAGTAAATAAAGGCGACAAACCAAAATCGATCATATCGATATTCCCAAAGTGTAGAGCAGTTGACATGGCTCTGATACCACTGTTGGGTTTTAGGAGAGGCAGAGAAGGCAGCAGAAACAAAAAATTTCTCCCCAAACCCAGAATAAGGAAACACGTCAAAGTTTATACAATAGGAAAGGATGGTTTGTGGAATCATACCTTGTCACGAGGTTTGCTCGGCGACAATACCTCGCGCCTTATGCGGTCTTCACTTCCTATCTTAGACGGTGTCTGTGCAGCTCCTGGTTGCACCGGGACTGACAGGATTGAAGACTGTCCTCCTAGCGGCAAAAACCTCCCACCTCTGAAGTAGTCCACACGGACCACCTGGAACTCCAATCTCCTTTTCCCACAAGGATTTGGAAGGAGTCGCACGCTCCTGTTAGCGTACTAGTCGCCAACACACTCTCCTGCCACCAGTCGTAACTGTAGTTGTCTTTCCCTTGTTGTGCCTCCCTTTTCGGGTAGCACTTGCTCGACCTCTCTCTCGGTTACCAAAACCAGAGAGAACGACAACTTTGTAGAGCAACTGGTTTGAACTGAGTTGTACTTTGAGAAGCCCCCAATACCCCTATATATAGGAGGGTCATGGGATATGGTTCTCTATCACGAGTAATATGGGACTAAAGCAGGAGTAGAAGGGTTCGAGATTTTCCACCAAAAAGAACCAACTCGCAACCTGAACCAATCGTTTCAAACCTAAAACGGTCGGTTGGGGACCTCAGCCGGTCAGTTGACACCTCAACCGATCGGTTGGGACCCATGAGCCAATCGATTCACTTCTGAACCGGTCGGTTCATGGTCCTGACCAGTTCTTGATTGACTTTCCTTCTTTTGTTTCTAATTGGTATCGAATACCAATCCTATTTCCCAAACAAATTGGGCAAGTGAAACGAAAGGAAAATTCTCCCCACTCCTACTTTCCCAACTTGCTCGGTTGCACCAGTTGAATCGATCGTTTCAACACTTGAAGCAATCATTTCACCCTGTCCATGAGCTGATCGACTCAACACTTGAGCCGACCGGTTCACCAAGCTCAGTCGATCGGTTCATCACATGAGCCGATCGGTTGGGAGTGTAGATTGTGCAAAATCAGTCAATTGCGATTTCAATCAATTCGATACTCCAATCAATATGTCCAACACCTTGAACATTATGACATTGAGCTATCAATTGATTGAGTGTTTAATTGAACTACTAAACTCCTTTAGTAATCAATCTAAACATTATTTGTGGACAAAACTCCTCTTCAACGTTAAATCCTATGTGTGTGACCCTGTAGGTCCATTTCACATTGGCAGTGAAAGTCCATAACACTTATGACTTCACAAGCAAAGAGCGGTTCCTAGTCACTCATCAGTGCTACCCAAGTGAAAGTAGAAAGTTAGAGAACAACTTTCAATCCTACAATCCGTGAATGGTGTTACAGTGAATGTATAATTCCTTTGTCACTGATATCCCGAATGAACTTGAGGCATGGAACAGTCATCCTGTCAACGTTCATTCACTTTCTTGATCTCAGAGAAAATTGGAAGAGATATGTATGACATCAATATCACATACTGATTCACACATGCGTGCGCACGCCTTTCTCAATCCTACTCATCAAGTGGCCTTGGATATCAAACTCTCTCAGGAGGGACAAATCCCATATCTATCACTCACCCCTCAAAAGCCCCATGTGTCAAAAACACCCAATCATCACCTTTATAACAACCCATGTTTCAGGACTGCGTTTGATGATGTCAAAGTGTGCCCAACGACATGTGTTGAGTGTAGTGATTTTAGGTCAAAGAATCATTCTCACCACCATCACTGTGAGTACTGACTGTGACTACCATGTCATGGTTCCATGTGTCAAACTCACGGTGGGTCTGTCCGGTACACTTGTTCTCTAACAAGTACCTATGTGTTTGGTTTGATATCTCTATATCATGACTAATGAGATTCTATCATCAACCAACACCACAATCTAGTCTTGTGTGTCATTGTTGTCTATCTACCTTCCACAATGACATCCGACTAGGGACATAACAAGAATGTACAAACTCTTAGCATCCGTATGATCTCATCGTTCAGGTCCTCAACCTGAAAGCATACGTCATTGAGTACTGTCAATCTCTAGACATTCAATATGTTCTATCACTATCTCATATGACTGAACCAGAAAGAATTGGAAGCTTGCCTTTGATGTTTATCAAATCAATCTTAATGTATCCCACCAATCATCCCATGATTGGCTCTCAGGGCATTCATACCAACACTTTGTGCTAATGTCGGGGTGGGCCACTGGCTCTGGCCCAACCCAGAATTGATTAGCAATAGTTTTATGTTGTTGATTTGGCATGTTGTTATTGGCCAATGCATGCTTACCTGCAATTAATATAGAAAATATAATGTAGCCTAGATTATAATGAAATTATATAGAAAATTGGTCATAAAATCACTTAGAATACAACAAGAATGATTTAGATTCCTAGTTATTCTCCTAGTTTAAAAAATATCTTTAATTTATGGGTAATGTGAAGAATATAAGTTGACCCAAGTTTTGATTAATAGGATGCTGAACTTATTAAATATGTATACTTTGTGATACAATTTGATATTGTTGAATAATGATGAAACATCAAGATTCTTATAACATCATGATGTTAATAATATGTACTTGAGGTTTCTAAAATCTTTAGATCCTTACACAAGCGAACACACTTGAAGTAGTTGGGTTATAACCACATGGTTTATGTATTGAAAAGGAATGTGGTTATTGTATGCATAATCGATCATATCAAGGGTATTTTGATCCTCAAATATTTTTCAAATGTTTGGTCCTATGGTAAACTTCTTGGATGTTTGTTTATTCCACTTCAAGTAATGCATATGTATATCATATAAGAAATACTATGATATAGCATGGATTAGAATATGAAACTTAAATGCATGTTTATATGTGCAAGTATTGATTGGTGAATAATATATGTTGATATTTATATATGCACACTTATGTCTGCACCCATGTAGACAATAAAGTAATATACTAACTGTGTACTTTCTGTCAATGTTTTATGTAGCTAACTTAATTAAAGATATGAGGATATGAAGATCCAAATAAATGCATCAAAGACCAAAAATCTTACGTCAAAAGGAGGATTAGATGGATAGTAATCACTTTCCATGTAGTAATTTCTCTTTTTTTAGTTTCTCTTTTACTTAGAAAAACATCCTTTGGGATAATTCAACATCCTTTTGTTATAAAACAAAGTATATGAATGATATTATTTTTTACTATAGTTTATTTCTTAAATCTTGATCCTGGAAACTAAAGCCTTTGTCCTTATTCCCACGGTCCACCTTTGATGGGGGGTAACTACAGAAGGGGTCATCACAGTGGTTGATTATCCATTAGCTGGTTGCTGCTCTCAGTAGCTTTCCCACTCATGGGAATTGTATTATATGAATTTGTGTGTATGGCCTCTAGTGATAAAACATTTAGGATCAATTTTTCTAATTTATCTAATGGTTTGTTAATAATATTGATCATCAAATCATATTTCAATAATTGACCATGGATCTACACAATGTTTTGGTGGTCAATGTGTTTTTTGAAGTATCATGTTGAACCATTATTTTGCATCGTGACTCCCCTCAATACGTTACTCATGGTGTAATACTCGTGCCCAATACCCATGTCTCTAGTAGAGTTTCATGAATGATGATTGTCCCCACAAATTACCACTAGCCTTAATTGCACGCTTTGTCCTCGCTCACACGTAAGTCAGGATAAATTTCCTAACTGGCCACTCATTCTAGTACTTCTCTGGGTTGAACACGTTTAACCACAAAGTTCTTTAGTGATGAGCACTCTGAAAAAGAAGGTGCACCTTGGTGATATGGGTAGTCCAATCATTCCTTTTAATATCATTTTATCTGGGGCCTCAAATCTTGGGATGTTACAATCTCCCCTACTTAGACTATAGACGTCTATGACAAGGCTCAACTATGTGTCATCATAATATTTCTCATTTCCATACGGACCCAACATGGCCATGTACACCCAACTCCTTATCACAGTTGTCAATGTAAGGGTGGCTCCATCACTATAGATAGTCCTTTTCAACATGCTTGGACTGCCACAGGCCCAGTGGGTCCCACCTACTAGAGGGAAGGTGGTTCTGATCCCATTTGTAACACTCGGGCCCACTCCAGGATAAACTTCCCAACTGGTCACCCATACTAGTATTACCCTGGGTTGAGCATGCTTAACCACAAAGTTCTTTAGTGGCGAACTCTCTGAAAAGGAGGTGCACCTTAGTGATATGAGTAGTCTATACATTTCTTTAAAGATCATTTTATTTGATATCTCAAATCTTGGGACGTTACACATGGACTTCACATATTAGTATTGCATCCTCTCTTTCTAGATTGACCTTTAGCACCTCTGAGGCAGATATTTGGGACTATGGTTATGTCCGTAGTTTGTCACTAAATGTGTTATTATTCATAAGTTTGTCTGTGTATCCTTAATTGATTTATTTAACCATATTGATTTGACATGTGCCATGATTTCATTCATTCGGTAATTGGATTGGGTGCACCAAAAAAAGTGGAGTATCAACAAGGGATGTGGGTGTAGTCTTTATCTGCATGACTGACTCTTCCACAACGCATGCACATTAGGGGAATATTTTCATATAACAATGGAAGTGTTCACCATTGAGGTATATGGTTGGATGAGTGACTTCACTGTTTCTACTTTGATAGTATTTCTTGTAAATTTGCCCCAATGCACCATGATGATGGTTGCATCAATCTTGAACATTTTGCTGATTGATGACGTCTTCAATAGTATTGAGTAGGGCGTTCTGGTAGAGGTAGACAAGGTGTAGTATCCTCACCTAGACGACGAGCCTCCCATGGATAAGATTTGAGGGGTGAAAAGATGGAGTCGACAAATACTAGTTGTCAAAGATCATCCATAGGCCTCTGGTCAATGAACAAACAAAGTCCTCTTGGTTGAAAAGTTGGATGATATAGTAACGTGTCTCCAAATTGACAACTCTGGAATTACCAACTAACTTCCGCATGATTTGAAGATCGTTAACAAGGGCATGGAACCCAATGTTGATCTTTACTGTCTTGGTGACCACATCATGCTTCCATGGCTTCATGAGCAGTCGAAGCCTCTCTTATTGCACAGTAGCCGACAGCGCACCACTGCAGTACAAAATTATGCCTGCCGCCTTGAGCATGTCGTTTGGGACCGATTTCAGACCCACCTTGGCTGGGGTGAATCTTGTAGTAGTAACATCCTTGTACGTGCTACTAGGATCTCCGTTTACATTGCTAGAGTTGTTGGAATCTCCTTCAAAGCTGATTGGTCAGACACCGGTATCTAAGTTTAGTAGTCCTTGACCATCTTTGTTGCTCGTTGGTGCTTCCTCATGCGGACAAAAAATGCCCCTGGACCCTCTCCCTCTGCCCCCTTGCCCTCTACACGACGTTTTCTCTCCCGAAACCTAGGGACATTGGTGTCTTATTGTAAACTATTCAAATGTCGTCTACTCTTAATACATATTTCAGAATAGTTATTAAATTTTATATTATTGGACTCTTAGTTACATATACTATCTATACTTTACAAAGACAGGATTTATCATGGCTTTTGTATTATCCTATATTACAAAATTTAGTGATGCTCCTATTACATCAAGATTTTTAAGGTAGAGCCACAACCTCGGTGAAGAATCAGACTCCTATTCCATTCTGTCTAGTATCTGCTTTGCCTCTGGCGGACAAGTCAAAGTGATAGGCCGAGGCACACAGTTTTTGTGTAAATGTGACTCGTCCTACCCCTAAATGTGCAAAAAGGAGACAACGTCAAAACATATTGCGGGCCAACCCGCCGTACTTGTAGCCCAACCCATTTACGCCCCCGCACGAGCAATTCTGTTGGTTAACCTTCTTTTGTCCTTTATACCCCATGATCTTGTCGAAACATTGCACGACTTGTAACCCAACCCATTTACGCCCCCACACGAGCAATTCTGTTTGTTAAGCTCAACCCATTTATTCCCCCACACGAGCAATTCTGTTTGTTAACATTCTTTTGTCCTTTATACCCCATGATCTTGTCGAGACACTGCCGGTGCATTACAACTCACTTGATTACAATGTATTTATACCTTTATACCAAAATAAGTTTTCCGGTTTTGGAGTAGCTTAAAATTGGGTTACATTGACATCCCAGTTGTTCTTTCAAGCGGATTGCATTCTTTCGCTTTATCCTCAATGCTGACCTAAACTTCCACCTATTTCAAGCCCTCGGGTTCCTTTGTATTGACTTAAAGAAATCAACGCTGCAAGTCTGGGCCCTGTTATCAGATTTAATAATATGATTCTTCTTAGACGATTTTCCCTCAAACAATAGTTCCCATTACTTTCACCGCCTAAAACTCTTTTATCGTCGATTTGCACTGGAGGTACCAATTTATGAGGATAAATAAACCTGTCAAATTGAGTCTAAATCCGGGGGCACACATGAGTTGATCCATTTAAGTTGGATTTAGGTGATAAAATTTGCCACTCGTTAGAAATTACCCAAACACAATCATCTGTTTATTTAGCGGGTTTTACGGGTGGCCTATGGACCCACCGATATAGTACATATTATTAACTCTAGTTTATTTATTATAATCATACATTTGAAAATTTTTCTCAAAAATATGTATGTGCTTGAATGGTTGTAAAAATATAACAATATCTTTTTATTTGATAATGACAATGTATAGTAGTTTTTTTTTTTTGAAGAAGACAATGTATAGTAGTTAGTTGTTCTTATGCTATTTTCATGTAAAATCACTAGTCAATGGTCTTATTTTACCGTTACAGTAGCAACTTGCAAAATAATTGTATTGAACACTTATTATATGGGCACCTGTAGGTGACCTATACCTGCTGTGTCGGGTTTGTATTTGTATTTTTTTTTACCCTTTAGAATTGTATCTTTTGTGACTCGTACCCGCAAGACTCAAACCTACAATGACCCAACCCAAACCCACACACTCACCTATTTGACAAATCTAAAGATAAATGAGTGTAATCAAATAAAGAGATCATTAGACCTTTTTATGGAGATTCACAAAAGTAGATCTAAGTGTGAAAACGTTCACTAGAACACGAAGACTAACCTATTGACTCATACAGACAATACAAAGAAACAAAACAAAATGGGTAAATATTCTCTAGAAGTTCTTTTGTGAAGTAGAACACGATAAACAAAGATGGAGAGAGGGTGTATTTCATGCCACATGTTATATCTCTTGGGCTCTGATTATCGGTGTCGGTTCTTTCCCGTGGATATAGAGTGCCTTTACTACCACATGGAAGGGCTAAGCTTTAGAGGAATAGACCTAGATGAAACGATTCCTTAACCTTTAATACCACATGTAAGACTCAGTTCGAACTGTTGCGGCAGGAAGGTGGCGATTTGTTATTTGGCTAATAAATAGTTATATGCACCAGGACGCTGAGTTGCGCTTATTGGTCGAAGGATTGTTTGCCCTTTGCTACTTGAGTGGAAGGAACTTTATACCTTTCATGGTCGGGAAAACCTTATTGAAGCATAACCGTGAGGGCCGCGCCCTTCATCTACTGCATGTGAACAAGACGGCAGTGGTTTTCAGCCCGGCCTGGTGAGCAAGTGAGGTCCTTTTAAACTTTCTTCCATGTAACATGCTGGATTGGGATTTCTAGGTGAAACTTCAGAGAGGTGTTCTCACATTACTTCTATTTTTCGAGGGGGGTGGTGGTTGTTTAGGTTTCAGCTTGTCATATTGCTTACAATCTACTCAAAATTTTGCTAATTGTCACGGCCGGTCTGAAGGGAAAAATTAATCCAGCAATGACAAAAAGTTTGGAAGAAGATTTCATAGATGCAGAAATTCTTATGGCGGTAAAATCAATGTATTCAAATAAAGTGTCAGACCTGATGGCATAAAGGCAATGTTCTTTTAGAAATATTGACATATTTGGGGAAGAAATGTGGCAAATTACATTAACGGGTGGTGGAAGGATAACTTGAAGATTGATGAAGTCAATAATACTCTGGTGGTAATGATCCCAAAAATCCAGAATCCGATGGAAATATCCGAATTCAGGCCTATCAACCTTTGCAACACCCTATACAAAATTGCCTGTAAAGTTCTCACAAACAACCTAAAACCGTTCATGGATAATATAATTTTTGAAAATCAAAGTACTTTCATGTCAGGGAGGCTAATGACAGATAATGTCCTTATTGCCTATGAAATGTTCCACAATATCAAGGAAGGAATAGGAAAAGGAGGGGCCACATTGCTCTAAATCTGGATATGTCAAAGACCTATAACAAAGTCGAATGGAGTTTTCTGAACCATGTCTAGGAAAAGTTGGGGTTTTAGGAAAAGTGGAGGAGGAAGGTCCACCAGTGCATCTCTTTAGTGAGCCATGCCTTTTGCTATGAATGGAGACAGAATCAGAACCGTCAAGTCTGTCCATGGCTGACGTGTATTTTACTACGCGCTTAAACGCAAGTATACGCGTCGAGTAATATAGGCCTTGTGAGGCCCGAGTCGAACTCAGGGATACGTGAATTATTGGAGACTTCTACTAACTAATCGCAATCAGCTAGACCGATTAACAAAGTAGAATTTGTTGTTGAAATTAAAAGAAAATAAAAATGAAACAAAGAAAATAATCGATTAAAGGTTAATTTAATCAATTAAAAGGATATCTTTAGGATGGCGGTTTCACCACGGGTCAACATTGTATTAGATTTCATATAATTCCTCACACTTCTCTCTCTATCCGGGTAGTGGCCTGAAATGAGAATTACCCACTGTCGTGGTGTAATTCACTACTTAGGTTTAGGTTGATTCCACCGTCGTAGTAATCATTCCCCTAAACTAAGCGCATTAGGATCGGTCCCTCAGTTCCCACCATTAATTTTACAACTCCTTTGTCAAGGGTTTTATTAATTAATGTAGAATTCGTTTCTTTTCAACCGTTAATCCTTCTGTCGAAGTGATTAAGGGCATTAATTTACTATTATGGTGATCAAGCATAACAATAGCAATAGAGAAAACGAATTTATACCACGGATATGAGAGAAAAATATGAATTATCAATATAAAAGCATCATACAATGTATCCCCGGGCTACTCCCGGTCCTAAAGATTGAGGGTTTTAGCCTCTCATGTTCATCTTACACAAATACATGGTAGAAATTGGGGAATTCATAAGAAAAACGTGAAATAGATGGGAAAACCCCTGAACGGAGAAGAACCGGTGGATCCTTGGCGTAGAACACAGCTTCCCCCGCCTGTCGGTGGTGGAAATTGTCTTCGGCAGTGTCCGAATCACCCGGTATGAGCTTCTCGGCCTCCGTTCTCCTTTCTCTCCTCCTCGGCACTCGTGCAATCCAAATATGAGATCTCCCTTTTGTCTGGGCGGCCGTCATTAGGTATAAGTCCCTAATTAGGTCGTCAAATAATGACAGCCGTCCGATTGATATCAAAACAGATCCAACGCATATCTGCCGGCGTCGATACCATCGACGCGGGTCGATGGTATCGACCCAGCGGATTAGCGGCAGCTTTCCTTTCTTTTATTCTGAGCGCCTGTGGTGATCTCGATACCATCGACTTGGGTGTCGATGGTATCGACTCCTTTAGCGTCGGTTGTTGTCGTTTAGCGACGCTGTAGCTCTCCTTGTGTCGATGGCATCGACATCCGTCGATGGTATCGACTTAATCCTCGCTAGCAGCCTGGAGACATCTCGATGCCATCGACTTGGGCGTCGATGGTATCGACTCTGTATTGCTCTTCTCGGCTGACAACCTGTGGCTTGGTCGATGGTATCGACACCCGTCGATGGTATCGACGGATGTAGATACTTGTTTTTCCTGAAATTGTACAACAAGACCAAATAAATCCACACGATTTATGATAAGATGATCAATAATGCTTAAAATAATGAAATAAAGGGGATTTGATATAAAATGATGGCAAAGACCAAATAAAGTGAATTATGCAATATTATCCATGAAAATGAGTAATTAAGGCACAAAACACATATGAAAAAGGTCTATAAATGCGACTCAAAATCATCGCATCAAACTCCCCTAAGCTTAAACATTGCTCGCCCTCGAGCAACTAATCCTTAGAATAAAATTGCGAATGTCAACTAACAATCAAAACACCAACCCACCTCACAAATGACTCCCACTGGACGTTCTCAAACCGGCCTACCCTAATCACAGAACAGTAATTACCCTATAGGCGACAATAACCATCAATAAAAGAAATTATCCTTCAAACTGATGAACACTATCACATAAGGCAGTTATCATAATAAAGTTCGCCGATTCAGCCATGGTGCATCTTGTGATCACCTACTCTACGTTGCTCGCCCTAACTACCATCTACATGGAAGCAGTTCTCCTGATAAACATGAGTGAGGAGAAAATCACAGTGGCCTACCAATCCGAGCAACGGGTGGATGGAATGGGTGGTTCATGGGAGAATTTGGAAGTATTACACAGTTTCAAAATGCATATAACAAAATGCCCTAAATGATGCAAATGCACATTAAGAATGCCCTACCGCCTAAAAGCGGGTGGAATGATGCATGCCCTAACCTTCTACCTCAAAATGAGATAGAAATCTACTCAAGCCACATCATGTACTCAATTCCCCTGTTATACAAGTGATATCATTCCTTTCTCCCTCTTATTCCATTTCCTTCTAAATTCTCTTCTTTTTTTTTTTTTTTTAAACATTTGTTCATATTTCCAGAATTTTTTTTCTTCTGTTTTTTTTTCTTTCCAATTGGAGATCCTTGCTTTATTTCGAGGGTATGGAACAAATTAGATCACCTATTTAGGAAAACTGAGATACATGGTGTGCCTATGCATGAAAATCATGAAATTGTGAGTGCAACTACATGACATGCACCTAAAGGTAATGTGCATGTATCACTATATATTTTTTATTATTCTATGCAAAAACATGAAAATAACAATGCAAAACCTATCTACATGCCATGCACGCAAAAGAAATTGAAACTGCACTTTACTTCCAATTCTTGGTGGATTATAGGAAATGGGGTGGAATGATCACAAGATTAAGTGACTGAACCTTAAAAGAAAATTATGTGTCCCTCCTTATTGACATGTGTAGTAGTAAAAAGGGTGCTTTCTCTTACATCTGATTAAGGTCTCATTACCATTTGATTAGGTTAGGCTCAAACAACCGTTACTATCCACTTTCCATGAGTCAAAGGGTGTGGGTATGACATATTGGTTCAAAGTTGACATAATCAATCATTTTCATAGAAAAAGTTCCCCAAGGACAACCAAGTAAAGCTATCCAAATGACACAGAAAATTTTTAAATTCCCTTAATTTCCCATGAAAACAGCAAGATGACAAATTTTAAGACATCCACGATTACACTAGATAGATGTGGATCCTAAATAAAAACTTAAAATTGCAAAAACAAATAACAAAGCAGAAACTAAAACAACTAAAGAAAAGATAAAAGATAGAGCTGTTCCAGCACCCCCCTAAGCTTGAATCCGACTATGGCCTCATAGTCAAAAACCAACTTAAGGGTGGAACAGTGATACCCTGATCAATCTTGTGAAGGCGGTGGTGGGTAATGTGGTGCCGTAGGATCCCAAGACGGGTACTCCCCCTGGAAGCTTGGATCATAGTGGGTCCTCGGCGGAGGCTGTGGATAACCTCCAAAGTAGTCTCGACTCCAGTAGTGGTCGAAGAAGGGCTCCTGCTGCGTCTCTATCCGCTGCAACCGGTTGTGCATTTGTTCTTGGTTGGCAAGGATGAGCCGCTCGTTCTCGAACATAGCCCTTTGATTATCAAGCAACCGGCCCGTTGTCTCATGGATGCCGGTATACAAAGTCATATGCTGGTGCTGCGTCTGCTGGATGTCCTGCAGCATGGTATACATCCCTTGCATGGAGTAGGGATCCGCAGCTGGCTGTTCTTGCTGTGGTGATGGCGGCGGGGGCTGAGATGATGAAGATGCACCCGGATGCATCCTAGGACGCTTCCGTGGTGCCACGCGTGCTCGAAGAGGTGTGAAAGCCTCCTCGTCTTCCTCCGCCTCGCCTTCTTGGTCGTCACCTCCGCCTTCTTCTTCCGAGGACTCGATGGCTATGATGGGCCATCGGAAATGCTGCTTGCCCTCGATGTGGAAGACGTCGTCCGGCAGGGATGCCTCCTGGTAAGCTTGGTTGACGTGGCAATGAGCGTACGCCAACCCGTCCCGGAGAAGAATGAGGTTTGAACGGTGCAAGTGTTGCACGTTCACCTTACTCCGCGTAGAAATCGGAGTCATGGACTGAAAGTTCAGCCCCAAGTAAAGCGCCAACTTGGTGACAAGACCACCAAAGTGTATTGGAGCCTTCCTTGTGCTCCGCTTCACCGCCATGACGCGCTGTAACCAGAATGCTCCCCAGTTGCACTCTTGACGCTTCAGGAGGGCGTACAGAAAGAACAAGTCGCTCTCCTGAAACTTGCTCAAAGCAAGATCGCTCCGCCCGAAGAAGGTCAAGCTAAGCATCCTATGCAATACCCGGACGAACGGGTGTTCAAAATCAGCTACCGCGGCGTTGTGGTAGCTCACAATCTTCCCTGCCGGTACCGTACAAAGCTCGGAGAAGATCTTGTCGTAGTCGGTGCGGGCGTCGGGACGTCGGTGATCGTGGCGGCTGTGGTTCCAGTTGAAGATGTCGTTGAACTGCTTCAACGTGAAGTTGTAATTGTTGTTGAATAGACGGAAGGTCACCCTCCCCTGGATCCACGTCTGGTCCGATGGTACCACGTCGTTTGGTACGACGCAGATATCAAGGGACGCCATGAACTCGACCACCAGTTCCTTGTATGTGGGCCATTCGCCAAAGAACGGCTGCCCATCCGCATGACAGTCCATCTCATAGAAGCGACCGGTGTGCCGCGCTTGCCCGGCCAACACATAGGCCAAGTTGGCCTCGAATCCCAAGTCCCTGATCATGCCCCGGTCCACATACCGGGTGGCCTCGAACTTCCTCTTCATGATCTCCTCGTACACTTTCCTCGTGTCCATGTTGGCGTGAATAAGGCGTGGACGAGAGATAGAAGCTGTTGGAGGAGGAACAAACTCCTCGATCACCATTGGATGCGCGCTCGATGAAGATGCTCCGCCCGTATGCACCATGTTTGCGAGAAGAAGAGATTAAGAGAAAAGAGCTCGGTGAAGATGGAGAGAAAATCTCCGCTCGATGAAGATCTTTGCTCGGTGACGCTTCTCCGCAGGTGTAGAGGGCTCGGGGGAGTGCTCGACGCAATGGGGGGTACTTGCTCTGAGGGTGTGATGTCATATGACGTTGCAAGTCCCCTTAAATAGACTTGATCGGCGCCCCTGTTAACCCGTCGATACCATCGACGCGGGTCGATGGTATCGACACGTCTCGCGGGTAGCCGTCTCTGTCGCTGGCATCGACGGCTGACGTTTGCTGGATCGCGAAACCCGGATCGCTGACGAGTCGATGCCATCGACGGATGTCGATGGTATCGACGCAGCCCCCGGATCGCTGACGTGGCTGTCGCGGTCGTCGCCGATGTCTTCATTCGGATTGGTGACATGTCCGTCGATACCATCGACGGGTGTCGATGGTATCGACCTGCATTTGTTGCAACACCTCCGTTTCTGGCTCTCGACCTGTGATGATGTCGATACCATCGACGAGGCCGTCGATGGTATCGAGTTGACTGAGCAAAACTTGTCTGAATATCTCCAGAGATCTCGATGGTATCGACAGGGGTGTCGATACCATCGACTTTATCCTGGAGATCAACCTGTGACCATGTCGATACCATCGACGAGGCCGTCAATGGCATCGACACAGTGCGATTTTTGCTGGTTGCAACCTGTGCCCAAGTCGATGCCATCGACTGATGTGTCGATGGTATCGACTCTGCCTAATCCTGCACAATTAACAAACGGATCAAGGTATCATTTTTAAACTAAAATCTAAACGAATTAAAAACAATCTATCACTAAAATGAAACTAGCCTAATGTACCGTTGGTTGGGTTGCCTCCCAACAAGCGCCCTTGTTTAGCGTCTTAGGCTAGACGTCAGTCCTTCTTCTCATTCATGTATAAGTGAAATGAGTTTAACCTCATTCACTTTCCTCTTGTAATTCTCACCAAAGTATAGCTTCAAGCGCTGCCCGTTCACCAAGAACGTGGTCTCTCCATCTCGCACGAGAATCGCTCCGTGCGGTCTCACTTCTTCCACCTCAAAGGGTCCACTCCATCGGGATTTCAGTTTCCCGGGATGCAACTTGAGACGAGAATTGAACAATAAGACACTGTCTCCTTTCTTAAACGTGCGTATCTCTATGTGGCGATCGTGGATCAGCTTTGTGCGCTCTTTGTAGATACGGGCATTCTCATACGCCGTCATGCGTAGCTCATCCAATTCATTCAATTCTAGCATTCTTTTCCTCCCGGCCTCGTCATAGCGCAAATTCAGCCTTCTTAGCGCCCAATGGGCCTTGTGCTCCAATTCTACCGGAAGATGACACGCCCGGCCATACACCAACCTAAAAGGCGTAGTGCCTATAGGTGTTTTGTACGCCGTTCGATAAGCCCAAAGTGCATCCGGTAACAATGTACTCCAATTCTTCCGTGTAGATGCTACGGTCCTTTCTAAGATCTTTTTGATTTCTCGGTTTGATACCTCCACCTGTCCTTGCGTTTGTGGGTGATATGGGGTGCCAATGTTGTGTTTGACCCCATATTTCTTCAAAAGTGACGCAAATTTGTGATTTCGGAAGTGTGTGCCTCCGTCACTAATAATCATCCGAGGAATCCCGAACCTGCAGAAAATATTCTCCTTTACGAACCTGCAGACTACATTCGAATCATTAGTCCTTGTGGGGATTGCCTCCACCCACTTCGACACATAATCCACGGCAAGCAAAATATAAAGATTTGAATTTGAGGACACAAAGGGTCCCATGAAGTCAATGCCCCAAAGATCAAATACCTCGACTTCCTGAAACACATTCAGGGGCATTTCTTGTCTCCTTGAGATATTCACGGGTCACACTGCCTAACAAAATCATAGGCGTCCCGGAACAAAGTGGGCCAATAAAGGCCGCTCTCCAAAACCTTAGCTGCTGTCCGTGAGCTAGCATGATGTCCTCCCGTAGGTGACACGTGACAATGATGTAGAACACTTTCGTACTCTACCTCCGGCACGCACCTGCGAAGAATTCCATCCCTGCATTGCTTCAACAATATTGGGTCATCCCAAAAATAGTATCTCAATGAGTGGAAGAATTTCTTCTTCTCTTGATATGACCAATCTTCCGGGATGATTCCGCAAGCTAGATAATTTACAATATATGCAAACCATGGTTCTTTCGAATCAATTTTCAAAAGTTGTTCGTCGGGAAAGGTCTCGGTAATGGGTATATGCAAACCTTGCTCATCCACCCTCTCTAACCTAGACAAGTGGTCAGCCACCACATTTTCAATTCCCGACTTGTCCTTAATTTCAATATCAAATTCTTGTAGGAGCAAAATCCACCTAATTAGTCTCGGCTTGGCATCCTTCTTCTCCATCAAATATTTTATTGCGGCGTGATCCGTCCACACAACCACCTTAGAACCCACTAAGTATTGCCGAAATTTCTCAAAGGCAAAAACAACAGCAAGTAACTCTTTTTCCGTGGTTGTGTAATTTAATTGAGCATCATTAAGTGTTTTTGAGGCGTAGAAAATCACCGCAGGCTTGTTATCTACCCTTTGCCCCAAAACAGCCCCCACAGCATAGTCAGACGCATCACACATCAACTCGAAAGGCTTTGTCCAATCCGGCGTTTGCACAACCGGAGCCGAAATCAGCTTTTCCTTCAAAACCTCGAATGCGTGAAGACATTTCTCATTGAAATCAAAAACTGCGTCTTTTTCCAACAATTCCGATAATGGCTTTGCGATTTTTGAAAAATCCTTGATAAAACGCCGATAAAACCCAGCGTGTCCTAAAAAGCTTCTCACCCCTTTTACAGAATTTGGTGGGGGTAGCTTAGAAATCACCTCAATTTTTACGGGGTCTACCTCTAGACCCTTGCTAGACACCTTGTGTCCTAGCACAATTCCTTCTGTCACCATCATGTGACATTTCTCCCAATTGAGGACCAAGTGTGTGTCCTCGCACCGCTGCAACACCTTATCTAAATTATAAAGGCATTCATCAAAAGATGCTCCATAGACTGAGAAGTCATCCATGAAGACTTCAAGACACCGCTCCACCATGTCAGAGAATATGGCGAGCATGCAGCGTTGAAAAGTCGCCGGCGCATTGCATAAACCAAACGGCATACGGCGGTAGGCGAAGGTCCCATAAGGACATGTAAACGTAGACTTCTCTTGATCCAACGGATCAATAGAAATCTGGTTATACCCCGAATAACCATCTAAGAAACAAAAATGCGACCGACCGGCTAAGCGTTCCAAAATCTGATCAATGAATGGCAATGGAAAATGATCTTTCAGAGTGGCGGCGTTCAATCGGCGGTAATCAATGCATACACGCCACCCGGTTACTAGTCGGGTGGTGACAGGTTCATTTAAAAGATTGGTAGTGACAGTGATTCCCCCCTTCTTAGGGACTACCTGCGTGGGGCTCACCCACGTCGAATCAGAGATTGCATAAATGATCCCGGCAGCAAGCAACTTGATGACTTCCTTTTTGACAACCTCCATCATGCTTGGATTTAGACGTCTTTGAGGCTGTATGACTGACTTAGCTCCTTCCTCAAGCCGAATCTTATGTTGACAAAGTGTAGGGGAGATCCCCTTGATGTCCGCCACTGACCACCCAAAGGCTCCACGGTGGTTCTTGAGCACTATCAGTAGCTGCTCCTCTTCATCCGCACTCAAGTATGCAGAAACAATCACTGGCAACTTGTCCTCCTCGGCTAGAAAGACGTACTTCAAGTGCGGGGGCAATGGCTTTAACTCTAGATCAGGTGGGCAGATAAGGGATGATTGTAGCGGTGGGGGCAGTGTACCCAAATCTTCATAGTGCCTCGTGTAGAAACATGGAAGCATTTGAAGCATTTTGGCGCACTCCTTGAGTGAAGTACTCCGCATCCAATCATAAGTGACATTACACAAACACGCCTCTAGAGGCAATTCCAGATATGCATCACCGACAGAAGTTATTATCACATCATCCTCCCACGAAGGTGGAATGTCCTCATTCTCATCATTTGGAAACCCGACAGCCTTGCATAAAGAGACAGCTTTCGTTTGCTCCATAAGGTCTACCGCCAAGGTCCCATTGTCTATCCTGCTCATCACATGGGCCATATCTAAAAATGGCTTCCCAAGACAAAGTGAGATATTGCTTTCCACATGCTTCACCATGTTGCACTGTGCCTTTGCTTTAGTAGATGTATTGCTGTTGGGCATGACCATCTCAAAGCGATCATCCGCAATGCCTAAGGTCAAGCGACCTCTCCCCATCTCCAAGATCATGTCAGCTGTAGCTTGAAATGGGCGACCAAGAAGTAACTCATTACCGTGTTCGTCCTGCATCTCCATCACAACAAAATCAGCGGGAAAAACAAAGCGGTCTACCTTTACCAAAACATCTTCACAGATTCCATATGGTTTCACCACAGAATTATCGGCCAATTGGATAGTCATATTGCTTGGCCTTGACTCCTTCAATCCAAGTTTCTTGAATGTAGAAAGGGGCATCAGATTGATGCTTGCCCCGGAATCACAAAGCGCCTCGCCAAATTTGAACTTCCCGATAAAGCATGAAATATTGAAACAGCCAGGATCCTGTCGCTTTGGCGGCAAAGTGCCCATAATAAAAGCACTCACTTGCTCCTTTAACACCACAACCTCAGTGTCGGGTATCTTCCTCTTCTTGGTGATTACATCTTTGAGAAACTTTCCATAAGACGGAATTTGTTCAATTGCCTCTAACAAGGGAATATTCACAGATAACTTTCTAAAGCTGTCCAGAAATTTTTTAAACTGTGCATCCACCTTTCTTGCTTTTGCGCTATTGGGGTAGGGGACCGGAACAGTATGTGCTCTTTGATGAGGTGGCACATAGGGGGTTAATTTCTGTGGCTCCACCTCATTGGCTTGTCCTTCCTTACCATCTTCGGTTGTGTCATCAATTTGCTCTATGACTGGTGCACGCTGCTCCTTAGCGGTTGCTTCTTCTACTGTGTTCTGCGGTGTGCTTGTGTCATCCGCCCTTGGATTAAGCACCTTCTTACCGCTCCTCAACAATATGGCCTTGGCCTGTTGGTTTCCCCCGGGAACATTGGTGTTCCCCGGAAAACCCGGATGTGCCGGCTTTTTCAAGCTTGCAATCTCCGCTGCCATCTGTGCCATTGAAGTCTCTATAGTCCGCATCTGAGCCCCGTGGCTCTGCAACGTCTGCCCGAACTGGTTCATGAATTCACCCTGCTGCTTTATTTGCTGCCCAAAAGTGTTCATCAACTCTTGATTCTGCTTTATGACTTGATTTAGCAACTCCGTGCTCTTGTCCTCCGTGACCGGTGCAGGTTTGGCGTCCGGATCTTGCAGGAAGTTGTTTGGATCTTTCCATGAAAATTTCTTGTCCTTCCGCCATGAATAATCATTGTTCCTGTACCCTTGTTGTTGCCTCATATACTTGACCTGAGCCTCATCCTCGGACTCATTGTCTTCCTTCTGCAGCAACTTCTTTGCGAGAAGATCCATTTTCTCATTCAGCTCTCTCATTGCCTTTGACTCACTGGCAACTCTTGCTTGCTCAACTGGGCCTCTTTCTCTTTCTCCCCAAGACTGCTTTCGTGCCATATTCTTCAGTATTTCCCAGCATCTTGTATCAGTGTTATTTAGAAAGAATCCAGAACCGGCCGAGTCCAAGTTGCTTCTATCATGCTCGGAGAGAGCAAAGTAGAAGATCTTCACTTGGGTTTCCTTGTCCAATCCATGATGTGGACATCTCCTCAACATGACTTGAAATCGCTCCCAAGTCTCAGAATAGGTTTCACCCGCCTGTTGGGTGAAATTGTGGATCTTTCGGATCATATCATTGGTCTTCTCAGGAGGGAAGAACCTCTCGAAGAAAACCTCCACCATGTGATCCCATGACTCAACAAACTCGTCGTCGAGGTTGTGGAGCCACTCTCTTGCTACTCCCGCCAAGGAACTGGGGAATAACTTGAGATAAAGCACATCTTGCGGAAAGCGATCTATCTTCACCATATCGCAGTTCTCCACAAACTGACTAATGTGTGCCACTGGATCTTCATTTTTCAGTCCGTGAAATGCATTGGATTTGACCAAGTTAATCAGTGCTGGGTCGATCTTGTATGTAGGTATGTTTAGCCCTTGTTTCTTTATAGGCCCCTTTGATGCCGAGGAAGAAGACGCCTTGATCTTCTCCCATATTGTCTGTGCTTCAGCCATTACTTCTTCTTGTTCCGGCTCAGATTCAGAATGTATATCACTGTGGTGTTCCTCCTCGTAGTTGTCCTCGTCCTCTGGTCCCGCAGATGGAACCTCAGGTGTGCGATTCACGTAGTCTCGACTACGCGTGTGCACCATGCAAAGCACCTGAAATATGGAAATAGGGGTTCAGTACAATGCTTTAGTCGAGTCAACACAAATATAGAGAAATAAAGGAATTTTTGAAATTGTTTTAAAATAAATAAAAAAAATTGTGGCCTAGAGTGGCCGCTCTTAGCACTCAAAGTGCCAATAATTCGCCGTGTCCCCGGCAACGGCGCCAAAAACTTGACGTGTATTTTACTACGCGCTTAAACGCAAGTATACGCGTCGAGTAATATAGGCCTTGTGAGGCCCGAGTCGAACTCAGGGATACGTGAATTATTGGAGACTTCTACTAACTAATCGCAATCAGCTAGACCGATTAACAAAGTAGAAGTCTCCAATAATTCACGTATCCCTGAGTTCGACTCGGGCCTCACAAGGCCTATATTACTCGACGCGTATACTTGCGTTTAAGCGCGTAGTAAAATACACGTCAAGTTTTTGGCGCCGTTGCCGGGGACACGGCGAATTATTGGCACTTTGAGTGCTAAGAGCGGCCACTCTAGGCCACAATTTTTTTTATTTATTTTAAAACAATTTCAAAAATTCCTTTAGTATAGTGGTGAGTATTCCCGCCTGTCACGCGGGTGACCCGGGTTCGATCCCCGGCAACGGCGCCAAAAACTTGACGTGTATTTTACTACGCGCTTAAACGCAAGTATACGCGTCGAGTAATATAGGCCTTGTGAGGCCCGAGTCGAACTCAGGGATACGTGAATTATTGGAGACTTCTACTAACTAATCGCAATCAGCTAGACCGATTAACAAAGTAGAATTTGTTGTTGAAATTAAAAGAAAATAAAAATGAAACAAAGAAAATAATCGATTAAAGGTTAATTTAATCAATTAAAAGGATATCTTTAGGATGGCGGTTTCACCACGGGTCAACATTGTATTAGATTTCATATAATTCCTCACACTTCTCTCTCTATCCGGGTAGTGGCCTGAAATGAGAATTACCCACTGTCGTGGTGTAATTCACTACTTAGGTTTAGGTTGATTCCACCGTCGTAGTAATCATTCCCCTAAACTAAGCGCATTAGGATCGGTCCCTCAGTTCCCACCATTAATTTTACAACTCCTTTGTCAAGGGTTTTATTAATTAATGTAGAATTCGTTTCTTTTCAACCGTTAATCCTTCTGTCGAAGTGATTAAGGGCATTAATTTACTATTATGGTGATCAAGCATAACAATAGCAATAGAGAAAACGAATTTATACCACGGATATGAGAGAAAAATATGAATTATCAATATAAAAGCATCATACAATGTATCCCCGGGCTACTCCCGGTCCTAAAGATTGAGGGTTTTAGCCTCTCATGTTCATCTTACACAAATACATGGTAGAAATTGGGGAATTCATAAGAAAAACGTGAAATAGATGGGAAAACCCCTGAACGGAGAAGAACCGGTGGATCCTTGGCGTAGAACACAGCTTCCCCCGCCTGTCGGTGGTGGAAATTGTCTTCGGCAGCGTCCGAATCACCCGGTATGAGCTTCTCGGCCTCCGTTCTCCTTTCTCTCCTCCTCGGCACTCGTGCAATCCAAATATGAGATCTCCCTTTTGTCTGGGCGGCCGTCATTAGGTATAAGTCCCTAATTAGGTCGTCAAATAATGACAGCCGTCCGATTGATATCAAAACAGATCCAACGCATATCTGCCGGCGTCGATACCATCGACGCGGGTCGATGGTATCGACCCAGCGGATTAGCGGCAGCTTTCCTTTCTTTTATTCTGAGCGCCTGTGGTGATCTCGATACCATCGACTTGGGTGTCGATGGTATCGACTCCTTTAGCGTCGGTTGTTGTCGTTTAGCGACGCTGTAGCTCTCCTTGTGTCGATGGCATCGACATCCGTCGATGGTATCGACTTAATCCTCGCTAGCAGCCTGGAGACATCTCGATGCCATCGACTTGGGCGTCGATGGTATCGACTCTGTATTGCTCTTCTCGGCTGACAACCTGTGGCTTGGTCGATGGTATCGACACCCGTCGATGGTATCGACGGATGTAGATACTTGTTTTTCCTGAAATTGTACAACAAGACCAAATAAATCCACACGATTTATGATAAGATGATCAATAATGCTTAAAATAATGAAATAAAGGGGATTTGATATAAAATGATGGCAAAGACCAAATAAAGTGAATTATGCAATATTATCCATGAAAATGAGTAATTAAGGCACAAAACACATATGAAAAAGGTCTATAAATGCGACTCAAAATCATCGCATCAATGGCCTAAAACATGGAGACCCACTCTTACCCTACTTTTTCATTCTTTACGCTGAAGCATTTTCTACATCCATTAGTTTAGCAGTTGACAATCACCTTATTCCTGGCATTAGAGTGAGTAGAAGTTCACCACGTATATGTCACCTATTTTTTTTACAGATGATAGCATCCTCTTTGCAAGAGCCACCAATGAAGAATATTTAGAGTAGATGAAATAATCAGTCAATATGAACAAGCATCGAGACAAAAAATCAACATATCTAAGACAGAGGTGGCGCTTTCCAAAGGTGTGAGCTATTCACAAAGGGAGGTGATTAAAGCACTGTTAAATGTAGTGAAAGTTGACAAACATGCAAAATATTTGAGTCTATCTACAATGGCGGGTAGGTCCAAAAAGTAAGCTTTTAGCTTCATATAAGAAAGGATTAGCAAAAAGCCCCAAGGATGGAAAGAGAAATTACTAGCATAACTGGGGAAGGAGGTCCTCATCAAAGGGCGACACAATCTATTCCTAACTACATCATGAGTGTTTTCCAATTACCAGCGGTATCATTGAAAAAAATAATACTGATATAGTAAGGTTTTGGTGGGATGCAAAGGAAGGGAAGCGGAAGTTGCCATGGGTGAGCTGGAGTCAAATGTACAAGCCTAATCAGGAGGGAGGAATGGGGTTCTGACACATCGACATTTTTAATCAGACTCTTTTGGCTAAATAAGTTTAGAGGCTATACAATAGAAATGACGCTTTGGTATACAAATTAAGTTTTAAAAGCTAGATATTTCCCAAGCTTCTCTATCCTGGAAGTCAACATGGATTACAACCCGAGCTACACGTGGCGCAACATATGGAATTCCAAGACTCTTCTCAAGGAAAACCTACAATGGACGGTAGGGACAGAAGAACATATCAGCTTGTGGGAGGACAGATGACGGCCATATGAGAATGACTACCTTATGGGCTACCAAACTCCGGAATGAAATCACCTACAACATGTTCGAGATATAATACAACCGGATGGAGTGAGCTGGAATAATGATCTCATCAAGGACATTTTTCCACAGCAAGTGTGTGCAGCGATTCATGCTATGGTGCTAAGCATTTTCCCCAAGCAAGTTGGTGGCCGAGTGGGGATGGTGAATACTCGGTAAAGACAGGGTACTGGCTGGGTACTCTCTATGCGGGAGATTGCAGGCTACTTGAATCGGGCAGGGGAAACTATTTAGGAGCTGATCTGGAGGAAAAAGTGGCCCCCAATGCCGCACACTTCCTATGGCGAATATGCTCAGGAAGCTTGGCAACGGCGGGGGCGTTTACATGACCGTCACTGTCATCCGGATGGTGACTGTGTCACAGCGGAAAAAAATCAGTTACCCACATGATGTTTGAATGCACGCATGCATGGGAGTTATGGAAGCATAGTCCAAATGATATACAAGTAGAGTTTCAGGAAACTCTAACAGAAGACACCAAGATGATATACAAGTAGTCTAGTAGAAGACACCAAGATGGTTAGACACTCGGTTTGTTAGCTAGAGGTCCCAAGATCGAGCCCAGACCACGGGATGAATAGAATGGCCAATTTAAAAAAAAAAAAATGATATACAAGTAGAGATCTAGAACGCAAGTATTTTGCACCCAGGGGAGGCGGTGGTCAAGCTCATTAGCCCGCGGAGAGAACGCAAGTATTTGTGGCGTCACTGTGGACGGTCTGGACTCACTGAAATCGAAAGGTCTTTGAAGGAGAAGAATGCGACATCAGGTTCACTCATAAAGAAATGCTAGCTTCTATGGCTGATCATCGCAGGTACAATACAATGTCAATAGGAGGCAACGAAGCACATGACTTAGCACAGTGTCCGAACAGCAGGTGGAGGCCACCGGAAGAGGGGAGGTTGAAGATGAACTCTGATGCTACGTGGAAGACGAGTGGGCAGACGGGACTCGGCATGGCATGGAGGGACCACAGGGGAACTGTCACGCTGGTTGTAGGAGAAGGTCGGAACCCTGTGGTAGGAGCAACGATGGCGCAGGCGCTGGCTATTCGGGAGGGGCTGATCATCAGTCAAAGCCGGGGCATCTTACAGCTGGAGGTAGATACTGACTCACGGATGGTGTGACAGGCTTTTCACGAAGATAGTAGAAGGAAAGATCAGCTGGGGTTCATTGTTGAGGACATTAAGCAACTTAGTTCCGCTTTTACAGATTTTAGTTTGTCTATTATTAATAGGCCGTGTTGCACATGAGATTGCAGCTTTAGTTAGCTCTAGTCTCAGACTTTTTTATTTGGAAAAATATTTACCGTACACTTTTTAAAATATTTTTCCAAATAGCACACTTTATGTAGAACCCGCCACCTAAAGTGGCGTTTTTTGTGTCCGAATTTGAAAAGTGTCACAAATATTGACGTGTTTATTTGATGTTAAAAAATAAAAAAAAGTGGAAAACGCTGCACAAGGTGGCACTTTCATCAAGATATAAGTGTTAAGTTAAGAAACGATACACTTTTATTTTTTTCATTTTTTTTAAATTTGTTTATTTTCAAAAAAGAACACCAATATTTGTGGTGCTTTTCAATTCTGAATATAAAAAGCTCCATATGAAGTTGTGTTTTTTTGATCAAAGTGTGCTATTTTGGGATATATTTTGCAAAGTGCGTTATGTTGGTAAATATTTTTGCGGAAGTGTGCTAAATTAGTTTTTTTTTTTCCTTTTTATTTTTGCATGATTTCGTGTTGTATTGACGGGATTAGCTAAGGCTGAGTTGGCCAATGAACAAATTTGACGGGGCTCACTTTGAGCTCCGTCCCCCTCTCAAACAAAAAAGCTAATTGTCAAGCAGATCTTAATTGTCTTGCAAGAACTCATTGCAACGACAGCTTGGAATTTTTTTGAAATATTTTTAGCATTGTGTGGCATGCCACTCAGAATTACCTAAGCTACGTTTTTAGAGATTAAACCTAACAGGAAAGGCTACAGAATGTCCTAATTGATCAAGAAAAGAAGTCCCAAGTAGTCTTCTCAACTATAGAATGATAACAATTCATACTTCAAGCACTTAAGAGATTATGCTTAGTGGCGATTGTTGCAACCGCCGGCCTTAGAGAAGGGGGCCAAGCTGCTATCTTGTCTCTCTTCTCAAGGGCAATGTTCCTGATCTCCACCTCCTTGTTTCTCATCAAGGCATGTGGCTCTTTCTAGGAATGTTCGTAGGGTATTGCTTTAAAGTATTTATTTTTAGTGAGATGAGTCTCACCCCTATAAAAGTGTTTAATCTACCTTGTAGAGGTTTTGCGTCTATTCTCATTGTAGTGAATCTATGTTCTTGTTCGACTATGAGCCTTTCCTTGTGAATGTTTTTTAGAACCCTAATTTATATGAGTACCTCAAAATATTGGTTTATTTGTATCATTTTATATGGTGGTGCAATTAAGGATGACACATCATCTATAGTCTAAGCTATAGACATGTCTTGCGCCTTGGAGTTATGTTGGATTGTTGGATCATTGACTAGCCCTTTCATCCAACTATTTACCAAAGCGAGCATTTTAATGAATCATGTTCTTCATGTCAAAAGGTCATCTTGTTTATCAAGATGATCAATTAGATACATACCTTCCTTAATGTGAATAGAAAGTCTTTATATTTTTGAAGTTGTTTGTTGGTAAGTGACGCTATGATGTACAGAACACGATTCCCCAATTCTAGAAAAAAAAACGGTTGTTGTTATCTTGATTTCCTGATATTCAACTCAATATGAAGTCGTTCACTAGACACATGACCTTCATTTGGCACAAGACTGGGGTCATGTGAGCTGGATCAAGTTGTTCAGGGGATTGGGATTAACCACTTTAGATTTGAATTCAATTTTTGCATGATAATTCAGTCTAATATCAGTTTAAATTCTATCCGGATAGCAACCAAAATTAGAAGGTTATGTCTGTAGTCTAATTCTAATCACATTCTGTTAGGCTAGCAGTCTGAATTACATGATTTAGTTTGGATGAAGTTTGATTCTAATCTGATCTTATTTGGTTATCAATCTATATTTGAGGGTTGAGTCTATTTGCAATCTGCTTCTAGTTTGAAACTATTTGTCAGGAGTGCCAAGTTGTGGTACTCAATCTGGCTGCAACATTATTATGGTATAAATTTGCAGAGAAGCATTCATAGTTGTTAGACTACTTTTTATTTATATAGTTATTGGTGTAGTTTGGGTTTTGTACTACATAAACTCAAATCATACTACATGCAGTTGAAGCTAGTTAGCTAGAAAGAAGGATTCAGATTGAGCATGATTTAAATAATCATGATATACATTAGTGATATAGATATATAATTATCGAGGTGATGTTAAATTAGATGCCTTCATGGTAACATATCATGCATCATATGTTATGGATTAAATCAATGTAAAATATAGCAACCTAGTATGTGTCACTGGCTCTATCCCAATTTCATCAAAATCTTGTCTTGTTTGTACAAAATCTAATATTGGTCTATAGCAACAGTTGCACCAAGACCACCCATCAACCTCTATAATTGTTTGGTACTGGTAGAACTTGAGTTTCAACTAATACCATGATATAACCCTCATTTAAGGCTTCATCTTCTGTCTTTTACCCTTTAATCACATCTAAACATGTTATTTTACTTCCCTCAATAAGTGTATTATTGTCAAATGCACTTATGGAGGTTGTTGGAATGTTTTTTAGGTACCTTAAGCATACTTTCGATGGACACAAGAGAAGAAGAACAGTCTAAGGGTTTCTCTACGCATGAAGGAGCCTAAAGAAACCAAGAGCTTCACCAGCCTACCCCTAGTGGCTAAGGGTCGAGCTAGAGCAAAGGACCCCAAATATAATGAAAGAGAAGATAAAAGTACAAGGAATCAACCCCAACACGATCTTGGTACTAGAGAACAAGCGTGCCACCCATGCAAAATCACAGTTAAATTTTAGCAAAGAAGTAGCTCCAGCAAGTACAGCAACACAGCCGTGTTGGCCAGCACGACCACACCAAGAAGACACTCGCATGGCATGCTAGCCAAAAAGGTGGTTCTGCTAAGAAGTCAGAATGATTGTACCATCGAAAACAACCACCCTCAATCCTACCACCATGGTCGTGCTACCCAGCATGGTTATGCCACCCACAACCACCACGGTTGTGCTACCCATCACAACCGTACTACCAGCCTTTAAAACCCCAAATTTTCACTATCATATTTTCTTCACCACCACGACCATTCCCTCGTAGACTGACCATTCCACCACTCCACCACCATAACAGTTCTACCCCAAATGGACATACTTTGAAGCAAACCCTAATGCTTCTTATATATCATATTATATAATTACCTTCACTTAACCCTATGCTTCCCTATCCACTACATATATCTTGGTAACGGCTAGGAGCTGGGGTGAGCACTTATTTCCAACCAATCCAAGCATTGAAGGTTCCATCTACTCTTCTACCACTCATTTCTAACTATATTCACTCTATTTCACCTCTTTCCACCTCAAAACCCTAGTTTTCTAGGGTTTTGGCTACTTCCACCCATCATCCTATGTCATCCATCCACCAATAAGCAAGGAGGATGAGTTGTTATGGCTGGAGGTGAAGAATAAGCCTTCATCAAGTTTCTTTTGATATGAGTATCTAAGCCCCCTAGGTGGGATATTTGGGGTTAAAATGTGACTCTAATGCCATGTTAGGTGAAAGTAATATGTAAAATATATAACTTCATTCCCTAATGATTGTTTTCTAATTTTATCTCATTTCAAATGGATAACATTGTGGTTTATGCTTAAAATCACCTAGGTTTGAGGGGAAATAGCTTATATGTAGCGATTTTGAGATTTTCTCCTAGTTACAACTAGTGGATCTCTTGCTAGCTACCCATCTTTCTACATATCAATCCATTCTCCTACACCTAGGTGAGAGATCTAAGTAGCTAGTTTAGAATCACTTAGTGCAATTGACTTGAAGGTATCTAAAGGCTACATGGTAGGTGATGTGAGGTCAAATACCCTCATTTCCACCCCTCAATACTACCCTTGTCCCCCAATTGTCCTAAGAACTTCTAACCTAGATATCTAGACTTTGTAGATCCTAGTTGAATTCCACCTAAGATATAATCCTAATGAGCCTTTCAAGGTTACATAAGGGATGCTAGGGAGTAGTTCCTATACACTACATATTCCATCGATGGTGAATTAGTATCTTAGGGAAATTATCTAACATCTAACTTGTTGTTTGATTTGATAACCTAAAGAATGAGTTGTACATGCATGATAGGACACCCCAACCTAGGTTATACACTCACATTAACCCCAATATCCCACACTTCCGTTAATTGCCTTAAAACCATAATTGCTCCCATACTTAGATAATGCTTGCTCAGTTAGCTTCTTTAATTTCTTAATTAGTCAATCGCAATGTCCATGGCATCTAGGCCTTGCTAGTGTAGTTAGTGTTCCTTTAAGATTGTTTGTGCTAGTCTTAGCTAGTTAATTGGTAGTTTATTACTTGTTTCCCTTTCCTTCTTACTTGCTAGTGTAGTGTCTTTCTAACCTAGTTTCTCTAGTTTTCATCTCTAGGTTTTCTTTGATAGTTTAGTGTTATTGTTAATATTGCTTGCTTTCCATAATATAATTCCCTCTTTTCTTACTTTCTTTGTTAATATGACCCAATTGTCTAGAGTTAAAGTAGGCTATTCTCTTTCTCTTTCTTAATTGATTTCTTGACCACTTACTGTAACTCCAAAATCAAAGATAAATCCCTAAAACCTAAATTCTACTTTAGGAACCTAACCCAGAACAAACTAGCATCTAGTTCCCCCTCTCACCCTTGAGTTAAACCCTAACATTCCATTATCTATACTACTTTTCGGCCTATGTGCTTTTGGGTTTGTTTAAGAATGTTTCCCAATCAGGTTTATAAATATTCGAAAGACCCTAACATGTTACTAAGGTGAATCCAATCAAGTCAAACGATTATGTGTCATGTGGTAGAACTAAGCATTCTGGTGTCTTTCCTGGGGAGATAGGAGCTCGGCCTAACTAATTCAGTTACCTTTTACATTTTCCTATCTCCCTCACCATTTCTATTTATTATTCTTTGTGCTACTTTTGCAAACTTGTTTACTAACCTATCATCTTTTGCTTGGTTGCGCCTTGTCCAGGTGACCAGGCTTGCATGTTTGGACACCACACTATTTCTATCGACTCTTTCTTAGAGGATAATAAGATAGGGAGAAGAAGGTTGAGAAATAGGTTTAACAAGCATATAGAAGATGAGATGGGAAATAGGAATATCCATAACCAAGAGGACACACAACAAAAACCACCACCTACTCCACCTATGCACAAGCCACTACATGACTATTTCATGCCTAGAAACTACATCCTCAATTTGCTAATCTTGTTGATCAAATGCTAGGGTGGAAATTCCCCATTCCTGACGATCTTCTTAGGCTTCTTCACACCTTCTACAGACTTGAGAACAAGAGTCCCTACCAGCATTTGGACTCCTTCCTTGAGAAATGAACCACCTTAGAACACATGCATCCACTGATGACTCCATTCAGCTCATGTTATACCTTTATATGTCAAAGGTAGGGCCAAGGATTGACATCATCCAAGAGTATAATCATGACTTGGGATGACATGAAGAACATATTTATGAAAATATTCTATCATGTTGACAAGTTGACTCAGATGAGAAGGTACACCACTTCCTTTAGTAAAAAAGGGAATGAGAAGTCTTATAAGACATATCGTCTGCTTAGTTCTAATAGGTTCTATATCTTACCTTTATGGAAGAAACCTTCTTTTTCTATGGCAATCTAACAAGTTCCATCAAATGTCACTAAACAAGGGCAGTCAGCGAGTCTCTATTCACTGTTAATAGGAACCATCTGAGTTGGGAGATATTTTATAAGTTTTGTGAGTTCTCTCCCATCGTGAGGTTTTTATTCATTAACTAGTTCAATCCTTCTACCATAGGCTTTCTGAGATGGGTCAGATAGTTGTAGACTCATCATGTGGTGGTGCATTCATGTTTAAACTTCTTGAAGAATCTTGGTCACTTTTTGAGCACTTGGACAAGAACTCAAGCCATAGAGATTTTAGTGTGGATGTGCATTATGCTAGAAACTAGGGAGTTGCAACTTCTCAAGACAAACATGATACCAACCTGCAAGTGTTGAAAATTTTGGCAGACATGATGAACATAGGGGGAGGCTCCTCAAGCCAATGTTTCCACTCTATGGAGACTCTTTGTGAGGAGGTGAAATCCCTACACTCCAATGGGAACCACAATAACCAATGTCTTATGTCAAGCTCTTGCACTCCAATCATCCATATTTCTTATGGAAGCAACAAGGGGACCAAGGACAAAGGAACAACTCAAGGTTTGAAGAAGAGGTTCGTGGAAGGTTGAGGAGCCTAAATGGAGTCAAGAAAGATGTGTCATCCCATGGAAAAAACATTACTAGACTTGAGTAAAGGTTGAATCAAATTTATTAATCACTTGGCTGTCAAGAGGAGGAGGGACTTCCCTTCCAAACTTTTGCTAATCTGAATGGCGCTAGTGGTGATCAATGGATGATCCTTAAGGCACCTACATCCCACCAAAAGGTCAAGTACCAACTTTATAACAATACCAAGGTCCTCCTAACCCCTACTCCCCACCATCACTGGAGCATCCATACAACTTCCAATACTTTTCAGCACCACCACCTGAATACCAACCACCACCACTAAGATATCAAAACCCCCCACAATATCCAACCAACATCCTTCAATGACCTAACCCACCACATAAAATTCTACCACCACCACAACCATCACGAGCTCCCCCTCATCCCCATGAGAAAGTGAGCAGGGTGATAGTTTTGAGGTGTGTCAATGTTGTTGATAAACGAAAAAAAAAGAAAGAAACAAATTGACAAAGATCATGATAGATTGACATTGTTGAAAGGATCCAGTGAGAGTTCCAAGAGCACTAAAAATCTTACTATCTCATATTCTTTGTGGATGATAACACCATGTATACCACCATCTTTTGAGAGTGATAAGAGAACTAAATTCCAATTGTCACACTATTTTTTGATTTTGTGATACCCACTAATGACCCATCTTGTATTGAGTTGACAACAACAAGTGTTCCACCTGATGAATCTAGAAGCCTTCTTGTGGTGCCCCAAAGACCTCAAATAGTTCTAAACAAGGTTGATGTGAATGATCCCTTTTTATTTTATACTTAAGAAAACTTATTCCCCAAAGGGAGGCATAAGTGTGACATGAACATTTTGGAGGTTTTGTGACAAGTGAAGGCAAACATTTCACTACTCGTATCATTGTTTAAGGAGTTGGAACAGAGAAGGTAATGGGAAGACCACCCAAGGAAATTAGATTGATAGGGCAAGTGAGATTCATATGAGACAACCATTTCCCCCTAAAGAATGGAGATCTGATTTCCCCCCTTATCCCTTATTATATTAAGAATAAATTTGTTGAGCACACACTTCTTGACTTAGATCAAGAACTGACATCATTCCCTATAGTGTATATGTGAAGATTGGTTTTGAAAGGTTTAAATTGGTAGACTATATTCTCCAATTGGTAGTTGGATCTAGAAGAATACCCAAGGGTAGGATAAAATAAGAGATGGTAGTGGTGGGATGAAAGGCATATGCCGCATACCTATCTAATTGTCATGTATTGTGCATAGAGATAAAAGATGGAAAGAATCCCATCATCTTGGGAAGACCATTCTTGTCCACAACTGATGCGGAGATCAAGGTACATGTCTACACTTTTATGATGTCCTACTTGAGTAAAGAGATAGACATTTATATGTTCATTATTGATGAGACACAAGATTTGATTGGTGAGAAACACGACATTGAGATCCATGATGATGAGTCTGAAGAATAAAAAGTGGAAAGAAAGAATCATGAGATCTCACAAGACCCTTGGGTTCAAGATCATGTGGTGAAAGCATTTTAGAAGACTACCTATATTAAGGATGGAAACACTTTTCTCATGGATAGTTGATCATAAAAGAAACACCAAGCCCAATTGAAGGCATTAAATATGTAGCTTGTGGGAGAAAACCAACCTCAGTTTGAGATTCTTTCTCTCAAAACCCATTTCTTGTTATACATTTTTACACTTCCAATATACACACATGATATTCTTGATGTGTTTTTTTATTTGTGAATCGTGTTAGAATAGGTACATTGATGGGAGGAGGATGCCTGAAGGAGCTAGGTAAGGAGAAAAGATTGTAAAAAGAATGGAATTCAGCAAAAAAGCTACAGGAAGCCAACCACCATGGTTGTTCTACATAGCACGACCAAGGTGCCATCTGGCCAAAATGGTTGTTCTGCCCAAAATGATCCTATTGGCTCTACCCTCCCCATCAAAAGCAATGTTGATTTCTCCCCCTCTTGACGATTGTCTGCCACAACTTCATGTCCATACCCTACTATTCTAAGTTTCTATATCATGTTGAGGAAAACATGGGTTAAACATTTACAGTGGTAGGGAAGTAAACTATTTATTTACTCCATATTCCTCTATTTCCTTTATTCTAAGTTTTTGTACAAGATGATCAAATAGTCTGAATAACCTTTATACTTCTCCACCCATACTTGTTTTATTTTTTCAAATACAAGCATGTATATAGTTCATTTTCTTATGTTTTTGGAGATTTTTAAAAAAATTTCATGCCATGCATTGCATTTCATGTAGGTTTACGTAATTTCTTGTTTGTTTTAGTTATAATTTGTGTATTTGCCACTTATTTCTTTCTAGTGTAAGTTCAGGTGTGATTTAGGGAAATTTGACACCATTTTGGCCAATTATGCCAAACTTGAAATTTCTTGCCTAAAAGCATGTTTTAACCCAATATATACATTTTTGAATTGAAAATGTTGACCTTTGGAAAATGCATGTCATATTTTCATTGTCTATTACCAAACGGTATAATTTTTTTACTTTCTACATGTGAATCGCCTTTTCATGCTTGTGAATTGTTTGGTTGAATTGTGATCTAAGCAAGCCACAAAGGTATAGGGTTTTTAGATCTCATGATAGAAATGTAATTTTTATATTTTCTCATTCATGTGGTCTTCCATTATTTGACAAAGAATGGTTGAGTAATCTTTATGTAGGAGATCTCATGTTGAAATGCACACTAGTGACTCCTCTATTGACTCATTTTTCTTTCAACATTTCTTACCTCTCCACCTCATGAAAGAATGCCAAAGTGCACGCATTATCCTTGGCCACCCTCTAAAAGTTTGGGGTAGCCATATCGGCATCCTATCTTCTTCACTCTAAATACCATATTACTCAACTACACCAAGGGAAAAAGAAAGGTTAAAATAAAATATGCTCCTATGCAATAACATCTAAGTAAAGACAAGAAGAGTGCTCATATGTCATCGCACTCCAATATATTAATCCAACTCCCTTCTTCTATTTGCATGTCATTGATATAGGAAGCATCAAACCTATCTCATCTCACCCTTTACTCAACCATGTGAGTCACCTATAGTGGTTTAAGATGTGAGATTGAATGCATGAAGGTAAAACAACACTAATAGTCATCTTTAGTCGTCACTATCATGAGATGGTTTACTAGGATTTATATGAGAACCATATGCAATAATTGTATATTCTATGCCTTACATTCAAAGTTTGTAGGCTCGGTGCTTTGATCACAATTGTCGTGTGAAAGAGGATAGGAAATAGGTGAAATACATGTATTTAGTCATCATTGAGCCCATATAGTCAATATACATCTATTGCAATGCATTTGTCATTTCTTTCTTGTTGAAAAATTGAAGAGAGATTGAGTTGCATACTTGAGGAAAAGTCTATTTTAAGATCGGGGTGGTGATTCAACACTCATTTCGTGCTTCATATTGTGTCACTTTACCTTTTAGTCACATCTAAACATGTTAGAATGCACATTACCTCTCTCAATAAGAGTATTATAGACAATTCCACTTATGGAAGTTCTTTTTAGGATTTTTAGGTACCTTGACCATACTTTGGATGTAAGTAAGAGAAGGAGGATGCTCTAAAGGTTTCTCTACCCTTGGAGGACCCTAAAGCAATTCAAAGAGCTTCCCCAACCTACCTATATTAGTCAAGGGTCGAGCTAGAGAAAATAACTCCAAAGATATTCAAAGAGAAGATCAAAGTGCAAGGAAGAAGCCCCAACAATGTCTTGGTACCACGGAAAAGCCATTCTACCCATGCAAAAATCACAGTTAAATTTCAGCGAAGAAGCAACTCTAGCAAGTTCACTGACGGGACCGTGTTTGCCAGCATGGCCATGCCAAGAAGATCCCAACACGGTCATGCCAATCAAAATGGGCATGCTTCCAAGAAGTTAGAATGATGGTGGCATGGAGAACAACCACCCCCACCCTGCAACCAAAAACATTTTACCTCACATGTGTCAACCTGTCACACAAAGCTAGATTACTCACAACCTAAACACGAGTAACCGCTAGTAAAACACATCACCAAAAAGAGGGTTACTTAAAACTGATTAAATTTTCCCAAACTTACTCAAAAACATTTTCATGAAAGCCCAACATCTCAGATTATTTCATAAATCATACCAAAAATCTCTTACATTAACTCTGTGGCCTCAACCACCACATATACACATGAGATATCATCTACTTGTACAACATCATCATACTGTGAAAGCTTGAGTCGATAAAACACTATATTCAAAACATTCCTTCTCGGACTTGAGAGTAGAGGGATGACTCCAGGACATACTAGACATCTAAACAACTATCTATCTATGATCCATCACATCAGCTCCTCCTCACTGCCATGAGTTTGCTACTACTACTGACGATCACCTAAAAAGAATGTGGTGACCCACGGGTGAGACCCATGTCCCAGTAAGAGATATAACTCACAACAACGCTTATTGATTACAACAAGTTATGATAATAAATAGGTTAAGTAGAGTAGTCAGATTAAGCATAGAGTCAGAGTTAGCAACAAAATGGAACTATCAATCATATGAGCTTTATTAAGAGAAATTCTAATCAAAGTCTTAGAAGCTATCATTATTCTCAATTACCAGAGGTAGATATTTCCATGAGCATAACCATCATCATGAGCCTAATTAGCATCATAAATATCGATAACATGAGCATATTTGAATAATAGGAGCAAGTCTAACAATATAGATGACTACAACCATAAGCATATCTAACCGTTTACTACATCTAACATCATAGGCATATCCAATAGGATAATCAAAGCTAACAACAAAAGCATGTCTAATTGTGTAAGGCATGTACAATAGCATAGAACTGTTGACAACATAAGCATCTCTAATAGTATAAGCATCTGTAACAATATAAGCATCTTGTAACGCCCAGGCCCACTACCAAAGGCTCTAGCAAAGTTTCAGGAATGACGACTGGCCCCACAAACCACCACTAGCCTCAACAAGGCGCTTTGTCCTCACTCACGCGCAAGCCAGGATAAACTTCCCGACTGGTCACCCATCCTAGTACTACTCTGGGATGAGCACGCTTAACCGCAAAGTTCTTTAGAAATGGGCTCTCTGAAAAGGAGGTGCACCTTGGTGATATGGGTAGTCCAATCATTCCTTTTAAGATCATGTTATCAGAGACCTCAAATCCTGAGATGTTACAATCTCCCCCACTTAGACTCTTGACGTCCTCAAATCCTGAGATGTTACAATCTCCCCCACTTAGACTCTTGACGTCCTCATCAAGACTCCACTATAAGGCCTCATAATCTCTTCCCCATTTCAGTGCAAACCCACAATGGCCCATGGACACCCAGCTCCCGATCACGGAATACCAGCACAAGGGTGGCTATGTCAACCATGGACAGCCCTTTCCTACATGCATGGACCGCACGACTCAAGACTGGCATGCCACATGCCCATGCAGGCCCCACCTACTGGAGGGGTTATGGATCTGATACCATTTGTAACGCCCAGGCCCACTACCCAAGGCTCTATTAGAGTTTCAGGAATGACGACTGGCCTCAAAAACCACCACTAGCCTCAATCACGTGCAAGCTAGGATAAACTTCCCGACTGGTCACCCATCCTAGTACTACTCTGGGATGAGCACGCTTAACCGCAAAGTTCTTTAGAAATGGTCTCTCTGAAAAGGAGGTACACCTTGGTGATATGGGTAGTCCAATCATTCCTTTTAAGATCATGTTATCCGAGGCCTCAAATCCTGAGATGTTACAATCTCCCCCACATAGACTCTTGACGTCTTCATCAAGGCTCCACTATAAGGCCTCATAATCTCTTCCCCATTTCAGTGCAGACCCACAATGGCCCATGGACACCCAACTCCCGATCACGGAATACCAGCACAAGGGTGGCTATGTCAACCATGGACAACCCTTTCCTACATGCATGGACCGCACGGCTCAAGACTGGCATGCCACATGCCCATGCAGGCCCCACCTACTGGAGGGGTTATGGATCTGATACCATTTGTAACTCCCAGGCCCACTACCCAAGGCTCTATTAGAGTTTCAGAAATGATGACTGGCCTCAAAAACCACCACTAGCCTCAATAAGGTGCTTTGTACTCACTCACGCGCAAGCCAGGATAAACTTCCCGACTAGTCACCCATCCTAGTACTAGTCTGGGATGAGCACGCTTAACCGCAAAGTTCTTTAGTAATGGGCTCCCTGAAAAGGAGGTGCACCTTGGTGATATGGGTAGTCCAATCATTCCTTTTAAGATCATGTTATCTGAGGCCTCAAATCCTGGGATGTTACACATCTCTAACAATATAAGCATTTATAATAATATAAGCATTTCTAATTAGTATAACATGTAAGCCTACTAACTTCATAAGTAGATCTAACAACATAAGTATAACCATTGGCATGAGCATGATTAGCAGTATGGGCATAGCTAACTACATAGGCATGACTAGCATCATAAGCAATACTAATAACATAAGCATAGACAACATTATAAATATGTTTACAACATAAGCATATCTGTCTTTCTTAATGCACTACACATCATCTATATGTGATAAGATAAACAAGGGTTATCATCCAATGTGAAGCGTTGTATATTATCCTAATCAAATATGCTAGACGGCTGATTACATATTTTATTAATGCCCTAAGGATTTGAGTCATACCACCCAAATCCAACCGACCACTACTAAGTTAAAATCAGTTCCTTGCAAGGTCTATGGAAGACCTAGAATCCATGAACTCACCAAACCTCGTGGTCAGTACACGAGTACACCATAGAGACATACCAGTCAACTACAACCAATGACATATAGTCAACTGTGAAATCCCTATCCCACCTTAGTACAGGTCACGATGCTAGTGAAACTAAGCTACGACCTGCAGCCACACTCCTGCCAGGGTGTGGCCCGCAACCAATCATGTGAAGCCTCATAAGCATCAAGTGACTGAGCTACAGACTGTAGACACACTCTTATCAGGGTATGGCCCATAGCCAATCTTATAAATGCATACTCAATAGTTTATGACTCCGAGCTTCCACTAAGGAAAACATGTTTCACACTCTAGCAAGTGTTGACACTGAAGATGGATCTATGGCACAGGGCAAACTACATGATTAAGGTTTCACTTTATTAGTTAAGTGGATTGAGTGAATTAAGGCTGAATCAAATAAGTGGACATACAAATCCTAATTCATTTCTAGCAAGCATTTGATATGTAACAACTCCAGTAAATATAAAACATATAGGACATATTCCTTATTACAACACCACATGATATATTTCATTGCTTTTCATGATTTTACTCATCATCACACCAACATAGGATATAAAAGCCTTATCACATTATCCCAGGGTACCAACCTTTATCACATCATGAAGAGAAGCACACTTTCATTAGGGTTCAATCATGCCCAAAGATCATTAAGACGATCACATTATCTCCTGCAAGAACAACATTACCTTTCCATGCCTCATCAAGGCTCAACTACCATCACATACATATAATACATAATGTTTGGCTTAACATTGCACATTAAAGCAAATTAGAGTTACAACAGTGTTGAGAGAGAAAGTTCTCCATCATTACATTAAATCCTCAACAAAACTAAGAAACATATTTGTGTTCTTGAATTAGTATTAAGGTTCGACAATTTTACCAATTTAGGGTTTCTAAAACAACAATTGTATGATCCCTAGTTCTATTTCCAAAAAATCTTAGAAATATGGGCATTCCTTTATTATCACAATATGTAAGGGAAGTAGGTATAATTATCCACCATCATTTAGTTATACTAGGATTAGAGTCAACAACATGAGTTAGCTTAACATTGTGAATCAACACATTACAAAAATCTTAGGTTTATATTTATTTGAGGGCAAGGATAAGATTAACAACTCATGGGGATCCAAGACATCAATCCTATCTCATCAAATCCCCCAACATCAGGTGCAATAAACAAAACCTATAGAATCATAGACCACATATAAAACCATTGGATTCAAGGCAATTAAATCCATTGAGTCATGTATATGAGTCACCACAATTGAATCACAGTTGCATAACCATTAGATTTAGATCATCAAACCTAAATCTTTCAAGTATAAATCCTCACCCAAGTCATTCACATGTTAGATAGGTAAAACCATCTGATGAAAAATATGAAAAACCTTGAGACATTCATCTAGGAAAATGATCAAGTTATGACTTAGGAAAACCATGTATCACTATCAAGTGTAAGTCCCAAACTCACCAATTGTTTCCTGAGCAAGGAAATCCCTCAAATTAGATATTAGTGAAACCATTTTTTATCTTAGACAAGCAAATAGTCAATTGAGAAACTAAGTGAAACCACCGATCTAGTATTGAAGAGAAAAATAGTCCTTGACCTCTTAGGATGACAAAGGGTTGTGTGTTGGTATGTATGCCTTGAGAGACAATCATGGAATGATTGGTGGGATACATTAAGATTGATTTGATAAAGATCAACGACAAGCTTCCAATTCTATCTGGTTTAGTCATATGAGATAATGATAGAATAGATTGAATGTCTAGAGAATGACAATACTCAATGATGTATGCTTTCAGGTTCATGACCTGAACGATGAGATCATACGGATGCGAAGAGTTTGTACATTCTTATTATGTCCCTATTCAGATGTCATTGTGGAAGGTAGATAGACAACAATGACACACAAGACTAGATTGTGGTGTTGGTTGATGAAAGAATCTCATTAGTCATGATATGGAGATATCAAACCAAACACATAGGTACTTGTCAGAGAACAAGTATACCAGACAGACCCACCGTGAGTTTGACACATGGAACCATGACATGGTAGTCACAGTCAGTTCTCACAGTGATGGTGGTGAGTGTGATTCTTTGACCTGAAACCACTACACTCAAAACATGTCGTTGGGTACACATTGACATCATCAAACACAATCCTGAAACATGGGTTGTTATAAAGGTGATGATTGGGTGGCTTTGACACATGAGGCTTTTGAGGGGTGAGTGATAGATATGGGATTTGTCCCTCCTGAGGGAGTTTGATATCCAAGGCCACTTGATGAGTAGGATTGAGATAGGTGTGCACGCATGTGTGAATCAGTATGTGATATTGATGTCATACATATCTCCTCCAATCTACACTGAGATCAAGAAAGTGAATGAACATTGACAGGATGACTGTTCCATGCCTTGGGTTCATTCGGGATATCAGCGACAAAGGAATTATACATTCACTATAACACCATTCACAGATTGTAGGATTGAAAGTTGTTCTCCAACTTTCCTTTTCACTGGGGTAGCACTAATGTGCGACTAGGCACCACTCTTTGCTTGTAAAGTCATAAGTGTTATGGACTTTCACTGCCAATGTGAAATGGACCTACAGGGTCACACACAGAGGATTTAACCTGGAAGAGGAGTTTATCCACAAATGATGTTTAGATTGATTACTAAAGGAGTTTAGTAGTTCAATTAAACACTCAATCAATTGATAGCTGAATATCATAGTGTTCAAAGTGTTGGACCAATTGATTAGAGTATCAGATTGATTGAAATTGCAATTGACTTATTTGCACAGTCTGCTGCCCCAACCGGTCGGCTCATAGGGATGAACCGATCGACTCAGGTTGATGAACCGGTCGGCTCAAGTAGTGATTCGATCGGCTCATGTGTCAATGAAACGACCGGCTCAATTGTTGAACCGGTCGATTCATGGACCAATCGAGATCGTTTGGAAAGTCAGAAGACTATTTTGCAAATACAATTTGTTTCACTTGTACAAATTAGATTTGGACAAGGTTTAATTTTTGATTAGTTAGAAACAAATATGAAAGCCAATTTGAGTTGGACCAGGACCACAAACTGATCGGCTCAAAAGTGAATTGATCAGCTCAGGTGTTCCAACCGATCGGTTCAGGTCCCCAACTGACCGTTTCATGCTTGATAGGATCGGTTCAGGTGGCACAGTTGGTTGTTTTATGGAAAATCTCGAACCATTCTACTCCTACTTTAATCCCGCATTGCCCGGGGTAGAGAACCCTGTCCCATGACCCTCCTATATATATAGGAGTATTGGGGGCTTCTCAGGAACAACAACTCAGTACACCCGTTGCTCTGCAAAGATGTCGTTCTCTCTGGTTGTGGTAACCGAGAGAGCCCGAGTAAGTGCTACCCGATTAGGGAGGCACAACAAGGGAAAGACAACTATAGAAAGGCAACTTGTTGCAGGAGAGTGTGTTAGTGACTAGTACGCCGACAGGAGGGTACGACTCCTTCAGATTCCTTATGGGACAAGGAGATTGGAGTTTCGGGTCATCTGTGTGGACTACTTCAGAGGAGGGAGACTTCTGCCACTCGGAGGACAGCTGTCAATACCAACAGTCCCGATGAGACCAGGAGCTGCACAGACACCGTCCAAGACCGGAGGTGAATACTACACAAACTGTGAGGTAACGTCACCGAGCAAGCCTCGGGATAAGGTATGTCTCTACAAATCATCCTTCCTACTGTATAGACGTTGACGCTATTCCTTTGTTCTGGGTTTGGGAGAAGAATTTTTTTGTTTCCACTACCTTCTCTGTCTCCCTCAAAATCCAACAATGGTATCAGAGCCACGTCAACTGCTCTATACTTTAGGATTATCGATGTGATCAATTTTTGTTTGTTGCATTTATTTATTGCATACGATGTGAATAAAATTGGCTTTATGCATGTCCAATCTTGAATCCACAAATCCAATATACATATATGATTTGTAATATGAATGCACTCGATACATGTCACCCTTAAATGAGTTTTGTGGTGGATGTATAGCGTGGTTATGGCCAATAAACCCTATGTATGTGTGCTTGGTTGTATGTGGTTTCTTGCATCTCGGTCTGCGCACCGATTCCCTACCTCCTTATTCCTGATGTAACTTGAGATAACTCAAGATTTCTTTCCTACCTTTGCTCCCCCCGAATGTAACTCGGGGTTTCCCAATTTCAAATGTAAAATAGGATAGATCTTTTATTTCCTGTTATGTCAAAGAACGGAGGACATCCTGACGACAATTGAGACGATCGATTCAAGGCATGAACCGATCAGTTGGTGATCGAGATGATCAGCTCGAGGAGCAAGACGAGCAGCTGGCGACCTGAGGAGATGCACGGTGACCAGGCAAACCGATCGATTGGAGGAGCCAACCGATCGGCTGGTGGCACCCAGACGACCGACCAGGGCAAGAAAGTCATTCATGTAATGAGTTGATAAACTCAGACGGCTATAGCACTTCATCATGGACAGGTTGCATGTGATGTGGACCTAGATGACCGTGATTCCTCTTGGCTCGAGGAATCACATTAGGATGGCCATAATCATCACTTTTATCATTTTGCATGTTTTCTGTGGGATATATCATGTATATGATACGTACTATGTATTGTAGTGATTGGATATGTATATGTACCTATAAAACCAAATCCCTCATCTAAATATTAAGTCTTACATGCCTTCCATTAGATGCACACATGAAAAACTTGATCGACCAAGTGTAGGTTACGTCAAAGCGTGGTGCACCGTCTATCTCGTGGAAGTGTGAAGGATAAACATGTAGGTTTTGCCAAAGTAGGGTGCATGTTTACCGTGCCGACTTTTGGGTTAGACGTAACTGGTGATTCTTAGAGCGTCTAAGCCTAGAGGCACAGAATGTTCATGGCAAGGTGTTGTGCATGTTCATTCATCAAGAGTTGCATATGATGCAATTGGCATGATGGCCTACCTAAATAGTCAAGATTGTGGGCGATCAGCCAAAGCTAACTCATAACTTGATGAAATATGAATATTGACCCACTAGAAGATTGTATGCTGTAATCTTCTGAATTGATGGTGAGGGATATCGATTTGAACAAAATAGTGGGAGAAATAATTAATTAAAATCCTAATTATATCGTCAACCTTTCAAATAAGTCAAAATTGAGTTTTGGACTAAATTGCATATATTTCCTTTTGTAGTTCAAATGACAACAAACAACAATCACTTTTCGTTGTGATCGGTCCTTGAAAATGACAAGCTAAATGGGACTAAATTCCACGATTGGTTTAGGACATTGAGAATTGTTCTCACTCAAGAGAGAAAGCTCTATGTCCTGGATACTCCAATTCTAGAGGAACCTGCTCCTACCGCACCAAAGGCAGAAAGGGATGCTTATAAGAAGCATTCTGATGATGCCATTGATGCAAAGTGCTTGATGTTGTGCTCCATGTATCATGAGTTGCAGAGATAACATGAGAACATGGGTGTCATTGAGATGATTCAGCATCTCAAGAACATATATGAAGATCAACCACGACAAGAGAGATATGATGTCTCAAGGGCACTGTTCAAGTGTGTCATGACAGAAGGAGATCTAGTTGGTCCTCACACGCTCAAGATGATTGGGTATGTGGAGAACCTGACAAGATTGGGATTTCCATTGAGATAAGAGTTGGCTACTGACGTGATATTGCAATCGTCGCCAGAATCCTACAGTCAGTTTGTGATGAACTACAATATGAACAACTTTGACAATCCGTTGATAGAGTTGTTGGGCATGTTGAGGACAACCGAGGCACAAATGAAGAAGGACAAGCCTAAGTCTGTGATGATGATTAGCAGAAAGAAAGGCAATTCCAAGCGCAAGGGCAAGGGCAAGGCTAAGAAAGGTTCTGATGCTAGCTAGCAGCCCAAGTCATCTTCAACTCTCAAGGCCAAGGGAGGCGTGACCAAGAGAGGCAATTGACACCATTGTCAAAAGCCACTACATTGGAAAAGGAATTGTCCACTCTATCTGGAAGAACTAAAGAAGGAGGCAACTGATGTCTCCACCTGAAGGTGTCATAAAATAAACTTGTAACATTTTTTGAGGTATATGATACCAAGATATAAAGTGTAAAGCACCCAATAAATGGGGCAAGTGTTGCCGCCATAGATAGGAGTACTTTAGTTTATTTTCAGCCTTGAAGGCATGCAATAGAGTTATGAACTGCTATTTCATATTTGCCAATAGATAGAAACAAATTATTCTTTGCATATTGTATGAAAATGATAGCAATTAATAAAGTTGATGTTTCAATTTCAAAAGATATGATCTTTATGGCAATGCCTTGTTTATCTTGTGGCACTTGGTATGCATAAGATAAAATGATACCTAGAAGTTATTGATAACTCAAACAATCAAATTAGCATAAATCATGAGAAATTCATTTCTAGTTTCCATATGATGGATAAATCTAGACTCTTTTGGTTAGAGAACCAGTAAGAAACATGAATCTCTTAGACATGATTAATCGATCTTCACTAGTGGTAGTGGAAGAATGATTATCCTATTAGGTATAATACATGTGATATATTTACATACCTATTGGAATTAATGCTAATACTTCAAACAATGTTTAGAGAAATACCAATTTGAATATCTTGAAGTGTTCAAGAATATTATAGATGAAGTACAAATTTGGTAAAGTGTTAATTCTTGATAAGATCAATGAATGAAATACTTGAACCAAATGTTTGAGATCCTTATGAGTGATTATGATAGTGTATCATATTGAGCTCGTGATTAAGGCACGGTGATGTCTAAATCAAAAAAGAGTCATACTCTAAGGAGTTAGAGGATGATTATCAAATAACTAATTTCTTCTTAAATAAAGAATACCCCACACCAATAAAGGACATTAAGAATCATAAGGAGTTGTGAGTTCTTATATCTTTGATAGAAACACCTCGATTATCTATATGATGAGTTGGTCATGTGATGAGTCAACTATCTAGATGAATAGGAGGAACCGGATTTTGAGTTATGGTTTATGACCATTACATCCTAAATGACTTCCATGTGAACCATAATGTATGACCTTCATGGTAGTACCCATTGGAATAAAATCCATAAGTGCAAATGAGTCTTAAGCGTTAAGACACATGGATAACATTTTGAGAAGGATGATGCTTGTTGAATACAACTTAATGACTAAGACATTTGGCATACAGATACTAAAACCACATTCCTATAAGGAATAAAACAAGGATGTATATGTGACACAACCTATAAGGTTTATGAATCCATTAATGCAAATGAAGTCTATAAGTTACAATGGACTAATCAATGTGATTGATTGAGTACAAGCAACTCAGAGTTGGGATCTTTACTTTGATAATATAGTCAAAGGGTTTGACTGATATGACAAAGATAAAGAAGGGATTTGTAATTTAATGGGAGTGTATTCACATTCCACATGTTGATGTGAAATGGAAATGTTCTAGAATGGAAATCCAAAGTGGAAATTATCTTTAAAGGAAGATAGAGACATTTCCTATGTAATAGGAATAGAGATCTATAGAGATAGTTCTTGAAAACCTCTTGACCTGAAAAGAGAGAGCATACATTAGCAAATTATACTGAAGGCTTCAGTATGCACAAATTCAGTGGGAGAAAAATTATCCATGTTACATGGAGTTAGTATCCCAAAGCCAAGTGTCCAATTCTTATGAAGAATGGGAACACTAAGAATAGATAAGGATCTATCATGTATGTAAGCATCCCATCATCTTGCATGTATGGACATGACAAGAACAAAACACATTTATCATCTTGTATGTATGACATGACAATATGATATGCTCATCCTGATAACTCATATGTGGGACATGACGAGTGTGTCTGTCTAGTTCTAGTAAGGGTTACTGGAATACCATAAGAACTTGATGAGTACTTGAGAAGTACTAGTTCTATGGAAATAAGGAGGGTTCACTGTAAAGAGTTATACATATGCGAACTTCCGAAAAGGACAGAAAATTAATCGCAAAATATATATGAGATATATAAAAGTGAATATTCGTTGTTAATTGGAAACGTTCCAATAAAGTTGTTTTAAAAGGAAATGCTGAGTATCCGTGTGTTATGGAACAACAGTGGATACTTTATGGAACTAGGAGTTCATAGAGATGAACCTATAGATATTCCGGTCATTGATTTCAAATAAGGAGTGCTTGGTCATGCAATGTGGCTAAAGGTTAGCAAAGGAATACTAGATCACATATTATGGCAACTTTATCTCATATGTGTGACGTATAATGAAGAGATGAGAGACATGCAATTAATACCGACTATGGCAAGGTGTTTCCATAACTCACTATGTTAACACTAGAGCACAGTAACATGTGGGATATGTTTGAAGATCACTATGAATATGATTCAAGGGTGGTTGGCTCACAGTGCAAGTGGGAGTTTGTTGGTATGTATGCCCTGAGAGCCAATCATGGGATGATTGGTGGGATACATTAAGATGGATTTGATAATGATCAAAGGCAAGCTTCCAATTCTTTCTGGTTCAGTCATATAAGATAATGATAGAACAGATTGAATGTCTAGAGAATGACAGTACTCAATGACGTATGCTTTCAGGTTCAGGACCTGAACGATGAGATCATACGGATGCTAAGAGTTTGTACATTCTTATTATGTCCCTTAGCAGATGTCATTGTGGAAGGTAGATATACAACAATGACACACAAGACTAGATTGTGGTGTTGGTTGATGATAGAATCTCATTATTCATGATATGGAGATATCAAACCAAACACATAGGTACGTGTTAGATAACAAGTGTACCGAACAGACCCATCGTGAGTTTGACACATGGAACCATGACATGGTAGTCACGTCAGTTCTCACAGTGATGGTGGTGAGTGTGATTCTTTGACCTAAAATCACTACACTCAACACATGTCGTTGGGTACACTTTGACATCATCAAACACAGTCCTGAAACATGGGTTGTTATAAAGGTGATGATTGGGTGGATTTGACACATGGGGATTTTGATGGGTGGGTGATAGATATGGGATTTGTCCCTCCTGAGGGAGTTTGATATCCATGGCCACTTGATGAGTAGGATTGAGATAGGTGTGCACGCATGTGTGAATCAGTAGTTCATATTGATGTCATACATATCTCCTCCAATCTACACTGAGATCAAGAAAGTGAATGAACATTGACAGGATGACTGTTCCATGCCTTGGGTTCATTCGGGATATCAGTGATAAAGGAATTATACATTCACTGTAACACCATTCACAGATTGTAGGATTGAAAGTTTTTCTCCAACTTTCCTTTTCACTTGGGTAGCACTAATGTGCGACTAGGCACCACTCTTTGTTTGTAAAGTCACAAGTGTTATGGAATTTCACTGCCAATGTGAAATGGACCTACAGGGTCACACACATAGGATTTAACCTGGAAGAGGAGTTTATCCACAAACAATGTTTAGATTGATTACTAAAGGAGTTAAGTAGTTCAATTAAACACTCAATCAATTGATAGCTCAATATCATAGTGTTCAAAGTGTTGGACCGATTGATTAGAGTATCAGATTGATTGAAATTACAATTGACTAATTTGCACAGTCTACTGCCCAAACCGATCAGCTCACAGGGATGAACCGATCGGCTCAGGTTGATGAATCAGTCGGCTCAAGTGGTGAGTCGATTGGCTCATGTGTCAATGAAATGATCGGCTCAATTATTGAACCGGTCGATTCATGGACCAACTGAGATCATTTGAAAAGTCAGAAGACTATTTTGCAAATACAATTTGTTTCACTTGTACAAATTCGATTTGGACAAGGATTAATATTTGATTAGTTGGAAACAAATATGAAAGTCAATTTGAGTTGGGCCAGGACCACGAACTGATCAGCTCAGAAGTGAACTGATCAGCTCAGGTGTCCCAACCGATCGGTTCAGGTGTGAACCGATCGACTCAGGTCCCCAATCAACCGTTTCATGCTCGAAACGATCGATTTAGGTGGTGCAGTTGGTTGTTTTGTGGAAAAAGTCAAACCCTTCTACTCCTACTTTAATCCCACATTGCCCGGGGTAGAGAACCCTATCCCATGAGCCTCCTATATATAGGGGTATTGGGGGCTTCTCAGGAATAATAACTCAGAACACCAGTTGCTCTGCAAAGTTGTCGTTCTCTCTGGTTGTGGTAACCGAGAGAGCCTGAGCAAGTGCTACCCAATAAGGGAGGCACAGCGAGGGAAAGAGAACTACAGAACGGTAACTGGTTGCAGGAGAGTGTGTCGGTGACTAGTACGCTGACAGGAGGGTGTGACTCCTTCTAATTCCTTATAGGACAAGGAGATCAGACTTCTGGGTGGTCTGTGTAGACTACTTCAGAGGTGGGAGACTTCTCCCGCTCGGAGGACAGCTATCAATCCTGATAGTCCTGGTGAGACTAGGAGCTGCACAGACACCGTCTAAGACCGGAGGTGAAGACCGCACAAGCCATGAGGTAACATCACCAAGCAAACCTCGGGACATGGTATGTCTCTACAAACCATCCTTCCTACTGTATAGACGTCGACGCGATTCCTTCGTTCTGGGTTTGGGAGAAGAAATTTTTTGTTTCTGCTGCCTTCTTTGTCTCTCTCAAAACCCAACATTATGAACCTCAAGAGTACCATCAAACTAACACTTGGAGAAATATGCAAATCAACAATTAGAAAAGTCATTGATTGTGAATCTAGTGAGACCATCAAAATAGCCATTGCAAGAGAATCAAAAACATCATTTACAAAAGGAAACAAAGACATCATTTTTAAGCACAAAAGAAGATCCAGAATAGCAAATAAGTAACCTCCATCGGTTGGAACAAGAAGCCCAACCATGGAGTTATGGAAACAAGAGAAAATAAGCTCAAAACATTTAGAGAAAAACCACCATTTCCGAAAGACACAAGACCATTGACTTAAACCACTTGGGATAGCATCATGAGATTAATTTCTCAAACATAATAGTGTACAAAATAGAAGATAATTAAAAACCATTAATTGGTACAAAATGATCGAATCATACAACATCAAAAACAACTATCAAATTGAAACATAAGGGGGAAAAATATGCTCAAAACTCTAGCAAAACTAATGTTCATGGAGTTTAAGATAATCATCGATTGTTTAGTGATGAAGACCATATAACCATCATATCTTGAGTTCAGTAAATTTATCAAAATAGTAACTGAAGTACCAAAATCATTCCTTCCTATAGGACAACCCATCGGATACCCAACAACTAGAAAAACATTTTCAAGGCACCAAATAAACCATAGCTAGTTTCGACCATTCAAACACTATAGATTATTATGATTAAGGAAGCCATCAACCAACCATATATAAGAATATCATGACCATAGGTTCGTAGGAATCTAATAAGGTCATAAAAATAGTACAAAATCACCCCCATAGTTCTATAAAAGACTAGTCATTGGATCATGAGGCAAGGTAGAAATCTGCTCAATTAAGTCAAGGACATCAATCAAATTCTACCATAACAACTCTTTCAATTCGTGGAAAAGAAAGGTATACAGATCATATCCCACCACATAGAATGTGAACAAGATTAAGTAGAGAAACCAGAGAGTTATCTACTCAAGAATAATCATATATATACATAAATTAGCTCAGGATTCGAATTTTCTACTCATAACTAGGTTTTAGAGCAAGATTTAGCATGGCAAGTTGAATGGTAAGCAATAAACGTAGAGCAAGTTATATAACTTGCCTCTAAGATGAAGTTGCAGATACAAACATCAAGAAACACGAGGTAGAAGTAAGAAAATCCTAGCTTTGAGCTTCTCCATTTGTCCAAACTCGTTCCATCTCCAAGAATAAGAAACCCTAGATCAAAGGAGCAAGAAGAAGGGTGTCTATCATGTTTCTAGCACAAACCCAACCATGGGAACCAGGGATCCAGCCAAAAAGAAGAGAAGGGAGAGTAGGATCAGCAAGGAAATGAAGCTAAGTGACAACAACTTACTTGCTTGACTCAAGAACAACTAAGGAAGCTTTGAAATCTTAAAAGAAGACAAAATTCGAATCACGTGATCATATGCAAGTAGATTGCCCCAAGATCCTCCTATCTTGAGCTTATTTTCCTTCATAAAGAGAGAAGGACGAGCTCCAGAAGTAGGGGAAGAATAGAGGGCGTGCTAGGAGTGTAATAAATCGTTTTGCAAGCAAGGAAGGAAGTATAAAAGCTAAAAGGGAGAGAGAAGGAAGAGGTAAGGTGTCTATCCAATATTGTCAAGTGTCCATGGTCAAGACCAACACTTGCATGCAGCCCATCAGCCCATAGATAGTGGGAATCAAGAGGTCCACCGAAAATTGGATCCCACAACAGCTGTTGGCCCCACTCAAAAGGAATCCAATCTAAATATATCATACAAGGTAGCCCATTTATGAGAGGAAAATCCTAAGTAGATGTCAAGTACTAAACCAAGGTGCAATTGGGTTCTCCATGGTACAACTAACTCCAACATGATATAAAAACATGTGAGTCACAACAAGCATGTGACAAATTACAAGAAAAATATTAGATGTGGGTAAATTGCAGAGAAGTCCAAAACGTGCACAAAATTGCATAACTTGCTCAAACAATGTCCAAACTAGACCAAACTTGAAACATAGATTAAGTAACTGATATAAAAGCATAAGATAAAGTTTCATTATGAATAGTAATCATCCAATTAGGTAAATTAAGCATCATTATGGTTTACGCTAGGTCAGGGGCCTTATATCACATTTACCATGGTTGTGTTTCCCAACATGGCCGTTCTACTGACCTTCAAAACCCCAATATTTCCAGTTTCACTTTTCCATCACCAACATGCTTTATCCATCCTAAAACGACCATTCTACAACTCCACCAACAAGGCCATTTTTCCCACAACACTCATGTTGACATGCAAACCCTACTACTTCATAGATATCATTTTACATAATTAACCCCACTTAACCCTATGCTTTCCTAGCCACCATATATACCCTGGTGGCAACTAGGAGCTGGGGTGTGTACTTATTGACTCCCACTCCAATAATTGAAGGTGCCACCTATTATTATACAGGTCATTTCTACCTATCTCCATTATATGTTACCTCCTTCCACCTCAAAATCCTAGTTTTCTAGGATTTTACTACTTCCATCCATAGTCATATGCCATCCATACACTAAGAAGAAAGCAGGATGAGCTTTTATTGATGGAGATGAAGAAGGAGCCTTCATTGAGTTTCCATGTCTATGTACTCCTCTACCTCATCTTATTTATCCATTTCTTTTCCTATGAGTAGCTAAGCACAATAAGAGGGTTGTTTGGGGTCAAAATGTGATTTTGATACCATGTCAAGGGAAAGTGATTTGTAAACTATATAAATTCATTTTCTAATTTTATTTCATTTCCCATGGATCAAATTGTGGTTATGCTGGAAATAAATTGGGTTCTAGGGGAAATGACTTATAAGTAGATTATTTGGTATTTTCTCCTAGGTTCAACTAGTGGATCACTAGCTAGCCACCCATCTCCCTACATATCAATATGTTCTCCAACCCTCATTTCTACCCTCCATTACTACCCATGGCCCCAAATTTCCCTAAGAACTTCTATCCTAGAAAGTTAGAGTTTCTAGATCCTAGTTGAATTCCACCTAAAACCTAATCCAAAAGCAAGGTTGTATAGGTGTTGATTGTGAGTAGTTCTCCTATACACATTCTATTCCATACATGCCCAATTCGTAGTTCAGGGAAATTTCTAGCATCTAACTTGTTGTTTAGTTTGATAATCTAAATAAATGACAAGTTCGTATATGTTATGATTCCCAAATATAGGTGGTAGTAACATTAACCAAAAACAAACCACACTAGGCCTGGGGTCAGATGTGGAAAGGTTCACGATGTTCAATTTATATAGAAAACTAGGAAACCTAAAATGTAAGTTGACGGAGTGGAATAAAAATGTGTTTTGTGATATAATTGAGAATGCTTCTATAATGAAATGTAAGGCTCTTGTTGCTCAGAGGGATATGAATTTGGATCCTTTCAATGATCACCTAGACTTATTGTTTGGGACTTGAGGATGGAAGATAATGTGGCCACAAATGTTGAAGAGTCAATCATTAGACAAAAGTCATTATAGTGGCTTAAAGAAGGAAATTCCAATAAAACAAATTCTACTCATCCGTGAAGACTAGAAGAACCAAAAACTCTATCAATAGTCTAATGTCTATGGAGAGTTCATGCATGACTTTAATGATATTCAAAATGCTATGCTGGACTTTTATTTGAATCATTTTTGTAGGTTCAATCCAAGAAGTGTAAGGGAAGGTAAATGGGAAGGATCGTGCATCTCTAAACAACACAATATTATTCTCACTAATCCAATTACTAGAAAAGAATTTGAAGATGTGGTTTCTAATCTCAATGAAGACACGACCCCTAGCTTGCATGGGTTTCATAGACATTTCTTCAAGAAATATTGGAAGGTTACATGTGTTGATGTTGAAGTTGTGAAGGAGTTTTTTTGTTAACGGGAATCTACTCAAAGAGGAAAATAGAAATTGCGTTACTCTCTTACCCAAAGGTACAAATTCCTCTATTATCTCTAATTGGAGCCCTATATCCCTATGTGATTTTTCTATAAGAACATACCAAAAATCTTAGCAAACAAACTTCAAAAATTATTTCTACCTGTTATTATGATAATGTTACGACCCCACCTCCCGATAACCCCCAATTAAGGGAGACCAAGAGGTTGAGCCGCACCCATTAATCCTGGATCAAAGGTTCGACATATAACCATAAACAATTATTAATTCTAACAGACTATACTAAAAAGGGTAATAAAATTTTTCTTTTATTTTCCTCATTGGTATTCCTTTTATCATTAGGAATTCTTGGAACACGAAATTCCACAAAGGATCATTGAATTATACCTTTTTCCTCTTATTTTCAACATGTTTCCATAATTATCAATTTCTTTCTTCAAAAAGAAATATTTAATTAATCTTTTCTTTCCTCATTGTTTTCTTTTTGCAACCTTGGACTCCTTGGTACCCAAGGAACCCAAAAGGCACGAAATCCTCTTTGGATTTGCCTTCTAGAGATTTCCACATATTTCTTTTCTCATATTCTTAATTATTCCTTAATCGATGGAAATTCCTTTTTATTGAGCCCAATAGCCAATAAAGCCCACAAAGCAACCAATCAAGGCTATTGTGAAATGAATCTATTTAATCAAAACAAATCATATCATTATTTGTTCAATTAGCTTTAATAAGAGAAATTACATTTCTCACCAATTGAGCCCAAAATTGGGGTTATAACATCCTTCCCCTCTTATAGGAATTTTGTCCTCAAAATTCAAACAAGCAAACAAACAATTTAGGATAAGACTTTTCCATGTCCATCATTGGCCCCTATGTGGCTTTACCGTACTCATGGTGCATCCAAAGAACCTTTATCATCACACATTCTTTTCTCTGAGTTCTTTCATCCTGGCGTCTATAAACTACACAGGTGACTCAGGCCATTTCAGCCTCCCTTAGGGCTCACTAGGTTCATTGCTTAGCACATGGTCGGGGTACCTCACATAGCACTCTAAATTGGACACATTGAAAACATCTCCCATTACTCTATCCTGAGGGGTAGGGTCAAACCTAACCTTCTCCACCCATCCATCTCTAATGGACCCATGTATCAGGGACTCATCTCTCTTAGTTATAACTTAGAGGGGTCAGAATTTTATATCACATAATCTCCCACAGTGAACTGCATGTCAGTCTACTTTGCATCTGCTCACGACTCTCATCATCTCTAGGCTCCTTTCAGCCCTTGCACAATCAAAGTGACTTCATCTACACTCACTGGGGTCCTTTTTTTTTCTAACCATCATGTGGCCCTTTTCTAACCATCATGAGGTCTTTTTCACCATCATCACCTTACTGAAGTGGTGACCGACACAACCTCCCTTACAGAGCTTCATATAAAACCTGATACTGGCTATGGTGGTCATTGTCACATCTTTCATAGGACAAGAACTGTCTCTAGATATCACCCTGAATGAGCACACATGCCCTCATCAGACCCTTTAGTCTGGATCATACTAACCATAGGTAAGGGTGATAAACTATACTATCATTGAGTTCTTCATGTACCTACTTCCACTTTATGGAAGTGAACCTTTAGATCAAACTCAGATCCTTTGAACTCACATCATGGTGTAGTTGAACCATCTCTCTCATGGGTAGTCCAACTAAATCTGTCCCCTAACAGAACTCTTTCTTTCTCATGTTTTCTAGGTAAGGCGACCTACCATAACCCATATTGCATCTCGACCTTCCTTAATCCAGGGAAGACTTATCACAACATCCATAGTGTTGAGCTCTCATTCCCTCTCAGGGATTCTTTTGTCCTCCATATCGATACACTGGGTTACTGGGGTTCGTTCTTTACCTCCTGGCTTGCATGGCCATATACCACATGCAACCTCATCTTAAGCATCCAACGTGCTATTGCCATTTTCCATGGTATATCATGATTTCCTGTATGTCATTATTCTTTCAAGATCGATTCCTTCGAAACCCTAAACCACTCATGTCAGGGTTTCATCACCTCCTTTTCCAAAGAAGCGCACTTGAGGTTCTACCACCATCCTTTCATTGTATCAAGAACTAGGCTGGCTAACCAAACAACCCTTAACTTTTCAACGCATCTTATTTCATCTGAGTGTTATCCAAACACCTCTCCTTTTCAAACTTCGGGTTAGCCAAACAAACTCTTCTAACTTCTAGTCAAACAAGTTAGATGTATCTCAACCAGGGCATCCATTACCACTTCACATCCTTAGGTATTACACTTCCATGTATTTCACTTATCATGTCAACTCAAACTATATTTTTATCTTCATAAGAACACTCTCTGATTCCATCATCATGGTGATCAAACTCAACCTGGTATAACTTGTAAGTTCCACATAGCTCATGATAAAAACATCCTCATAAGGGAACTTCCCCATTCCTCTTAGTGTTTGCAATCCATCCATGTATCATTCACTCTACCAGGGTAGGTTATCCCATTTATCGTGGCAATGTTCCAACCTACATCATCTCTTATCCTTGATGTATGGCATGCGTAATGTCCTATCTCTCACTCCCATAACAAGAAGAAATAAGCATTTGGCTGCAGTCCAAATACAGAGTTCTTCCTGTTCCAAGAGTAGAGATGGTAGATCCCACCTTGCCAATACACCTTTTAAATTTAAGTTGAAATGTGCCACATGTGTCTCTATATCACAGACATCATGATAACAAATTAATCTTGAACCCACTGAGGTTTATATCCTTAGTCAACTCCTCTAGGTTCATAGGGTACCGACTCTTTTGGGGTCATCCCTCTTCCCTCATGCATCAAGAGAGTGCCCTACTCATCTGCCTTTGGGTCCCATGGGTTCATGAAGGTGATCAATCTCCTAACCCATGGCCCTCAGACAATGATAGTTGTTACCTCCCGACCCTATGGTCATGTACAACTGGGGAATTAGGTAACTCCTACTTTCATCGGTCTTATCCCTACCTGACCCTAGGATAAACTTAGGATTCTCCATCATAGTACATGTTCACTTAGAACCTTACCCAAACCTTCATCATCTCTCTTTCTGCATTCATGGGCTGACTTTCATCCTTTCATCGGGTTCATGGCAACCTGCCTACCTTGGTTAAGCCCCATACCGATTACCTCCATGATAACTCATTCATATGCAATTAGAGATGGATATCTATGGGTCTACAGGTTCATTCTCATACCATGTACTTTTCACTTAACTCTCAAGATCCCACGAGACCTCTTTAGGTTACCTTAAACCAACAAAACTGATTTACACCCTACCAAAGGGGTCCCTCTCCCAAGATGGGAGGAAAACTATCCCTTGACCACGAGGTCACCGAAGCTCTTAGGTCTAGGGTTTACATCCGCATGAGACTGCTTAACCCTAGCAAGCTATTAAGGTATAAGAAGATCACCTACTGAACCATGCTAGGTCATACTTGTCCTCTTTCCTTAATGCTGGATCAAGATCATATCTTCCTTTATCCTCAACCTAGCTGTGAGGGGTTCACCAAACCTACCTTTAAACCTAAGGGGGGTTTCACTTTCCGTTATGCATGAGGAGTACCATGCTCAAAACTTATAGCATCTTAATTATCATCATAAGCATTAGGTATACCACTTCCCCTCTTAGGCCTAGGAACCCTAGGTTTAATTGTAGGTGTCCAACTGCATGCTCTATCTTTTAACTACGAATCAAGCTTGCCATAACGTGCACATCCTGTCATCCTTCAACTCGAACAACCCTTTAAGGTTGAGTCCTCCTCAAGGACAACTAACAAGGTACAAGGCCCCAAAACCTGTTACTCTTCTTCTCATCTATACCATAGGTATGAAGATATAAACAGACTCATCCTCTCTCTAGGATTTAGGTGGCCAAAGGTACTCGGTTATTCAACCTCTCATGGCTCATATGGCATCCCAGGTACGTCCATTCAAACACCTGGTCTAACTCATCATGCCATCTCTCTTTCTATCCTTCCCTTAGGGTTAGGGTTAACGTCATCCTTGTAGGATGAGCCAGGTTTCTACTTACCATGGAGATCTCTATCTCTAAAACTAACTTATCCTCCGACACGAAGGTCTAGCCTTAGGTCTCTTCTGAGGACATGACATCTTATGTCTTACGACCTAAGCATGTATCTATCATTTAGTTTGCGCTTACTCTATTAAGCTTATGTCCATGACATCTTATTTACATGCTTTTCATTAATTTGATGGAGGATTCCTTAGACCTTATTAACCTTACCCATACCTCAAGAGGGTGAGGAAAAGAGAGAAAACCCTAATCCTTTAGGTCCTTATCAGAATTTTGTGATGAGAAGAGATGAATAAGATGAGAAGTCCTAAAGGTATCTTATTTCGATTCATACCCTAAGACTTTGGCCAGGTGGTCACACGAGTCCAGGAGTCCTCGTATTCTGACTAGCGGTGCGGAGGAAAATCTTGCCAGCCCCCGGTCGTGATCCCTTTCTAGACACCTCCGTCTTTCGGATACTCCTCTAATAACTCCCTTGGGTTCTATGGAGTTTGTAAAATTTAATAATTATTAATGGTTAACTGAGGAACCCATGCTCTGATACCAAATGTTACGACCCCACCTCCTAATAACCCCCAATTAAGGGAGACCAAGAGGTTGAGCCGCACCCATTAATCCCGGATCAAAGGTTCGACATATAACCATAAACAATTATTAAATTCTAACAGACTATACTAAAAAGGGTAATAAAATTTTTCTTTTATTTTCCTCATTGGTATTCCTTTTATCATTAGGAATTCTTGGAACATGAAATTCCACAAAGGATCATTGAATTATACCTTTTTCCTCTTATTTTCAACATGTTTCCATTATTATCAATTTCTTTCTTCAAAAAGAAATATTTAATTAATCTTTTCTTTCCTCATTGTTTTCTTTTTGCAACCTTGGACTCCTTGGTACCCAAGGAACCCAAAAGGCACGAAATCCTCTTTGGATTTGCCTTCTAGAGATTTCCACATATTTCTTTTCTCATATTCTTAATTATTCTTTAATCGATGGAAATTCCTTTTTATTGAGCCCAATAGCCAATAAAGCCCACAAAGCAACCAATCAAGGCTATTGTGAAATGAATCTATTTAATCAAAACAAATAATATCATTATTTGTTCAATTAGCTTTAATAAGAGAAATTACATTTCTCACCAATTGAGCCCAAAATTGGGGTTATAACATCATTGTAACATCCCAGGATTTGAGGCCTCGAATAACATGATCTTAAAAGGAATGATTGGACTACCCATATCACCAAGGTGCACCTCCTTTTCCGGGAGCCCATCACTAAAGAACTCCATAGTTAAGCGTGCTCGGCTTGGAGTAGTACTAGGATGGGTGACCAGTCGAGAAGTTGACCCCGGCTTGCGCGTGAGTGGACAAAAAGCGTGCAGTTAAGGCTAGTGGTGGTCTGTGGGGCCAGTCGTCATTCCTAAAACTCTTCTAGAGCCTTGGGCAGTGGGCCCAGGCGTTACAAATGGTATCAGAGCCATAACCCCTCCAGTATGTGGGGCCCACATGGGCATGTGGCATGCCAAACTTGAGTCGTGTGGTCCAGGCAAGTTGGAAAGGGCTATCCGTAGAGACGAGATGGAGCCGCCCTTGCGCTGGTAGCCGTGGACGGGAGTTGGGTGTCCATGGGCCATTGTGGGTCTGCACTGAAATGGGGTCAGATTATGAGGCCATATAGTTGAGCCTTGACGAGGACGTCAAGAGTCTAAGTGGGGGAGATTATAACATCCCAGGTTTGAGGCCTCGGATAACATGATCTTAAAAGGAATGATTGGACTACCCATATCACCAAGGTGCACCTCCTTTTCCGGGAGCCCATCTCTAAAGAACTCTGCGGTTAAGCGTGCTCATCCTCGAGTAGTACTAGGATGGGTGACCAGTCGGGAAGTTGATCCTGGCTTGCGTATCAGTGTGGACAAATTGCGCAGTTAAGGCTAGTGGTGGTCTGTGGGGCCAGTCGTCATTCCTGAAACTCTACTAGAGCCTTGGGCAGTGGGCCCAGGTGTTACAAATGGTATCAGAGCCATAACCCCTCCAGTAGGTGGGGCTCACATGGGCATGTGGCATGCCAGTCTTGAGCCGTGCGGTCCAGGCAAGATGGAAAGGGCTATCCATAGAGACGAGATGGAGCCACCCTTGCGCTGGTAGCCGTGGATGGGAGCTGGGTGTTCATGGGTCATTGTGGGTCTGCACTGAAATGGGGTCAAATTATGAGGCCATATAGTTGAGCCTTGAAGAGGATGTCAAGAGTCTAAGTGGGGGAGATTGTAACATCCCAGGATTTGAGGCATCGAATAACATGATCTTAAAAGGAATGATTGGACTACCCATATCACCAAGGTGCACCTCCTTTTCCAGGAGCCCATCACTAAAGAACTCCATAGTTAAGCGTGCTCGGCTTGGAGTAGTACTAGGATGGGTGACCAGTCGGGAAGTTGACCCCGACTTGCGCGTGAGTGGACAAAAAGCGTACAGTTAAGGCTAGTGGTGGTCTGTGGGGCCAGTCGTCATTCCTGAAACTCTGCTAGAGCCTTGGGCAGTGGGCCCAGGCGTTACAAATGGTATCATAGCACCTCCTTATTAGTAATAAAACCCACCTCCCAGGATTGTATAACATGATACATGGATGGCGCCCATAGCCAGTATCGGGTTATAAATGTTTATCCTTATAGATGCATAATGTTACGCTTATAGATGCCTATTCAAGGATTGAGCTAGAAAACATTTATAACGCCTTGGATAAACATTTAAGGATTGCGCCCAGGATTGTATAACATGTTATTGCATAATGTTACGACCCCACCTCCCGATAACCCCCAATTAAGAGAGACCAAGAGGTTGAGCCGCACCCATTAATCCCGGATCAAAGGTTCAACATATAACCATAAACAATTATTAAATTCTAACAGACTATACTAAAAAGGGTAATAAATTTTTTCTTTGTATACCTGTGAAAAGTTTGGAACAAACTAAACTTCTAACCTCAGCTGAACTGTTCTAACTAGTTCATCCTTGTTCTTTAATTCTCTTTGAGTATCACATGTGCCACTTTACTGTTTGTTCTTTTCATTGTACCTAAAACGCCGACAAACAAAACGTCGATCAGCCGAAGCTGGTATGTGGAGGGAGCAGATAATGTTCAACTAGGTTAACAATATAATCATTCAATTAATCATTTAACAATCAAGTTTACGTTTTAAGCCAAACTACTCAATCCATCTTTTCACAACTCTGTGTTGTCCCTATAGGACTTACATGGTACCTCTATTAAGGTGACTTGATGGACCTGCCCTCTAGGCAGCCAAAGTCATTCATGACCCTACCCTCTAGGCAGTCAAAGTCATTCATGACCCTACCCTCTAGGTAGTCAAAGTCATTCATGACCCTACCCTCTAGGTAGTCAAAGTCATTCATGACCTGATGTACCTACCCTCTAGGTAGTCTTTTATCAGGTCAGCCATTACGACATAGAGGGAATCAAGGATTGAGCTAGAAGGCATATACATTAAGTGATAGTCATAGTCACTTTATACTTTGCATGATAGAAATAAACATCCAAACTGTTTAGTTGCATTCAATGCGATTAAACATTCGGGAACCATCGGGAAATATAAGCGGTTAACCATAAGTAACCACATACCTGTTCAGAGAAACTTGAAGTCCAAATATTTAATACTCAGGAACAATCAATCAAGCAATCATCAATATCCTGAAATTAATGCATAACATCCAAGTGTCATTGTTTTATCCCAAACTTCCTCAAGATCTACTTGGATTCCACTTTAAGATTTCTAAGTCATCCTTTAGGGTTTTATCTTTCACTATGCATTTATTACTATTGATGTTTGCTTAGTCCACAAACCCTAATTTCAACATCATAGATACCATCAAAAGTCAATTAAGTCTAAAAAGTCTCTTTTACACTAAAACTACTATCTTTACCATTTTAGGTCATTTCAAGATCATTCATGTTCAGGTTTCTTTGAATTGACAACTCAACAAAGAATTATAGTTCGATTCTTTAGGAACCCTAAAAATTCCACATTAATGATCTTTTATACTCAAATTGGATTTATAACAACATAGCATTATCTTATTCATGGGTTTGCACAATTAAAATCATTAAAAGACATATCCTCCTAAATTAGGGTTCCTAAGCCCATTAATGCACACTTAGGTATATGAAACCCTAATTTAAGCCTACTATATAAAAAGATCATCTTTTAAAATCCTACTTTCACTTTTATTAACAACAGGTTAATATCAGCTTGAATTATCCATCTATCATCAAATCTAAGGGTTTTCCTTAGTTCAATCATTAAAGATAATAACTTCATGTACTTTTCCAATTTCAAGCATATAAACTCTAAATTAGGCTAATCATGTGCAAAGTTCTTCCTTTTTGAACTCAATGTTCCTTTTTACATTTAACAAATTAATATCAACTCTAAAGATCCATTAAACCCTATTAAACACATTAATCATATCAAAATAGGGTTTCTTAATCTTTAATAAATCAAAGATGATGATTTACACTACTTTTCGAACTATGATCAGATTTAGGCTATAAAACTATTTTTATTGGATTCCTTGTGTTCTTCTGATCAAAATTCATATATTATATATTCTCATCGGAGCTACCAATTAAGAGTTATGATTTTTGGAAGAATTACTTACTTTTGAACCAATCGGATGGCGCCACGTCATCCAGCACATGCAACGCGGCCCGCCTTCAGATTATAACCAAATGTCGATTTTATCCTCCACTTAAGAGGTCCGTCTTCTGTAAGGTTGAGGGTAAAACTGTCCAACGCGTGAACAGGCTTCTTCAACCTTGCGCCCGCCGACTCTATTGCCCTAGCCGCGAGGTACAACGCCTCCCCTTCCTTCTCTACACCTCGCCGACCTATGACGATGGTCCCACTACCTCCGCCCAGCCCTCGCGCACCCATAGGAGGCCTTTGTTCACGGCCAAGGTTGTCGGCTCAGGCGGGTGGCCTGCAACTTAGGGTCGGCACTGCAGCAGGCTCGGGGAAGGTTTTCTTCTCCATCCTTGGGCTCCAGGGTGCCAGGGATGGTGCGCCCGCTTCCGCCTCACTCGCCCTGCCCCTCACGCACCTGATGGTGCTCGCGATATGCAGTTGGTCGGCCAGAGACGCCCCCAGCAGGTCCGCCGCCATGGCTGACCTGCAGCCATCCTATGACGTTGCCCAGGTGCTAGGCTTCAGGGACGGTAGTCGGGCTTCTTTCCTAGAGACCTGGGATCATCGTGCCTCCAACAAACTCCCATCCAAAGCTTTACCTTGCTCCGGGTCTCCCTATCTCCCATAGTTAGGGTTTTACGTGCAAGAAACAATATGAGAAAGAGAGAATTTCGTGGCATTGCTCTGGAACTCGACCCAGAGGTTCTCCCTCTTCTTATAGGGAGGCACGCAGGCCCATGGACGTTTGCCCACAAGGGAAACAACACTTTTCCTAAAAGGAAATGGATTCCTTCATTGAAAAGCTAACTCTCTCTCTCTCTCTCTTTCTTTAATTAATCCCTCTTCTTTGGATATTAGGATTTCATCATCCCTCTTATTCTCTTTGTTCTTTCTTTTTAAACCATTGGCGACAAATATATATATATATATATATATATATATATATATATATATCTTTAGGAAAAATACTTCCTTTTATCAAAATTACATAATTGATGGACCATGTATTCCCATTGTTTCTTTATTTTGTAATTATGTATTTTCTCTTTCTTCTCCCTTATTGGGGCTCCTTGGCACCCGAGAAACTTTAAGAATTCGAAATTCCTATTTAAAGAAATACTCATTATCCTTAAATGCATCAATACATATTATTCCCATTATCTTGCTTATTCGTTATTAAAATAATTCCTTTTTAAGGATTTCCCTTTATTTCTCTTTTATTTTCCTCATTGGTATTCCTTTTATCATTAGGAATTCTTGTAACACGAAATTCCACAAAGGATCATTGAATTATACCTTTTTCCTCTTATTTTCAACATGTTTCCATTATTATCAATTTCTTTCTTCAAAAAGAAATATTTAATTAATCTTTTCTTTCCTCATTGTTTTCTTTTTGCAACCTTGGACTCCTTGGTACCCAAGGAACCCAAAAGGCACGAAATCCTCTTTGGATTTGCCTTCTAGAGATTTCCACATATTTCTTTTTTTCATATTCTGAATTATTCTTTAATCGATGGAAATTCCTTTTTATTGAGCCCAATAGCCAATACAGCCCACAAAGCAACCAATCAAGGCTATTGTGAAATGAATCTATTTAATCAAAACAAATCATATCATTATTTGTTCAATTAGCTTTAATAAGAGAAATTACATTTCTCACCAATTGAGCCCAAAATTGGAGTTATAACATCCTTCCCCTCTTATAGGAATTTTGTCCTCAAAATTCAAACAAGCAAACAAACAATTCAGGATAAGACTTTTTCATGTCCATCATTGGCCCCTATGTGGCTTTACCGTACTCATGGTGCATCCAAAGAACCTTTATCATCACACATTCTTTTCTCTGAGTTCTGTCATCCTGGCGTCTATAAACTACACAGGTGACTCAGGCCATTTCAGCCTCCCTTGGGGCTCATTAGGTTCATTGCTTAGAACATGGTCGGGGTACCTCACATAGCGCTCTAAATTGGACACATGGAAAACATCTCCCATTACTCTATCCTGAGGGGTAGGGTCAAACCTAACCTTCTCCACCCATCCATCTCTAATGGACCCATGTATCAGGGACTCAGCTCTCTTAGTTATAACTTAGAGGGGTCAGATTTTTATATCACATAATCTCCCACAGTGAACTGCATGTCAGTCTACTTTGCATCTGCTCACGACTCTCATCATCTCTAGGCTCCTTTCAGCCCTTGCACAATCAAAGTGACTTCATCTACACGCACTGGGGTCCTTTTTTTTTCTAACCATCACGTGGCCCTTTTCTAACCATCATGAGGTCTTTTTCACCATCATCACCTTACTGAAGTGGTGACCGACACAACCTCCCTTACAGAGCTTCATATAAAACCCGATACTGGCTATGGTGGTCATCTATAAGGATAAATGTTATGGCATGCATCTATACTAGATTATGTGATAAATGTATACAATCCCTTAAATGTTTATCCAAGGCGTTATAAATGTTTTCTAGCTCAATCCTTGATTTCGTCATCTATAAAAAGTCTCTGTTACACTAAAACCCGATACATGTATGGCATGCATCTATAAGGATAAATGTTACGACCCCACCTCCCGATAACCCCCAATTAAGGGAGACCAAGAGGTTGAAGTCGCACCCATTAATCTCGGATCAAAGGTTTGACATATAACCATAAACAATTATTAAATTCTAACAGACTATATTGAAAATGGTAATAAAATTTTTCTTTACATACCTGTTGAAAGCTTGGTTCTCTAAACTTTTATCCACACCGATACTAATCTATCTAATCCTCCTTTGTACATTAATTCTGTTTTAGTATCACATGTGCCACTTTACTGTTTGTTCTTTTCATTGTACCTAAAACGCCGACAAATAAAATGTCGGTCATCCGAAGCTGGTATGTGGGGGAAACAGATAATCATGCAACTATGATAACCATGTAATCATTCAATTAATCATTTAACAAACAAGAGTACGTTTTAAGCCAAACTACTCAATCCATACCTATCCACAACTCTGTGGTGTCCCTGTAAGGACTTATATGGTACCTCTATAAGGTGACTTGATGGACCTGCCCTCTAGGCAGTCAAAGTCATTCATGACCCTACCTTCTAGGCAGTCAAAGTCATTCATGACCCTACCCTCTAGGTAGTCAAAGTCATTCATGACCTGATGTACCTACCCTCTAGGTAGTCTTTTATCAGGTCAACCATTATGACACAGAGGGAATCAAGGATTGAGCTAGAAGGCATATACATTAAGTGATAGTCATAGTCACTTTATATTTTGCATGACAGAAATAAACATCCAAACTGTTTAGTTACATTCAATGCGATTAAACATTCGGGAAACATCGGGAAACATAAGCGGTTAACCATAAGTAACCACATACCTGATTTGATGAGTCATGCAGATTATTCGACATTTACTTCATGTATATACAATCAACAGATCCAAGCAAGTAATTCAATAATCACATAATTCTTGAAAAGAATATGTACTCTATTTATTACACATTTCATCAAGAATCTACTCTATTGACTTGGATTCACTTTCTAGGGTTTCTAATCCGCATTAAGGTTTCATTGATATTCATTAGGGTTTCTTAGATCAATTTCTCAATCTTCCTTCCTTTTAGATCAACAAACCCTAAAATACTCTTTTCTACTCATGTAAACCCTAATTGCTCAAACTATCCATTTTAATAGTCTTTTATACTCAAATCGACTTAGGATCATCATATCCCTATGTATTCATGGATTTGGATAATTAAACCAATTAAAAGACCTACTCTCCTAAATTAGGGTTTTCAAGCTCATTAATGCATAATCATGCACAAAACCCTAACTTAAGCCAATTACATTAAAAGATCATCTTTTTAGATCCTATTTCCTCATTTATCAACAACAGGTTAATATTGGCTTAACTTATCCATCTATCATCAAATCTTAAGATTTTTCATTAAACAAATCATTAAAGATGATAGCTTCATGTACTTTTCAAATCTCACGCATATTTATGCATATAAACTCTAGATTAGACTAATCACGTGTAAAGTTCTCCCTTTTTTAACATAATGTTCCTTTATACATTTAACAGGTTAATATCAACTCTAATGATCCATTAAACCCTATTGAACACCTTAATCATATCAAAATAGGGTTCCTTAAGAATTAAAGCATTAAAGATGATTACTTTCATTACTTTTCGGATTGCAATTAGAAACAGGCTTTAGACATAATTTCTTTGTGTTCCTCTCGTTCTGAGGATCAATTTTCATATATAACTTGTTTGAATCCGAGCTTCCTAGAATTAATTATGATTTTAGCAAAAAGTTACTTACTTGGCCAATCCGAGATTGCCACGTCACCAAGTCCCATGCACGCAGCTTGCTTTAAAACATTTCGAAAAGTCAACTTTACCCTTGGGGAGAAAAAATAAACCATAATATTGGAATCTGAACAATGTTTCGATTCTAAACTAATATGGAAAGGTTAAATTAAAATATATTCTAATTTTATTTTTTATTTGAGCAATCTATATCTGTACAACTGGGAAAGGAATGAATTCATTGGATAAATTACAAAACGTATCACCAACTTATCGTTTTGCTCCATTTTTTAGTGGTGCACTCTCCTTAACTCTTTCTGTCCTCTCTTCTTTTCAAAGTTTTATTTCATTTTATTAGTACTTTTTTGCCTAAAATCGCACTTTGCGCCCATCTTTGTACGTAGAATGCCCATAACTTCAGACTTTCTTTCTACCCAAAACAAACGATACCTTCATTCCTTTCCAACCCCACTTTCCGCATAACTTGCACAATCATGAGTCTCCTTACTCCTCCTATTCTCTTCATTCCATTCAAAATGTTAACCAACCCTCTCTTCCCCACTGTTACCGACTACGTCCCTTATTATCTTTAATGCTCTATCTCTCTCTCTCTCATTGGAAATCACCCCTTCACATGTTTGAAATAGGCTCCTCAATAAGCACAACAATCTCAACCAATTCCTTACTTTTCTTCTTTTTTCAACAACTCTTTTTAACTATCTATCAATGACGGAGTTCCACCTTCCATATTTATTTCTCTTCTCTTATCTTAAAAGGTCTTCACAATAAATTTTTCTCCTTTTTATTATCTCCTTGATTCTCTCCCCCACCCTTACCATCTATCGCCCCTCTAACATCTCATTCCAAACAACCTCCCTAGAGTCTCTCTTCTCTTGAACTAACTACAGGTCTCACGATATGCACACCATTTCATCCCCTTACTTTCCTCTTCTTCATTCACCACTTCATTGATTTTTTATTCAAAATATTAGAATACATCTTTTATTTAGTTCTTTTTTAGTAAGAAAAGAAAACAATAACTATTCAAATACATGAATGTCAATCTCTCTTTTTTGTTCTTTCTTTCCTCTATTTCTCTTGTGATTTTCCTTTTTATTTATCTTCTATTACAACAGTGAAAAAATGAGTTTTTCTTGGCCATTACAAAAATGATTTTTTTAACACATTAATTAATTCTCTCGCATGTTTCTTTCTTTGATTCAATTTTCTTCAATCCCCACCCCCACCCACATGCCTTAATTGTATCTCCTAATTGGTTGTTCTTTAACTCTCCACACTAACCATAACTGCTTATCCCATAAATATCTCCATGATGCCTTCACCAAAATAATAAAAATGGGCTGGCTGGTAATATCGTTTTGCGTCTCCTCTTTAACTAATCAGATCTTTACATAACAAATATTCAGATAGTTAAATACAAAAGGAACTCCACTCACGTGTTGGTCTTTCACTCATGAAAGAAGCACCCACCTACAGTTCCAACTTCTTCATGCCATGATCATTGCTTCATATAAAAAGACAATTTATATCAAGAGCCAATTTATATCGAATGATTTGTTGTTAATACAGTCTATAACCTCACCTTCATGATCAGAATTCCTCCCTGCCCCAACAAAAGGGACACCCATAAAAACCTCACCTATCATGTATTACAAGTAATACAACTTGAATTATCTTGCCTCACAATTTAAAAAACCTATAATGTTGTTAGTATTGTTCTTTGCCAATCTCCTTAAACTCCACCTAAAATAGTGTGCATTAGGCATTTTTTCTCCATCCTGAAATGCATTGTGATGATTTTTCAGATGGATTTGAACCATCACTGGGTTTGATGCCACATTCTAGGTTGGGCACAAAATATTTTCCTAAGCCAAATTATACAGGATTTCAGTAGAGATTTTAACTTAAGATTTACTATTTTTTTCCACGCTTAGCTTTAGTTGTGTTTTTCTTTTATGGATTGGATTGATATGATTTTTTCCATGGATATGAACCACCACTTCATTTCATGCCACATTTACTTCAATTTGGGTCATATTATTGTTGTTGTTGTTTCATTTCATAATCCTGATACATTCAGGCCTGACCACATTTTGTATGCTTAGTTCATTTTTAGCTAAGTTGTTTTCCACATTCTGGTCATCAGTAGGATTTAGACCTACCTTTAATAGGGTTTGGTTTCCATTTGAGCCAATGTAGTTGAACATGTCTCTTTTTCATGTGTAAATCAAGTTGTATGACATACTTTGCACTCATTGATACATGTGTTAGGAGTCCGCAAATGGTGTCTAAATCATGATGAGGCTTTACTATGGTTGTTAATGTGTGTTGACCTTGGCTTAACCTATTTTTTAAACAAGTAGATGTCAATGGTAATTCAGTTAACCAATCCCTGTGATTGATCCTAATTCAGTTCAATATTGTTTTGCATTCATACACAATCGTGCTAAAATTAGCAGTGTGCATTTCCGGTTTTGGGTTTGACTTTTTTGATGTCACAACTTTACTATGCGGGGCATGGCATTTTCAACACATCCAATGCAATTAGTTCAGGGCAGACCACAATTTGTAAGCCTACTTTAGTTTTAGCCAAACTATTTGCCAAATAGTGCTTGTGAGTCAGATTTAGACCTATCCCTAATAGGGTTTGCTTTCCACTTTGGCCAATACAACTGAACATGTCTCTCTTTCATGTGCCAAGCAAGCTGCATGATAGACTTTGCAGTCATTGATACTTTCTGGTTGTATATGTTCTAAATGTTTGTAGAAGGTGAGCTTGTAGAAGCTGAGGTTGTAGGTTTGGAAACCATGTTGGTGGTTTTGAGGTTTACAAATTCTCCTTTGATACTAGCGGATAGGACCCATGCTCCTATTCATTTTCCAATTTAGTTCAAAATGATTAGAATGTGTCTGGGTCCTTATTATAAGTATGTTCTTTTATCCTTATAAAAAGTATTTCAAACATAGTGTCATGTACTCATAAAATTAAAGAGGCAGGAATCTATCCCATTTACATATAGGTCAGAGAATAATAACCTCACATAACTCATTTAGAAAATTTACAATTTTTAGATGAATCCTTCTTGTCATAAACTTTGTGGTACTATCAAAATAATAAGATGATAAGATATATTGTAGTAGTGTATTGATAAACACATAAGTACAAGACTATAGTAAAAATTTGGAAAGACACCAGTAACCTCTTTAAATATGTCTCACACCTGCTATAGTAGTGCATGGATACTCCAAATTAAATAGGTCTCACACCTATACAAAATAAGCCAGACACCAGTAACCTCTTTGATAATCTAAAATATGAGTGTTGATTCAAAAAATAGTTAATAAGTGTCACCTCATTGTATGAAATACCAAGCTACATCAAATTATAGAAAATACTAGTTACTTCCCTGAAATTCTCAAAGAAGGATTAGTGAACATTGGACCAACTGCAAAGATATAGGACATGATCTCCTCTCTTAGATTTCTTTTCGAGCTATCATGTCCACCTGCTATAGTAGTGCATTGGTTAACTAATGTTATACTACTTTTTTTGAAAATATATAACATCATTATATGTACTTACAATTGTTAGTACTAATATTTTGCAGTCTCTGTCCACCCACAACAGTCACTTTGAACTGGGCCTCTATGCCAATGTTATTGTTCCCTGATAAAGAACAATTGAACATCATCTTATTGGCTAAATGGACATCATCAAAATTCCTTTATTTGAAAATGACAAACATTTCATTCTTGTGGATCTAACGTGCTACTTGAGTGTTGCAGGAATAAAGTGGATGACTAACCTTTGGAAGATCTATATGCTCAAAATGCTTTAATGATTGTAATCAAATGTAAAAACTTGTACAAGTATATAATGTATAAGTACTTATATATCATGTAAATCAAGCGTTTAGATCTTCCCTAGCCATTCACAACACTTAGATAGGTCATCCATTATAATAGTGTCACAACTGCACACTCATACACACACTTAGTATTTATCTAGAACCACAAAAACAGAGACATTCTCGGTTGAACTAATTGTCGACCGAGACACACTCGGTCGAACATCTTCTCGACCGAGAGTCTCCTGGGTTAACTCTTCTAATAGGCTCTATAGTCGTTAGACACAACAGAAAAGGTAGTTGGGAGTTGGAATCGAATGTTATATACACTTACTCCAGACTGTCCTTCGGTCGACAAAGAGTTCGACTAAGAGTCTCTCGGTCGACAAAGACTTCGACCGAGAAGGTGTTTGTTTGCACTTTTTAGAATTAATTAAATAGTTGTTACCAAAGAAATTAGTGGATACCTAACGGCTAGTTGCGCACTTAAAACCCCCTAGAAAGTGTCTAAAATGTCCTTAAGCATTCATAGGCCATTCCTATAAATAGGGCATTCCTTATGACACCCAAAACACACTTGTGCAACACTTGAGCATACATATTTGCAATTAGCAATCTACTCTTGTGAGAAATTGAGCAACTCTAGCATTTTCTAATCCTTTCCATTGCTACAAATTCGTGTCCTACAGGCTAGCATCTCCTACCCACTGCACTTCCACTTCCATACACATTAGTTAGGAGATCAAAATTCTTGACATAGGAAATTAGGCCTTGTGATACAATGGTAATTGTAATTTTATATTTTCCCTTCTTGTTCTTTCTTATTGCTTGTACTATCCTTTCTACTCCTAGGGTTGGAGGCTGCGGATTGGAGAGGGTTTGATCTTCTCGGTGGAGAAGGAGGACTTTGGACTACTTCAAGAAGGCTGTCTCAACGGGAAGCTACTTCAAGAGGAAGGCTACTTCAAGGGGGATCTTGAAGTTACTTCAAGGAATGCTGCTTCGAGGTTGGTGGGACTACTAGGTGAAGGCTGTCCAAAGGGTGGTGAAAGTATTTTTAATTTTATGTAACATCCTTGCGAGGTAATAAAATTTAAATTCTTTCAAAATCCCAATTGGAAACAATTGGGTAGTGGACTGACTCCCTTAGTTTTTGCTAAGGGTGGAACCACTCTAAACACCTTGCCTCTTTCTTCTTATCTCAATTGTGGTTGCTTGAGTTGAATTATTGTTAAAATATTTATAAAATCCTATTCACCCCCCCCTCTAGTGGATTTTCATTTGGTATCAGAGCAGGCTTCAAGGAGCTCTAATTGAGTCTTGAAGAATGGTGGGTGGTGGCGTCTACAATCACAAGCAGAGGAGAAGTTTGGACCAATCTTCAACAAGTTGTAATTGGTGCTTAGGAACAAGACACACAACACCTAGTTGTCCATGGAGGTTAAAGAAGGAAGATGTGCATAAAGAATGCTTTATTGCTACAACAAGTGAAGAACAAGAAGAGGTAAGCCTTTTTGATTTATCAAAAGAAGATTTGGTTGCTAGCCTTCAAGAAACGCATGATAAGTATATTGAGTGCAAGAAGAAATTAAAGAAATCTAATAATGAAAATGATGAGTTACATGCTAAACTTCTTGCTCTCACATCTGAGAATGAAGATCTTAAGGAAACATTAAACTTAACTATTAAAGACCATGATACTAAGCTGAAATCAATAGAGGCAAATTGCAATCTTCTCTCTCTAGAAATGATAAACTTGTAATCCCAAATTAATGATCTTCAGAAACAACCAATTTTATGCACTCATCTAAATTATGATACTATTGTGAAAGAAAGAGATTCTCTATTATCTAATATAGATCAAGCAAAGTTAGATATCAAAAAGAGAATGGATGAGATTGCTAAGTTATAAAAGGAAATTAGTAGCTTGAGAAACAATAATGTTCTTGATGAGATTCTGAAAAATTCTTCTAGTTATAATGGAAGGAGAGGACTAGGTTACAAGCCTAAAAGGAAAATCCTATCAAAAACCTAGTGGGGGAAGGACACAAGTGCCAAAGACTCAATCTATGTATGTACCTAAAGGCAAGTATGCATATGTACCCAAGAACAATCTAGATCAAACTCATATAAATAGAAATGAGATTGATTCTATATGTTGCCATTATTGTATGCATCTTGGACATTATTCCTTCTCTTGTCCTTACAAGAAAAAGGATGTTGAGTTGGTATGGGTCCCAAAACCCCCAAACTAAATGAATAAAATTAAGTTGAGATATGACCAAAGACTCTAATTTATATCTCTATGTCTATCTCAACTTAACATAATGAGATAAGAAATTGATTCAAGTAATTAAAACTTCTAACTTGAAAATACACATTTTTAAATAAACCTGTAGAGACACATCTTTAATAACTTGTTTTAGTTTGGGTTCCTAAAACCTAGAGATTTGAATATGATTAGTTGAGATTTGACTTAAAAGTTACTTTGATACTTAAATGTTTTATCTCAACTAAACTGAGTTTTAAATTGCATAATTTAATTGGAAGTGATCTATGTTTTACTTGGAAATAAATACCGAAAATAGTACAAAAACAATCCCGGTCAACAAAATCTTCGACTGAGACAATGTCGATCGAGAAATTGGTCGACCGATAGGATTTCTGCCTTAAATCTGTATTTTTTTGGAGAAATAGTAACATTCTCGATCAAGAAAGTTGTCGACTGAGACAATGTCAGTCGAGAACTTTTCCGACCAAGTGAAACTCTGACAGAACTATTTAATAAAAAGAAGACCTTCAATTACAATCAACTTAAGTATGTAATGAACTTTACATATTATTATGCTTTAAATATTTGAATGATCCTAATCAAAAGGAAGAATATATGAGCATCAAAACTTAATACTTTTCATGATCAAATTGTATCTATCAAATATACAAGAGAAAAAGATTGTTTTTACTAAAATTGCTGCAAAAACGTTGCTTGCAAAGAAAATTGATGCTGATCTGCAAGTAGACATGCTCTATTGCAAAAATAAGTCATATATCTTGGGGACAAATCTCAAATCACATATTGTTAATTTGCATCATGATCTATGTGATATCTTTATCATGCTATAAATTTACTAATTATATGATCAAAACTAAATGCAAATAGAAACCGAAAATGCTCTCTTAAAATCAATGCACACATTGTATAGCCCTAAATTGCTACTGAAATGATTAAGCATGTTCATGACTTGTCTTAAAATTCATGAACCATGATTGATCAATCAAGGAAATTACTATTTTATCATAATCCACATGGTTTGTCCTAAGTATTCCTTGTTTTATCTATATAAAAACCATGTGTCTTGAAATTTGCTTTTAAATGATCATAATCATTGTATTTCATGAAATTATGGATATGCTTCTATTGTTCTATCATGATCATTGTGAGGTCCCTAAACTCATTTAATGAGTTGAATGAGCTTAATTATCATAATTGAATGTTTAAAACCCTAATCTAACCTTGATTAGTGCTAAGTATCTTGTTAAACATCATGGAAAATCAAGAAAAGCTAAGATGTGAATCAATAGTTGAGATTGAATCACCTGAGGTAATTAATGATAATTGTAGTGTTAATCATTAAGTTATATAAGTACCCAAGATGCGATTAGTGTTTTGATTAGTTGAAACAATCTAATTATCATGATTTTTACTTTGGGTGTGTAGAGGACCTTGTGCTTGAAGTTTTGCAAAAAGAATCACCTCAATCGGACATCCGAGGTGAAAGTTATAGCATTCTCAAGAACCAGGGTTTGGTTTTGCAATTTTCCCAGTAATATACCCCTTTAGTGGGTCGACTACTTTGTCACTTATCTTCTTCCTTCCCAAATGATTCCCCAATAGAACAGGGAACCGATGGTAGCGGCGCACAATGCCCCCGCTCGACCAGCAGATAGGGAAGAGGTGGGGGCGGCCGTTTGGGCTTGGTAGCTCGTCTCTAACAGCTCTCCACCTCCATCCACCCTCCTCCTTCCTTTTTCCTTTTCCCATCCTAGCAGTGCCCAAACTGCAGAGCCGAGCCACAGCCAGCATTAGGCCGACCAGAGGCGAGCAACAATGCAGGATGGTGGCCGTTTAGGGCTCGGGAAGGGCCGATTCAGCGGTGCCTTGCTCCTCCGCCACCTCCTCATATCCTACCTTGCTCCATCTGTGCCTGGCCAAGCTAGTGCGGCGCCCCCTTACAGGTGTTGCGCCAGCCAGCCGTAGCTACTGATGTTTTCCCAGCAAGGAGCACGCAAGGAGCCCGTTTAGTGTGGGAAACACTTCAAATTGATCGCCTTGAGTCTGACCGTGAAGCCTAGGTACAAATTCGCAGCCCCCATCTTTGATTTAGCTCCTAGTTGAGCTTGTGTCTAACCTATACATGAAAAATATTCAAAGAAACCTTAGATGCACGCTCTAGGTCATATGTAATGTGAATGATGTAATATTTACTCAAATTGACACACTTCTCAAAGATAACATTGAAATTCCTAATTATTTATAATAATTCGTGCCATGATAATAATTTCACTCTTATATGAGTTATGAGATTGTCAACTCAAGAAATCATTCAGAATTGCAATTAATATTAATAATCTGTGTCATGGTGAGTAATTATAAACTTAATCAAGCTATGTGATGCATAACTCAAGATTAGGGTTGCTGCACATGTTTATATATTAAATCTTGCCATGACAAGTAAATAAATCTTTAATTGAGTTATGTGATGCACGATTTAGATTTGGGGTTGATGTGCACAATTTTTGAGGAATTTTAGATAATTTACAAGTGCACAATGAGAAAAATGTTCCATGGTATAATTTGCTTTAAATCTCTAAAACCTACCTTTCTTGCTCCTTATGTTTAGGGTTTGCTCATTTAATGAAGAAAGGTGCTAGATGGACGAATTCCTAGCTTACTCTTGGATTTTCTACCCTACCTGCTCGAGATTTCTTCTGTGCGGGGTTTCATCTTCACATTAGAGGCAAGATTTATAACTTGCTCCACGTTTATTGCTTACCATAAACTTTCTAGGTCATGTTCTTGCTTGAAAATGATGATTCATGCACTAAAATGCTATGCTTGACTTAGATTTCGTTTTTTATAATGTTCCCTGTTCTGATTTCAGTTATATATGAATCTGTGATCATGTGTGTGTTAGCACTAAGGTATAATGTGACTTGGATCAGGTTGTTTTGACAACCTATGTTCACCCCTTAGGTCAGGTTTTGGACCAATTAGAATTTTAAAGATCAACCATTAAATACCCTATTGATGTTATCAATCAATGTTGACATTAGCTTGATATTTGATGCTGATTAAGGAATATAGCGTTGATCTAACAACCTATAGTTATTTAATGATCACTAATGAGGGTGGATCAGGTCTCTACAATTTATGGTGAGTTAATTATATAGTTTTAGCATCAATTAATTCTTAGACCAATGGTTTCTCAGTTCTTGATGCAATGGTCGAACATATACTGTAATTGATGGTTTTAATATATGAACTTGATCCAATGGTCAAGATATAATGTTTATTCCTCCAATAAAGTGGAATTATGGATAATGTAATATGTTGGTCCTAATAATGAGATTTAGATGATTTCCTTTGTATGATCATCTTAAGGATTTTACTTGTTGGCAATGGATGGCTTGTTCGAAATGAACAATTGATTGTGGGTTTTACCCTACTTTCAATAGAACATTTTGTGTTGTTAATCAAGGGATGTCTAGGATTAGATGGTGACTCTTTCTAGAGCACAAATCAAGGACTTCGTAGGTGGTTTATCCAAGATGTTTACTTATGTAAACAACCAATAGTCTTGACTTTTAATCATCCAATGGTTCTGTATGGCATTGTGGTATAGTGATATGGGTTGAATGATGATGGAACAAATGTAAGGTTACCCTTAATAAGTTAGTCTTAGCTATTCATTCATATGAATAGAAGGGATGATAACCATATTGTGTTGATGTGTAACCCTAATTAAGTATATCTTGTTATACCTAGCTTTAATATAACTAAATGATGGTAATTGGGTATGAATAGTCCTTGAATAACTAATACAACCATAAATTACTCTATTATTGTTGAAACCCTAGTATGTTATAACCTTATGGTTACACCTTGATTTAGGTGTGGTCTCATACTTGAGAATAGTATGGAATGTAACGGTGATGTTTCACCTTATGCATCCATGATCCAATGGGGATGATGTGAGTTAGGGTTTGGGTATAAGTGATGATTAGTAACATTGATATAATTTATCATGTTGAACCTAAATCTAATGCAATCAGATAAAGATGGGTATTCATGTTTAACATTCTCATATGATGGAATGATTGTAGTATAACCTCCTTACTATGATCATAACCTTGACATGTTAATTGGTGGTTATTATAACCACATGGTTGATACTTTCTTATGCTAAACATGTGCATAATGAATATGATGAGAGTTAATCATATATAGATTTCTTGCATGTTGATATAATAAAGGAATGTTCTTAATGTTAATATAACGGTACTATGATTGTTTATGAATATCTTCTAGCTCATTAATGCAATATTGTGTTGATATGGTGTATTAAATGTAAGTGATGTTGTTGAGCCTTGTTATAAGGCTTGAAAAGATAATGATGATCTTGCAGGGAATAATAATATAATGGTCTTAATGACCTTTGGGCATGATTGAGCCCTGAATGATGTGTAGTCATCTTGTGTTGATAAGGGGTTGATTCCTTGTGATATTGTGAAAAGGATTTATATCCTGTGATAGTATGATGGTCTTAATGACCTTTGAGCATAGTTGAGCCCTGAATCAGGTGTATGCCTCTTATGTTGATAAGAGTTGATACCCTGTGATTTTCTAAAAAGGATTTATATCTTGTGATAATATGATGACTAGTGTAGTCCTGGGAATGGCAAGTGAATAATACCATGTGATGATGAGATGATAAATTATGTTTCATACATTTTATATCTTTTCAAGTTTTGATATTTATATGCTTGCTAGAAATGAATTAGGGTTTGTATGTCCACTTGTTTGATGCAGCCTTAATTCACCCAATTGGCATAACTAATCAAGTGCAACTCTAATCATGTAGTGCCCTGTGCCGTAGAACCATTTTCAGTGTCAGAACTTGCTAGATGGTGAAACGAGTATTCCTAAGGTAACTCAGAGCCCATACTGATGAGTATGCGGGGTGCTTGTCATCCTGAATTCAAGTGTTTAGGGAGGATGACTGCGGTCATACCTAGCCCTTAGTTTGAGAATGGCTACGGTCGTGTCTCGGTGATTATAACATTATGTGATTAGAGGAGAACTGCGGTTGTACCTCAGTGTTTGGGTTTGAATACCCTGGTTTCTAGTGTCGTGACCTGTACCTAGTTCGGACTAGTGGTTTTCAGCTTGACTATATGTCGTTGTGGTGGCAGCTTTGACTGATATGTCACTGCCTTTTTACTCATACTGACTGGGGGGAAGAGATCTTAGGATACTGGCACTCCTAGATCTTGTACGGAACTGAATAGCCCTTCGCTGGGGTCGGTTGGACTTTGAATGGTACAATTCAAATTCCCCAGGGCATAATAAAAGATGTAATACAGTCGTGTATCATATTTGCTTAGGGTTATACACGAAGCTTCACATTGGATGATAACCCTTGTTTGTTCTCTTTACATAAAGTTGATGCTAAGTGCAATTAAGAGATAATAATTATTCTTATGTTGTGGATCATAAGATTGTAAATGTGTACATACAGTAGTCATGCTTATGTTGATATCTAGAATGCTATTGTAGATTATAATCATGATGCTAGATATCTCATCTTGTTAGTTATGTTTAGCATGCTAGCCATGCCTTTATAACTAGAGATGCATATACTGCTTATTATGCAAATACTTGTTCTTATGTTGATAGCTCTTCTTATGATGTTGATATGTTCAACCAATTAGACATGCTCATGTTGTTAGCTATGCTATGTTACTAGACTTGCTCATGATGCTAGAACTGCATATGCTACTGAACTGCTTATATTGTCAACAAGATAAAGGATGATAGTCTGGTTAATAATGATAGTTATTATCTGCTCCTTTATGTATTTTGTTAATCATCAGTACTATTGATCTTATTTGTTATATCTGATTAAATTTCTTAACTGTTTAATTACATAAAAATGTTGTAATCAATAAACGTTGTTCATGGTTATATCTCTTGCTGGGACTGGGTCTCACCCTTGTGGTTCGCCACATTTTTTTAGGTAATCGGAAGTGATGAAAATAAACATGTGGCAGCAAAGAGGAGCTATAGTAATGAATATTTGATAATGTTGATTACATGTCTAGTGTGTCCTAGAGTCATCCCTGTACTCTCAGGTCCGAGCGTGATAAAGTTTGTATATAATGTTTCAAATGAATCAGACTTTTGTTAGCATATTAATTCTTATTTGTGTGGCATAGCATGGATACAAGAAAGATTTCGGGATCCTTCAAATGTTTTTGAGTAAGTATTGACGTTGAAATTGGTTTTAATTTACCCATATTTTTGGGTATGTGATTAATCAGTGATTGATTGTGTTTTATGTTTTGAGCAATCTCATTTAGTGTGACGGGTCACGACAGTTTGGTATCAGAGCTTTAGGTTCACTGAGTCTACAGGGACACTAGGACATAAGACTGGGATAATGTCTAAGTCAGGAACATGACACAAAAATATGGTGCATACTGCCTAATCTCAGTATTTGGGTGCCCTGGCCAGGTATTCAATTATTGAAGAAAAGGTAAGTATGGAACTTTTAGATTGTTATCTTTTTTATTACTCTGATCAAGTAGTCATTTGAAGACAATCTAAAGAGCATAATGGATAAGAAATTATAGTGTGAATATCTCAATCCTATCTTAAAGAATATGAGAATTGCATCATAATCTATCAAAACTTGAATGTTTGGTAACTATAAGAGAAAGATACAACACCATGATCTCTAAATCTGAATACAAATTAGAAAAAAAGGAGTTCTTGAAGATGGGATTCAAGAAGATAATAAAGTAAAAGACAGATAAGTCTATGCTTATAAAGTGAATCCAGGTATGAAATCCACATAATATAGAGAGAACTCCTATAACAAGTACAAAATGAGAAGATAAATGAGAACAATGACAAAGAAATAAGGTGGAACCTGAGTTAATCTTAGACCAACCTATGTATGTAAGAAAATTTTAATGAAAAAAATCATCATGGCATGTGAAAGAAATTAAGGGCGATGATCCCGATTTAATGAAGAAAATGTGGAATATGAGTATTTACCTATTGATAAGTGGTTGAAAAATATAATAAAATAAGTGAACATACCCAAGTGTGATAAATAGTCATCAAGGAAGAAGTAATGAGATATGATAATCATGATGATTCCTATGCTAATGGCAAGGAACCAAAAATGAAAAAGGTGAAATGATACATAAGAAGTTGTAATATGCATAATGAAAATAGAATTGATTACCTTTTTGTTAATAACCCTGAACAATGTTGCTATGATGTGGGAAATATGTTTCCCTTTGTGTCTTTCCTTTTCAGGGAACAACTTTCAAGTGGACCATTGCCACTTGGTATGTGTGGATTCATTCTAAACATGAGGATGGATATCTTATTATAGAATAAGGTTGCTTGGACTATGGTTCCAAGATCATAACGTTTGTAATGAGTTTGTTTTTGTGCCTTCCAATAATTAGGAAGACTCCTTTTATATGTCTTGATATTTTTTATGTTGGTAAAAGTAGATGAGATAAGGATGTGAGTTCCTTATAGCGCATGAGGTGGATACCAAGGTAATGAATCCTAGTATCCAAGATGTATCAAAAATATGAGAAATATGTGAAGGTTGGAGATGTTTATTAAATAAACATTCCAAGTATTCCTCTCTTGTAGAGAGAGAGAGAGTTGATAGTGATCCTATAAATTTTGTTTGTAAGGAAAAATAAAAGTGATTCTATAATGTTGTGTATGGTTCAATGATAGCTGGGAAAGACCACTATCTAGGATATATGGTTTGTTGGTTAATAAATATATAATACCATGTTCCTTTAAAATAAACCTATGATAAAATATCAATGCATAAGATTTAGATTGGATGATATAATTCACATGACCATGATGAGTTTAGAGTTATGTCCTATAGACTAACCAATGTACAAATAGAATTTATGAATAGGAGGAACAGAGTGTTCCAGTCATGTCATACAAGTTATATCCAGCTTTGAATGATGACATGTCAAAGTATTTCAAATATGGTCAAAAATATGATCAATATTTCTTCAAAAACATTAGGGTTGCCGAAGCAACAATAGCTATAAGACAAGTTGAGCAAGAGTGAGATGTGGTTCATTAAATTTCTTTATGGGATCATGATATGTTTTTTTTTATGTGGGAGTTTTCATGCTGACCCAAGGTGAGATATGTATGAATGATGTGACATCACCATGATATTCAAGTAACCATGTGAAGGTAATAGGATGAGGTGCAAAGGAAGTACCCATCTTTATTTACCTTGGATTTCAGGGGCGAAATCCCTGTTAGGGGTTTATAGTTGTGAGGCCCCTAAACTCATTTAATGAGTTGAATGAGCTTAATTATCATAATTCAATGTTTAAAAACCTAATCTAACCTTGATTAGTGCTAAGTATCTTGTTAAACATCATGGAAAAGCAAGAAAAGCTAAGATGTGAATCAATAGTTGAGAGGTAATTAATGATAATTGTAATGTTAATCATTAAGTTATATAAGTTCCCAAGATGCGATTAGTGTTTCGATTAGTTGAAACAAGCTAATTAGCATGATTTTTAGTTTGGGTGTGTAGAGGACCTTGTGCTTGAATTTTTGCAAAAACAATCACCTCAATCAGACATCTGAGGTGAAAGTTATAGCATTCTTAAGAACCAGGGTTTGGTTTTGCAATTTTCCCAGTAATATACCCCTTTAGTGGGTTGTCTACTTTATCACTTATCTTCTTCCTTCCCAAATGATTCCCCGATAGAATAGGGAACCGATGGTAGTGGCGCACAGTGCCCCACTCGACCAGCAGATAGGGCAGAGGTGGGGGCAGCCGTTTGGGCTTGGTAGCTCGTCTCTAACAACTCTCCACCTCCGTCCACCATCCTCCTTCCTTTTTCCTTTGCCCTCCCTAGCAGTGCCCGACCTATAGAGTAGAGCCGCAGCCAGTAGTAGGCCGACCAGCAGGCGAGCAACAATGTGGGATGGAGGCCGTTTAGGGCTCGGGAAGGGCCGATTCAGCGGCGCGCGCCTTGCTCCTCCGCCACCTCCTCATCTCCTACCTTACTCCATCTGTGCCTGACCAAGCTAGGGAGGTGCCCCCTTACAGGTGTTGCACCGGACAGCCATATCTACTATTGTGTGCCCAGCAAGGAGCACGCAAGGAGCCCGTTTGGTGTGGGAAACACTTCGAATCGATCGCCTTGAGTCTGACCCTGAAGCCTAGGTATAAATCTACAGCCCCCATCTTTGATTTAGCTCCTAGCTGAGATTGTTTCTAACCTGTACGTGAAAAATATTCAAAGAAACCTTAGATGCACGCTCTAGGTCATATGTAATGCGAATGATCTAATATTTACTCAAATTGACACACTTCTCAAAGATAACATTGAAATTCCCTATTATTTATAATAATTCATGCCATGATAATAATTTGACTCTTATTTGAGTTATGAGATGCTCAACTCAAGAAATCATTTAGAATTTCAATTAATATTAATAATTCGTGTCATGGTGAGTAATTATAAACTTAATCAAACTATGTGATGCATAACTCAAGATTAGGGTTGTTGCACATGTTTATATATTAAATTTTTCCATGACAAGTAAATAAATCTTTAATTGAGTTATGTGATGCACGATTTTGATTTGGGGTTGATGTGCACGATTTTTGAGGAATTTTAGATAATTTACAGGTGCACAACGAGAAAAATGTTCCATGGTAGAATTTTCTTTAAAGCTTTAAAACCTACCTTTCTTGCTCCTTATGTTTAGGGTTTGCTCATTTAATGAAGAAAGGTGCTAGATGGACGAATTCCTAGCTTAGTCTTGGATTTTCTACCCTACCTGCTCGAGATTTCTTCTGTGCGGGGTTTCATCTTCACATTAGAGGAAAGATTTATAACTTGCTCCATGTTTATTGCTTACCATAAATTTCTAGGTCATGTTCTTGCTTGAAAATGATGATTCATGCACTAAAAAGCTATGCTTGACTTAAATTTTGAGTTTTATAATGTTCCCTGTTCTGATTTCAGTTATATATGAATTTGTGATCATGTGTGTGTTAGCACTAAGGTATAATGTGACTTGGATCAGGTTGTTTTAACAACCTATGTTCACCCCTTAGGTCAGGTTTTGGACCAATTAGAAGTTTAATGATCAACCATTAAATACCCTACTGATGTTATCAATCAATGTTGACATTAGCTTGATATTTGATGCTGATTAAGGAATATAGTGTTGATCTAACAACCTATAGTGATTTAATGATCACTAATGAGGGTGGATCAGGTCTCTACAATTTATGGTGAGTTAATTATATAGTTTTAGCATCAATTAATTCTTAGACCAATGGTTTCTCAGGTCTTGATGCAATGGTCGAACATATACTGTAATTGATGGTTTTAATATATGAACTTGATCCAATGGTCAAGATATAATGTTTATTCCTCCAATAAAGTGGAATTATGGATAATGTAATATGTTGGTCCTAATAATGAGATTTAGATGATTTCCTTTGTATGATCAACTTAAGGATTTTACTTGTTGGCAATGGATGGCTTGTTCGAAATGAACAATTGATTGTGGGTTTTACCCTACTTTCAATAGAACTTTTTGTGTTGTTAATCAAGGGATGTCTAGGGTTAGATGGTGACTCTTTCTAGAGAACAAATCAAGGACTTCATAGGTGGTTTATCCAAGATGTTTACTTATGTAAACAACCAATAGTCTTGCCTTTTAATCATCCTATGGTTCTGGATGGCATTGTGGTATAGTGATATGGGTTGAATGATGATGGAACAAATGTAGGGTTACCCTTAATAAGTTAGTCTTAGCTATTCATTCATATGAATAGAAGGGATGATAACCATATTGTGTTGATGTGTAACCCTAATTAAGTATATCTTGTTATACCTAGCTTTAATATAACTAAATGATGGTAATTGGGTATGAATAGTCCTTGAATAACTAATACAACCATGGATTACTCTATTATTGTTGAAACCCTAGTATGTTATAACCTGATGGTTACACCTTGATTTAGGTGTGGGCTCATACTTGAGAATAGTATGGAATGTAACGGTGATGTTTCACCTTATGCATCCATGATCCAATGGGGATGCTGTGAGTTAGGGTTTGGGTATAAGTGATGATTAGTGACATTGATATAATTTATCATGTTGAACCTAAATCTAATGCAATCAGATAAAGATGGGCATTCATGTTTAACATTCTCATATGATGGAATGATTGTAGTATAACCTCCTTACTATGATCATAACCTTGACATGTTAATTGGTGGTTATTATAACCACATGGTTGATACTTTCTTATGCTAAACATGTGCATAATGAATATGATGAGAGTTAATCATATATAGATTTCTTGCATGTTGATATAATAAAGGAATGTTCTTAATGTTAATATAAATGTACTATGATTGTTTATGAATATCTTCTAGCTCATTAATGCAATATTGTGTTGATATGGTGTATTAAATGTAAGTGATGTTGTTGAGCCTTGTTATAAGGCTTGAAAAGATAATGATGATCTTGCAGGGAATAATAATATAATGGTCTTAATGACCTTTGGGCATGATTGAGCGCTAAATGATGTGTAGTCATCTTGTGTTGATAAGGGGTTGATTCCTTGTGATATTGTGAAAAGGATTTATATCCTGTGATAGTATGATGGTCTTAATGACCTTTGGGCATCGTTGAGCCCTGAATCAGGTGTATTCCTCTTCTGTTGATAAGAGTTGATACCCTTTGATTGTCTAAAAAGGATTTATATCTTGTGATAATATGATGACTAGTGTAGTCCTGGGAATGGCAAGTGAATAATACCATGTGATGATGAGATGATAAATTATGTTTCATACATTTTATATCTTTTCAAGTTTTGATATTTATATGCTTGCTAGAAATGAATTAGGGTTTGTATGTACACTTGTTTGATGCAACCTTAATTCACCCAATTGGCATAACTAATCAAGTGCAACTCTAATCATGTAGTGCCCTGTGCCGTAGAACCATTTGCAGTGTCAGAACTTACTGGATGGTGAAATGAGTATTCCTAAGGAAAACTCAGAGCGCATACTGATGAGTATGCGGGGTGCTTGTCATCCTGAATTCAAGTGTTTAGGGAGGATGATTGCGGTCATACCTAGCCCTTAGTTTGAGAACGGCTGCAGTCGTGTCTCGGTGATTATAACATGATGTGATTAGAGGACAACTGCAGTTGTACATCAATGTTTGGGTTTGAATACCCTGGTTTCTAGTGTCGTGACCTGTACCAAGGTCGGACTAGTGGTTTTCAGCTTGACTATATGTCGATGTGGTGGTAGCTTTTGTTGGATCCTAAATGGGTGATTAGATGCACTAGAGGGGGTGAATAGAGCTGAAAGCACTTAAACAAAATTCATTAAACCTTCAAGATATAAGATAAGATAGGGTTGCTAAAAAGGAAATTTGAGTGCAACTAAAACAAGAATTGCAAGGATGAGAGAGATTGAACATGCATCAATTAGACAAGCTATTTAGAGTGGTTCCACACTTCAAACTAGAAGTGTGTCAGTCCACTTGCCTAGAGAGGTCAACCTCTAGGACTTCCAAACTATTTCACTCTTATATTCATTCATAAGACATACAATACATGACATAACAAAGGACTTACCTATCCAATACAAAGAGTCTTCAACCTTACCAAGGACTTACCCACTTTACAAGAGTCTTCGGCCTTCTCCAAGGACTTACCCACTCCTACACAAGTCTTCAACCTTGCAGGAATTACCCACTCTTCTTGGATCTTCCGCCTTTGACTTCACCTTCACTCGGAGAAGCTTCCACCAAGGACTTACCCACTTGAGCTTGAGTCTTCTACCTTCTCCAAGGGCTTACCCACTCTAGCTCTAAGTCTTTAGCCTTGTTCTTCTTCACCTCTCTTGGACAAGAGAGAGAACCTTCATCTTCATGGGCGAAAAAAGAGATAGGAGGTGGTGGAAGTGAGAGCCTCACAAGATATACATGTAGGACTAGCTCTCTTACATATTTCCTACTCACTCTGATGGATGTAGCAAGTGATTAAGCTTAGAGATAGAGAGGAGGTTGTAGGAAGCACTCAACTATAGAATAGGAGCCTCACATAGAGTTTGCATTGAATGCTCAACCTTGGAATGAAGCCCAAGGGGTCCTATTTATAGCTGGGGATGCCTCTTAGCCTTTGGGAACACTTGTGAACGAAAACTAGCCATTTTGTGGCTTGGAACAGATATATTTTCACTTGTTGCAACTCCACAACAGCTAGAAGCACTTTTCTGCACTTTTCCGTACAGTGCAATCGGTCGAGTTTCTATAAGGGTAACTCGACCGATAGAGTAAAAGACAAAACCGATATTCAGACCATCGGTCGAGTTTGTCCTGAGGAAACTCGACCGACCAATGAAAATCAATTTGGTCAGTTACTCCATCAGTCGAGTTCTGTGTAAACACAACTCGACCGATGCAATCTCCAGAAAATTGATCAAGGATGATCGGTCGAGTTTTCAGGCTGGGAAACTCGACTGACAAAGTGCCTGTAATCAATTTTCAAAGTTGCATCTAAAGTGCTCTAATATTCAATCTAAGTGCTCCTGATATTTTTCTAAGATTAATTACAAGTCATACAATCATTACAATTGATTTACAACATGATTCTAATGGATTTACATCATATTACAAAAATGTGCACTTGTATGACTTTCACTTGTCTTTTCTCCAATTTGATATGCGCAAGTTAGGGCAATTGGAGTGTGTCTATACCTAATCTGAAATCACTCAAGTAGAGACATTAGACACCAATATGTGGAATGGTTAGTCATCATCAAAACATGGGTTTAGTCAATTTAGATGTGAGTCAACATTGACCTAATTGACTTTGAGTCAACAATCTCCCCCTTTTTGAAGATGACAAACCATTCCATAAATGTATTGAAAGCTTTAAAGTAAAGTCATACCTTTGGAGAAACCTAGGGGTTTCAAAAGGATTGAGCTCATATGCTCCCCCTCAATTTATGTGCATGGAGTTCTCATACTCCCCCTCAATTGATGTTATTTCTCCTGCATGGTTAGCTTTCATAACATTTATAGAAACTATGTCTTCTAAAGTGCTCTAATATTCAATCTAAGTGCTCCTGATATTTTTCTAAGATTAATTACAAGTCATACAATCATTACAATTGATTTACAACATGATTCTAATGGATTTACATCATATTACAAAAATGTGCACTTGTATGACTTTCACTTGTCTTTTCTCCAATTTGATATGCGCAAGTTAGGGCAATTGGAGTGTGTCTATACCTAATCTGAAATCACTCAAGTAGAGACATTAGACACCAATATGTGGAATGGTTAGTCATCATCAAAACATGGGTTTAGTCAATTTAGATGTGAGTCAACATTGACCTAATTGACTTTGAGTCAACAATCTCCCCCTTTTTGAAGATGACAAACCATTCCATAAATGTATTGAAAGCTTTAAAGTAAAGTCATACCTTTGGAGAAACCTAGGGGTTTCAAAAGGATTGAGCTCATATGCTCCCCCTCAATTTATGTGCATGGAGTTCTCATACTCCCCCTCAATTGATGTTATTTCTCCTGCATGGTTAGCTTTCATAACATTTATAGAAACTATGTCTTCTACTGATATATGTTCTACACATATATGTCTTCTCCCTTTTTTACCTTCTTCCCCTTACATGGACATACTTCTCTTCTTCATGTAAGACATGCCTTCTTCCTCTTTTTAAAAGAAGACATACCTTTCTCCCCCTTTGTCATTTTAAAAAGTGGGGTTATGAAGAAATAAGAAACATCACTTGTTAAAGAGAAAGGAGATAACACAAATATATATAAGGAGATTAGAAGAGCACGGATAGGGGCCTGTCCAAGCATAGAAAGAAAAGCAAGTTAAAACATATACTTGAACAACCCAAAAGGCAAGATAAAGTGCTGCAGAAAAACAATAAATCGCAATTTTGACCCTCAAGATGATGGAATATGACCAAAAACCATCAGAGCTCATTGCAAAGCAATAAGTCTTTCTCAGAAGGTTGTTTCCGCATGAAAAACACTAGTCTTGCACCAAAAGCTGGAACTGGAGCAAAATCTGCATAAAATCCAAAAATACTCCAATTTCTACATACAATGTAGATCTATGTACCCTACATCACAATGTTATGCAAGCAACTCAAGATAGTAGATATGCAATTCAAGGAACAAGCATAGCATATAGATGAGCAAAGATGTCAATTATAAACAAGGTTAGAACTACATGTATATGAACTACTAGTAGATGTTATCACAAGTTAGGACTACTAGTAGGATCTAGATCATAGCAAGAGATACCAAAAGATACACAAGATAAAGCAAGCTATGAGTAGATGTAGAGATATATCCAAACAAAGAGATAAGCAATTTTAGAAGCATGAAAGGATATAACTCACTAGATATGCATCCTTACCATAAGATGATTACCCCTATGAACCTCAAGGTTGTATCAACACAAGATATACACCTAAATAGATGTAGCAAGTTAGAGCACAACGGAAGCAATTCTAGACACAACCAAGAGATCCAAGGTGATCATCATCAAAACCTGCAAGACAACTCAAAGAAAGTAATTGCAAGATATAGGTATACCAATTTAGAGCAATTAGAGAGATAGAATTGTAAGCAAGATAGGAAATTTAGAACATGACAATATGCATATATAAAGGTACCAAATGAGAGTGCCAAAGAATAAGGCTATTGGTTGAGAAAATCTAGTTGATGGGGAAATTCTCATTCAATAAGCCAACTGTGTATTCTGTGCACAGTGTTATCGGTCGAGTTATGTGCATTGACAACTCGACCGATGACAGCTGTTGGCAACACCCATTGGTGCCTATCGGTCGAGTTTCAAGTAGGGTAAACTCGACCGACAGACCAGCTGTCAAAAAGCATATATATATCATAAAAACATATTCAAAGGCATGATAAATATACAAACCATATCTAAACATGTCTAAGCAAGTTAGTAATGCACTATAGAAGCATTAGAAACAGTTTTTGAGCAAGAGTGTGAAGAGAATCACAAAATTCCACTTTTGACTCAAGAACCATATGTATAGTGCACACTAACTTGACAAAAACAAGTGAGAAATGGTTATAAGCAATAAAACCTTTACCTTTGTGATTACCATTGCTTTTTCCACTTGTTGTCACCCTCTACACACCTCACCTTTCTTCTTTTATGTTGATTGACAAGTCAATTTGCAAATCAATAGCTCAAGTCAATCCATTTGCAAGTACCTACAAGAAGAAAGATGAAATGGTCCCCATTCATATTTTTGGGTCCGGAGGGGTTAGTTTAGCAACCCAAGTCCTATTGCTCTTGGGTGCTTTCCTAAAAGGACAACAAGTAGAATAATGACCAATTTCATTGCAATAATTAGAAGTGCCCGTAGCCTTAGAACTGGAGGATTCTTCATTGAAAATTTAAGGTCCTTTGTCTTTGTTGTTCCTTTGGCTACAGTCAAGTCCAATGCCATCTCTACCCATTTGTTTGGTAATATGGTCTAGGATTTGATTAAGATTCTTTTTATCACTAAAGAATCTTTGCAAAGAAAATCTCAAACTATGATTGTCATGCATAAGAGAAGTAAAGGTAAAACACAATAGATTCATATCATCTCTAGCATGCACAAGATAGATTTCTAAGCAAACATCTTTAGTCATATAAGAATCTTTATCACAAGATAGAGCATCAAAAACTTTCTCTCTATAAGAAAAGATAGTATGAGGGTCAAGAGCAATTACACAACTATGCAAGGAAGCAAGTTCATATACAAGACAAGTAATCTTTGAAGGATAAACTTTATCTACACATTCTATTCCTTGCAAAGTAAGCTCTTGACTCTCATAAGCACATTTAAGATCATAAAAAACAATAGAGAGAGAAACAATAGTAGTAGCAAGCTCTATATATGAAATAGTCATAGAAGGTTGAGATTCTAAAAACTTAATCTTATCAAGCAAGCTAGAATTCGCAAACGTAAGAGCATTTAGTTGACTAAGATAAGCATTTGTTTGAATCTCAACACTTGAATTTACCTCATTTAAATCTTCAATTGAGCTTGTCATGAGGGCGCAATGACATCTTCCATCTTCACATTCACTAGATCTTCCACTAGTGTTTTCATTTGTTGATGGAGCCTTTGTAATCCCTTTTTCTCTCTTGTTTCCTTCTATTGCTCTCTTTGAAGGTTTCCCAGCTTCATAATCACCCATATTCTCCTACTTGTGGAAGTATTCTTGGAGAAGACCCGCTCTGATACCAATTGTTAGATCCTAGATGGGTGATTAGATGCACTAGAGGGGGTGAATAGAGCTGAAAGCACTTAAACCAAATTCATTAAACCTTCAAGATATATGATAAGATAAGGTTTCTAAATAGGTAATTTGAGTGCAACTAAAACAAGCATAGCATGGATGAGAGAGATTGAACATGCACCAATTCGACAAGCTATTTAGAGTGGTTCCACACTTCAAACTAGAAGTGTGTCAGTCCACTTCCCTAGAGAGGTCAACCTCTAGGACTTCCAAACTATTGCACTCTTATATTCATTCATAAGACATACAATACATGACAAAACAAAGGACTTACCTATCCAATACAAAGAGTATTCAACCTTACCAAGGACTTACCCACTTTGCAAGAGTCTTCGGCCTTCTCCAAGGACTTACCCACTCCTGCACAAGTCTTCAGCCTTGTAGGAATTACCCACTCTTCTTGGATCTTCCGCCTTTGACTTCAACTTCACTCGGAGAAGCTTCCACCAAGGACTTACCCACTTGAGCTTGAGTCTTCTGCCTTCTCCAAGGGCTTACCCACTCTAGCTCCAAGTCTTCAGCCTTGTTCTTCTTCACCTCTCTTGGACAAGAGAGAGAACCTTCATCTTCATGGTTGAAAGAAGAGATAGGAGGTGGTGGAAGTGAGAGCCTCACAAGATATACATGTAGGACTAGCTCTCTTATAGATTTCCTACTCACTCTAATGGATGTAGCAAGTGATTAAGCTTAGAGAGAGAGAGCAGGCTGTAGGAAGCACTCAACTATAGAATAGGAGCCTCACATAGAGTTTGCATTGAATGCTCAACCTTGGAATGAAGCCCAAGGGGTCCTATTTATAGCTGGGGATGCCTCTTAGCCTTTAGGAACACTTGTGAACAAAAACTAGCCGTTTTGTGGCTTGCAACAGATATATTTTCACTTGTTGCAACTCCACAATGGCTAGAAGTACTTTTCTGCACTTTTCCATACAGTGCAATCGGTCGAGTTTCTATAAGGGTAACTCGACCGATAGAGTAAAAGACAAAACTGATATTCAGACCATCGGTCTAGTTTGTCCTGAGGAAACTCGACCGACCAATGAAAATCGATTTGGTCAGTTACTCCATCGTTCGAGTTCTGTGTAAACACAACTCGACCGATGCAATCTCCATAAAATTGATCAAGGATGATCGGTAGAGTTTTCAGGCTGGGAAACTCGACCGACAAAGTGCCTGTAATCAATTTTCAAAGTTGCATCTAAAGTGCTCTAATATTCGATCTAAGTGCTCCTGATATTTTTCTAAGCTTAATTACAAGTCATACAATCATTACAAGTGGTTTACAACATGATTCTAATGGATTTACATCATATTACAAAAACGTGCACTTATATGACTTTGACTTGTCTTTTCTCCAATTTGATATGCGCAAGTTAGGGCAATTGGAGTGTGTCTATACCTAATTTGAAATCACTCAAGTAGAGACATTAGACACCAATATGTGGAATGGTTAGTCATCATCAAAACATGGGTTTAGTCAATTTAGACGTGGGTCAACATTGACCTAATTGACCTTGAGTCAACAGCTTTGACTGATATGTCACTACCTTTTTACTCGTACTGACCGGGGGGAAGAGATCTTAGGATACCGGCACTCCTAGATCTTGTATGAAACCAAATAGCCCTTCGTAGGGGTCGGTTGTACTTTGAATGGTACGATTCAAATTCCCCAGGGCGTAATAAAAGATGTAATACAGCCGTGTAGCATATTTGCTTAGGGTTATACACGACGCTTCACATTGGATGATAACCCTTGTTTGTTCTCTTTACATAAAGTTGATGCTTAGTGCAATTAAGAGATAATAATTATTCTTATGTTTTGTATCATAAGATTGTAAATGTGTACATACAGTAGTCATGCTTATGTTGATATCTAGAATGTTATTGCAGATTATAATCATGATGCTAGATATCTCATCTTGTTAGTTATGTTTAGCATTCTAACCATGCTTTATAACTAGAGATGCATATACTGCTAATTATGCAAATACTTGTGCTTATGTTGATAGCTCTACTTATGATGTTGATATGTTCAACCAATTAGACATGCTCATGTTGTTAGCTATGCTATGTTACTAGACTTGCTCATGATGCTAGAACTACATATGCTACTGAACTGCTTATATTGTCAGCAAGATAAAGGATGATAGTCTGGTTAATAATGATAGTTATTATCTGCTCCTTTATGTATTTTGTTAATCATTAGTCAATTTCTTAACTATTTAATTACATAAAAATGTTGTAATCAATAAACGTTGTTGATGGTTATATCTCTTGCTGGGACTGGGTCTCACCCTTGTGGTTCACCACACTTTTTTAGGTAATCAAAAGTGATGAAAACAAACATGTGGCAGAAAAGAGGATCTATAGTAATGAATATTTGATAAATTTGATTAGATGTCTAGTGTGTCCTAGAGTCGTCCCTGTACTCTCAGGTCTGGGCGAGATAAAGTTTGTATATAATGTTTCAAATGAATCAGACTTTTGTTAGCATATTAATGCTTGTTTGTGTGGCATAGCATGGATACAAGAAAGATTTCAGGATCCTTCAAATGTTTTTGAGTAAGTATTGACGTTGAAATTGGTTTTAATTTACCCATATTTTTGGGTATGTGATTAATTAGTGATTGATTGTGTTTTATGTTTTGAGTAATCTCGTTTAGCGTGACGGGTCACAACAATCATTGTGTTATGGATATGCCTTTATTGTTTTATCATGATCATTGTGTTCCATCTTTTACTTAGTTTGCCTAAAATAATCTTTGATCTATATATACAAACCATGAACGTATATTGTTTTCAAAATGATCATTGTGATTTAGTTCATTACATATAAAGATAATGTTATCATTGAAAATGCCATTTTGCATAATAGTAAAACTCTATGGCACAATGCATCTTGACATGATAGATAATGATTATTGTGTGCATGGCTTGTATCATCCCATGTAATAAATGAATGATTTTTGCTAGATGACACTATGGCAAGCTAAATAGTTTGTTTCTTAGAACAAGAATATTAATGTCGTATATAGTTGTTTGTTCTAAGTAATCAAAAGCAAAATCTTAATTTTAAGAACTTGAGTTCTATGAGATATAAAACTTGATCTTAATTTATACTCAAGGATGACTGATTCTAAAGAGTTGATCTACAAATAAGTTTAAAATAAGTGACTTGTTTAGAATAAAGATCTATTTCAATGTTACATTTAAAATCTATTATAACCAACTCAAGAGCAAGGTACTAAATTCATATATTGCTTAAAATTCTACACAGGATTGCTCTTAGGATATAATTTTGCATCATGGTGGCTACATGACTTATGGAAATTTCTATTGATGCAAATAATCTTGCTTATAAATAAATGATTGAAAGCTACATTCTTGCTATGATTGAACATGTTGTAAATGTAGTTCAATTGCCTTTTTGCAAGAAGAACAATCACTGTGGATATCAAAATTCCTTATTTCATGAAGAACATGCATTCTGAAAATTTGCTTAGGATATAACTTGCTCTAAGAAAATCAAGAACAAAGACTTCATTGTGATGCCTATATTAAGTTTTCAATTGATAGAACTTCTTCAAAATAGGTATCACTCAAAGTTCTTCAAATTGATATACATTTGATTGTAATACATATAGACTTTATGTTTCACATATTTTAACATTAATGTGTAACTCAATGAGAGTGCTTGAACTATAAATCTACAGAAAATGCCTCTAGGTAGAAATAAAGTTCGACCGAGGGGCGCCCTGGTCGAAGTCAAGGTCAACCTAAAATAAGCTTGACCAAATGCTTATTTGTAAATCATTTTCTTGCAATCAATATTAGTATATTAAAAATAAGACTTTAGTGCATAACTCTCATAAAAGGTTAACTTATTATGATCTAATGCTTATTATGACCTTAGAATCCTTAAATTATCTTGATTATAAGATTAAGGGGGAGTTCACAAAAACTTTGTAAAAATCTTAAAGAAAATTTGAAACAAGTTATGACCTTAGTATCTTTAAAGTAATCGTGGAGCCTACAATATCTATGAATATAATGGAATTCTCTAAAAAAAATTAGGGCTTAACATCATGTGAATTTGGTTAGAGATATATTCATTGATTCTACTATAAGCTTAAAAGAATCTCATATCATTTTACGGCTTAATATCCCTTGTAAATGGTTGAGAAACTATTAAATATACTCATGAGCTTAAAGGATTCTCATGTCATTTTTAGGGCTTAACATCCCTTATAAAATGGATGAGAAATCAAAACACATATGCCATGAATCTAAAAGGATCTCATGTCATTTCAAGGCTTAACATCCTTTGCAAATGATTGAGAAATAAATTGTGGCTAAATTTGACATAGGTGGTTTGCTTTGAGTATCAAATTATCAAATTAAGGGGGAGTCATAAAGGTCATACTTAATGATTATCTTGGTTATCTTTTTGAAATGACAAAGGGGGAGAAATAATATAAAATCAAAAATATAAAATAAAATGAGTTTCATAATCTCTCAGCCAGCACACACTTGCAAACAAGTATGAAAAGGTAAACTTTAGGTATGAAACTCATATGACTTATATTTCCTTATTTTATATTTTGGAAATGTTTGTCATCTTCAAAAAGGGGGAGATTGTTGGCTAAATGGACATCATCTAAATTCCTTTGTTTTGAAAATGAAAAACATTTCATTCTTGTGGATCTAACGTGCTACTTGAGTGTTATAGGAACAAAGTGGATGACTAACCTTTGGAAGATCTATATGCTCAAAATGCTTTAATGATTGTAATCAAATGTAAAAACTTGTACAAGTATATAATGTACAAGTACTTAGATATCATGTAAATCAAGCGTTTAGATCTTCCCTAGACATTCACAACACTTAGATAGGTTATCCCCTACAATAGTGTCACAACTGCACAGTCATACACACACTTAGTATTTATCTAGAACCACCAAAATAGAGACATTCTCGATCGAACTAATTGTCGACCAAGACACACTCGATCAAACATCTTCTCGACTGAGAGTCTCCCGGGTTAACTCTTCTAATAGGTTCTATAGACGTTAGACACAACAGACAAGGTAGTTGGGAGTTAGAATCGAACATTATATACAATTGCTCCAGACTGTCCTTCGGTCAACAAAGAGTTCGACCGAGAAGGTGTCTGTCTGCACTTTTCAGATCTAATTAACTAGTCATTGCCAAAGCAATTAGTGGACACCTAATGGCTAGTTGAGCATTTAGAACCCCCTAGAAAGTGTCTAGAACGTCATTAAGCATTCATAGGCCATTCTTATAAATAGGACATGCCTTAGGACACCCAAAACACAGAAAGACTGCATTGAGCCATCTATTGTGGCATGGATTCTTACCAAGCTATATTTCTTGGGCTTTTCATGGTGAAGATGCCGATGTTCAAATGGATGCTCCTACTGATCAGGGAGATTTCCTGAATGCTGAAAATTTACAAGATATGTTGCATGATACTTTTCTGAGTTTCTCTGATGGCGGAAATAAGGAAGGAATGGAGCCATCTAGTGATCAACATTTCAATGCTGACAAATTTTATATCTTGTTAAAGGATTTTGAGACAGGATTATATCCAGGGTGTAGGAAATATAGCAAACTTGCTTGCATCCTAGAATTTTATCACCTGGTTTGTCTTAATGGCTTGAGTAAGCATCATCTATGTTTGTTACGTTCTTTAAGAAGATACTACCATAAGGAGAATAGTTACCTAATTCATTTTATGAGCTAAAAAAGACGATTACGGGGTTGGGCTTAGATTATGTGAAGATTCATGTTTGTCCAAATGGTTGCATGTTGTTTTGGAAGGATTCTGCTGATAAATATGTTTGTGATACATATGGAGCATCAAGATGGAAAATGATTACAATCCCAGATGATAATGACGAGCTTGCAAGAAAACCCAAGAGAATACCTGTCAAAGTGCTCAGACACTTTCCACTTATACCACGCCTAATGTGGTTGTTCATGTCATCAAAAAACTCTTCCTTAATGAGGTGGCATGCAGAAGAATATGAAAAAGATGACAAGTTAAGACACCTGGTAGATTCACCTGTATGGAAAACATTTGATGTGATGCATCCAGAATTTGCTGCAGATGCTAGAAACATTCGATTGGGACTTGCAACTGATGGATTTAATACTTTTGGGACAATGAGTACTTGTTACAGTACATGGCCTATTGTGATTATTCCATATAATTTACCTCCTTGGTTGTGCATGAAGCAACCATATTTTATGTTGTCCCTACTCATTCCTGGACCAACTTCACCTGAAAATATAGATGTGTACTTGCATCCATTGATTGATGAGTTGAAATAACTAAGGGACACTGGTGTACATACATATGATGTTGGAACCAAGGAATTATTTTGGATGCATGCCTCTTTATTATGGACTATTAGTAATTTTCTTGGATATGCACATCTATCTGGTTGGAGTACTAAAGGCTACAAAGCATAACCTTGTTGTAATAAAGATATTATCTCACATTCGTTGCCACATAGCCATAAAGTTTGCTACAGAGGACACCGTAGGTTTTTTCCAACTAGGCACAGATTCTGAAAAGAAGCAAAGGCATTTGACGGTGAGCAAGAATTTAGGTGTCCACCTAAAGCTCCTTCTGGAGCTCAAATCTTGTCACAATTGGAGGATGGAAGAATTGTAATTGGTAAGAAAAAGCCAAGAGGTAAAGATTCAACACACAATTGGGATAGGAAAAGCATATTTTTTTAGCAACCATATTGGAAATCGAACATTGTAAGGCACAATCTCGATGTCATGCACATTGAGAAGAATATATGTGAGAGTATTGTTGGAACTTTGCTCAGTTTGAAGGATAAAAGTAAGGACAACTAAATGCAAGGAAGGACTTGGAGGATATGGGAATCATATTTCCGCTTCATCCAAAAACTATTGGTAAATATACCATCCTACCTCCAGCTTGCTATACAATGAGAAAAGATGAAAAAATATTATGTTGCAACCTCCAAAAGTCTGTCAAAGTTCCAGACGGATACGCGTCTAATATATCTAGATGTGCACGACCAAAGGATCAGAAGATGCTACCAATAAAAAGTCACGATTATCACGTGCTGATGCAACAACTTCTGCCATTAGTTGTCACTATCTTTGCCCAATAAGAATGCTAAGTCATGTATTATTAATCTTTGTCACTATTTTTAATGGTTGTGAACTAAAGTCATAGATTCAAATGATTTTGTTGCATTGGAAAATGCAATATATGTGACACATTGTGAGATGGAGAAGATATTCCCTCCATGTTTTTTTGACATAATGGTGCATCTATCAGTCCATCTCACTTATAAAGCTAAGATAGCCGGCCCTGTTCAATATCGTTGGATGTATCCAGTTGAAAGGTAACTTTTCATATGTCGTGGTGACTTTACCTATTGGAATGTAAGTTGTCATAATATTTTCCTCAACTTTGTTATCAGGTATCTGATGATCCTAAAAGGATATGTTCGTAATAAAAGATATCCAGAAGGATCAATAGCAGAAGGATATATAGCCAAAGAGTGTCTAACTTTTTGTTCAAGATACTTGGATGGAGTTGAAACAAAATTAAATCGGCCAAATAGAAATGATACTGACAAAGCAAATTTGGAAAATGAACCAACACATGACAGTGATGATTGGTCTATTTTCTCGAAAATAGGTCGTGGTGTTGGTAAAATGGTAACATGTGTCTTGGGCGAACATACATTGCAACAAGCCCATAAGCATGTACTATTCAATTGTAAAGCAATTGAACCCTACATTAAGTAAGTTAGTGATAATTATCTTCCATTAATAAAATGCTATAACATATTCCAATGACATATTGCACATATTTTGTATTTAGGAAGCACTATGATATCATTAGGAAAAAACATCCTTAGAAGTCCTTAAACGAGGTTCAGAGAATACATAGTAACTCATTTGATGGATGGTTTAAGGAACATGTAAGTTTAGTTGTGGTAATTAAATTTGTTATGCTTAATGGATAAAGTCTAACAAACGTTTTTTTGTTAGATTGAGATACTCCTAAGAACAGAGATGGTGGATGATAAAATCAAGTTTCTTTCTCAAGGTCCACATCAACTGGACATTAAGTACCGGGGCTATGTTGTCAATGGTCACATATTTCATACCAAGGCAGAAGATGCAAATCGAACAAGACAAAATAGTGGAGTCTTTCTGGTAGCTAAGACTAATTGTTATTCTAAAACCACTGATCACAATCCAATTACTAGAGATGTTACCTACTATGGTGTTTTGAAGGATGTTATTGTTTTCAATTATTATGAACACTTTAAGGTGACATTATTTAAGTGTGATTGGGTGGACATCTACTCAAAGAGGGGAATCAAGCATGATGAACATGGGTTGACTCTTGTTAATTTGAGACGACTTCAAACTATAGGAGAACCATTTGTAGTGGCATCTCAAGTTGGATAAGTATTTCATGTAGAAGATGTCACTACAAAAGGGTGGCATTTTACTGTAAAGATTTCCCCACAAGATATGTTCAACATGGAAGAACAATCTTGTATTGAGAATATCGAAGCTTATCTGCAAGGTAAAACTAGAGATGGGCCATCAATGACATCAGAGGATGAAGATACTGATTGTGACATAGTTAGATTGGACATGGAAGGAATTACTGTTGATAGTTCAACAATTGAAAAAGACCAATCCCAAATTCAACAGGATGATGAAAGTGTATCTCAAAGTGATGATGATGATAGTTTTGAATGAGAAGATTACAAAATAGTAGCCAATGTTTTGTTTAGTTTTTCGTTATTATTTGACTTAAATAAGCCTTTTTTGGCTCGATGTATCTCTTTAATTTCCTGTCTCACATTGTGCTCTAGCTAGGTGTATGCATTTTGCATGTCTGACATTCTTATTAATCAAATTTATCCTTGTCTCTGTTGTTGTTTATGATTATATTTGATTAAATATCTATGTTTCATTTTTAAATATTAATTATAAAATTGTTATTATGTTGTTCAATATTTTTTTAAATGTCTTCATTTTTATGTGACTTGATATACTCAGGATGAGAGAACAGTACAGTGACATCTGCCATAACAAGACATCCACAAGGAATGATAAGAACAACAACAATTACTCTTGTATGGCAACTCATTTACCTAGTATTACTCGACATGTTTGTTGGCAATCTTTGAACCTGTCATCCTCAAATTGCTCCAAAAAAAATTAGCTTCCCTTCCAACTAAAATTCAAAATGATAGAGCAAAGAAATTCAATAAAACTGCTGCTAGCTCTGCAAAAAATAGCCAATCATCCACGTCTCCCCAAGACTCTAATATGGTAGGTGGTTTGAAATCCTCTCAAACATGCACAACTGAAAAGGAGATAGGAACAAGGTTCCAAAAGCAGCACAACAAAGAAAGTGGTGATAAAGTTACAAGATTAAGAAATTCACAACTATCACGTGTGCCTAATGTCAATTCTTTTGTGTCTATTCATTCTAGAAGTATAGAGAATAGAGCTGCCAATAACCAAAATAGCAATGCATTGAATGATAACATGGACCAAAATGACATCTCAGATCACCATGTTGAGTCATTGAATTTTACAACAACACCTTCTGATGGGCTAGGTAATCATTTTATTGATATCATTTCATTTATAGTCTTGCATTTAATTATATATAATTTTCCATATATATTTAATCCTATACGAATGAATGCTTAGGTCAAAAAATTGAGCATGTGGCCGAACACAATGTTTGAAAGTCTGGAAAAGAAAGCCTAACGATCCAATTCCCATTGAGAAAAATCAATTTGGACAACCAGTAGGTGAAAACCAATGTCACTTATCAAGTTTTCTGACAACCATTGCAAGAGATCTCAATCTTTGTCCACTAAACTACAAGGACTGGAGACAATTTCCAGCAAATAAAAAAGATTCTATATGGAATTTTTTGAAGGTATATTATTAAATTTTAGTTTTAAATGGTTAAATGAAACTTCTAATTGATATCCTTTATGTCGGTAGAGTAAATTCACAATGGATTCAGATCTAAAGGAGTGGACAATGAGGAGACTAGGACAGAAACGGAAGGACCAAAAGTGGGAGTTAAGGAGACTATACTTCCTAGAAGATAGTCCATATGAACAACAGCTTGAACAAGTTGTTCCCCGCATGGACACGTCTTATTGGAAATTTCTTGTGGATTATTGGAGGAGTAATAAAGGAAAGGTAATACTTTTTTTTCTATTCATTGATTCTTGAATTACCTCACAGATAATTACTAAGCACAATACTACAATATTTGTCACAAAGGAAGTCTATAACTAACAAGACAAGTAGAAAATTTCAAAAGGTTAGCCACACAATAGGAACCAATTCATTGGAATGTCTGAAATATGATGTAAGTTAGTAATTTTTGTGATCCATTTAGACAATTTGATGACATGAATTTATTTGATGTTTACAATAACCTTGTTTGAATGATAAAGATGGAGAAGGAAACAGGTGGAGAAGTGGATCCTGTAATATTTTTTTGAGAAAACTCATCGTAAAAACGATGGGATCATAGTTGATGTTGAATCCGCCAAAATTTTGGTACAACACATCCTATCCTATAGTATTATGTTACATATACTAATTGGAAAGAGGTATATATTTGGTATAAAATTCATCTCCTATGAGTTGTTGTATGTAGGAAAAATTTTCTGAGGTAGGAGAAGAGTTGTGAAGAAAACAACTTAATGTTACTTCAGATGAAATTTATAGGCATGTTATGGGAGAAGAGAGACCAGGATATGTTCGTGGTAATGGACTTGGACCATCACCTTCTGATATCTGGGGCAAGAACTGTAAATCTCGAGAAGCTCAAGAAGCACAAAGGAAGCATTTCCAGGATAAGCTTGAAGAACAACGGTTGGAATTTGATGCAAAACTTCAAGAACAAAAGGATGAATTCAACCAAATATTAGAGGAGTTACTTGCCTTAACTAGAGCAGGAAGCAGTCAAGCACAACATGTTGGCACTGGCCAAGTATGAATACATTTTATACAATATGTGTGGTATCAATTATTTTCCATGTTGACTTTTATGGACTTATGACAAAAATAAAATAATTGTGCAGACAAAATTATCACTGCAAACTCCACTCCATATAAGACATTCATCATTTAAGAAGGGACAAGTATGTTTGTATTTGTGTAAATTGCACATATTTTTACATTTATATAAATTTGTTATGTAAATTGTATTTTGTTTCTAGGATGTGTATCTGCTGAGTTTCAGGGATCCAGATGCTAGAATTGCATTTGGTCGAGTATCTGAGGTTGACCCCATGAAAAGGGTGGGAGGTGCAATTTTAGGCTCATCATTTGTTGGTGTATTTGTAGAGGTTGTGTTGTTGGACAACAATCCTCTAGTGAGACCTTATGATCAATATCAATCTATTGATGATGTTGTTGGAAACATCATAGCATGGCCAAAAACACATATATTGCAAAGGTGAGCATAAAGTATTGCTTATAATATTACATAATTGAAAACAAAAGTAGTATCTAAAGTCGTTTCCATTTGCTACAGGACATGAAGTTTAAAGATAATTGCATTCTTGGATACTGTCTAGAGAGATGACATATATAGTTGTTTTTCTTTAATCCAATTTTTTATTAGTACATGACGATCCAAATAATGGTGTTTCATGTCCATTGTTGTAGACAATGTTGACAAATGACAATCCTATTTTGTTTTGACCTACTTTTGATTTTGTTATGGAGAATATTAGTATTATGGACAATACATTCACTATGAATGGTTTGTGGTTTTTAGATATGAGCAATGTTTGAGCATCTTGTTTGTGAGATTTACATCTAAGTAATGTTTGAGTTTCTGGGTTAGGTTTTCAAAAAGTAGATCTGTAGTGAAAGTGTGTTATTTCTGTGTTAGATGTTTCAATTTTATACTTGCATGGCATTGACAATGTTGCCAAATGACAATCCTATTTTGTTTTGACCTACTTTTAATTTTGTTATGGAGAATCTTAGTATTATGGACAATACACACATTGTGATTGGTTTGTGGTTTTTAGCTATGAGAAGTGTTTGAGCTTCTTGGATGTGAGATTTACATATGAGCAATGTTTGAGCTTCTGGGTTAGGTTCTCAAAACCTATATCTATAGTGAAAGTGTGTTATTTCTCTATTATATGCTTTAGTGTGATACTTGCAGGGCATTCTATTCTAACAACATAGTTCATAAGCTAGATGGTCTAGTTCATAAGCTATATGGTCTAGTTCACGATTATGGTGTTTCACTCCCTCTTCTTCTCCATTTATTTTCCCACCTGCTACATGCTATATTATCCCTCTTCAGTCATGATCAACAATGTTCAGGGATTACAGACTATCAAGGCGACTTTGAAATGCCATGAGTGGGCCTTTAGCTCTAAAATCACTCTAGATAATGATTGAAAAAGTCTTTACAAACTTCCTGGTGTACTTTGCACTATATGAACAAGTTGACTTATTAATATATTCTATGACTGCAATGTACTTGATATTTTATTATATGGTTAACTTGTTTGTTGTTGAACTGTCTATATAAAAACCCATTTAGCCTACATTGTGTTCACCTACTATTTCAGCTGGAAGGTAGTGAAGGATGTTCTCCTATCTCACCACAGAATTTGACACCCACAAAGCTTTATGAAGTCAGATACGTTCTAGTGGGAATCAACTATAGGTCATTAAGGCTGAAAATAGACAAGTCACATGGTTCAATGGGCTAAGGAAGGTATGTGTGGTTGGTAGTGCTTCAACAAAGATATGGTTTCTAATGTTGATGTAATTGTTTTTTGACAGATTAAGTTGATCTTTCTTGTTGTTATTTAGTTGCTTCCTTCTGTTGGATTGTTTGTGGCTCAGTTTGTCAAGTTGGTGTTTTTAGCATGCCAATGTGTCAATGTACATAATGAACCAAAGTCTCCATATTACAAATTCTATTTGTTTTGATTGTCATGATAAATCTAAGGTTGGTGGATATGGAATGAAAGTTTGGTTGTTTTTTTTGCAAAACTCCCAGCCTATGCAAAATGTATTGTACTATGTGCTTTTTCTCCTCCTAAAGGAGTCAAGAAGGCTATTTCCAATGTTGTTGCTAGTGTTGATAATAACACCTATTAAACTGCTGTTTTTAGAAACCACAACTACTCTATGGTGGCTATGGAAACACACACATTTAAGGGAGATCAACATCCTGATGTAGCTGAGCTCTGTAATCCTTCTATATATATAAATGTCTTAACACCAGGTACCTAATAATTGGATCTAATGCATTCAATATGGTTTAACAATTATACAAATGGGCAGGCGATTTGGCACCTTGATGCAGATTCATTTAGATTCAGTGTGAACCGAAGACATAGCCCCCTAATGCAGATCTTTTCATAAACGGGTAAGATTTGAACATAGATTTTAATGAATGGTTAAATATGACACAGAAGGTACCCAACTAGGTCCATGAAATTTATTTATTTATTGGTTTCCCGGCCTATGCAAAATGTCTTGTACTATGTGCTCTTTCTCGGCCTACAGGAGTCAATAAGGCTATTTTCAATGTTGCTGCTATTGTTGATAATAACACTTGTTGTGGTGTTTTTTTTTCAGAAACCACAACTACTCCATGGTGGCAATGGAAACACACACATTTAAGGGAGATCAACATCCTCATGTAGCTTAGCTCTGCAATCCTTCTATATATATAAATGGCTTAACACCAGGTACCTAATAATTGAATCTAATGCATTCAATATGGTTTAACAATTATATTGATGGGCATACGATTTGGCACCTTGATGCAGATTCATTTAGATTCTTTGTGAACTGAGGACATAGTCCCCTAATGCAGATCTTTTCATAAACTGGTAAGATTTGAACACAGATTTGAAAAAATTGTTAAATATGACACAGAAGGTACCCAACTAGGTCCATGAAATTGATTTATTTACTGGTTTCCTAGCCTATGCAAAATGTCTTGTACCATGTGCTCTTTCTCCTCCTAAAGGAGTCAAGAAGGTTATTTTCATATTTGTTTCTATTGTTGATTATAACACCTGTTGTGGTTATGTAAACCAGATCATGGGATCACCTTGTGACCTGTAGGTTAACCATTGTGTGTGGCTTCTCCTTGTCATTACACTTGAGATCAACCCTGCACTTTGAATGCCTGCAACCTCTAGTACCATCTGCGATCAACCCTACACTTTGAATGCCTGCAAGCTTTAATAAGGATGGTCATCCATGCAACTTCTATTCCAATATAGAGCTACTTTGATCTCTATCCTAGAAGACAACAACAGTAGGTAGTAGGTTGTATTTAAATGTTTTCCTCAATGCCACAATTTGCAAACTTTGTTTTCTTATTAGGGCATGTAGTATTTCTAAATAGTATTTTTTTCAATCTAGTCATTTTAATAATTCTGATATACATGCTTATATTTCAGTTGCAAGAAGGATATATCTATCTATCCCAAGGGTGGATTGGAGGAATATGTTACAACTACATTCATACATGATGAAGCTAAATCAAGTGCCCCTCAATAATATACAACTATTAAAACACTTCTCTAGATTCTATGAATATCAATGGTAAGTGTTGAAGTATAAATACAGATAGTGAATGACACTCAAAAAATACTATTGTGTGCTTAAATTTCCTGATATCTTTCCAAGCTAGAAGTTTGAATATGCATTTTAAAAGGCTCAATGTCTTCAAGTGGATCTCTTGAATATGATTTTAGAAAGCAGCCAGGTCATTGGAGTGTGGTTGTACAAGGTGTGGTTGTACAAATGCAGAGGATTGAAATATGGATTTGGATCAGATGAAGCACAAACTTCGAGTGCTCATTTTATTGTATACATGCCATATATTCTACCTTGAAGAAAGGAATAAAGGTGAATGAGATTCTCCATCAAGATCAATTGTTTTCTCCTACTTAACATTCATAAAATTGTTTGATATGGTACCATTAAAGATTGAAACTCTTCTAAACTCACTGCATCATGAATTTTATGTGTTTAATTGGAAGATCATGAAGCCAGTTTCAGCCTGAGTCCTTTAACTATGTATGTTTGTTTTGTTTACCAGTTGTGTTTTCAAGTTGGTTGAGATGTATTTAAAGATCATTCACATTAATTTTCCAATTGCTTAAAATCTAGCCTTTTCCCCTATATTCTCTATTTGATAATGTATATATTAGAAGGATAGGATTTCCTATCTAACTTCTCAAAATGTTTTGCAATGTAGGTACATGATCTAGCTAATTCTCATCAGGTGATTGGTGAAAATAGTCAAAGTACTAAGTACCAATATATGAGATATGAAGTTAACCATTTTATCAAATGTGGTAATATTCTCCCTTTATCATGAGTGCTACCATTCCATTATGGACGAATTACATATTAGTAACCATTTTATCAAAGGTGGTAATATTCTCCCTAATTGTTTGTGTCTTTACTCTCTAGAACTTCAGTCTCCAGGGTTCAGGAAATAGAAAGATTATTCAACAACGATATTTCAAGTGAGTCTCAAATTACTATTAGAGGTGAAGAAATCCAGTTGTGAATCCAGGAAGATTCCTTATGATTTGAGGTATGTCAAATATGGTGGTTCAGTGTTGCAGATGGGAGTGACTACATGTTTAATCACTGAATAAGATTTAAGTTTATATTCCTATTCTGTATTATTGCACCTGATGTGATGCTCGTTATTTTATAATAGAGCATATAAAATATAGATAATTCTTTCTAAAACTAAAATTAGAAGTCCCATTATAATCATGCTTCTTTTATTTGAATTGTGGTTTAAGTAATCTATTTATGACAAGTCAGTTCAGTTTTTTTCTTTTGTAAAGTCAGTTTAGTTGATAAGCCTCTTTTGTAGTTAAACTTATAATTATGACTTTATCTTGTTGCCTGGGAATATCTAAAACAAGGTGCAACCTACTCCTTGTTTAATTAGGAATAACAAATCTACTTTGTGCCAATTACATATATGTGTTGTTTCCCTAATCCTCGTCTATATCACACTTCACATGTCTTTGTACCTGTGTGTTAGTGTCTGCAATTGTCATTAGCTTCAATAAGAAACAATCGATGATTGTAACATGTACACCCCCCTTACTACTGACGACAACTTAGAAAGTCTCCAAAAAATATAGTGATCATTATATCTTATCATATTTAACTATTCATTGTGCTACTTGTAAAACTAAAAGAATATGCTTTGGGTAACTTGTTTCCTCATGTTTTGAGTAGCAATATATAAGTAATCCAAAAAAGTAGTGGAAAGCATTCTTGTTATGATTGAATGGCAATATATAAATCAATAAGGGCCCCCAAAAGTATCTAAGCTAAGAAAAAGTAGTTGGCATGATTCTATTTAACAAATATGGGATTTAGTGAAGGTTATTTATGCGTCATATATTCTGATTATGTGCCATATAATACTTTCTTCAAACAAATAATCACATCTGAATATATGTTCAACTTTTCTATTAAGAATATTATTTCATAGCTATATTGTTATAGTAAAGGAGTGAAATTGTCCCTTTGTAAGCAGTTATATGTAACAAGGATCATCACATTTGTTTCTACACATCTATTAATTGAGCATGTGTGGTATATTTTTGTGTTAGTGGTGTGATTATCAATAGATTTGTACTATTCAAGGAAGGTTGTAGCGAGTGAAAATACCTCTTGATGATGTGAATGAAGCTCAAGAATGAGAATGGGGGATGGTCGAGCCCAATAGTTTGATTTATAGGTATGGATTTTTTTTTGTTTATTTCCTATACATGGTGCTAAATGTGATAATATTGAAATTGATAGTGGCGGTTTGATGTTGTAGGCTCTAATGGATTTGTAGGATGTAAATGAGAAAGTTCTTGTGAATGGATGTTTGTTTATCCGTAATCTACCCTTTGCTGCCATGTAAGAATGAAATCTGGGGGCTAACTACTATTGAGATCCCTAATAAGCAAAAGTCATTCCAAATCGACCGCTTCTACTCTCTCTCTCTAGCTTTTCTCTGTTCCATCTCTTCCTGGCCTGCGATCTAGGTCATACCCGGTATGGGGGCCGACCAAGGCTGGGCGGTCTCCCTTGCCTCTGCCTCCACCTCAACTGAGCTCACACCTCCGGAATAGATCGACCTGAAGGCGGATGTAACGGTGGGGAGATCTTGGGTGGCCACCGTCTCCAAACCATTGTCCGTTCATAGGAACTTCAAGCCCCTTTTGCTGTAGGAGGACAAGAAGGTGTCGGAGTACAAAAAGGGCAACAATAGGCCGTGGATGACGTTCTCAGAGCCCGTGGTGGTGGCTATGGATGAGTACCATAAATGCTCTATCATAGTCTAGAACTTGGGGAGGAAGGCCATCCGGGGTCAACTCCACAGCTGGATGTTAAAGAACTGGCGACCAAAAGGGGAACTCCAGCTCTCGGCTATGGCAGGGGGTCTATTCCTGGATCGTTTCTCGTCGGAGATGGATATGATGGCCCCGTTGGAGCATGGCCCCTGGTTTTTCGACAACCAATTGGTGTTTTCGAGGCGCTGGACCCTGGAAGCCGACCTCAGGCGGGCCGCTCTCACAACGGTCCCGGTGTGGGTCACTCTGCCGGATGTAGGTCACCACTGGACCAGGAGAGCTATTTCCATAATAGCATGTGGCATTGGTGAACCCAAAGTCATAGACTTTTGGACCAGAGGGGAGATGGAGGGTAATGCCCAAATTTGTGTGGAGGTCAGTGCGGAATGGAAGCCCCCATCTTCTGTGATGGTGGCGCTACCGGATGGCAGATCTCTGGAGGTGAAAGTGTTGTACGATGTCTTACCTGAAAGGTGTGAAAGCTGCAAGGTCTTTGGGCATCCCACGGGCCATTACCCTGGTCTCAGGGTGGCTCATACTGAGCCTCCGTTGATTAGGGGCAGAGACAGTGTGATTCAACATAACTCCAACAGAAGAAGGACGCATAGGGCGGTTGTGAGCCGCAGCAGACCCCCTCCCTTGGCCAGATCGGCTATTGTTAGTAAAACCAGAGAAGCTAAGCAGAAAGAGCAGGTGACAAGTGACATATAGGACAACACAAGTGAGGTGGCCACTGTGAATGGGGCTTCTAGCTCGTAGGAGACCAGAGTAGTTGAAGAAGGCGAGGTGGTAGCTGTTATGCCTGACCCATGTGACATAGACTATAACATACCAGATCTTGAACCATACCCTGGAAGTTTGATCTTTTGGGTTTGACCAAACAAGGTTGAGGTTAGAGTGATCCTAATAATCAAATGCATGAACAATGTAATCTAATATGTGACATAATTCGTTTGGTGATAATAAGATGATAAATAACTTAATTGGATGCATAATATGGTTAATGGGCCTCTAATGAGCTAGATGATATAACCCATGTAAGAAAGTCTCAAAATAAAGAATAGACTTCAAATTCATAATTTACACATCAAAATAAGCTTACGTGTCAATTTTCATTTAATTTGGACTGCCTCAAAATAATATGGTAATTTAGGAGAGAGAAATTGCCTAAAAGGTGTAATTAATAAATAAAAATAATAAATGACTCCAAAAGAGGAAAATAATGTTATATTCGTGATCTACATAATAAATATAGCCTTTGGGAAATTTTTTATCAAATTTGGAGATAGTTTGCTTAAAAGATAATATCAGGAGAGAGAAAGTGTGTAAAACCTTCAAAATATTAAATAAATATTCAAACAACTCTAATATGTAAAATTGATGGAAAATTCGTATTCAACACATTAAATATGACTTGTGTGACAAGTTTCATAAAATTTGGATAATCTTAATATCATTAATGAAGGAGGAAAGAGAAAACATGATTTGATTTATTTAACACATTAAAAGTTTCCAAAAGGCAAAACTAAGTGCATAATCAGAATCTACATGCCTTAATTGGCCTCTGTGCAAAATTTGGCTTAATTTGGATGATGTTTGAATCCTATTTTGAAGAGAGAGAAAAAGGAAATAAAATTAAAATCATTTTATTCAAAGTCAGATTTGATTTAATGTGTCACGTGGGTTCTGTTTAGTTCTTGATCTCGGATTGAGTTTGGACCGCCCGATCTTGATCTAACGGCGCAACATCCGTCTCCTACCTCGGGTAGGATGGGCGCTTGAGAACCCAGCTGTCGTGCTGGTATTTCTCTTATATCTCAATCCTTTGTCGAACTTTGCTCGAGATTTATTCGCCAACAGACTCATGAGCTTGTTCCGCATGTTTCCATATCCCACTCGGGATCTATCATCAAGTATTTGAGTTTTCCCCAACTCCAGGCAACCTTCCTCCGCAGCCCCTTTTCCTTCCTGCTTTATCCCTAATCCTCCACTATATATATGGGTACCTTGGGGCATTTTAGTAACCGTGCGACATTTTCCATTGGTCAATAACTCCAGATCTCGCATAGTTGCTCGTCAAAGTTTGATTCTTTGGTCTGTCTCGACGGCGGACCTTGCTTCCTCTACTCACCATCTTCGTCTGAATTGAAGGTACCGACAAGTCTGTTTTGATCCTAGCTTCATTTCAATTCCTTTGCCTTTGAGTTTTGTGGTGATTCAAGGATTTGCCCAAATTGGGCTGGAGCTTCTCGTCGCCATGTCAGCGACCGAGCTTGGGGATGATCCCCTGATAATTTATCGATTTGCCCTCCCAAGTTCCTTCTTTCCTTATTTTCTCGCGTGGGGGCATCTTGGTAATTTGCCTTCTTGTTTTCTTTTGTTGGCACGGGTCTCACTGACTTTGACCCAGCGAGGTGGCGGCACCTGATTGGTCCAAGTCACGCGGGCCTGATCCTCTCTTTTCCCCTCTTCCTCGCTTATTTGGAATTTCCTAATTTTGTGATTGGTCGACTTTCTAAAATGCATAACTAATTGTCTCTGTGTCCAAAAATTACAAATAAATACTTGTTGGATTCATAAAAACAAGGCCTATCTAATGGAATGAGTTTTGATGGCTAAAATGATGTTTAATAATAGGTGTTTTTAATGGATCTAATTAATAATGAATTAACTTATAAAAATCATAACTAATTATCTATAAGTCAGAAAAATATAATAAAATATGTTTTGGACTCATAATGACATATACTAAAATATGGAAAGGTTTTGATAACCTAATTCACACATTAATAAAAAGGTGATTTTTAGGGTTTATGAAATCAATATAAAACCTAACCCTAATTCCACGTATATGCATAATAGGTTCTTTGGAGGCCTCAGCTTGGATCTAGTTGGACTTTGGACTTGTTTGACTCTGAAGTTGATGTATGATTGCATCTCCTATTATTTCTGTATTGAGGAATTCTTGTTTCTTATGTATGTTTGTACCTCCGATTATTCATATTGAGCAATTCTTCTCTCTTATGTATGATTGCATCCCACACTAATCTTATATTGAGCAATTTCTATTTCCTCTCTTAATGTATGTTTGCATCCCCGATTATTCTTCTTGAGTAATTATCCTATTTTTGTCTTACTCTTGGTCCTTTTGACATTAGCCTTTACACAATGTCTTTTCTTTTGATATCATGGTTCATGTGAACTACCTTTTATTTGTTATGGATCTTGTGATCATAGATATTCTCTTGGAATCTTATCTTGTTGCCTTGGTGCAATTTGGAATTTTGATATTATATGCCCACTGTGATGTGGATTTTTACTTGTTGATATGTGCCCACTTTGAAGTGGATGTTTATATGTATGTGTTGTCCATTGTGTGATGGCAACATTGTTTATTCTGACTATACTTTCTACTTGCCTCTACATTATACATGCTATGTGATTCAGTAGCACTAGAGTAGTGTAATTACATTGGTTTTGAGGAAGTATTCCCCTATTGTTTATTTGGAGGGTGGCAGTATACCATTCCTCTGTAAATCGAGTGTGGTAGTAATCCATGCTCAAACTTTATATATTTGGGAGATTGGCAGTATTCCTTTCTCTATCAGGTTCAAGTTTGTGCTTGGCTGCCAATTGTGTTTATATTGTTCTAGGGATATGCTTATCTCACATGCATGCAGGTTATTGATGTGGATTGTGGGGTGTGTGCCCTACTTTCTTTATGTGCCAGTATTGCACAATCTTTATTGTTTTGATTATGGCAAGTATCTTCTGTTATGATGATGATGATTCTTATCTTTTATGCCCGATTGGGTAGTCCATATCTCTTGCATGGGAAGCCTTTTATTTTGATGTCCCTTATTCTTTATAAATTGCTCAATTTGCTTTTTAGTATGCACATACCAGCCTTTGCTGATGTTTTCTTTTGTTTCTCTTTTGCTGGGGTATGCTTCCAACCCTAGGTGGAAGACTTGGATGCATGGCATGTTGACCTGGACTTAGTTTGTGATGATGAAGGTTGGACACAATCTTGAGGTGGTTTAGATTTCCTCTACATGGATCCTTGTGATGTAAGTTTGTAACCCTTTGTTTTATAATTGAATATAGTCATATTTTTATTCTGCTGCTATACTTTGGTCTTTTGTTACCATTATATATAAAGATTTGAAAATTTTACACCCACTTCATCATACCTTCTGAGTATGTTTGGACTGGAGGTTTTATTGTTCAAATTTTTAGTAAGGAGGTGTTTTCACTTCTTTACAGCATGGTATCAGAGCCCATGGTAGTCGGAATCGACTATTTAAATTTTGTCTCCCTTTAGAACCCTTGACTTAGTTAGTTACCTTTAAGTGAGATGTTGACCCTATATTTGATCTATGATGCTCTTTATGCAATAAGGTTTGTTGAGGATAAAATTAGGTTATGAGAAGACCCCAATATGGTAAAGTTGTGACTTGGTTTTCGCATTGATTTTTGGACAACTATTTGTTTTCACCTCACAATGATTCTTATCTCCAAAAATTATTTTCATTATACTACTATACGTACAAAAGTTTTTTCAGGTTTGTCGATGTTTTCTCAAACTAAGTCACAATGAACAGAATCTCTAGTTTGAGTAGAATCTAACCCTAGCTTGTGACTAGGATTGATATAATGGTGTAGTTGACCTACCCTATGACTTTTGGATGTTCATGTAGGGTTGATAGGTTAGAGACACGAGGACCTAAAAACTCAACCCTAGATGGTGACTTGATAGTTGGATACATGAGAAACATAAATCTCTAAAACATTCACAATTAAATAATATGGGGGTAGTCTTAATACCTTGATGATGATTAGTTTTACTGGTTAGGTTGAATCCCTTTAAGGGGTGGAGAGTAGTTAGTTGTTGATGTTTGATCTATAGATTTCGAGGATGAAATCCTTTTTAAGGGGTGGAGTGTTGTAACATACCGGATCTTGAACCCTACCCTAGAAGTTTGATCTTTTGGTTTGACCAAACAAGGTTGAGGTTAGAGTGATCCTAATAATCAAATGCATGAACAATGTAATCTAATATGTGACATAATTCATTTGGTGATAATAAGATGATAAATAACTTAATTGGATGCATAATATGGTTAATGGGTCCCTAATGGGCTAGATGATATAACCCATGTATGAAAGTCTCAAAATAAAGAATAGACTTCAAATTCATAATTTACACATCAAAATAACCTTACGTGTCAATTTTCATTTAATTTGGACAACCTCAAAATAATATGGTAATTTAGGAGAGAGAAATTTCCTAAAAGGTGTAATTAATAAATAAAAATAATAAATGACTCCAAAAGAGGAAAATAATGTTATATTCGTGATCTACATAATAAATATAGCCTTTGGGTAAATTTTTATCCAATTTGGAGAAAGTTTGCTTAAAAGATAATATCAGGAGAGAGAAAGTGTGTAAAACCTTCAAAATATTAAATAAATATTCAAACAACTCCAATATGTAAAATTGATGGAAAATTCGTATTCAACACATTAAATATGACTTGTGTGACAAGTTTCATAAAAATTGGATAATCTTAATATCATTAATGAAGGAGGAAAGAGAAAATATGATTTGATTTATTTAACACATTAAAAGTTTCCAAAAGGCAAAACTAAGTGCATAATCGGAATCTACATGCCTTAATTGGCCTCTGTGCAAAATTTGGCTTAATTTGGATGATGTTTGAACCTTATTCTGAAGAGAGAGAAAAAGGAAATAAAATTAAAATCATTTTATTCAAAGTCAGATTTGATTTAATGTGTCATGTGGGTTCTGTTTAGTTCTTGATCTCGGATTGAGTTTGGACCGCCCGATCTCGATCTGACGGCGCGACACCCATCTCCTACCTCGGGTAGGATGGGCGCTTGAGAACCCATCTTCCGTGCTGGTATTTCTCTTATATCTCGATCCTTTATCGATCTTTTCTCGAGATTTCTTCGCCAACAGACTCGTGAGCTTGTTCCGCACGTTTCCATATCCCACTCGGGATCTATCATCAAGTATTTGAGTTTTCCCCAACTCCAGGCAACCTGCCTCCGCAGCCCCTTTTCCTTCCCGCTTTATCCCTAATCCTCCACTATATATATGGGCACCTTGGGGCATATTAGTAATCGTGCGGCGTTTTCCATTCGTCAATAACTCAAGATCTCACGTAGTTGCTCGTCGAAGTTTGATTCTTTGGTCTGTCTCGGCGGCGGACCTTGCTTCCTCTACTCACCATCTTCGTCTGAATTGAAGGTACTGACAAGTCCGTTTTGATCCTAGCTTCATTTTGATTCCTTTGCCATCGATTTTTGTGGTGATTCAAGGATTTTCCCAAATCGGGTTGGAGCTCCTCGTCGCCATGTCTGCGACCGAGCTTGGGGATGATCCCCCGATAATTTATCGATTTGCCCTCCTGAGTTCCTTCTTTCCTTGTTTTCTCACGTGGGGGCATCTTGGTAATTTGCCTTCTTGTTTTCTTTTGTTAGTGCGGGTCTCACTGACTTTGACCAAGTGAGGTGGCTACGTCTGATTGGTCCAAGTCACGCGGGCTCGATCCTCTCTTTTCCCCTCTTCCTCGCTTATTTGGAATTTGTTAATTTTGTGATTGGTCGACTTTCTAAAATGCATAACTAATTGTCTGTGTGTCCAAAAATTACAAATAAATACTCATTGGATTCAAAAAAATAAGGCCTATCTAATGGAATGATTTTTTATGGTTAAAACTGGTGTTTAATAATAGGTGTTTTTAATGGATCTAATTAATAATGAATTAACTTGTAAAAATCATAACTAATTATCTATAATTCAGAAAAATATAATAAAATATGTTTTGGACTCCTAATGACATATACTAAAATATGGAAAGGTTTTGATAACCTAATTCACACATTAATAAAAAGGTGATTTTTAGGGTTTATGAAATCAATATAAAACCTAACCCTAATTCCACATATATGCATAATAGGTTCTTTGGAGGCCTAGGCTTGGATCTAGTTGGACTTTGGACCTATTTGACTCTGAAGCTGATGTATGATTGCATCTCCTATTATTTCTATATTGAGCAATTCTTGTCTCTTATGTATGTTTGTATCTCCGATTATTCATATTGAGCAATTCTTCTCTCTTATGTATGATTGCATCCCACATTAATCTTATATTGAGCAATTTCTATTTCCTCTATTAATGTATGTTTGCATCCCTGATTATTCTTCTTGAGCAATTATCCTATTTTTGTCTTACTCTTGGTCCTTTGGACATTAGCCTTTACACAATGTCTTTTCTTTTGATATCATGGTTCATGTGAACTACCTTTTATTTGTTATGGATCTTGTGATCATAGATATTCTCTTGGAATCTTATCTTGTTGCCTTGGTGCGATTTGGAATTTTGATATTATATGCCCACTATGATGTGGATTTTTACTTGTTGATATATGCCCATTTTGAAGTGGATGTTTATATGTATGTGTTGTCCATTGTGTGATGGCAACATTGTTTATTCTGACTATACTTTCTACTTGCCTCTACATTATACATGCTATGTGATTCAGTAGCACTAGAGTAGTGTAATTACATTGGTTTTGGGGCAGTATTCCCCTATTGTTTATTTGGAGGGTGGCATTATACTGTTCCTCTGTAAATCAAGTGTGGCAGTAGTCCATGCTCAAACTTTATATATTTGGGAGATTGGCAGTATTCCTTTCTCTATCAGGATCAAGTTTGTGCTTGGCCGCCAATTCTGTTGATATTGTTCTAGGGCTATGCTTATCTCACATGCATGCAGGTTATTGATGTGGATTGTGGGGTGTGTGCCCTACTTTTGCACAATCTTTATTGTTTTGATTATGGCAAGTATCTTCTTTTATGATGATAATGATTCTTATCTTTTATGCCCGATTGGGTAGTCCATATCTCTTGCATGGGAAGCCTTTTATTTTGATGTCTCTTATTCTTTATAAATTGCTCAATTTGCTTTTTAGTATGCACATACTAGCCTTTGTTGATGTTTCCTTTTGTTTCTCTTTTGCTGGGGTATGCTTCCAACCCTAGGTGGAAGACTTGGATGCATGGCATGTTGACCTGGACTTAGTTTGTGATGACGAAGGTTGGAGACAATCTTGAGGTGGTTTAGATTTCCTCTACATGGATCCTTGTGATGTAAGTTTGTAACCCTTTGTTTTATAATTGAATATAGTCATATTTTTATTCCGCTGCTATACTTTGGTCTTTTGTTACCATTAGATATAAAGATTTGAAAATTTTACACCCACTTCATCATACCTTCTGAGTATGTTTGGACTGGAGGTTTTATTGTTCAAATTTTTAGTAAGGAGGTGTTTTCACTTCTTTACACAGACACAACCAGGAAAAGAGTGGAAGAAGTTATAGAAGACATCAACATTGATGATAACCCATTTGATGTTTTTGATCGTGTTAACAAGGAGGTACCTACTAGTAATGAGACAGGACGTAGCAGAAGTCCTAAACAGACGAGGAGCACAACCAAGAAAGGAAGGAAGAATGCCCACCCGGAGGGAGGGGGCGGGGCAAATAAAAATCAGTAATGTCTGTCCTTGCATGGAATGTGTGAGGAGCTTCCCTGGCGAACAACCATTGAGAGTTGAGGAGGACAATTGAAGAGATTGATGTCTCCCTGGTTGTCTTCCTGGAGACCAGAATCAGAAAGGATGTAAAGGAAAGAATCGACACTCTTTTTCCTACAGGGTGGTTGGCTATCTCTAACATGGAGCAAAGAGAAGGAGGGCACATTGTTGTTGGCTGGCACAATGATACTTGGAACCTCGATGTGATTATGATGGTTGATCAGGTGATCAATGTTTCATGCTGCAACAATGGAGGTTTCCATTTCATTTTGTCTGGGGTCTATGGTGAACGGTTGGAGGGAGACAGAAAGGCTCTGTGGAAGACTTTAGCTGATACTGTCCAACAGGAAGTACATTGGCTTGTGATCGGGGACTTCAACAATGTGAGGAGGAATGATGAGAAGATGGGAGGCAACAGTGTTCTCGAAAGATTCTTGATTCCTTTCAACAATATGGTTCAGGTCACTGGGCTGATTGAACTAAATAGAGTTGGTGGTAAGACTACTTGGTCCAACAAACAGGCCGGTAGTAGAAGGATAGAAAGCGCGATTGATAAAGGTTTGGTCAATGAACCTTGGCCAAACCTCTTGCCCAATTCCTTCATCAAGGTTGGTTATAATCCACTCAGTGACCATACATGGATGCAGATTGACTTGGTGTGCAAACCTAATATCAGAAGACATTTCCGTTTCTGAAATTGGTGGTGCGAGTGGACTGGGTTCAAAGATATTGTGAAGACCAGCTGGGGCACTGAGCAGCAAGGCAATGATTTGTTCAGAACCTTGAAGAAGATCCAAGCTACTAAGAAGGCCCTTAACAAGTGGAGTAGAGAGAAAGTTAACTTAGGAAACTTGCTCGCTGAAGCTAACATGGCTTACAAAAGTATCATGGAGAAGATCAGAAGTGATCCGTTGAATGAGGAGCTCCTCAGTGATGAGAATAGAATTGAAAAGAGATTGAGGGACTTAAAGAAGGATGAAGAAATGTACTTTTGGCAGAGAAGTAGGATGGAGTGGATAAGGGATGACGATCAAAATACTAAAGTTTACCACAGGGCTATAAAGAAAAAAGAGCTGAAGGAGTCTATTCATGAGTTGATTGATGAGAATGGAGAAGTGGTTAATAGCAGAGAAGGTCTGGCCTTAAATGCTATAAAGTACTTCAATACTATGTACAACTAGGAAGAAACAAGGGTGGAGAGTTTTGACACACTATTGTCGACTAGAAGAGTGGATGATGCTACTAATGAGATTATGTGCGCCCAAGTGAGTGAAGAAGAAGTCAGAAAAGTTGTTTTCTCCATTAATGCCTATAAGGCTCCTGGTCCTGATGACTTGAATACTAAGTTCTTCCAACACATGTGGTACCTAGTGAAGAATGACATTACAAAAGTTGTTGCTTGGATCATCAATGGGCATAATATGGTCTGCACGGTTAATCACACTTTCATTAAACTCATTCCTAAGAAGAATGAGATTGAAACTATAGAGGACTACAGACCGATAGTCTGCTATAATGTGTTGTATAAAATTGTTTCTAAAGTCATTGCAGGGTGAATGAAGATAGTACTCTCCAACATCATATCTAAGGAACAAAGCGTGTTTATCAAAGGCAGACAAATATCTAATAACACTCTACTCACAGCCGAATTCCTAAGTGGTTTCAAGAACAGTAAGAGTAATGTCAATGCTTGTCTGAAGGTTGACCTAATGAAAGCGTATGATAATGTGCATTGGGATTCCTTATGGGCTATTATGAAAGCTTTGGGTTTCTATGATAGATGGGTGAATATCATTAAACAATGTGTTACCACAACTTCCTTTTCCATCCTTCTGAATGGTGGCCCTGTTGGTTTCTTCCCTGCATCTAATGGGTTAAGGCAAGGGGACCCTCTCTCCCCTTTGTTGTTCACGATTGTGATGGAAGGGCTCACCAATATGATGATTGATTCTATTGATAGAGGGAAAGTGAAGTCGTTCAAGATCAAGAATACTAAAGTGCTCTCCCACCTTATTTTTGATGATGACGTCATGTTTTTCTCAATAGGACATGCTAATAGACTGAAAGAGCTGAAGCGAGTTATTTTGAAGTTTGGCTATCTAACTAGTCTTTATATAAGTACCATCAAATATAGATTGTACCTTTCTAGGTCTTGTGATGCTAGGAGAGGCAGGATGTGGGTTGCTATTGGAGTTAGAGCTGGGAGGCTGCCGACCAGGTATTTGGGTGCTCCAGTGGCTGGGAGTAAAGGTTACGCTAAAGATTTCTCTCAATGCCTTGATCAACTTAGAGCCAAGGTTTATGGGTGGGCTGTTGTCCTCTTATCCATGGCGGGCAGACTGATGCTGACTAGATCGGTTCTTCAGGCCATGATTCATTTTTGGTGCGATGTGTGTGACATTCTGGTGCCTACTGCTGACAACATGAGACAGATTGTTGTTGATTTCATTTGGGGGGGGCAAAGGACATGGTGTGTCTTGGGATAAGATTGCTAGACCTTTCACTAAAGGTGGCCTCAATATAATTGTCCCTTTGCAACTGGTTACTCAAATCCAAAATAAAAGGGTGGATAGATTTCTAAGGGAGAAGGAGAATGCCTGGATGCAATGGTTGACTAGCAGGTATGGCGATCTGAACCAAGATTATGACAACATCTCATCTAGGGTCTGGAGGAATATGTGCAAGCAGTGGGCACTTATTCAAAACTCTTATTCTGTTGATGGTCATGGTTTTGTGTGCCTAGCTAATCCTAGGGTGACACCATGGATCAACAGCTATATGGGTGAGAATGTGAGTTGGCATAAGATTATCTGGAGCAGGAGGATGACTCCCAAATGGAGCACTTTAACGTATAGAGTTGTATTTTATAAATTGCCTACTATGGATAGACTGAACAGGTGGTGCTTGCAGGTGGATAGTATATGTGTCTTATGTAAGAGGGCTAACGAGAGTCACAACCACATTTTTGGCGAGTGCAGGTTCTTCAGGATGATCTGGAATTTAGTTTGCCTCAAGTGCAAATGGGGATAGTCTTTTGATGCTAACATTTCTGATACGATCACCAGGCTTCTATGTTTTCTTGACAGCAGCAGTAAAATAGATGTGGGTGGTCTATGTCTTACAGGTGTTTGTTACTATGTCTGGAAAGAAAGGAACAATAGGAATCATGGTAGAAAATCTTGCAATGAAGATATGATTGTTTCTACGTTGGCTCTAAACCTGGCGCGTATTTTCAAAAGTAGAAAAGGCCTTAGCTCAGGGTTGTCTGAGCAGGCTAAAAGATATTGGGGTTTTTGTAGATAACATCCCCTTGTATATATCTTGTTTTTGTAGGTGTTGTGGTTTACACAGCTTCCTTTGGCAATATATTTACCTATTTCCAAAAAAAAGTCATTCCAATCAGTAGAGGTATCTTCATGTGCTAGATCCCTTATTTTTTGCTACATTTCTAGATGTTGGTTTTCCAGCTTATTTGTTATTCTAGATGTTGGTTTCTAGTTGATTTGTTATTCTAGATGCTGGTTTCTAGCTGATTTGTTCTTTATTTTTCTAAATCAAGTGGCTATACATCGATCAATTTGTTATTCAAATTTGAATGTTCCAGCTGATGCTTATAATTTCCACTCTTCAGTGACCTTTAGCCGAATAGATCCTGAAGGAAAGTTGGTCATGGGCTTTAGAGAGGATTCCAACTTGTAGACCACAAAGATAGTAGAGGTATGCAATAATAAACCTGAAGTTCTACAGGTGAAGTCGATACCATCAGTTTGTCAATCTACCATTTGGCACATAATGTTAGTGTTAATCTATTATTGACAACAAGTACAGCAAAACCATTTTGTCAGTTGATATTCCCATTTCATTTCTGTAGGATGGCCATGAGCCTTTTATCACTACATTTTATTTAAAACAATCTCAACAAGTCTTTCTTCTCTATTTTATAGTTTGCAGTTTCTTTTTCCTAATTAATCTATATTATCTTCAGCTAGCAGCCGAAGTAAGTGTTGGAATTCCTACTCTAGTATGGTGCTTCACATCTTCTAGCTTCAATCGAAAGTAGAGCAATACAGATCCTTCTACACTTGAAATTGAAGGTAGTGTGCTTATCATAGGCACCATAGCATGTATGGCGTTATTTTGATGGTAAAATGAAGTGGTTGATACTTCTTTTTGTTAATACTAACTTTGTATTTTGTAGAGGTGTATTATGAAGGGAGGCCATTGAGAAACTTGATTCAGTGCTTTGGTAGGTCTACTTAATCCAGAATGAGAAGGTGCTTGCTGAATGGGCTGCTGAAGCAACTTGTCTAAGTTTTATCTGTTTGCCAATGAGTTTTTTTGCACTAGTTTCGTAATATAATACTAAAAAAGTTAGTTTATGAAGTAAAAAGGAGGTTCGAGAATAGTCAACCCAGCTAGACCATGGCTTGTTATAATTGTATGTAGCATTGTTCCCCTACTTCTCTAATGAATTCATGAGGTTAATTTATTAAATCATGCAAGTATGTGATTAAAGGCATATTTATGAAGAAGATATTCTAGCCATGCCCATTTGTTCTTGAGATCTCACCTGAATGGTTAGGACACTTAAAGAACATTAAATGTATATGTACTTTGACATTTCAGGTAAGCTTCTCAAGAGCATAACCTACCATATTAAACCAGAGCCCATTCTACCATCAACTATCTTTGATAGGCTGAGATTTTTATACAATATGGTGCGACAACCAGGAGGACTTTTATTTATAAAAATTTTAGAATCAATTCTTATGACATTCGTCCCACTTTGTCTTGACCGTTTATGATTGATAGTTGATCCACTTATAATATATCATATGAAGTAGGCAGTCTAGCCTTGCACCCAACAAGACCTGGGGTCGAGGGGATTGCTTATCCCATGGCTGGGCAGGGTTATTTAGCAATCTATGAAATATAATCTATGGTATTCTCTATAAGAAAATGCTCTATTGGAGTGGTCCTTTGGGTACTTAGCCATCGTATGGTTCATGTTAAAGGATACCATATACTTTATTTTCTATAAAATTTGGAGGAGATTTGAAGCAAGCTACCACCAAGTTGATAAACCCATGTTCTGAATATAGGTTCTTTTCTGAAACAAAAAGGAGATAAACCAGTGTTCCTTCTACTTCAAATTAGATTTAAATGCCTTGTGCAGTTAGCACTGATTTGAATTTATGAAATCATTGCTTTTCTATAAAAAAAATGCAGATCTATTTTATTATTCTAAACTTCTTATCAATGACTTGATGGGTGAAATATTTGCTAGTTTCTACATCTATAGCCATAGTGTTAATACAAGCCAAAAACATCAATTGTCTCCTACTCTATTGTGCTCATGGCATTCTGTGTGAAACATTCTAATGTATAATGTTCACTTTGCTACTCATTTCTGTTATGTAGGAGCAGTGGAAGTTGTTCACTCATGAAAAGGTCATGAAATTGTCTATGATTTTTTATATTAGAGGTGAACATGAAGTTTGTAAAGAGTTCATTCTGCAATTAAATTCTATATTAGATTGCTAATTTAATATCCATACCAACATGCCCAAGGTCTTGAAAATGAGTGATGAGATAATAGATCGAGCTTGCAATGAGGCAATCCATTGAGAAGGTTCCAATTTATATACAAGACTTATTCTAGTAGAAATATATTCATCCAATAGCTGTAAGAAATTTATCACATATTCTTTAGTATAGTTATGAGTGGAAATGTATATGGGAGAAAATCAACTAACTTCCTTCTTACATGTTGGAGTTAGTCTTATGGTATTCCAACAATTAGGTGGCAACAATGGCATTGGGTTTTATGCATGAGAAATATTTGTAATGGTTGGTAAGTACATTCCCATTTTCATTTTTCCATGTAAATCATAAGAAACATCTTGATTTTCTACACATGATGTATCAGGACTTCCCTAAGATAACCTTAGAACCTTCTTACCGTGGATGTTGCTGCTCTGGTTCTCTTGCATGTGCCTCTGCATTGTATAATAAAACAATGACAGAGTTGTTAGGTTCACTATTATGACAATGATAACCAATGACGTCTTCTTTCTTCTTCAAATGTTAATAACACTAAAGTCCTAAGCTAATGTATGGAAGGATCTATATCTCTTTCTAACCTAGATTGAGCCCAAATTTTCCATAGGTACACATATCAAGCACATTTTATCCAACCAAGTCACTATCATCATAATATTGAGGATCCACCTCATCAAATCATGTGCATAAGAAGACATGAACCATGTCACTAAGGAGAAACCTCTTTGCAACAATAGAATACACCTAAAAAACTATCCATAGTAGAATCACAACATATACAAACAAGCACCAATAATTTTGGAATGATCTAAACATGGTGTCTTAATCGACTTTTTTATGCAGGTATGAAGATCGGTGCTCAAGTTTGCCAAAAAGGAAATCAAAGGAATTATGAAGACAGTGAACATCTCACAAATTGACATTAGTCTTATACCACTATATTATAACATGAATGATGGTCTACACATTACTCATCACTTCTTGCTACCAATGCTAACCTATTATCCTGAATGTTGTGGTTTGTATTGTGTAGAGCATGCAAGATGATATGGTGGATTTGATGGATGAGAGCTTAGAAATTCAATCAATATTTGGTAGAAACTACAACATACCTCATGACATCGATGAGGATGACTATATGGGTGGTATAATCCCTCTGAACTCACTGGTGTTTCTTAATCTCAGAGAAGGCCAATTATCTAAGATCTTTCGTCTGATGCAGAACTAGAGGCTTTGCAAGCTGACATGGAAATAGAATCTGATGATGTTCATCTTATCTTCTGCCTAAGCCTGAGCTAAATCTTCCTGTGGCACCAACATCACAATTAGCACCATCTAGCCATCAGAATGCTCAAGTATGTCTTGATTCTTTATGTTGACAAAATCATAGTTAATATGAAGTACATGGTTTATGCTATATGCTTCGACTTCTTCTTGACTACTAATTTTGGTGCGTTCAGGGATACAAAAGAGGTTGTCTATATCCTTTTCTTGTCTTCATTCTTTTTCATGTTCTTTACATGGATGGCAGTAGCTGAGGGGTAATAACATGGTGTAGCTGGCTTGCAGTAGGCTATTAGAGCATGTATAGGAGGTAGTTCTCCTTTCCTATATTTCCCTTCCTCCTCTTTTACTCTCTAGTACAATACTTATATCTCTAACTTTTATTAGAACATGTTGTGTTACAGATTCTACCACTAAACCCTAACACATTTCTTGAATGTAGCAAAGGCTACTAGGAATATACTCCATGCACCGATCCAAATGTAAGACTAATGCACATTTTCTAAACTATGTTGTAATTTCTATTTTCTTTCCCTACAAAAGTCTTTCCACACATGTACCATGGTCAGCCTTCTGAGTCATTCATATATGCATGACTTGTAGTAAACTAGACTAGAATTTCTATATTATTGAAGATTAAGCTTCATGAAATGACACTGCTCGTCCATCTCCAAAAGGAAAGATTCCCTAGTGCCTTCCTTGATGGTTATAAGGTCCCCATAAAATGGTCAAAAAGAAGAGTTCAATGCTGGTACATATCAGAAATCATAGCCCCACTAGAAAACTCTTTTCCTAAATAATATGCCCCAATTATTTTACATGCCATATTTAGTTAGTGCTAAACAAATCATTGTTATTTATTTTCCCGAAATTTTGGTATCTTAGAGTTTGTCTTATACCATTTATGCTTTTTCAGGTGGACTATATCTTTTAGAGATACATAGGATTCTAAGCCAGGTGGTTTCCAAGTCCCCTCTGGTCCACCAGTGAATTACCAGAACCATTGGCTTGGAGGGAACACAACAATGGAGGAGCAAAAGGGTGATTTTCAGAAGTTAAATAAGTTATTGAACAACACATGCTTCGCATTTTACAACATGATGATTGACAACTAGCATGTCATTAGTGGGTTTTTTATAGTCATACACAACTAGCATGGTTCTGGGAGGTGGTTCAAGGATTCCACCATAATGTAAAGCTATTTCCTGAAGGAGCTCTGAAGTCGGCATGTTGAAAAGTAGATAGTCATATCAGGGAAGAGACAAATCCAATGATGTAGAAGTTATTGTACTGAATAGAAAAATATTGTATGAAAGTATATCAATGGTGTTGTATTCAATATAAGGGGCAAGGTAAAATGTCCTCCCCATGTAATTGTCATTTGATTATAAATAAAAAATATTCATACTTTTGGAAAATTGAGTTCGGCTGCAATTGGCATTCAATTAGAAAACCTGATAATGAACTGAAAATTGAATGACTAAAAGCTATAAAAATGTAGTAATACAGAACTAGTATGTCAGTAGTGGATTTTTTTATATGCCATTACACTAAAAAAGAATCATTTCATACACCAACATAATACAAAATAATGGCATTTATATAAAAGCCAATTGATGGATAGTGGCTTTTTTATAAATGGCAAATGATGTTTTAGTGGCCTTTATTTGGCATTTATTGGAAGCCACTAAAGCCAAATATTTAGTGGCATTTACAACTTACGCCACTATCTTTCTAGTGGCATTGGTGCTAGAGGCATTTTTTTAAGTGTCAACAAATTCCACTAAACATGTTTAGTGGCATTTATTGTTTTCAGTGGCATTTCTAAAAGGCCACTAATGTGAATGCTTGCTGTAGTGAAAGAATGATTCAGTGGATATTGTTTTTAAGTCAAACCCATATATTGTCATTATCAAAGAGGAAATAAATACAAATAACTTGTTATTGGGTCTTGATCATTGTTTTTTGATGTCTTAGTAAGTTGAGGATCATTTTAAGAAACCATGTTGAATCCTCAAATAATAGGTGATAGGCGACATCATTTACCAATAATTTACATCCTATGAAGGAGAAAATGAGATTTTGTGTGTACTTATAGCAATGAGTGACGGAGTTTGGAATATGCTTGAAGTGTTGTTTCTTGGATAAAAAATTAGAATATCATTTTCGACACTTTAAATATCAAAATGCCATTGATGAATGCATATTGATCCCAATTTTTGCTACATTATTAGTTTAGTTTAGCATCCAAATCTCTTAATTTTCAATAGAATAGCTTTGTTTCAATCCACTTAGGATTTTATACTAATTTGTAGGATTTTGATACTTTTTGTGACTCCCTTTGCACGTTTTGAATTCTATCACTCTGCAATAAGTTTGCCTAGGACGTCCCACTAGGTGTGGGTGGGATTCAAGATGAGGACACCTCTTGCAGGGTGTAGGATAGAGGCCCAGACCGAAATGGATTTTGAGTAATTCCAGAAGGTAGATTAATGAATTTTTTTATGTTTGAGGGAAAATCGACCCATCGAATGACATTCCAATCAACCTTCAAAAATCATCAAGGACTGAGTACCCCATCGACCCTCTAAGTTGATGACCCATCGACCCACCTTGTTGACATCTAGGAGATCAACATTAAAGCCCATAGATTAACAAGGTCGATGACCCATCGACCCCCTTGGTCGACACTCAGAAGCTCGACATTTTGAATCATCAGCGATCAAGGTCGATGACCCATCGACCTCTCCCCATTGACCGACCTCTACCATCGATCTACAATTGATAAGATACCAACCATCATTTAATGGCCAAATATCAAGCATTCCATTAACCCTCAAGGTCAATGATCCATCAACTTCCAAGACTGATGACCAAAATCCCAAGAGTCAACAACCATTACTCAACGACCAATGCTTGACGACAATGACAATCACAAGTGGTCGACACCGAAAAATGTCTAAATAGTCCTCAAGAGCATCACTTCATATCATCTCAAATTTTTGAGACAAACATGCCAAAAGGCGGATGTCGAGATCAGAGAAAATTCTAGATCCATCAACCTAGCTAGTGCCATTAACCTATCTGAAAGATCTAGAGGGGGTGAATATATATTTATAATAATTTGAATCAAATTTAAAGTACATTGGAAATAAAAGTGGCAACCAAAGAGAGATAGGATTTAGAGTGGTTTCGTCTACGAAGCCAGTCCACTACCTAGTTGTTGTCAACTATGATTTTCAGCAAACAATTTTATTAATTATCGATTAGGACAAATCACAAAATAGTTTCTACAACTAAACCTTCTTCTTTACCGGCTACAAAAGAGCACCAACCAAACCTTTTCTTTTGCAGACTCCCAAAGCACCGTCATATGTGGAAGAGAATTGGATGCCACCTCTTCTTTTCTATACTCCCAAAGCACCATCGGACAAGGAAGAGAACTAGATGCAACCTCTTATTTTTATGGACAAAGAAAGATCGCCTTCTCTTGTGGAATCCTAGACAACCTTCTCCACTAAAAGTAGCACAATCGCAATTACAAATAACAGAAATAAAATGTGAGAAAATAATACACCAAGTAAGATCCACAATGTTCTTATGAATCAAGCTTATGGACCAAACCACTAACGGTGTATCAAGTTCGAGTGGTGGTAGGATAAGATAAGGCAAAGACACAAAAGGATTATTGTGAATAATTTGCAAGTGGGTTGTTGCGGCTATTATTACGCAAGATGTAATGTATGCAAGTGTGGTTTGGGATGTCCCTAAACAACTACTATTTATAGGAATGGAGTACAAGTGGTTAGGATATCTTTGGGGAGACTATAGAGGGTTTTAAGGGGTTAACCAGTCATTTGTACGAAATTAATTTAGGTGCAAAGGCTAGTTTAAATGTAATAAATTAATGTTCCAAAAAGTTCTTCGATCGACAATTTTCTCAAACGAATGTGTCTTGATCAACAAGTTTCTTGAGTGAGCTTGTGCTGAATGTGCAAGCACTCCAATGTGTATTTGTCTATCTGACTTCCTGGTTAAAGGTCACAACAACTATTTCTAGGTCGAAAAGTTTTGTACCAGATGTGTTTCATTCCACAAAGTATTTGACTAGAATTGACTTAGTATTTAATGTGAAATTTTGGTTCCATGAGTCCTCAATCGAATAGTGTCTCGGCCGATAATATTCTCTACTGAATAAGTCTCAATCTACAAAATCTTCAACTAACCAACTGTAGAAGATGGATAAAACTTGGAAAAACTTATCTATACTTTTTTTAGTTTGACCTACCTATCCAAGACATTTGGTATTTACATATGAAAGGTTTTGGGATAGGTGGGGTTGGTCTATAACTTGATTTTACATGAATTCTAAAAACTTGTACATTTGAAAAATAAATAAGCATATATGAACAATTATTCAAATAATTGTTGTTCCAATCTAGTTTTTTTGAGAATGTTCCTAAAATAATAGAGTATCATGTTAAATCTAAAAGTAAGAAATGTTTGTCATAATCAAAAGAGAAGATAAGATAATGTCCAATTTAGTCAACAATCTCCCACATTTTGAAGATGGAAAACATTTTGAATTAAAAGACTCAAACAAAAATATTTATACCTTAGTGAAGTTTTACTTGAGTATCTTCAAAATGTGTGCATATTTACATATGAGAGGTATAGAACATGTCATTCATCGCTCAAAGTAAAGTGCAACAATTAATGTATGACAGAGTGTCTCATTAAGTAAAACCGTGAAAGCTTAATCGACAAGCTCAAGGAAGTATGTTTTTTTCTTAAAAATATTTCTCCCCTTTTATCACCTAAAAAAGGTAAACACTATGATGATAAGATGACTCCTTCTGAGTGAGATACACCCCTTAACATGATTCACATAAAACAAATGTCAAATTCAGTCACATGATCAAGGAACATTAATAGGTTGTCTAATTGCCAATGAAAGGAATGTTAAGTCCTTCATGACAAAAAGATATCATAAAGTTCATATATCCAAAAGATACTCTAAACCAATGGTCATGAATGTTAAGTCTGCCATGATGTATAGATGCCATAGAGAACAAAAAAAATCTTGAAATCATACATCACATGATGCATTTGGATAAGATGTCCAAAACCTTAAACTTCATGATACACACCCTCAAGAGGAACAAAATACACACCCTCAAGAGGAACAATGTATAATTTGTCTTGTATAACTCAAATTTATTCCAAAGCTAGAGGTTTGTGAAAATATCATCCAATTGATTTTCAGTATCAACGTGGTGAAGACAAATGTTATTTTTAGCAATGTGATCGTGCAAAAAATGATGTCAAATCTCAATGTGTTTAGCAGGACTATGCAAAATAGGATTATGTGCTAAATTTATGGCACTAGTATTATCACAAAAAATTGGAGTTGTCGATAGAGAAAATTCATTGTCGCTTAGCACTTGTTGCATCCATAAAACTAGTGCACAATAAGAACCAACTTCCATGTATTCGACCTCAGTGGTGGATAAAGAAATGACATTTTGCTTCTTACTGAACCAGGATACAAGTGATATTCTGAGCAAGAAATAACCACCACTAGTACTTTTATGATCAAGAAGGAAACCAGCATAATCAACGTCAATATAAGCTTGAAAGCAAGAAATAACCACCACTAGTACTTTTATGATCAAGAGTGAAACTGATAAAGAACTTCCCGTTCTGAGCGACAGAGAGGGCGACTAGGGAACGACTCTCTGATCCTAGGGGAGGGGGCTCGACGGCCAGGCTCGCCGCCCTGCTCCCCCGGGGGCTGCCTCAGCGACTGCTCCAGCCGGATCGTGACTCCTTGGTTTGCTTCGCTGTGGTTTTCTCCTCTCCTTGCTACACGCCCCTATCTGTGGCGGCTGGGAACGGGATCTTAGATCCGGTTTTTGCTGGTGCTTCGAAGGGGTGTCGTCGTCTGGGTAACCCCTTCGGGTGTTGCCGGAGGTCGCTGTGACTGAGGAACCGAAGCAAGCATTCGGGGTTTCCCCTTCTCTGTAGTGGTTCGCTTCTCATCTTCCCCCTATTTCACCGTCCTTTTTACTACTTTCTGTTATTTCCGTTGTTGTTTGTGTTGTCTGTTGTTTGTGGCAGTTCATTTGCCTATTTAGTCGTCGTTTATCAGTGTGTTTCAGTCCACTCCGTGCGTTCCTCTCTTGGAGAGTGATGAGATTTTTAGCCTTTGCTAAGTCTCAATTTTGCATCGGTTTGATCTTGTTACCTGGTTATGTGGTGTCTGAGGAGATCATACATCAACGAGATATGTATCAAGTTCAGTCTCTCTACTACTGCTCAATGCTCAAGTTGAAGGATTTCCTCGTGAAAAGTTGCCCGTGTCAGCCTCAGAGAAGAGAAAACAATACAGAAGATCCCCAATCTCATTTCGATATGAGCCGCAGTGGTTTAATGCTCCTGATCTTGTTTAATGATTGTTATGATGTATTTACAATCCCCTCTTGTAGATGCCGTATGGTATCCAGTAATGAATCTTTCCGTTTTGCTCTCAAAAAAAATATATAAGCTTGAAGGTCAAAAGGTTGATATCTTGGATACCAGATACCATAGTCAATTATACGAACTTGATATATCAAAATTCTCTTAACAAAAACTAGGTGATAATTCATGGTATTTGATTGAAAACAAGCACATAAACCAATAGTAAAACTTAGTATCAGGTCTAGAAGTAGTTAAATATAATAAGCTACCAATCTTGCCTCTATATAAAGAATTTTTAGTAGGTTCACCATTTTCAACCTTATCAATTTTGGTTGAAGTACCCATAGGAATGTATGCATGTTTACAATTTTCCATATTAAAGTGTTTCAAGAGTTCTTTTGTATATTTTTCTTGGTTGAGAAAAATACCATGAATAGTTTTCTTTATTAGAAAACCCAAGAAAAATGTTAACTGACCCACGAGACTCGTTTCAAATTCCTTTTGCATGTTATCACTAAATTGTGTGCAAAGTGATTCATTTGAAGCACCAAAAATGATATCATTGATATATATTTGAATAATAAGAAAATCTGAGTCATGCTTTATGATAAATAATGTAGGATTTGATTTTTCCATAGAAAAAACATTTTCAAAAAGGTAATTTTTGAGACATTCGTACCAATTTCTAAGGGTTTGTTTTAAACCATATAATTCTTTTTTTAACTTATAGACATGATTAATATGTGTCGGGTTCTAAAAAAATGGCAGGTTGAGCAACATAAACTTCTTCTTTAATTATTCCATTTAAAAATACACTTTTAACATCCATTTAAAAGAATTTAATATTTTATTTTCAACTAGAGCTAATATCATTCGAATGGATTCAAGTCTATCTACTGGAGCTTATGTTTCATCAAAATAAATTTCTTATTTTTTTATTATACCTTTAAGCAACTAATCTGGATTTGTTTCTAACAACATCCCTGACTTCATTTAGTTTTTTTATGAAATACCCATTTAGTTCCAATAATGGTTTTATCTTGTGCTCTAGAAACTAAATCCCATACATCATTCTTAGTAAATTGATTTAATTCTTCTTACATGGAAATTATCCAATAATCATCTTTCATAGCTTCATCCACCTTTCTGGGTTCAATCATGGATACAAAAGTGATGTTAGTTGTGTCTTTACAAGATGATCTAATTTTCATTTTATCAAAAGTATTAGCAATAATAATATCTTATTGATGGTCTTTGATTATTCTTGGAATAGATTGATGTAATTCTTCATTTTGATCTTGATTTTGTTCAATTTCAGAACTTTCAACATCTTTAGGTGATATGGTTAAATCTTCAATTATCAATGGAAGATGTATTTCTATTTCATTGTTTGTTGGATTTTCATGAAAAGTTACATGAATTGATTCTTCCACTTTCTTAGAGATAGTATTGTAGATTCTATAGGCCTTACTCGAGGTTGAGTAACATAAGAAGAATCCTTTTGTGATTTAGGGTCAAATTTGTTTCTATCTTCTTTGGTGTTTACAATATAGAAAGGTGTTCCAAAGATATGAAAATAACCCACTCTTGGTTTCTTAGAAATGACAATTTCATAAGGAGTTTTTTTAAGTTGGGGATGAATTGAGATTCTATTTTGAACATAACATGCATAATTTACAGCTTCAACCCAAAAAGGTTTAGGTGTATTATGTTCTAAAAGCATAGTTCTATCCATTTCTTGTAACGAAAGATTTTTCTTTTCGACTATAGCATTTTTTTGTGGAGTGTGAGAAGCAGAACAATTATGAGTGTATCCCATAGATGAGCAAAATTCTTCAAAAATATGATTTTTAGATTCTCTCCCGTGATCACTCCTAATGATGCAAATTTATTTTGGAGTTGATTTTCAAATTTTAAGAAAAAATTTATATATATTTTAATAGTATCATCTTTTCCAGAAATAAAATGTACCCAAACAAATATACTGTAGTCATCAATAATAATAAAGCAATACTTCTTTCCACCTATAAAGTGTGTTCTCATAGGTTCAAACAAATCTATATGTATGAGTTTCAAGAGGTCTAGAAGTACTAAGTATTTTTTTTTCTTTAAATGAAGTTTTAACTTGTTTTCCTAAGGTACAAGGTTCTTAATTTTTAGAATCTTCTAAAGAGATTTTAGGCAAGCCACAAACTAGATCAAATTTAATTAATTTTCTAATAACATGAGTTCTAACATGTCCTAATCTTCTATGCAATAAGTTTTGATCATCATTTGAAATAAGACATTTTCCAACAATTGAATTCACAGAGTTAGGCCTAAGAATGTAATGATTTCCAAATCTTTTCCTTCATATGTTACATTATTTGGGTCTTCTTCAAGAAGTTTGTAGTAGGTTTTATTAAAGAACACATCATAGCCACTATCACATAATTGAATAGCACTTAGCAAGCTATGATGTAATCCATCTACTAATAATACATTTTTAATTGTGAGATTAGTTCCAATATTACCTATTCTAGTGATGGTTCCTTTCTCGTTGTCTCCAAATGTGACTGATCCTCCCTTTTTCTTTTTAAGTGACTGAAAGCATGTTTGTTTCCAGTCATATGTTTGGAGCATCCACTATCAACCACCCAATCCTGCAATTGAAGGTTTTTCATACCCAAATAGAATCCATGATGGTTATTCAATAGAGTAAATATGCATATTACTTGTATTTATTGAGCCAATAATAACAAGTTCTATAGGAATTTTTTAATGAATCTGAAAGATAAGTAAATGAATATCAAATTTGTGTTGAGATAAGACACAAATATTTATCAAATTAAGAATAGGACAAATCTCAACATGTTCCTTTAATTTTAAGTTGGGTTTTTAGGGAGCCAAACCATGCCAATTGCTCCTTTCTTTCTATATTCACATGAAAAGGAGTAGTGACCAAAACGTTGGAAATAATGACATGAGATACAAGATATGTCATTTCTCTTACCCACAACACTATGTTTAGGAACATACACAATTGTAGTCTTTGGAGATAAGTCTTTTTAGTTCTAGGCATATGTGAGGGTTGATTCTTTGGCACATATCCTTAATCTCTTCGTCCTACTTGTTTTTTTGGTCGGTCAAAAAGCGTGTTACTATATAATTCCAAAACTTTGGGTACAGGAACTGCGCCCCATTACAACCAGGGATGAAACATCTGAAATAACAAAAGGGTTTATAGACCCCCAAAAGACACATGAACCAGACCCCAAAACTTCTAGATAATACAGACACTACCTAATAGATGAAGGCATTAACCAGAGAAACAACCAGTACAAACACTGGCATTAAAACCACCTTCAAATTGTGTCGTCCTGGAAGACTGGAAGTGACCCATCAAAAAAGGAATGGCAATATTTACTAGACGAGATGAAAAAAGGTTCCTTCATAAACAAAAGCATCCAAGCTGCAGAAGGCAAAGCAGGAGGTACCCCTCCATGAGCTATCCCTCAGTTGATGTCCTTGAAAAGTAAACGACCATCTTCTCCAACACTGGCGTTGTGACCATCTCATAAAGTATGCGGGAAAGATGGATTTCCTAAACCTCTTCACCAATCAAGAGACAAGCAGATTAAGAGGCGTAATCCGATCACACATTTGCAACAAGGAACAGCTCACTAAGCAGAAGAGTTGAGATAGATGTGAACAGAGCACAACCTGTTAATTCCTAACTGAGATGAAGCTGTCTCTAGGCGAGGACTCAGGCCTAAACCTGCATACCCTTAGAAACCAAGGAAGCATGTAGTTCGAGCTCAACAGGGGACACCATCAGCGAACATCCAAAGACTTCTACAGCTGCAAACAGGCAAACATGGAGCCTCTAGCATTCAATTCACCCACAAAGGGAGGATATGATCGACTGAACACCTGCATACATTTACAGACCTAGCTTTTGATAGCTACATTGAGCAGTGGAACAACCAGCAAGCGTTTCTTGATCATCGGTAGTTGCTATTTATACAACAGCAAACCAACAAACACCATGAAGGCGTTCTTCCACAAAGAAAACCCCAAACATCAAGTGGTCAAAAGACAGTGCCGGGGAAGACAAAGACTTTCCCACTGATGTTGGGATGCCGCCAGACTGTCGGACGCAGCCACAAGGTCGCCGAGCAACCAGAAGAAATTGACAGCAAGGCTGCTACACAGCAGCAAAATGGCGAACACCAGAAGGGTTTCCAAACCCACAATAGTAACACGATCATCAGGTGGCCAAAGGCCAAAACCGGAGAGGAGGCTACGTCAAAGTAGGTCATTCGAAGCCTGACGGGCCACCGTACAGGGGTAGTAGGGAAGATCCCAGCCGCCTAAAGAGAGCCCCCTCTGCCTCCGCGTCCAACCAGGGGTTTCGTGAGCGACCTGGAACCCAGGATCAGGAACCCACCATTGCCGAGGAACACCTGAAACAAGACCGCTCGGTGAGAGAAACCACCCAATGCCCAGATGAAGCGGGGCGGGCCAAGTCGAATAGGCATCTGATGCTCAGCTAGCCTACCACTGTAACGAGGACGACACCTCTATCCATCTGCCACAGCCACAGATCGAGGTCGAGATACCCAAAGGTAATAATCGCCACCGGAGCATAGCCACCTAGAAGGCTATTAGGTGAAACTGGGGCGAGCCCTAGTCGCCCACCCGTCGTCATAATCTCTGAGGAAGGCCAAGTCAATGTCAAAGGGGCTTCATCAACCTGGTAGGACCAGGTCACACTCAGGAGGTGAGGAGGAATTGCGTAAGAAAAGGGGGTCGGCGCAGAGCAGTCAGTGAGTGGGAACACTCTTTCCATCTGCATCTCTTGGACAAGCTGGAAGTCGACAAAATTGACAACGCAAACCTCGGACCTCGCCATGCTCCACGCGACACACCGTGAATCCCTACCTAAACCTCCGAGGAGAACCCCCAATGCACCAGACAACCTGCGTCTCTCCACAAGCATTCACACCACCTCTCACATGGATACTACTGTGGGCAATGGAAGGCCAGGGGGAGGAAAGCGCCAAGGGCACTCCCTCCCTCCAGCGGCGGCCTCCGGGAGGAAGCTAGAGAGAAGTGGGAGAGAAAACCCTAGAGTTCGTCCTACTTGTTTAGAAGTATTAAATAAGATATTTTCATGATTTTTATTCCCTTACATTAATCTAGAAACTTGTTTTTACAAATCAACATTTTCAACAATCTTCTTAATTAGATCTAAATTCAACAGAACAACATTTGAAAGTAAATCATCTTTTTCCATAACCAAAGCATCATAATTTACATGATTGCACATAATAGGTTGAGTTTGATAATGATTTAGTTTAGCAAACAAGCATACCTTTTCTTGACAGAGAAGACTATTTTTATTTTCAAGAGCAAGCATTTTAATCTTATAACTCTCAATTGATTCTTTTAAACAATTATTGGAATACTTTCTTGTGTCATTTTTAGAACTAAGATTATTCGTATTACTATAGAGTTCATCAATAATTTTGAAAATTTTCTTCTTTTATTTCTTGCAATCAATATATCCAACATGAATTTCTTCAATACTATTAACTAATTCTTCCTTTGATAATTCAAAAATATCTACCTCAATAGTTTCTTCTTGATCTTCTTTTTCCATGAAGCATTCTATTTCTACTTTTTCACTACTCCCATTTTCATCAATTGATTGATCCTAAGTAGCCTTGTAGGATTTTTCTCCCTTGTCTTTTTTCTTGGATGAAGGCTTCTTCTTCTTAAGTTTGGACACTCAATTTTTAAGTGCCCCTTCATTCTACACTCAAAACACCTAGAAGAACATATAAGTTTATGTTTCTTACCACTTACAATTAAAGCTTCTTCCTCATTGTCGCTACTTGTGTCAGTGCCTTCTTGAGTAACACCTCATGATGATGCCTTGGATGTAGCTTTAAGTGTGATGTCTTTCTTCTTTCCTTTTTGTTATTCAGTCTCAATCTTTTCTTCTTTATTTAGAGTAACTTCATGTGTTTCTAGGTTTCCAATGAGTTGCTCCATCTTAAGTGTTGTAATATTGTTGTCTTATTCAATGGTAGGTGACCTTGGAATTGTACCTTATAGGCAATGATCTAAGTATCTTGGATACTTGATCCTCTTCTCTTATATTATTTTCCAAAGAATTTAGGTTATTTATAATATTATAAAATCTAGAATACATCTCTCCAATACTTTCTTTAGGTTGCATACAAAATAATTCAAATTTATACTTTAACATGCCAATCTTAGTGTTCTTCACTTGTTTAGTACCATCATCAGTTATTGAGAGTTTTTTCCATATTTCATAAGTAGTATTACAAGTGGATATACGATTAAGTTCACTTAAAGACAAAAAATAGTGAAGTGTGGTTACAGCCTTTGCATTTAATGTTGCTTGTTTTATCATTTCTGCATCCCATTATTCCAGTTTGTTAGTTTGAAGTTTGTATGCCCTAGTGAACATCCTTCAAAGACCAAAGCTTAATCCTTGGAAGTTGAATTGCATCCTCCTCTTCCAGTAGGTATAGTTTGTCCCGTCAAATACTAGTGATACATTCATGTGTGTGCCTTCCTTGTTGAGGTTGCCATGTATGCCTTCCCCTATTCTTCAAGACTTATGATGGTTCCTCGAAGACCTGCTCTGATACCAAATGAAAGATCTAGAGGGGAGTGAATAGATCTTTATAATAATTTTAATGAAATTTAAAGTACAACAGATATAAAATAGGCAACCACGAGAGAGACATGATTTAGAGTGGTTTCATCTATGATGTCAGTTCACTACCTAATTGTTTCCAACTGGGATTTGCAACAAATTTTTTTATTAATTTATCTATAAGGACAAATTGCAAAGTTGTTGCAACTAACCCTCTTCTTTATCTATCACAAAAGAGCACCAACCAAATCTCTTCTTTCACGGACTCCCAAAACACCATCGGACTTGGGAGAGAACTGGATGCCACCTCTTCTTTTACATACTCCCAAAGCACTACCAAACGTGGATGAGAACCAGATGCCAGGTCTTCTTTAACAGTCAAAGAAAGAGCACATTCACTTGTGGGATCATGGACAACCTTCTCTACTAGAAGTAACCCAACCGCAATTACAAATAATAAAAATAAGATGGGAGAAAAGAATACACCAAGTAAGCTCCACAATATCCTTATGAATCAATATTATGGACCAAACCACTAAGGATGTATCAAGTTTGAGTGGAGGTAGGCTTAGCTAAGGCAGTGACATGAAATGATTGTTGTGAATGATTTACAAGTGGGTTTCTACAACTCTTATTGCTCAAGATGTAAGTGTTTGTTGGGATGTCCCTAGACCATTATTATTTATAAGAATGGAGTAAAAATTACTAGGACATCTTTGGGGAGATCCTAGAGGATTCTAAGAGGTTAACTAACTGTTTGGATGAAATGAATTTAGGTATAATGACTAGTTTGAACGTAATAAATTTCTATTCCAGAAAGTTCTTCGGTCGACAATTTTCTTGACCGGATGTGTCTTTGTCGACAAGTTTCTCGACCGAGCTTGTGTTGAATGTGCAAACGCTCTGACGACTATTTATCTGTCTGACTTCCCGGTCAAAGTGTTGCAATGACTATTTCTAGGTCGACAAAGTTTTTAACCGAATGTGTTTTGGTCTAGAAAGTATTCGACCAGAATTGACTCAATATTGAATGTGAAATTTTGGTTGTCTGAGTCTGTGACTGAACAGTTTCTCAGTCGACAATATTCTCAACCGATTAAGTCTTGGTCCAAAAAATATTTGACGGACGAGCTGTAAAAGATGGATAAACCTTGAAAAAACTTATCTAAAGATTTTTTTTAGTGTGATATGCCTATCTAAGACTCTTCGTATTGAAATATGAAAGGTTTTGGGATACATGGGGTTGGTCCATAGCTTGATGTTATATGAGTTCTAAAAACTTGTAAATTTGAAATATAAATAAGCTTAATCAACAATTATTTTAATAATTGATGTTCCAATCTTGATTTTCTAAGATATTCCTGAAACACTGGAGTAGCTTGTTAAATCCACAAGTAAGAAATGTTTGTCATCATCAAAAGAAAAGATAAGCTAATTCCCAATTTAGTAAACACTAGCTAGGCCATCGACCTGCATAGTTGGTTACTTTCATCGATCTCCACAAATCAACATTCACCGACTTCTTTCTCTAAGGTGATCAATCTCTTTCTGGAGTCGTTGTTTATCCTCCTACTTAAACTACAAGTCTGAGTTAGTACCTGAAAGAGAGAGAAGGAAGCTGTCATCGCATACCACATCAAGCTACTTCTACTACCACCATGACCATGATTGTATCCTCTTCCTCTACCAGTGGTATTAATCTCGTCATGTCGAGGGAGTAGTCTTTTCACTAGGGTATGGGGATTAACCCCTACCTATTTTTGCAAATTTCATTCATGTTCAAATGCTTGTATGAACTCATTTAATTTAATCATTTATCACATGTTTTATGGATTGATAATCACCCACTTTGTATGATTTATTATAATCTTAAACTGTGAGAACTTCAAAATTTAAGATTTAATATTAATTTCCTTTGGTTGAATCCCTAACGAGGACTTTCGATGGGAAGTCTCTGGCGTAGTGGATATAGGATTTGTAAGTAACGAGACATCGAGCTTGTAGAGATATCTACTCATACAAGTTTCTAATGTTGAAAGGGGAAAGTTGCATAACTCCAATTATATCCTCATATGTGTTTGAATTTGAATAAATGTGTAGATTCAAATAGTGGATTCTTTCTCTCTATCCTTTGGTGAAGGGAAGGTTTTGGGATGAGATTATGTTGATAAATCATCTTTCATCTTTCCAAAGAAGACATATATCTCAAAGCCCCGGTGAAACCCAGTTCCACCCTAGTTTTCCATCAATTGATAACTAAAACATTAATCTAGCTCTTTTTATTCTTGCAACTTTAGTTAATCAAATCAACTCAAACTTTGTGATAAATGTTAGTTCGTGATAGATTACTTTAATCAAATAATCCTAAAAACATTGTCCTTTGGAATTTGATCCTCAACTGTACTGCAAAAAGATCCATCCACTTGTAGGTGACATTGTCGCACGTTTATTTTTTAGTAAACTCTAAGAATTTTATTCCTAGTGAGTTTGTAGTGTGATAATTTCCACATCAATCATTATTTAAAATTTATCAAAATGTCTCATTTAGGGAGCAATGTGTCCCCTTCTGGAGACACATTGCCCACGGTTGAACCAATATCTCTAAATAGGACACATTTGTCCCACTGGGATACATGCGTCTCCAACGTGGATGCATTACTTATATTTATTTTGATACCAAGTCATTGTTTATATTATATTTTTTGAGTTTATCAAAAAATCCAATAATTAATAAATATATATATATTTATTATAATATATAAATATAGAACAAAAAATTGATCATTAGTACACATTATTTATAAATGTAAGTAATAGTGTGTCAAATTAGTATACACAATAGTAGAAATATATAATACTCGTCTCACTTAGTGTTTCATCCTCCATGCCTCCCCATGGGAATAACCCTAAGGTGCTTGTGGTGTCTCAAGACATTATTCTCGCATTGATCGACGATTTCTTCAACCCAAGTCTTCTACATTGGAAATCATTTTGGAAAATGTGTTCTCATCTATGAGTACATTACCAATAACCAATTCAGTACAAAGGTGTTCTTCCTTTTGCTACGAAATGATGGTACTTTTTTCTTTTCAGAAACTGATTCAAAGGCCAACATAGACACAATTTTGTTGAAACAACTTGATGAATCGAGTGCCTAAAAGCTCATATATGCTTCCAATTGTGGTCTTAAGTGCATGGCTATGACAAAAATGACATAGTGTTGAGCAACCCAGTGACATCAACTGAATTGGAACTGTCATTCGAGTTTCAATTAGTATGTCCCAAGGCATATTGTTCATGGGAAGAAAAATATATTACAATATTAAAAATTATTAAACACATCCAAACATAAAATATTCAAAAAAAAACTTTAGACAATATTAAAAATAAATAATTCAATAGATACACCATACATATAAAATAATAGAAACAAATAAACTAGTCATAAATAAATGAAATAATGATACTGAAGGAATTAAATTGTAATGTATATCAAAATTTCATTGTATTGGTAAGGGGTATAAATTAATAGAAAAGAGCCAGAAATAGAAAAAAAAGAAGTAAAATGATATTCACAATAAGTGTTATTCTATTATATTTGAAAATATTTTTTTTATAATTAAAATGTCAAAAAAATGCTTCAATTTTTTAGCTTTCAATAGGAATAGTCAATTCTAATTAATATGAGTCTAAAATGATATAAGAATCCAAGTTTTATGTAGAGAGCCATCTCCAACTTCTGTGAAAAAAATCAATCTAGATCTAAGTAAGAACAAGAGTTGGACTCACAGTGAGACAAGATTAAAGTAGGATAGTCACACCCGTGTAGGCTTAGTACTAAAACTATGAGTCTTTAAGGTACAACTACATAAAAGAATGAGTTGGTGGATATTATTTCAAAGTCAAACCCTATTATGAAATCAAATTCAATGATATGCATGGGTTACATTGAGAAAGAAAACGAATGTCCTCCAAAGTGTAGGCCTGTAATACAAAGAATAATCAGATTAAGGACCTGTTTTATGGGATCTTCATCACCATACCCGCTCTCTCTTTCTAGAACCCGCTCTGCCCTCTCTCTGGGGGGAGGAAGCGCGGCTTCAACGCTTTCCTCCCCCTGGTGCTCATCGTCTTCGGCTAGGTCTCTGTCTGTGGGCACCTGCGGCTGTAGCAAAAGGGAGTGGTTGCTCGTCCGATGAAGATCCTGGCTAGGCTGAGGGGAAGGCGTGATGGCAGCTTTGATTTGGATCCGGTTGTTTTTGCGGCATCGTCGACCTAGTCGACCCCCGTCCGTTTATAGGGACGGAAGGGGAGGAGCCGCTGCCCTGGTTCTGGTTCATGGCTCGACCGTCATCCCGATCCTTTTCCCCTTGCCGAGAGTCGAGATCTGGCCTGAGGTCTTGTGTTGCGGAGGCCGCCGAGGGTGTCAGTGGAAGCCGGCGTCGTCGTCTCCTTTGGTGGCGGGAGGCCTTTCTCGTCAGCGATTGGGCTTCCACTCGTTGTGCGGCTGAATCGCTGGGCGACGAGGGCCTGTCTTCCCCAACAAACGGACCTGCTGGGAGTGGTGGCCGGTTCTGCCCTGCGGCAGTGTTACCCTCCATGCTCGTTGGGGTTCCTCCCCCAGGCTCTAGCGGCGTCCTCCTCGCCTGCAGGTTTTCTTTGAGGGTCTTCCGGGTGCCGATCGTTTCCTCGAGCTGGGTTCCTGTGTGTTTTCTCCTCCTGCCTGTTGGCCGCCTTTCAACTGCTCGACGAATTGCTCCTGTGCAAATAGGGGCTTCAAGCTCGTGAGTGGCGGGTTCTAGTTGCTGCGAGGCTGGACACTATCAACGTGTTCGTTCCTTATACTCTTCGGAGCATGTTTCCTGGTCAAGCTTTCAGCAAGGTGCTGTTGGGGTCAGTTCATTCAGTCTGACTTACCTTCCTTTGCTGGGTTTTGGAACACCTCTAAGGTGTTGACGAGCAGCCTCTTCGTAAGAAATTGGTTGCAGTTCCTATTGCAGGACATCAACAGTTTGCTTGCGTGGTTTCGGTTGTTTGGTGTTCCTCTAATTGTTGGCATAGGACCACATATTGTGGGTGTTGTTATTAGACAGTTGGTTCCATGTCAAGAATGAAAGGTTTGCTTCGAACTCCTTAGGCTTGCAGCTCTCTGTCGGTGGAATGTGATGGTTCGGATGACCTGAGAAGATCTGAAGCTAGTGATGTTGTTAGGCGGCAGGATACTTGGTGGATGTCATATTGTAATCTGTAGTTACTCTTTGTGGGTGGGCTTATGGCATGTAGCTGCAGGTTGTAATATTCGTTCTCCTGGGTGGAATGCCTGGTCTTTAGTCTTGTTAGTCTGTTGCTCTTCTCAGAGACTGTTATCTGCTGGTCTAGTGTTTACCCCTTGCTAGGGGTTTATGGTCCTTGGTCGAGCTTTTAGCTCCTTGTGATGTAATGGGGTACTCTGTGCCCAAAGTTTTTTGATATTATAGTAACACGTTTTTTGACCGATCAAAAAAAAAAAATCAGATTAAGCCTACAATTGGACTTTATAAAGTTCGTGAAAGTAGGAAGGGAAGCTAATCGTCTTGCTGATAAGATGGCCAAATAGTAATTGAAGATCCTTGGACAAAAATATGAGTCATAGCTGTGCCCAGATGAACTGAGGAGTATGTTGTTCGAACAGAAGGAGCTCGCAGTTATTATTTAAGTAATGTGTTGTGATTTACACACAAAATATGCATGCTGAAATAAATACGAATGGTTTCTTATTGGTTCGCGATCGTTGTTGTTTGATGTCTTGGCAAACGAGGGATTATTGAAGATACCATGCTGAGTCCTCAAATGGAATTATGGAAAGGAGGTCACAGGTGCTGTCATTTCCCAATAAACCAATCGAGATATTCCGCAAAAGAGGCAACCTGATGTTTTGAATCAAATTGCAAAGAACGGCCCCGCAGCTTGGAATATACTTGATTTCTAATTTTGGTGTCCATGGAATGTATGTAAGAAACGACTTTCACGTGTATGGTCCATGGATTTGAGTCGCCCACTATCCAGCCAGCGGGTTTGTAGAGCAGCGGCACGATGGGTAAGACCCAAACCACTGTTAAGAGGAGATAGATCCAAGGACCGGAACTAAAGTCGAATGCTAATACCAGACCATTACATCACGTTTCCTTCCTCGATCACCATTGCGTGCCATGTCTTCCTCTTTGCTGCGGTTGCTTCTCCTACTTTCCATTTGGCTTCTCCAGCGGGCCGCAGTAGCCGTCTCGGCTGCCAGCATTGCAGAAGATGACGGATTCTCCTACCAAGGCTTCCAGGGCGCCAACCTCACCCTCCATGGTATGGCGGCGATCACGCCGGAGGGTGTTCTTCGGCTGAGCAATGCCACGAATGGCATGAAAAGCCACGCCTTCCACCCGACACCTGTAAGGTTCAAGAAATCAACATCCAGCGCGGTGTTCTCCTTGTCCACCACCTTCGTGTTCTGCATCAAGTTTGTTGCGTTGAGCGGGCACGGGATCGTCTTAGTCTTCTCCCCCTCCACAGAGTTTGGGCACGCGACCGGCAGCCAGTTCCTGGGGCTCTTCAATCTCTCAAGCAACGGCAGCCCGGCGAACGGCGTTGTCGGTGTGGAGCTCGACACCATCCTGAACCCGGAGTTCGGGGATATCGACGACAATCATGTGGGGATCGACGTCAACGGGCTGCGGTCTGTCGCATCCAGATCAGCCGGGTACTACAACGACGACGATGGGGTTTTTCGGAGCGTCAACATCAGCAGCGGCGAGGCGATGCAGGTGTGGGTTGATTACAACGGCGCCACGATGCGGATGAGAGTGACTTTGGCACCTTTGGGAACTCCGAAGCCCCGAACTCCCCTGATTTCTCACCGTGTCAATCTATCGAGCATCTTCTCGGAGAGCATGTATGTAGGCTTCTCCGCGACCACCGACCCGTTTCGGACGTCACATTACATCCTCGGTTGGAGCTTCAACAAGTCCAGGTCCGTCGCTCTCGACCTGTCGGCGGTTCCATCTCTTCAATTAGCCACGACAACGAAAAGCGGGGCCTTGGCTATCTGGCTGCCAATTGCCTTACTAGCGTTGATTATCTCAGTATGCAGTGGCGCCGCCGTTGCGGTGGTGAGTAAGCGGAGGAGCAAGTACTCGGAGGTAGTGGAGGAATGGGAGCGGGAGTATGGGCCCAGCCGCTTCTCTTACAAAACACTGTACGTGGCCACCAACGGTTTTTGTGACTCGGAGCTTCTGGGGTCCGGCGGGTTTGGGAGCGTGTACAGGGGCGTATTGCCGGTGTCCAATGCCCAGATAGCGGTGAAGAGGATCTCCCACGAGTCTCGGCAGGGAATGAGGGAGTTCATCTCGGAGATCGTCACCATCGGCCGGGTCCGACACAGGAACGTCGTGCAGCTCCTAGGGTACTGCCGCCGGAAGGGCGAACTGATGCTGGTTTACGAATTCATGCCCAACGGCAGCCTGGACAAACTCCTCTTCTGCGACGACCACCACGTCCGCATTGACACAGTTCACAATCCTCCCTGTTTCTCAGGGCCCCTTAGCTGGGAGCAGAGGTTCCGGATCATCAAGGGCGTGGCGTCCGGCCTCCAGTACCTTCACGAAGAATGGGAGCAGGTGGTGATCCACCGAGACGTCAAGGCCAGCAACGTGCTTCTCGATGACGACCTTAACGGCCGGCTAGGAGACTTCGGCCTCGCCCGACTGTACGATCACGGCACCGACCCGCACACTACTCACCTTATGGGCACGATGGGATACCTCGCCCCGGAGCTTGCCAGGACTGCACGTGTCACCAAGGCCACGGACGTTTACGCCTTCGGCGCCTTCCTCCTGGAGGTGGCTACCGGCCGGCGGCCCATCGAGCCGCGGTCATCGTGCGAGGAGGAGGTCGTGCTGGTGGATTGGGTGCTTGACGCCTGGGAGCGCGGGGCGGTCCTGGAGGTGGCGGACGCAGGGATGAAAGGAAAGTACCCGGCCGAGGAAGTGGAGATGGTGGTAAAGCTGGGTTTGATCTGCTCCCACCCGCTCGCCTCGGTGCGGCCGAACATGAGGACCGTGAGCAGGGTTCTCGACGGGGACTGTCCCTGTCCGGAGCTCCTGCCGGCCACGTTTGATCTGTACGCGGCGGATCCCGTGCAGCTCCGGCACGACCAGCTTGCGCTGGATAGCTGCTACTCCATGTCGTATTCTTCGTCCATTTTTTCTTCCAGTCGACGTTGACAAGCTAACTGATCCACCTGAGTCGTTTTCTTTCCTATTGATTGAGTACACATGTACAGACTTACCTAATACCAAATGGCACAATGTTCTAAACGCCCTCTCCAGTAGATTTCCTGCACGAACAAGGCTCTAGGTGACTGGGTCAGCCAGCCCCATAAAACCTGAGATCAGATTTCTTTTCTTAATTGTTAACTGGGAGGTACGTATACATCCCGACTCCCATTTTGGCTAGAAAACTCTGAAAACTCCTACGGCATAGCGTAAACAAGGATTGAGCTATACCAAAATGTATACCTATAATAGTTAGTTGTCTCTATATCTCGTATGTAAGCCTATTCATGTGAAGTCAAAATGAATTGCGTTCGGAATAACATCGCTGCTGTGGACTAGCAACTTTGGCATGAGGGCGTCAGTGTTCGACATATTAGCCCTTTCTTATATATTGTGTTGCATGAAATGTGGTTATTCTGTGTATATTTCTGTAACCTCGTAAGTTTTGATCTTGAATACCAGTAGCAGGCTGCCTTGCTGAGTATGGCTTCAACCAGGGTCGTTGAGTATGGTTTTCTAGTTGAACTTTCTATGATCCTCATAATGTATCACATTCTTTCTCCTTGGCTTCTGGTCTACCAATGAATGTAAACATAACAATCCTCATGCACCCTTTTACAACCCAAGGATGGGGTGCACACTACAACATGGTCGAAGTGAGTATTGCCTATACAATAGAAGGAACCAATAATTCCATAGAAACTAGATGCTTGTCTAAGGCTGCGTTTGGAACGTGGTGATAAAATACGTGGTGACGGTGACGGTGACAGTGACGGTAACGGTGAAAGTAACGGTGATAGTGAAATTGTTAAAAATTATTGTTTGATATCACCTACATGGTGATGGTGAAAGAGATGGAGAAATATTTAAAAAGTGATGTTTCTTACATGGTTACGGTTATGGGGATAGGGAACTATTTTTATAAAAAACACCTCATACAAATATAAATTTTATTTATTAAACACCTCATGAAAATTTCTGATGACATGAATAACACAAACATTCTATCATCAAATTTTAGTTTGAGTTTGAATTATTTAATTTAAAGAAATATAAAGGCGACTCTTCACATGCGAGTTATATTTGTTAACAATCATTGTAAAGAAATACTTCAAGGAAAAATTATGGAAATAAAAATAGTTCTTTGATGGGGAAAAAGATTTGTCGAGAAACGTCATCTTGGAGAAATAAGGTGTCTTTGGACAAAAATGTGTGGCGGAAAAGTTTTTATTTGGTGGAGAAAAGGATTTAACGGGAAACTTTGTCTTGCGGGAGAAAAAATTTAGTAGGAAACTTTATCTTGGGGAAGAAATAATGTCGCGGAAACGTTGTCCCGGAGGGAAAAAATATCTTGGAGGAAAAAAGTGTGGCGAAAAACTTTTTCTTGGAGGGAAAAAGATTTGACGGAAAATTGCCTTACAAGAAAAAAATTTAGTGAAAAATTTTATCTTGGACGGAAAAAGGTGTAGTGGGACTATGTTGTCCTGGAGGGAAAAATGTGTCTTGGAGGAAAAAGGTGTGGAAGAAAATTTGGTCTTGGTGTCTTAGAGAGAAACATTGTGGTGGAAAAATTTTCTATTAGAAGGGAGATTTTTAACGATAAATAAATATTATTAGTTGATAATGTGTACATTAACAAATAAAAAAATAATGGGAGATTTTTTTGTTAAAAAATAAGATATATAAATAGTATTTAGAGCAAAATAAATTTTAGTGAGAAGTCAAAATTTGTTGGCGGGAAAGAAATTTTAGAAGGAAACATGAGGCATAGGGAGGGAAGGAAAAAGATTGTAGAATTTTTCTTTGCACATGTGTCCATATATTAATAGAGACCAAAATTCACCATGGATTCACCACAGAAAAATTCTCTATCACTATCACCATGCGTACCAAACAACATTTTTGTTTCACCATCATTCCATATCACCATGATTCACCACGTACCAAACACAGTCTAAATGTTCGTGGACTACTAACACGAATAAACATACGAAAAGAACATGAGAAAAGGCTCATTGAATTGGAAGCACGATCAGAACAACTAGAAGGAGAGATAATCAAACAAGTATTTCCATGCTAATTGGTGTACATGCCAATTGTTTGCATTACAAATATTGCAAATGTCTAGTAATTATCATGTGAGTTTCTATTGCAACATAGTTTTAGTTGGAAAAAGTGTAGGCTTTTTGATAACTATACGTTCTCTATAACTTTTCATATGTAATTAAGATTGACTATAGTTGTCTTGTCTTCTATAGAGACATCACAATATAAGGAATGAATTTTGCATTAGTGTAGAGCATGAATCCCTTTTCGAGGGGGTATGGATCGTTCTTTTGTAGATCTTGATCGTGTATGATGAAATCATGTTAGTGATCATATTAGGGCTAGTAATGTGCACACACAACTACGAGTTGCTCCTAAATATGTAGCACATACAAAAGATGTCTCCTTTCTTGTGGAAGGAATTGAATATGGTTTACTTTGGATATATTTACAGGGCAAAAGAGTTTGTAAATTGGAAAAGTGTGTTTAGAAAGATGAACATTGTGCACAAGAATGGTCTTGAGGTTTTGTTCAAGCATTTTCCCCAAAAAAATAGAAAATGTGTAAGAATAGTACTCTTTAATGCAATTGAACTTGAATAGGATGTTCCTACTTAGGACTAAAGCTAGTCTAGATGATCTTGCTCATGAATCAACATGAGTATGATGATCCTATTACAACTCTAGCGTCGAATGACTTTTTGTCTCCCTAGGCAATATTCACTTCCTAGAATGTCATACTAGGTGTTGGTAAGTGAGTAGATAGCCATCATAATTAAGGTCAATATGAACCGCATAACATGTGACCTATGTTCATGTCATTTATAGCCCATCGTAGATTTAGCATAGGTTAGTTTGTTGGTATTTCATCAAGAAGCAAACATTTTAATTTGTATTGGTAATAAAAGCTTACCTTCTGGTTTCAAGGACCGTGATACCTATCAGTGGTCATCAAATCCATGCGATATCTTTGGTAGTACTTACGCATATTGATTTTCACATGTCATAAGGTTTTCATCAGTGTTTTAAGCTACCTTCATGATGCACGGCAAATCAATTTACATTATCTACAAAAATTGGAGCACCTAAAGTATTCATACAGATTTTGAGTTTTCTTCACCTGTGTCAGATTTGGATGTAAAACTAGTGTTTTTCGAGCATAAACAACTTTTTGAGCAAGATTCATGGTAGAGTCATGAGCCATGATGTTTTTTGGGTGGATTCCTTCATCTTGAGGGTTAAATTCGTGTTTTATTAGTTCTCTAGCACTTTATGTTATATTTTCATAATTTTAGAGACTTTTTATTATTTTTACTAGAGTTTCGTGACTAGGGTTTACTATCTAAACGCATATAAGACATTTTGTCGTTCAGTTTTATAATTGAAGAAAAATCAGTTGCTTGCCCCCATATTTATTAATTTATGGTATTTCTTTGAAATCAACAAAATTAGATCTCAAACTCTCGATATTTTGCAAACCAATGAGAGTTTGATTTATCGTTCCTTTCTTTTGCGTCCACGCACGCTGCATCACTTCAGCCCTAGTCTATTTGTTCTTGGACTCGTATGATCATGCTACATATATGGTTATGTTCTTGGTTCAACTTCTTGCTTTCGGCATGGGCTACATGATAGAGAACTCTTATGTAAAGGCCGTGAAGTTGTCAATTCATTATAAAACCACAGTAAAATAAATTTGTCCTCCTCAGACAACTATGAAGCTGTCAATTTTCTTAAATTTTGGGATTATAAACCCCTTTTTGTTAATCAGGAGGGGGTCCAGCCTATCACGGTTTTGCGACGAAGTTGTTACTTGTTTTTTACTCTTATGTAATGCCCAGCAGGACTCGAAACCTGCATTACGACAAACTTTAGGCATGATATACTGAGTTAGTAGGCAAGTGCATAATTGGCCCCTTACATTGAGAGAACAATGTCTTCGAAAATGATACTTCAATTGGCTCCCCACATGGTCCTAGACTCCTCTCTTACAAACCCTCAATGCCAAGGATGTCGCTAGAAAACCAACAGGGCAATTACGACCTCGGGGCGACCACGATACGAGTAATCAAATCCACGCCTAATAAACTTATATGCCCAGTTCTCATAATTAGCCTTTAATCTAATATTAACAAAATCCCAACTTAAGTGGGATCCAACGTGGCTGCTCCTTTCTCATTCGTAATAAGTGGAACCCAGCCTTCATTGTGGAGATAACCTGTGAGGTAATAATGGATTAGATGTTTTAGAAAGACAAGTTGACACGGTTAGCACGGTGATTCATTTTATAAAGCAATTAGCTTAGGCGCTTTCAAGAGTCTGGCAGTTCGTCTTATCTGCTAGTTACTTGTCGGCTAAGATGGCATCCAGCACCGGCCTTTTGACTTTTTTGGTATCTACTCACTCATAGTTCTCTAATCAAATATTCGCTCCTCGAACCACTATGGCATTCGGTCCAACTCTGTATGCTTTCTCGAATACTGGTATTTTACGAGAGAAACATCCATTTCTTTAATCTAGTCACTCGGCTGGTCAACTCTTTGGAAAGATTGTAGTCCATGCATGGAACTAATGGAACTAATGAACAAAGGAGGGAGAGAGAAGTTCTATTGCTTTCTGTTATTATATATGGTTGGACTGATAATTAAGGGAATAACGTTTTTTATTCCGTTTTTCCTAACTCGTTTGTTTAGTTTGTCCATTTCAAAATATATGTTGCCATTCATTCTTAGTAGTCATCTAGATATCTGCTTAAGATATACATTGTTCACTTGTCTGCTTATGAAATTACACTTAAGAGTTTTCAGTTGGCCTGATTGATAAGCAAGATAATTGGTGAGACCAGGGAACGTCTTTGGGTTTCCAGCGTTGCAAAACAAGCAGCCGAAGGCCCGCAGGTTAGTGTGCGGGGCCAGTGGAGGATGCTGCTGCCTTGGCCAAGTCGCGGCGAACATCATTGAGAAGAATCACTTCTCTTAGACTGGTCCCACACACCTAACCTCCATTTACTGGGCAAGAATCACACACCCAAAAACCAAATCGTCAGGGATTCGTACCTCGTCGTTAGTATTTTTCCGCCAGTTTAACTGCTAAGTCTAGTTGATTGTTAGTCTAAGTTGTGGGTTTAATAATCAGCTGAAGCACCAAAAAGAAAGATGTATAGCGACAACTAAAAATTCTCTTTCATAGTCCCGTAATAGGATTGAACCTCACCGATTCACAAATAATAAAAAAGTGTGTGCCGGCGAGCAGTAACTAGGGTGGTCAAGCACGGACGCCCCTCATGAAGGGTCCCAAGTTCGATTCTTCCAGTAGTGTTGTTTGACAATTAACTCCCCATAGCGTCAGCCGGCCTCTGATGCGACCGTTTGAGATGTCAGCGTGCGGGCATTACAGGTCTTCGGGGGCTAACCTTGCCAGGACAGGTCACAATCGTGGTGTGTTCTCGGAGAGGGTTCCCACGTCATTAAAAAAAAGTGTGTGTATTTTGTGCGTGATCAAGGAATCATGTCATGGAAAGTTAATGTAACTCAATGACTGGGCATGGATCACCTTGATGATACAAAAGAGACAATTCTCCAAATATGATGTCCATGAATTAAGTGTTGATCCTTCGGCACCAAGTAACTGCTCCACACTTTCTTCATCCGTAGCGGATGCATAGTCAAACTAGTTAGGCCATGGCATCACCCTTAGCTAGGGAGAAGATCGGATTGGGACACCTAATTTGAATCATGCCACAACCTGCGTACCCGATCCATACTCTATTTATATATATTGTTTCATAGGAGGGTTGTTCTGACATATCTATGATGGCCAGGTCAAGGCCAAGAGAGACCCAGACCAAAAAATCTTTTTCCCGTATTTATTATATATACACACCGATTTAACCAAATGTTTCTTTTTAATGTGTATCTTTTACAAATATAATTAAATACAATATTTTAAATTATATGATATCTAAAACATTTTTGGTTGGTCATATTATAAGGCGAGAAGCATAATATACGTGTGTTCGCATAAGTTATATGTGCTTATTATTATCATTATTATAATATTATTATTATATATATAAATATTTGTAATAATCTACAATCGAATCCAACCTTATATGTTCGAAATATAATACTAAACTTAATTACGTTTGAAAATCATCACAATTAAATATTTGTGGAGCATGTGATTTTTACAAATTTATGGATTTTAGAAATAGTTAGATGATATTTAACTATAAATCATCATATACATGGTACATGACTATAAATTTGAAATCTTTCTCATCTACAAAATAACATTTGCATCCACAAGATCAATTGAATTTAATTAGTCAACTATAAGTCTACTAGTTTTAATGTTGGTATTATGAGTATATTTCTCTGTTGTTTTGGGCATTCTAAACTCTTCTAGTAAATACATATCTACATATAGGGTTTGAAATATTTTTATTTTTAATATATCACCAGGTCATCCTGAATCTGACCCCAAACACTGATATATATTACACAGGTCGGATATGGGTTGAGAGTTTTAAACATTATCAAGCCTAGACTAGGCCGCGGCCCACTCAACAAGATGGATTTGACCAACAAAAATCTAGTATGACATGGTCTACACTCATTCCTACTTTTGTCCTTCTAAATAGCACTATTTAGAAGTGTGATGTTTGAGCTAGCCTCAACTACAGGATGTGGATGACGACTTTCCTCCACTACACAATAACCCATGGACTATGGAATTAGTTTAGTGCAAACTAACATATTAGAGGTGAGAGAGTGGGGATAGGAGAGAGAATTTGTGAAAGGTAGGAAGGTACAAATATTGGCCAGACATGTCGATCCACCAGACCAACTATTCAGGCCAGTCTGATTTTGGACCTCAATTCTGGTCAGGTCCTCAATCTCCTATTTTTCAAGATTTTGATTCTCGTTACCGTCCAAAAACAGTCCAAATAGTTTGAATGAGTAAAACAATCAATTTGCATTATAATTAAATAAATATATTATATTAGTGTATATATTTTTGAAAATGAGTGGAGTGCATGATAGTCAACCCTGAAAATAGCTAATTAACTTGTTAGGAATGTCATAATTTTAGGCTTGGAAGTAATACATGTTAGATTATGACATGAGCTAAAGAGAGAGATATATAGATAATTGACGTTGTTATTTGCTACATTATATTGTTAGTTATTTTGCTACAAATTATTTTTTAAAATAATAATATTATTAGTTACCACTATAGGATTATGTGTGTGAATAGGAAACTAGGAGGTCACATAAAGTTTATCAAGGCATAAAATCATACAAATGAATAATATTAATGTTATATGTATATTTTTCACTATAACAATTTAGTGAAATGGAATGACTAATCACACTAATTTATAGTTGTTTCATATTTTCTAATCAGAAAAAATCATAGTTGATCTAGTCATGGTCCGATCCGAGTATGATGCTTAGTTTTTTGGGCCTTTAATTCATTCTAATTCTCACTCTAAAAAATTGTGCTTATTCATGCTTCATTCCGGCCAGTTCAATCTATGTATTATCATATATGCAAATATTAATTGGGAGGTGAGAGAACTCACTATGTGGGTAGCCACCAAACTAGTAGAAGTTGTGGGAAAAATAAAAGTAGGAGATATTTATAAGTGAGCTATATTTAACATATTTTATCAAAGAGCATGAATGAGTCTAGTTATCGTCCTGTTATTGCTAAAAGATAATTATGAAAAAGAAGAACAATGAGACTGAGGAAAAATGAATTAATACAATGAAGATTAAATGACATGTTTCAATTAATAATTGTAAAATAACCAAGCATGGGTCTAAGTATGTTATATGGTTGCATCACTTCAGTTTGTTCTTATGCTACCCAACTTAGTGTATAAAGTGGGACAAATTTTATTCCCAGATGTAGTGATTCAAAAGATTTCTATACTTAATCATTGTTTTGTTGTCGACATGTGCTAACTAACACATGCAGTGTCTTAGGAACATAACAAATGTGTGTCTTTTGTTTCCTAGTTTTGGATGGAATGTCCATCTCTTTTTGGGAAACCAAGTATGAATCATGTCGGATGCATGATTAAAAAAATAATTTTCTAAATGGACTTTATAAATTTTGATAATTTATTTCTTATATCCACATTGCTATGTGACATGTAGGAAAAATGATCTCACTTACAAGGCATATCGATAAGGAAAGGGATACACAACAATTATTCTACATTGCACTTTATACAAGAAAATTATATATGTATATATTGTGTGGTTCACATTTTATATAGAGACAACATGTAATTTACACACAAGTAGTAAAAAATAGCATACAAATGTATAATGAAATTTGACTATTGGAGACCGATTTAGATAATTTTTTATCTGTTACCATACGACGTATATATATTTTGAAGTATACATTTATAAAAGGAGAAATACAAAAAACTTACATGTCAATATAGAACTTTTATGCTTAGACGATTTACTAAAATTAGAACTTACAGAAATTGCAAATGAACTCAGGACAGAGCGTGGGTGCAACAAACCTTTCATGATATTCATCTGATGGCATAGAAAATGGTGGATGGGATGAAGGAAACTATATCCAAATAAAAACAAGTATGCTTTCTCAATAGGAGGACAATGTCTTAGCTACAAGACGTCAAAACAGAATTCTGTGAAAAAGCAAAAAACAAAGAAGACAATAGTAGTGCCAAGTGATATCCAGTTAGGATGTACCAAGGTTCAAGTGAACCAAATGGCCTGAGTTAATCATTGACCCTAATCATGATGGGCCAACCCTAAGGGACACTTGAGAAAATGAAGACTTTGTAGATGCACCTGGATCAAGATTACAAGTTGACTAAAGATGTTGTAAAAATTCATTGTGTTATCCCTTTGAGCTTGGATCATCTCGATGGAATCCTTGAAGATAATTTTTATGGCCTCTCCATCTAGCTACTCAGGCTCTCAGTAGAGGAGGACACAGGATGGGAGAACCATTGGGTCATAACTATTAGAGAAGGTATCCTCCACTCATCATTTTCTCAAAGAACATATTTTTGGATCTATAATGAGCTCTAGAGTGGGGTGAATAGAGCTAAAATACTTAACAAAAATTCATTAGAACTTAAAGATAAAAAATTCATTAGACCTTCAAGATATTTCGTAAGATAATATTGTATGTGTGAAATTTGTGTTCAATGAAACAAGCAAAGAAAGGGAGAGAGATTGAACAAGCACCATATAATACATGTATTTATAGTCATTCCAGTCTCCAGATTAGGATATATACATCAACTACCTAGAGGGGTCAATATCTAGGATATTCAACCATGTCTCACTCTTTATATTTCGTTATAAGAGTTACAACATAAGACCACACTTTTTCAGGTTATGGGTTAAACTATAATTCTTTTGATATCAAGGAGACAATAACGAATACAAATGACTTATCCCATGACCAAGAGTTTTCCACCTTACAAGGATTTACCTACTCCTACAATGAGTCTTCGACCTTTACCAAGGACTTATCCACTCTGACAACAAGTATCTGACCTTCAAGGTCTTACCCTCTCTTAACTTAGATCTTCAACCTTTGACTTCATCTTCCCAAGGAGATGCTTTTCACTAAGGGACTCCTTCCCTTCTTCTTCTCCTCTCTTAGTCAAGAGAGAGAATCTTCATCTTTATTGTAGAAAAAGAGATTGGGAGGTAGATGAAGTGAGATAATCACAAGATATACATGTATGACTAGATCTCTTACAAATATCCAATTCACTCTAATGGATGTAGCATGTGATTAAGCTCATAAGAGTGGATGGAGGCTCTTTAGAGGTGAATCTCTCTCAACTATAGTATAATGACCTTCAGAGTGATTGGCTAACCATGGGATGAAGACAAGGGTTCCAATTTATAGTTGAAGAGTCCTTCTAGCCGTTAGAACCATTGAGGATGTTATCTATCCATTATTGGGGTGTCCAAAGAATATATTTTCTTCATCTTTTTTCATCCCTCCAATAGATATATTTTCATTCTAGAAAATGACTGTTATAGTACTACCATTTGAGTTACCTTTAGAGATAGCTCGACCAACACGGTTGCTATAATATTTTCATTTGAGTTACCTTTTGGGATAACTCAACCAACAAACCTTGTCATCTAGACCATTTTCTTGTTGGTCGAGTTGAATTTTGGCAAGAAACTTGGCTGATAGAAGGTCTTGGAAACCCACATGAATAGTATTATCTGCCCTATTACCTTGGGGAAATCTCAACGAACTTTACTTTCTATTTTGGGTGTTACAAAACCATTCAAGTGCAATATAAGTCATCCTAATTATTATATTACACATATGAGCTTAATGACAAGTCAAACAATCATTACAAGTGATTTACATCAAAGATCTAAGGAGTAAACTATCTATTCTTCAATCTTGATCTTTGTGATTGTTTGATTTAATTTATCCAATTTAGGATGTGCAAATCTAGTCATTTGGAGTGTGTCTATGTAAGATGAAATAAGTCAAGTAGAAACATGATACAGAAATAAGTGGAATGGTTAGCCATCACCAATTTAAGGATTTAGTCAATTTAAAACTTGAGTCAACATTCTCCCCCTTTCTGTAGAAGACCGTAAGGAGTGGGGCCCCGGAGGGACCACCAGCCGTGAGAACTAGCGTCCCCAAAATTTGGGCATTTTATGAATCTTCTAGTATAGGTCTTGAATAGGGCATCAGTTAGTGTGGGTTGATTCGTTGAATGCAATGGAAAAAGAAAATCGAGGAAAGATGGTGTAGGCTATGAGAAAATCAGGATTTATAGTAGCATTCACATAAGCCTATTTTCCAATTTGGACATGAGGTAGGTGATAATTCCTAGACTTCTAGATCATTATCCAACAATATGCATCTTGTGCGAATCAACTATGTTGCCAAAAGCAACATGACTGTCACATTAAATTTTGAATAAAGTGTACTACATTAATCTCTTTTCTCTCTCTTTCAATTTGGATGAGTGAATAACTTCCAAATAAATTAAATATTGGTGGGTAAGGTAATGAGAACCCAAAGAATCAAATTTTTGGAGTTAAATTTACCTCTTGGAAAACTTTCATGCATGAAACTCCCAATTTGAGGAAAAGTGTATTTTCTTTATATATGTATATTCCTTTATTATGTCTTAACCAAATTTCGTGTGTAACTCTCTCTCTTAACCAAACCTATCCATAGATAAGATGTAGAAGACTAATTTTAAACTTAGATTCCTCGATTTGATAATTTTGCACAAACCCAAAACTAAAGAATATCCTCACATTCTTGTATGAAGGCCTCAATTCTTTTTATTTTTGGTTAAAATTCTTATATTTGAATTATATTAACATCCTTATACAAACCAATTTAGTAAAAGGGGTTTAAAATAAAAGTTCATATTATTTCCTTAAGTTTGGATTCATTACAACACTATGCCCCTTGAAAAGGATTTCATCCTTGAAATCCAAACAACCTGAATTAAGAGTTCATAAGATACTCATATATTCTGAGTATAATCTTATTGTAATGATTGGTGCAAGATTCCCTGAGGATGCCACATATGTCTACCCAGATAGGTCTACTTAGAAAAGTGTATGTAGTTTTTTTGGATATTTTAGTTTGATTAATGATCCATGAGTTATTTAATGTGCTTTAATTCCAACTCATTTTCTAATTATTAAAGATCAAGGATTTTAAGACCCTTCATAGAGAAGGAGATTCTAATACTCAACTAGTCACTCTAAATGAGTAGCATGTGGTATGTCAACTATAGATCATTTCTATGTCAAAGGTATCAGTTGGCCTAACAAACTAAAGTCTTTGTCTTAAATGTTACTTATCCATCCAAACCCTTACATGGTGGTGACTTGGCTTTTCAAAACACCTATAAAATCCAAAACTTTTTTTTGTATTTATAAAATATATATTTTCTCATCATAAAATTCGTGAAAGAAATATGAAAATTTGGTGCCAAAATCAATACAACACCAAGACAGCAACCATCACTACTACAGAAATAGCGTTCAGTGTCACTTTTCTGGACGTCGGTTATTTAGGAAAACCGACGTCTATCATAATAGGCGTCGGTTATTTAGATAAACCGACGTCTATATTCGAAGACCAGCCAGACACGGGTACTGCTTTGTATTCAGCGTCGGCTGAGTATAACCAAACGACGCCTAAAATCGCCCGCGAAATCCAATCTTCGAGCGAAAAAAATTTGGGTCACATACAGCGTCGGTGTTTTTACTATTCACCGACGCCTATTTAAAATGAAATTTTGCGCGAAAAGTTCTATTTTCGGTGTCGGTTATCCTTGGATAACCGACGCTGATAATGGTTCCCGCCAATTAATTTAGGGTAAAGATTGTCTAATTGGATGTCGGTTTTTTATTAGCAATCGACGCTGAAGATAATAGGCGTCGGTTTTCGTAGATAACCGACGCCGTTGACCAACTTAATAGACCCGATCACCCGACTCTTCCCCCTTTCTTCCTGTTTCATCGCGAATTCTGCTGATGTGCTCCACGCCCCCCGCCGCTACTGTGCTCCACGCCCCCCACTCTTGCTGCTCCTGTGCTCCCCCGCCGCCGCCGCATCCTCTACTGCTACTGTGCTCCACGCCCCTGGTCGTTTTTTGCTGCCGCTGCCACTGTTGCTCTAGCTGCTCCACGCCCTGCTTCCGCCGGCGGTCCTCTGTGCGCTCCACGTTGCGTCCTCTGCCGGTCCGCCACTGCTGCCGCCGCTTTTCTCTACACTAGCTCCAGGTAGCGCTACCTCTTTTCTTCCTTCTCCCTAGCTATTTACCAACATGCAGCAAGCACGACCATGGCTGTGTTGGCCAACCACGGCCGTGCTGGACAGCACGGCTGTGGTAACGGCCGTGGCTGTGTTGGCCTACCACGGCCGTGCTGGACAGCACGGCCGTGGTAAGACAACACAGCCACAGCCGTTACCACGGCCGTGTTGTCCAGCACGGTCCAGCACGGCCGTGGTAAGACAACACAGCCACGGCCGTGGTAGGCCAACACAGCCACGACCATGTTGGACAGCACGGCCGTGGTAAGGCAACACATCTACGGCCGTTACCACGGCCGTGCTGTCCAGCACGACCGTGGTAGGCCAACACAGCCACGGCCGTGCTTGTTGTTGGTAAGGATATGAACACATTTTTATGTAATGCTTTATGTAAATCTTAGGAAATGAACAAATTTTTTGCTTGCATATATTTGTGCTTCTAATCCTAATGTTTGACTTAATTCAGTAAATTTTGATGCATGTTGAAATAAGATTTAAACTTGTCAATTCTAGCATCCTAATTTGATTTGATTAAACCTAACATTGATGAAACCCTAACATCAATTGTGATGAAACCCTAACATCAATTGTGATGAAACCCTAACATGTACATATATATTATTGTGTTTGTTGGCCTAGAAACCCGTCCAAGATTTACTCATTAGGAGTAAATCTTGGATAGTCCCCGGTTTGGGACTGTTCTTGAACACCTAATCTCACTTAGGATGTAAGTGTATAATGTGTATTGGGTTTTTGAGAAAATTTTGGTAGCATTTCCCCATTTGTTCTCTAAGTACATATGTACTTAGAGAACAGTGGGGAAATGCTGCCGAAATTTTCTTGAAAACCCAATACACATTATACACTTACTAGTGAGATTAGGTGTTCAAGAATGGGATAGGTGGTACACATTTATTATATATAAGAATGACATCACATGTGTTTGTTGGACTAGAAAGTGAACAATCATTGTTCTTTATATTACTTGTACATTGGTATAAATTAGAATGAACAATCACTAAATTATATACTGTTTGTATGGAGTCCAACTTTATTGTAGATATCTATTATTGTGTTTGTTGGCCTAGAAACCCGTCCAAGATTTACTCATTAGGAGTAAATCTTGGATAGTCCCCAGTTTGGGACTGTTCTTGAACACCTAATCTCACTTAGGATATAAGTGTATAATGTGTATTGGGTTTTTGAGAAAATTTTGGCAGCATTTCCCCGTTTGTTCTCTAAGTACATATGTACTTAGAGAACAGTGGGGAAATGCTGCTGAAATTTTCTTGAAAACCCAATATACATTATACACTTACTAGTGAGATTAGGTGTTCAAGGATGGGATAGGTGGTACACATTTATTATACATAAGAATGACATAACATGTGTTTGTTGGAGTAAATCTTGGATAGAATTTAAGTGTATACCCTAATCTTGTCCTAATATATACTTGTTTTCTCTTTGATCATAGAATGGATAGATCATGGATGTCCATTCACAATCGCTGCACCCCAGAGTTTATATCTGGTCTTGATCAATTTATTAGATTTGCCGAGGAACATAGGAAAAAACCTACATATAGGTTCTACTGTCCATGTAGGCATTGCGGTAACAACTTGAAAGTCAACACTGGTGAGGAAATTAAAAGTCATGTCATGTGCAACGGGATTGTACAAGGCTATACAGAATGGAACTGGCATGGAGAGATTTCAAACTCGAAACCAGTAGACGTCGATAACAGTGCTTGGGTGGAAGAAGAAATTGCCTCCGATGACGTAGATGTGAACGAACCGGTTCCAGTAGACATCGTTGATGTGATGTTGGATAGTTGTAGGGTAGAGCACACCGATCCACCTCCTATCTTTAGAAACATTGTGCATGATGCTGAGATACCGTTATACATAGGCTGTGCTAAGTTTACGAAGCTTAGCGCTGTGTTGAGATTGTATAAGTTGAAAGCTAACAATAGATGGAGCGATAAAAGCTTCACTTCATTGTTGACTTTGTTGAAAGAAATGCTTCCTGAAGGAAACGAGCTGCCAATCTCAACATACCGGGTAAAGAAAATGTTGTGCCCAATGGGAATGGAGGCCAAGAAGATACACGCATGCCCGAATGATTGTGTATTATTTCAAAAGGACTATGTAGATTTGAAAGATTGTCCAAAATGTGGTGCGTCACGGTATAAATTGACGACTTCGGGGGAGTCCAAAACTGTTTCTCCTGCCAAGGTATTGTGGTATCTACCTATAATATCACGATTTTAACGCTTGTTTGCAAATCCGAAAGATGCGAAGAATTTGAGGTAGCATGCAGATGTTAAGAAAAATAATGATGGGATCCTACGACATGCGTCTGATTCCCCACAGTGGAAGAAGATTGATCTATTGTACCCCAAATTTGGTGAAGAAGATAGGAATCTAAGACTTGGGCTTTGTACAGATGGGATGAATCCGTACGGGACATTGAGCAGCCAACATAGCACTTGGCGAGTCATGCTTGTTATATACAATCTTCCTCCCTGGCTGTGTATGAAAAATAAGTATGTTATGTTGTCGTTGTTGATATCGGGCCCTAAACAACCCGGAAATGATATCGATGTTTATCTTGAACCTCTGATTGATGACTTAAAGAAACTTTGGGCTGAAGGTGTGATGACCTATGATGCTTCAGGAAGAGAGACATTTCGTTTGCACGCTATGTTGTTTTGCACTATTAATGACTTTCCAGCATATGGGAATTTGTCTGGATATAGTGTCAAAGGAGCTAAAGCGTGTCCTATATGTGAAGAAAACACTGATTCAATAAGACTAAAACATGGCGGCAAGACTGTATATCTTGGTCATCGAAGGTTTCTTTTAAAATTCTATCCGTATTGTAGGAAGAGCAAAGCATTCAATGGATGGAATGATGAACGGAGTGCACCTAAACCTATACCAGGGGATGTTGTTTATGAAAGAGTAAAAGACATTGTCAATGAATTTGGTAAGAAATCACAATGTAGTATGGCCACACGGAGTGACAATTCTTCATTCAAGAAGAAGTCAATATTTTGGGATCTTCCTTATTGGAGTTCTTTGACAGTCAGGCATTGTATCGATGTAATGCACGTTGAGAAAAATGTCTGTGATAGCATCATTGGTACTCTGTTAAATATACCAGGTAAGACTAAAGATGGGATAAAATCCAGACTGGACCTACGTGAAATGGGAATAAGGTCAGAATTAATAGAATTACGTGAATTGGGTAATAAAAGAACATACTTACCTCCTGCTTGTTACACATTGTCTAGAAAGGAGAAGAAAGCTTTTTGTGAATGCTTGGTAAATATTAAGGTGCCACATGGTTACTCATCCAACATCCATAGATTGGTATCAATGAAAGATTTGAAGTTGATAGGTCTTAAATCTCATGATTGTCACACTCTAATGCAACAAATATTGCCCGTGGCAATTCGATCTATATTGCCGAAGCATGTAAGTTTTGCAATCACCAGACTTTGTTTCTTTTTCAATAGTCTATGCAGCAAAGTTATTGACCCTGATACTCTCGATAATTTGCAAAGATAAGTGGTTGTTACCCTATGTTAGCTTGAGATGTATTTCCCTCCTTCGTTCTTTGATATCATGGTACATCTTATTGTCCACTTGACTAGGGAAGTGAAAATGTTGGGACCAGTTTTCTTGCATTGGATGTATCCCTTTGAACGATACATGAGCATTTTTAAAGGTGATGTTCGAAACCGTTATCGGCCTGAAGGGAGTATTATTGAAGGTTATGTGGAGAGAGAGGTTATGGATTTTTGCAATGACTTTCTGAGTGGTAATAACACTCCTGTTAATGACAAGAATATTGAGGAGGGCAAAGGAATTTTAGGATCACGGGTGAAAGTAATCAGCCGTGAGCAGTTGGAACAAGCTCACTTGTATATTTTATACAACATGGACGAAATGAGTGTTTATATCGAGGAACATACCAATTTCATCAAGAGACAACATCCTCGAGCAAGTTCAATGTGGCTTGCTAGAGAGCATAATAAGACTTTTACTAAGTGGTTTGAAGATAAAGTCTTACATCAACTATCTCAAACACCAAATGATATTACAGAAACTATCAAATGCCTCGCCTTTAAACCAAAACCGAATGTTATGTCTTATGAAGGGTTTGACATTAATGGGTTCACATATTACACAAAGCGCCAAGATGATAAGAGTTTCGTCCAAAATAGTGGGGTCACTCTTCAAGCGTCGACTATGTATTTTGCAAGTGCAAAGGATAAGAGTCCACGTGAAGCTAAAATGGCATATTACGGTGTCATTGAAGACATATGGGAGTTTGACTACATAGATTTTAGAATTCCAATCTTTAAATGTAATTGGGTTGATAACACCAAAGGAGTTATAGTGGATGAATTGGGTTTTACTTTGGTGAACTTTGAAAAGATTGGCGAGAAGGGTGAACCATTCATATTGGCATCACAGGCAAAACAAATATTCTATATCGATGATCCTGCAAATGATAAATGGTCGGTTGTTCTTCATGGTAAAAGACAGTTCATTAAAGATCCTATAGATGAAGAAGAGTACTATGATAAGTATGATGACTCCAGTCCATTCTCTGTTGGGTTGCCAACTCCACAAAATATTGAAGCTAATGATGAATTATATGTGCGCGGAGATCACAATGAAGGATTGTTAATTGATAAAAGATCACAATTTTAGAGGAATGTATGTTTATATTTTTTTATTGAAGCTAAATGTTTGCTTTTTTAATATCAATATCATTTTCAGATTTGATTTTTCATTATCTTCTAGTTAATACAAATGCTAAATGTTTGCCTTTTTCTAGTTAATACAAATGCTAAATGTTTGCCTTTTTAATGACATTTTCAGATGGCTGACCAGGATGAGCATGATGTCCATGATGAGCATGAAGTCCATGATGAGCATGCTGTCCATGACGAGCATGGCGAGGATACTAATGTAAGTTCTAAAAACATATCCTGTATTTCTATAAAATTCATTATCTTCTAGTTATGTCATATATCCCAAATTGCTATATTGTGCTAATTCAGTGTGTTTATTTTTGTCAAATTTTAGGTTGATGATGCACATTTACCCACTGAAGCACTGGAGCAACTTGATGCGTAGCACCAAACACTTAACAAGAAAAGGGGCATCACTCTGTTGAAGAAGTTAATAGCGCTGAGTGGCAGTGGATCCAAATTGGTTGTTGAGTTTGATAATGGAGGAAATGCAATTGGAGTGAACCGCAATAATTTTGTAAACTATCTTGGGTGTGTCACTCGAAGCCATTGTGGTGTTAAATATGATAATTGACATAAAGTTCCTCAGGCGAAGAAAGACTTGATATGGAAGAATTTATGCGTGAGTTATTATTATTTGCAATTCTATTTTGTAGATTACAAATTATATTATTTGCAATTCTATTTTTGTAATAAGAATTCTATTTTACAGAATCTGTTTGCATTGGATGAGAAGCTGCATCGTAAAAGCGTGATGCAACGTGCTGGAAAGATGCTTAGGAACTATAGGACAAATCTGAACAGAGAATACATAAAAGATGGTGATAAGAAGAAGAAGTCAGCCCTTGAGAAGTGGAACTTCTTGGACAAAGAAGATTGGGACAATTTTGTTGCTTCAAGAAAATATGAAGAATTCAAGGTATTAAGCATCACTCCCAATTTAATTAATATATGTTGTATTCACCTATTCAAGATTAACATTTAGTGCTACTAACCAAATCATTAATGTGCATACTAATTAGGCCCTCAGTGACGCGCAAAAAGCAAGGCGTGCACTGAATGTGCATGACCACACTATGGGTCCAAAGGGCTATGCAAGCGTTCGCCAAAGACTACAGGCAGAGTCTGCAGCTACTCAGGAGTCTGCTGCTACTCAGGAGTCTGCCACACCCATGCCTCTCCATGATATCTGGATAGCTGGGAGGAAAAATAAGAAGGGTGAAATAAAGAAGCCCGTAACTGCTGAGGTGACTGCGAAAATGGTAAAATACAACTCTTAGAGCAATCGTTTGAATATTGATTATTTGTGATGTTAACTTACCAATTTCTATTGATGGTGATTAGCGGGAGCTGCACGAGCAGAGGAAACAAGGCACATTCATCCCTCAGGGCATAAGTGATGAATTGACAGTTGCTCTGGGTAACCCAAAGCATCCTGGACGTGTTAGGGGTGCAGGCGCTGGTGTGGGCATCAAAGCATTCTTTGGGCCATCCCAGCGCAAACTCAGAGCGGGACTTTCACAAGAAGAGGTAACCTATTCTTTTTTTAGAAATGTTACTGCAAAAGGGAATTCAATAATAAGAAGCTAATGTTTCTTTTATCCATGTATAGGAGAATAAGAGAGTCGAGGATATAGTTGCTAAGAAGGTCAATGATATAGTTGCTGAGAAGGTCAAGGAAGAAATAGTGCGGTGGCAGACATCTCAGGCTTCCAATCATCCTATGACGACCCACTCTTCTCCTGATGCACAGACTGCGAGTAATCCTGGAGACCCATCGCCTAGCACGTCTCCTGTAAGTAGTATTGTTTATGACATTGTAGCTAGTCTTTTCAAGATGATATGTTTTCAAGATGATATGTATATATGTATAACATTCTTTACGTAAATTTGTAGGCATTGAAGCCATGCCGCTTAAGAATGTAAGACTATGTTGTTGCAGAGGCGCGGGCTTACCTGTCCCTTCCTGGGGCAACGTTTCATGGGACTCCACTACCGTAGGGCTACGTTCGTGTGAGCCCGATATGTGTATTACCCGATTGGAGGGAAGATGCATTGCCATATGCCCACCCAGATATTGATACACTTGGTGAGGCAGAAGGCGGGGTGATATTGTGGCCCAAAGCAGATGTCGTCTACACTACTGAAATTATAAGATAAATTTACATTACTTTATATTGTTAATGTGTATATATGAGGTCAACTGATCTGAAATTATATATATAGGTTAAAAAGAAGACACCCGGAGAACCTAGGCCTCCACCTCCACTTCATGCATTACCAAGTTGGGTTCCAACTGACCTAAAATACCCGTTAGGTCCTGCTTGTAGGGGAATGGCATGTTGGCTACGGGCACATAATATACATTGCCTATAGTTGTTTCTTTAGAAGCAGATTATGCAGGTCAATCATACGATAGCTCTTTATTTATACAAGATATTATTGAGCTGTTTATGTATGATTGGTTGAATACATTAATGATAGAGACATGGATAAGGTGAGATCTTGTTTATACATCCATATACCTTGTGTAAGATCTGGTGATCTGGTTTCTTATATATTAATGCATACGTAATACATGTTTTGCAGCTACTTAGTCGAAGATCAATGCAAACAATTTGCATTTGATCATGTGGGATTTTTGATTCCATCATTGATTAGTATGGTAGCTAAAGACCCTGATAATGTTCAACAATACTGTATAGATGCTTTTATAGTTTTTGGTCAGCAAAAGAAGACGATAATAATAGTTTTATTCAATGTCAAGTAAGTTTACTTTATTTATAATTTGGACTTAAGAAAATTCCATTTTTATTGTGCATTTTGAGTTATTAATTTTTAACTTTTTTACCTCTAGCGGTAGACATTGGGAGTTACTAGTTATTGTCCCCGGGACGTTCACTGTTTATTATCTAGATCCTGCGGGAAGTACATTGAACACTAAAATTGGACACATATTGAAAATGCCATTATTCTGGTGAGAAATATTTCATTTTTATATCCGTTAACATCTGTTATTACATTACTATTTAATTATGCAATTTACTGTATTACATTAACATGTAGGGGTTTAGATGCATTCAAAAATGCTGGAGGAAATGTCCCAAGGAGAAAGAACCAACCAATAATTTGGGAGAACGTAAAAGTAAGTTCCCGACTCCAATGTATATATTATTTATGTGAACTGTACTTAGTTGTATTTTTTAATATTTTGTATGTTTCAATTTATAGTGTACTACACAAGACAACGGCTGGGCATGCGCATACTATGTGATGCAATTTATGCAGATGATTATCCGACATGCCACATTGGATATTAATACCATACATGAGGTATTATATATAGTCTCATTAGTTAGTATGAAATATATCAATCTTATTTTTATATTATTACTTATATATACATCATTCTCTTTGCAGGTGTTTAAAATCGACCACACTATAGGTAAACACTTAAAAAATGTACATGATCCATATACGATGGAAGCATTAAATGAAGTAAGAGAAGAATGGGCAAAAGCCATACAAGCAGTGGCGATTGTAAGATATAATTGGGATGCTGATAGCGATCCTGAATGATATTTTGTAAATGAATATTTCTGAATGTTTATACATGTATTTGAATGTTTCTACATGTGTGAATGTGAGAATTGAATTGATGTCTGAATGTATCTACTTGTGTGAAAAAATATTTGTTGATTTTGCAGGTTTGTGGCCTGTTTGTAGGCTGATATCAATGGCCAGCCACAGCAGGCCTGCAAACTGATAATAAAAAAAAATTAAAGTATAGGCGTCGGTTATTTATAAAACACCATCATCAAAGGCCTATAGCGTCAGTTATTTGATAAAAACCAACGCCTAATATGACAAACAACCCGACCGTGCAGGAAAGCACGATCGTGGTGGAAAAGGTGTCGCTTATTTGTATACAACCGACGCCTATAGTACTAAACACAGCCGTGCAGCGAAGCACGGCCTTGCTTCTCCATGTCGTCTGGGCGTATGGCGTCGGTTGTTCAGTTGTTAACCGACGCAGAAAGTGTCCTAGGTGGTGCCCTTTTTTGTGGCACCAACCCTATAGACGTCGGCCAACTATATATAACCGACGCCTATAGGTCATATAGGCGTCGGTTAGAAAACCGATGCCGAAGAGTTCGACCTTTAGTGGCGCCCACATAGGCGTCGCTTGAAAACCGTCGCCAAAGGGTGTTAAACGACCGACGCCAAAGGCCTATTCTGTAGTAGTGCATAAACTCTCGACTAACATTTGAAACCATATACTAATCTTCATATTATCCTTATAGATATTAACTATCCACTATTTTCTAACGTGAAGAAATATAAAATGATTCAAGATAAAGGTACTTGCATGTAAGAATAATTTGATTCCCTGATATCTTATCAAATCAATACCCAATCACATATATATACAAGCAAGATTTCTGAATATTTTTGTCAGATAGAATTAGGATTTCAGCATGAATACAGATATTTAGAGGGAGACAAAACTCATATATGGTGACAAGAACCTTAAAAACATAGGTCAAACTCTAAATTTCTAGAAATCCTATCAAAATCTAGCAATTAAATACATTTCTTCCTCCTCTCAACTCGGAAACCCTAGAAATGGAGATTAGGAGGGAAAGAGTGAGAAAGTGGGGAAGATTTGATATCATTGCAAGACAAATCAGATGAGGGATAGAATCTTGACATGTGAGAGAAGATTCACCATGAAAGACTACACAAAGAAGCTAAACTTACTTGATTTCATCATATCTAGGACAGTGAAACCATAGGTCAACATCTCCACCACTTTCTCCTCTCAAAACCCTAGCTCCCTGCTCTCTCTAAGATTTCATCTATATGGAATGGATCATGAAATATGAGATCTCTTGGATTTTAGGTTTCTCGTATAGATCAATTAAGGTGATTGGGTCAATTGCAAATTGACCCAACTTTACACTTTCTTTTATTTCAATAAATTTTTCTATCATAAAACATGTTACCAAAAATCCTCTACTGAATAGGTCAAACCTCCACCAAAAATTATGAAAATTGAGTATATTGTGGGATAGAGGATTGTAGAGCTCTAGTAAAAATTTCAAATCAATAAGAGTTATTAATAAATAAATAAAAATCAAATACTATATTGTTATTTCTTAGCTAGAATGCATGATCGACTAAGTTTATCCAAGGGAAATTCGACTGACACTACACTCTATATAATTCAAACATCATCCAAAAATTATACAAATTTAGAAAAATATCTAAAATGGAGTTCCCAAGCTACAGTTAAAATTTCAAATCAATTGGATATACTAATAAAAACTAAAATCAAATACGACATTGCTATATTTCAATCTGAATACATGGTTGGATGAGTTTGTCTTGGGGAAACTCGACCAACAAACATGTTAAAAAAATCTTAAAAAATTCTGATATTTTACAAGAACACTAATAATTGAGTTTTCCAAATCATATCCAAATTTAAACTAAAAAAATATTGTATATTAAATACTAAAAATTATTTAGTACACCAATATACTTATCAAATTTTGTATTCATATATTACCAAAGCCTTAGTTTAGTGGATTAGGGTTTTCCATTCTCAAATCCTAATTATTCAAAGAAAAATAACAATCATAGTATTTCATTAGTTTTAAGGAATCATAATTAGACTACCATCATTAACTCAAGCTTAAATAATGATCAATTTAGTTAAGAATCCAATCATCTAGACAAACCCTTAATTAAATGGTTAATCTAATAATGGGTTGTTACAAATTCTCACCTCCTTTTAGGATTTCATCCCGAAATCCATGAAAATATTTGGAAGAATATCATGTGATCTAATCATTCATCTCTCTCGACATTGAGTTAGAGTAGTTTCCATTTTGTCTTTCATATGACATCATTTCATTCTTTTTTTTCATTGGATGGATATTTCATCCCTTGTCATCATCATATCTCTCAACATTACAAACACTTAAATCACAAATATTAGTAATACATCATTTACCAAGATGTGGTTCACATCACCTTTCACATTTTTTTAAAGTTGATTATGTATCTCATGGATCAAGATTGTTACATCCCAGGATTTGAGGCCTTGGATAAAAGATCTTATAAGGAATGATTGGACTACCCATATCACCAAGGAGCACCTCCTTTTTTGGGAGCCCATCACTAAAGAACTCCATAGTTAAGTGTGCTTAGCTTGGAGTAGTACTAGGATGGGTGACCAGTCGTGAAGTTGATCCTGGCTTGCGCGTAAGAGATTAAAGCACACAGTTAAGGCTAGTGGTGGTTTGTGGGACAGTCTCATTCCTGAAACTCTATTAGAGCCTTATTCATCAGTTTTCTTCATAAAGTAGATCATTTACTGTCCATCATTCTTAATTCTTTGCTTTTTCTTATAATTTCTGATTCAAACTCATTAGTAATTATCTTCATAATCCATTTGGCTTTTATCTTTCTTATATAAAATTTTCTTCTTATCTTAGATTCCATATTGAATTATGAAATCCTTTCCCTTTCACCATTTTTACACCATTCTTTTTTTATCATCATGCACCTTATTATATCCCAAATTGTATTCATCTGGAAACTTGGTCAGGGCATCCAGAAGAAGTACAATCAGAAGTTCCATACTAGCTTATCTCAACACCCAAATACTTGAATAGAGTATCTGGATACTAAGTTCAATCAGTATGCACATCATTCATGTTATATTCAACCTTCACATTATCATTGAATCCTAGATCCTATTGTCCCCATAGACACATCTAACCTAGGTTGTAATACCCTATTGTTGGGACCGCTCTTTTGATTAGCATAACTGCCAACCATTAGAGAGAATCCCTAAAGGCTGATTGTCCATCAACGTAGTGGACTTGCTGCCAAAAATCCCAAGAACCTAATCCCGATTATGAATTAAAATAACAATTTCTCAATAAAGGTGATAAAAAATATATACAAAAATTACAGATAAATTTTTCCTAGTTATTTCTTCATAATTTCATAAATGAATGTCAGATCAAGGACATCACACTAAGATATCAAAATTCTTATTCAACACCATTAAAACTAGAATTAAATGTTACTCCTCAAATGTTGTTTAGTTTACATCAAATACAAGTACATGAAAGAACAAACTCAATATACTATCCATATTAGGAAAGAGAGTGTACATGGAAAATCTAATCTATCTATATTATTCTATTTATGACTTCTTTGTCATGATCCCTCTACTGAATAGAATTATACCTAAAAACATTTGAAACAACCTCACGAGACTCATATAGAGCCCGAGTGAGTGGATACCTCCCACTTAACATGAGTATATGCATCAGCATCAAATTAAATATAATGAACTTAAAAGAAACTTTAGCTAGTAGCTTGGGTGGTAAGAACTCGGTAGTTCCCAATGAATGACCTAGGTTTGAACCTCACTGAAGGCACTTTACGAACGACAACCCACTCTGAGTTGGTGCGGGAGGGGTGTGACCAGACAACACCCTCTCATGCCTCGAGAGTTTACCATGCCAGGCTCGCACGGGGTGGGTTCTCTTGCTCACCAAAAGAAAACTTAAGACAAACTTACACATATCAAAAAGTCTAATAATTAGTTCTAGCATCTAATTGAATCCAGTTTACAAATGGTAGTGTAATCAAACAAATAAGGTAATCACTTAAACCAATCCAACTTTAAAACATCTTTTAGAGATTGTCTATGAAGAAATCAGTAGATACATCTTAGTTCAGATTAACAATCCTTTAGTATGAGTAACAAGTCAACATCTAAACATTTTGAATCAATATATAACATTAACATCATCTTTGTGACATGCCACTAACCGGACCAGGAACACATCATGTAGTCTTGAACATGAAGTAGAAATAATACATGGTTACCAAACAATACTATCAAATGACAAGAAATCCAAATAATCATCAGAGTGGATATAAATCCCAAGATAGACCAGAATACGAAATAGATAATCTCTATAATAGAATGATTATTTTCCACAACAAGAAACATAATCTACAATGAAAAATTATCATCTAGTAGTATAAGGAATGTAACAAACATTTAATTCATATTATACATAGTTTGTCATCTTAATTTCATTTCCTTGAAACTACTTGACTTGTACCTCACCAAGTAGAAGTCACCACGCCTGATTCTCATGTCAACGACTCACCGTCACTATCTTAGGGTTTAGTCAGCCACCCTTGTCCACCTCAGGGTTGCCTAAAGAGGCTCACGTCCTCATCTCAAGGTACATGAGACAGGAACCAACAAAACAATATATCACATTCACAACCTTTATATTTCACATATTTTATTTCATCAGAGTTTATTCCTCGTGGACATAGACTTTCACATAAAGGATTTAGGACCAGAGACACTCCATATGACTCACTCCTGAATCATGGTGGTCTAACCTTTAAGTTCTCAACCCACACTCCAGAAATCCTTGTCATAATTCATTGATTACTACAAGGAGTAACATTTTGTTTCCCCAGTGTGGTCCTTAGGGAAAACTCACGGTGTTCAGGGCACCTCACTAGATGTCTCATCATTTCACTTGTTATTAATATATTTTACTCATCTTAAAAGAATTCAAAACATCATATATCATACATGTAAATTCTCATGTAACTATATTAACATGAAACAAATTAGGCTTATCAAGAAAGACAATTAGAAAAACAAGAAGCAAAATAATTTGTTTTTTGCAACACATATATTTTTTTACATTTGCACATCATTTCTTAATAGTCATCATCAGTGGGCTTTCCACTCCCAAAAAAATGGTCTTTAACTACAAACAAAAAATGTAGTTAAAACCCCATATTTTGTAGTTAAAGGCTTTAACTACATATTTCTGTACATATCAAAATTTTAGTATATACTCGTATAGCTAAAGGCTTTATATACATTTTTCCAAATATGTAGTTAAATAATTAATTCTTTACAAATACATATGTAGTAAAAATGTGGCTAGATTTTGTCTTTACATATTTAAATGTAGGTGTAATTGTAGGTAAATGCATAACTACAATTGCATATGTAGTCAGTATGTAACAAAAAGATGAAGTAACTACATTTTATGTGTAGTTAATGTGTAGGGAAAAGCAACAATTATTACACACATACACACACACACACACACACACACACACACACACACATATATATATATATATATATATATATATATATATATATGTTGTTAGATTATACATCTAGCTACATATGTGGTGCTATTTTTTATGCATACATATATATGCTAGATTATTATGCATATATTATATATGTAATTCATCAATACATAAGATAAATCAGAACAAGTTACACTTGTTATGCCAACAACAGTACTTTCATTTATAATTTAAACAAATATACATGGGGAGGATGTATGCCTTGCCCCTATTACACAATATTTTGAAAAAAGATACACATATCAGCCCTTGATTGAACCAAAATCATCAACTATACAAGGAAAACCAGTGGATTCCTCCCTCTAACTGGATTGTGATCTAAACTATGTTCTCATCCTCTCCTCTCTCACGAGCTTTGTTTTTTGATGTGATAAATAAAGGTCAACTTTATATTGAGTATGACAAATACTGGAATGCATTACAATAGTCGCATCCTTAGCTGTTGCAACCTTGGTATAGCATCCATCCCATTTTCCTTTGGCAGTTCCGCCATGACACCCCTTCTATTCAACTGAGAACATCTATTGAGGGTGTTATATTACATAGAAATTATTAATTGCAGGTAGATACGAATCTTTTCATAAGTAGAAGGTTTTTCATCATATTCTTCTGGCTACTGTAGTGATGGTGGGTGGTTGGGAATTAATGCCTTTCACTAGATCGTACAAGGAGGATTTCATCCACCCATAATTAAACATACATAACCTCTATTGTCATCAGTTTGGCTGTCTTCTGCGCTCACATTTGCCACACCCTCAGTTGACTCAGATACAATAAAGACTGGGGTTTCTAGGACTTCTTTAGTTTCCTTCTCCATAGAAACAACATCAAAACTATCTATTTCAGAAATGGTATATCCATTCTTGGAAAATGAAACTTCTAGAAATCCTTTCCTTTATTTATCAATTAGGACATTTGAGAGAGAAATTGTATCTCTACCATATTGTGTAGATCGAGGTACTTCAGACCTATCCTTCTGATCAGCAGTCAATACACCAGACATAGATGGCACTACTTTAACTCTCTAGGAACCCTTCTTATGGCAGATAGGAGAAGGGCTTCTAATAAACCATGTAGAAGAAGGATCTTTATATCCTTTATTTTCAACTATCAATGCACCGGATAAAGTGCATGTTAACTGTAGCTGCTCTTTGAGATGCTTGGGTCCATGACACAGCCTTGGAGCAATAGGTTCTGCTGATGTGGGGTTGAAAGCATAAGTCAAAGTGGCCATTGCTAAATCCCTTTGAGTGGTTCCATTGCAACTTGAGTCCTTATTTCTGTTTGGAGTTTCCTTATTGTGACCCATCAAGACAAATAGCATCAGGAGTTTCTTTGTAGACGAATTTCCAAGTTCAATTAGTTGCCTTGTTGTTATTTTCTTACTGCTATAGGTTTGTTTCCCAACAAGAGAACCAGAAGACCGAAGTCCCAATACCTTTGCATGTTTTATAGCAACACCAAGATTTAGAAATCCTTCAGTTTTTGTGACCCCTGTTGGTGATCAGCTGTGCTTCAACTCCTTTGACATTGATAATCTTGATTGCAACAAAAAAAGGTCAAGAACCTAACAAAGTGGCAACGATATCAACTTGGATAACCATCCATTTAGACATTTGGGTGGAAAGTTACCTCATTGTGTGCATGTAGCAAAATAGGGCTGTTGGACATTGGAGAAAACCCAAGGACTGGTAATCCTAGCTCCCTAAAATAATGAGCACCTGTTGAGGCCAGGAGAAAGAAGTTATTTGGTGGTCCATGGTTCAATATCCATAACCTCAACATCAAAACAAGGACTGATTACACCGCCTTTGTTCAATCCGTTCAGTTCAACAACAAACTTCCCAACACGGTGGTCATCCACATATTCAAATACCCTGAATTCCAAATAGATTGAATAGGGTGAAGGAGAGCTAAAAGAACAAGATTCAAAGAATGTATGTAAATAAATGAAATAAACCAAGCTTCTGCACACAAGAAGGAACTTGCTGATGACTTTGGAAGGTTTGATCATTATGTTGCATTTCCCGTGTCTCAGCATTGTAGATCCTCTTGAGAGTGTCATTCAAAACACTCTCTCTCACCATTGTAGTCTGAAAGTAATCAATCATAGAATAGAAAAATGTTAGATTTGTCTATGTATAAATATTTTCAAATACTACAGTAGCTAGTACGCTTGTGTGTAACTAGTACATCAGTACATAACAGTAGCTTGTAACGTTTGTATCCAAGCTTCTAGTACATAAATACATGACATCAGTACATGACATGTGTAACTAGTACATCAGTAAAAATAGATATGGATAGGTGTCTAATGGTTACCATAATCTGTCCTACTACTAAGATAATAAATTAAATTGATCAAAAATGTATGATTTGTAGCATGGAGTGCATTTCCATATGGAAGTGCTAGAAAAATGCTATTTTTAACTGAGCACAGTCCTAACCCAACTGCTATGTTGGATGTTATGCAATGGTGAACACAAATTTCGAAGAAGGTTAGTTGTAGCTTCAGCTATGGCAAAAAAATATGTGGTAGTGGTTGAGCCGAAAGGTAGAAATTGAAAACATTGCATGCTCCTATGTGTGAGTTCATAAATACCAATACAGATGCAACAATCCAATGTAAAATACATGTCAGTGTAGGGGTGGTTTTTAAAGATATGAAGGCAATGCTCTTGGCAGTTAGCTTTTCAAAGATACGAAATGGATTACTAACCTATAGCATATGGGTAGAAGATCTTGCAAGATATCTTTTGGCTGATCTCTCTCCTTACCATACAGAAAACACATGGTAGAAAAATTAGTTTTAAAACTGAACAGAATTTTTTTGGCACCAACTAGTGATGCATATAAAAATGAAAAATTTCTCGGCACTCACCCTCTCTGCTAGACTATGGATGTCATTCTCTTAGCCTCATCTTTCTCAAACATGGATGTATTCCTTGGGTGGCTCAGTTCCTCTTTTCCCCTTGCTTTTCACTATTGTTGTTTGCCCCACCATTCCCTTCAACTTTTGGGCTCAGTTCCTCCATGCCATTGCCGAATGCATCTATTGTTTTAAACTCTACATCATCAATTTAGATGAGAAAAAAACAAGTCCTAGTTGCTGACAGACGTAGTAAAAAAACATAATAATAGATATGATGGAAATATGGGCTAATAATGCATTTCAGCGATTGCTTTAGGACTAGGCAATGTTGGTGTTGAAATGAGTTGTAATACTTATTATATAGATATAGGCGGTTTTGTGTTACTAACCTGGTTTAGAGCATCAAAACCTGATGAATAGGATGCAAACATAATAGCAAGACCCTTGGTATCAAAACCATTATTCTCGGCCAGCCTATTAAGCCAATTGATCATTAGCTTGCAACTACTAGAATAGATACATGTGAAAAACAAAAGGTACATGTTATGCTGTATACAATCATTTAAGCCAATGGATCATTAGCTTGCAGCTACTGGAATAGCTAAATGTAAATATGATCTCACTGGCTCCTCATTTTACATTTACAAAGATGATGACTTACATCTGACTCACCCTATGGAAGTAGGTGTCTGTAGAATCAGGCATGTCATAGTTGATGACCATGTTCACTCGTAAAATATCTATCCATCTATTGACCAAATCATTCGCAATAAGTATCTTCTTGACACCTTCCCTGAATTAATAAGTTGCAACCAGATGAAACTGTAATCAAACTTATATGTAGGTAAATATAATTCAAATGGACGATGAAAGATGGGACTGGAACCATCTGTTATAGGATGATTTGAAATTCTGGACTCACCATGTGTTCTACAGGAGTAGATATACTCAAGATAAAAATTCATGAAGGCAACATAGTGACTAAGATTTGATGAGCGAAATAATCAAAGCATGCAAATGAGGCGAAACACGGCTTAACAACAGAGTGCTACTATATGTACATCAGGTATACAGAGTCTATGACTCGTCACTCAATTAACAAAAAATATCAAGTTACTTCAGCAGCCATAAACTAAAATAGAGTACCAAAAGGAAATCTTCATCTCTATGGTCATAGCACCATACAAAATTTAGATGGATGGTCGTCGCTCCAAAGGCTCTCAAACACCATAGAGCACAATAGAAGACATGAACATGTGCAACAATAGAAACTATGTAACCACACATAACTACATCATCCAATTGACTATACAAGAATGAACAAGAATGTATTATTTTCATACATTACAGTAGCATCCATAAATAGTTGAACTAGTTTAACTAGTTGTCAGAATGCATCATAACAATAGGAACTAACACCTACCCTCAGACAATGGTCAAGGCCCTTACATGCATTACTTCAAACCACACACCCTTGTTGATACCACTTGAACTGTAGAGGAGCAAAATAGAAACCATATTCTGTACAAAGATTACTTGGAAGCAACATTAGAGTTCAAGGAATTCCTCCAAAGGACATGGCATCACAAGATCAACTACATTAAAACTATCTCAGGCAACTAGAGGAAGAGGATGAACTGACCAAGAGAAAGATCAAGTGACTTAATAATATAAGCATTTTCTTCAAAAGACCACTTATTTGATATCGATCTATTGAGGGAACTCCATTCATGTGCATCACATAACTTGATGTTAACACCAAATGAAACTAGATGGGCATAATCCAATGATAATCAAGGACAAATAATAAATTCATTTCACCTTGCCCATCCTTACCCATAATGTTCGGGTATGCATCTTGGAGTAGTTGTCGCACAAGAAGTTGTATTAACTATCCACATTCTATATAAAAAAAGATAATGTTAGTCATAATCAAGTTTATCATTCTTTGTCTTGTAAAATATGACTAACATATACTTCCTCTTATAATACATAAGAAAATCAATTTAATTGAAACCTTATTGAATCCAGAATTTAGCTGGACACAATGACTAGTCAAAGAAATGATCCAGATCATGTTCTTCTTGTAGTGCAAATGTCTTGATGGTTCACAATATTTTGTCAGGCTAGTATAGTTCAAATGCTTCTAGAGTTGCTAACTAATTGTTTAATCGACTCAACTCACACTCTTACAATTTTTTAATGTGATAATGTATACTAACAACATTGTAATTAAAAATATCTACATTCAAGCAACAAATTTTCCAATAAGAGAACACCCAGTCTTAAGTGTATCAAGTCAAATTCGTGGTTCATCAGCTAATTACTTCTTTAGTGACCTGCAAGAAGAGGAGAAAGTATATATTAGTAAGCATAATCCACCACACAAGATAACAAGAAAGTATATATTAGTAATCCATCGGTTGATTACTAATAGCATATTTGCTTTTGTTGAGTCAATAGCAACTAATTAAGTTCTATGTGGAGCACACCACATCGCTGCAAATGCAGACTGGCAGTCCTTTAGTGCAATGACACATACTAAAGTCATACCTCTTTTACTAATGATGTCATGCCAACTAAAACTTATTTAGATTTTTGTGCATCTGATATGGTAAGTAATGATGTCATATCTCTTTTGGAAAGTTGAAACCTCAAACTTCATGATGGAATACTTGAGAGTGTGTAGGTGACACGGCCAAAGGAGCATGTGTTGCAGCTTCCTAGAAAAGAAAGCCCAGTAAAATCCATATCAAAATCATATTGAAATTAATAGTAAATGCAAGTTAAGGTATAGGCAATAAATATTGTGGTGTTTTTCATGGAAAAAAGAACTAGCATAATTATCATAACTTAAACAATGTTATGAAAAAAGAAATAGCATCAATCCCAACAGTCAAGCATGAAGATGTGAAAGATCACTTATTGAATCGGTAGCTCTTATCCTGATGTACATCAAAGCAACCAGGCCACAAGACCGCCTTGCATTCTGATGATAATAATCAAATCCTAGCACACTAATAAGAAACATATTTTAGTTTCAGATCAAAAGGGAGCAGACAGTGCCCAAGCATTTTTGAGTTAAGACCTTTAAATGTTTATTAGTAGCTCATAAACACACGACATAGCTAAGAGCTAGATCACAATAGAGTGCAACGCTACAAATATATAGAACCATCACTCCATTATATCACCAGAACATATGCAATTCAAAGCCGAAGAAACTAAGGAGAAAACATGCATTCCTGCTGCTCTTACTATCAAAAACTCATACAGATAGGCAAAACCATATCCTCTTGAAAAGAGTAGATAAGGAGAATTTCATAACATGAGGTAAGAACACCATCAAGTCTCTTGCACAATATAATAACCAGATTGAAGACCTATATACAAGCTTAAGCTTAATATATGCACCAAGCAGGTTATAAGCCTCCTGGATTGTAAACCAATTTATGTGACAGGAAATTCTATCGCATATGTATTTGATAATGTTTGTGCTTTATACCTATAAAAAAACCCTGATTTAAGAGGAAATTCAAGGGGTAGTGATAGATACCTCTTGCTTGCTCCCTCGACAATTTATGAGAACATTGCTCTTTGGCACAAGATTCATCATGGGCATTGTAGCAACTTGGTTGGATCCATATAAAGATGTCACATATTACATATGAAAGCAAAGGCATATACACTATTTTATAACAAGAAGAAAAATTCCCAAGTGTGGCATGGAGTACAAACTGTCCATCATTTTCCATTTCTCTATTGTTTATCAGAAAAAAGGCATGGGCATCCCCACCTATGGCCAGACCTCCTTGATGATAGTGTTAGGAGACATCAATACTATGTTGGCTCTGCATGAGAAAATGGGAAGCTCTTCTTTCAATTTATCTGAGGCAAACCTATTCAGCAACACTCTCTTGGATGCAGGCCTGTCTAACTTGGTTTTTCCAGATAGAGATTTACCTACAGGCATGGGTTGCTACATGAGCGACTGGATAGAGTTGTAGCTAATGCTGAATTCGTCACTAGGTACCCAAATCTGGTGGTCACACATTTGGCTAGAGTGGAATCCGACCATTGTCCTCTCCTAGTGGCTACTGTTGCATCAGCAAAATGAGAGGCTAGATTTCTGACCAAGGCATACTGACAATCAGATATGAAGTTTGATAATATCATCAAGGAGGTCTATCCAGAGAGCGAGGACTTCATTGCAGCTCTAAACCATGCTCAATCGGATCTTGTGAAATGGGACTGAGATAGACAGAAGTAGTGCCATAAGACTAAGAACTGGCTCATGCGCAACATCGACATACTACAAACTGAACTAGCATATCAGTTCAATCCTACCACAGAGAGGCTCTGCACGCAGATGCAAACTGAGCTTGCCTTCATTCTGAAAGAGGAGGAAGCATGGAAAATGCGAAGTCACGTGAACTGGCTGAATAATGGGGACTCTAACACCAGGTTCTACCACACATATGTAAATCAATGGAGGCGGAGGAAAACCATAACTAAGCTACGAAATGAGGAAGGTAGGTGGGAAACTGAACCTGAAGTCATCACACGTATGGTGACAGTGTACTTCAAGAAAATCTTTACCACAGTACCCAATTACCCTTCTAGTACTATCTGTGAGATCCCAACTAATTTTGTAAAACTCAGTACAAGTGACTACCGGGCCATTGTAGAGGTGCCCAATAGTGACGAAATCTACTCCATGCTTAAATGCATGGACCCTTACAAGGCGGCAGGCCCCAATGGGGTGACTACTCACTTTCTGTAGAAAAATTGGGAAGTGGTGCGAGACACAGTGGAGTGAACAATGTCCAACGCACTAAGAGGTCGGGTTCTGGATGAGTGACTTTTTCAGGCTTCCGTAGTGCTTATTCCCAAATGCATGTCACCTAAAAAACTGTAAACAATTCTTCCCCATATCGTTGAACAATGTCTGTCTTAAACTGTGCTCAAAATTGGCAGTCGAAAAATTGAAGAAGCATTTACCAGACTGGGTTTCTCTGGCCCAGAGCATCTTTGTACCCAGGAGACGTATCATAGACAACATAGTGTTGGTCTAGGAAATTGTACACGGTATGAAGAGAGCTACGAGTGCAAAAATAATGGCTATCAAAGTTGATCTGACTAAAGCTTATGACATGATGAGCTGGGACTTCATTGCAGACACACTCCTTAGGATTGGCTTACCTGATACCATCAACCGGTACATTCTAAATTCTATTAGAGGAGGAGACATCTGGATCATCTGGAATGGAAATACCTCTGAGGCGTTCAAACCGACTAGGGGCTTGCATCAAGATGACCCCCTATATCCCTATCTGTTCGTGTTGTGTCTTGAAAGGCTCAACCAAATGATAGAGATGTGGGTGCAAAAGAAAGAGTGGTCTCTGATCAAAATACCCGGAAGCAGCTTAAGGATTTCTCAGTTGTGCTTCGCTGATGATATTATCCTTTTTGTAAAAGCTACAACCAGGGATATCATCTCAATTTACAGTGCTTCCGTGAGTTCGAAATGGCTTCAAGGCAGGCTATCTCGATAGAAAAGACTAAAATCTTCTTTTCTAAGAGCGTAGAGCACAATGTAAGGAGGGCTATATGCAGGCAAAGTGAGTTTGAGCAGACGTCAGACCTGGGAAAATACCTCAGAGTTCTTATCATTCACAAGCGGGTGACATTGCACACTTACTCTGAAATCCTGGACAAATTGAACGGTAGAATCAATGCTTGGTCAGCGCGAAGCTTATCCTTAGCTGGCCACATTTGCATGACGAAGGTTAACCTTACGACCATTCCTAATTATGCTATGCAAACTACTGTCCTACCTCTCACCCTTTGTGTTAGATTGGATGGCACCATCCGAAGATTTATATGGGGTGGTTCCCATACCATAAGGGAAGTTTCATTAGTATCCTGGGATAAATTTGTTGAGAGCAAGAAACATGGAGGATTGGGGATAAAATCTATGAGAGATTGGAATCAAGACTTGATTTTGAAAAATTCATGGGAAATGAGCAGTGGAAGGAACACTCTATGGACTACAGCCTTGGGTAGGAGGTATCGTGGCTACAATGGCAGTAAAAGCAACAATCTTTCACGCCTAGGAAAAGCGATGACCCAGGGAAAAGACTTTATATGCCGAAACTCCTACATCACCATTGTGAATGGCGAGAACACTAAATTCTGGACTGATGTTTGGGTACCCAGAATCGGGTTTCTACTGGATAAAGCTATCAAGGACATATCGGAGGACCTCACTGACCTCTTGGTGCACTGTGTGGTTTTACATACAGGAACATGGGATGAGTAGTTCCTTAATGAATGTCTAGCTCAAAGCATTGTAAGGGAGATTCTTTGTATGCAGCCACCGACAAACAACCCCAGGTCAGACGAAATCACTTGGATGCACAACGACAATCTTCGGTTCTCAACCAAGTCAGCTTATGAGATCATTAGAAAACCAAAGGAGATCAAGACCCAAGGTTGTTGGGACATGATATGGAAGTCTAAGGTGTCAGCCAGGACCCAGACGTTCATATGGCTAGTCAGCCATGAGGCCATTCTGACAAACGTGGTTCCTGTGAGGAGGCATATGTCTGCTGATGAACTCTGCCCCCGCTATAGAAACTAAGAGGAGTCCATTCTTCACACCCTCTGTGATTGCCCGGTAGTCAGAGATACTTGGTCCCAGGTGTTGAGAAATATTGACAGGGGCAGATTCATGGGTGAAGTATACCTACCATAGTGGATAAAATGGAACTTGCAGCAGAATTGCAGCCACACACAGCTGTTCTTTGTCGCTTGTCGTTTAATTTGGTTGTCTAGGAATGCATTGGTGTTTGACGGGAAATCCACTCATAAATGCCATATTGTTAATCAGATCTCGATGGAGTTGCAACTCCTCGAGAGTAAGGGAAAGACAAGGGTTGTGAACCTGACTAAGAAAACACATTTGCACTGGAAAAGACCTCCGTAGAATACAATCAAACTCAACATTGATGCTGCTCTGAAGAGGAAAAAGGCAACTACGTCAGTGGTGGCACGCGACATCGAAGGTCAGTGGGTGGGATCAATTGCTGAAAAGATTAATGTTAATGATGTTCTAGAAGCAGAGCTTAGGGCTATCCGACTATCTTTAGTGATGGCCAACAAATGCAACTACATGGCCGTGGAAATCTCTACGGATAGTCAATGTGCGGTGGGCATGGTTTCACAAGAAAGTTCTGTTAACCCCAGATATGCTAACTGGTTGGCGGATATACAACAATTGATTAAGCCAAACTGGACTTTGAAGTATGATTGCAGAGACACCAACAAGGCTGCGGACGGGGTAGCCAAGAACTTGATAACAAGGAACGAGGAGTTCTATGTTTATATTAGACCTCTACAGGATCTGATCACCATTTTGAACAATGATTACTGTAATGGTAGTAGTACTACCATATCTAATTCTACAAGTAGCTCGCACTGGTGTAATATGTTTTTAAATTTGTGTGCACAAGGAGGGCGTGATGAATAGATAGCCTCCTGGCATCCCCTCCAAAAAAAATAGAGTTTATATGTGACACATGATTGCATTTTACTGTTTGAGCACAACAACAACCATGTAATTAGTCTGAATTGGTCTAGCTACAACATTTTGATCGTTGTATTCAGTGATCTATAAAGATGAAAATGGGAAAAAATATGTGTTGGTATTACAATTTTCTGATGTATATATTCATTATCTATGTTACCCAATAGAAATTCATAGTATGGATTTATCCATGTATGCATTATCTATTTGAGTAATCTGAACTTGAAGACGATATGGCTACATTTTTTAGATCCACATGCAAAAGAATTAAACAAATTTGAGCACTAATTCAAATTTCAAGTATGATATTGCTCTATATGCTCCTGTGAATTCCATCATGGAACCTGATATGTATGAATTTCATCTTCTACCTAAACCTTAGTAGAGATCCCCTGGGATAAGAACGGATGGAAGCTTGAGTAGAATCAAAACTCAACTTCACTCTGAAATTTAATATGTAGCTCTTACAGTTGAGCATTACCAGAGAGCAATGACTCTGTAACACCTAGGGTGATGTATAAAGATCAACAATATTTACAAGGAATAGAGAAGCTAAGTCTACATTACAAAAATCATTCTTTAAATGGTCAAAAAATGTTAACCAAAGTTGAAGAAGGTCAATAAATCTACTATGAACCAACTAAGCCTAAATTTTTTGCTTAATGAAGATAAAAGATAGCAACACCATAAATACTATGCAAACAACATTCAATAATAGAAACTTCAAAGTGTATAACCCACCAGAGGTAACATTCATCCTACAAGTGTCATCTGGTTTGAATAATATAAGAATACAACTACAACTTCAGGGAATTCTGGAATCATGTTTAGGTGGAAGTCTTCATGAGTGGAAAGAAGCATGTATCATGCCAAGCAGAAGCAAGCAACATGCAGCATCCAGCTTCAAACTGTGGAAATCATCACATGGTCTTTTAGAAAGACAACAAGAAGATCTAGGATCTTTTAATAAGGATAACACATGGACTACCCAGGTTCAAGCAACTAGCAAAGAAAGAAACAAAGAAACCAGTGAGGGGATTAAAATATTGTCTAATAGTGACCCTAGATAGATCCATCACAAGACTTCTAAGAATCAACAACAACCACATGAATCTAAGCAAAATGCAAGAACAATTACTACTACAGCATATCAGGATGCACGAGCAAGAGATGCCACTAACAATAGCTTCTTCAAAGCATAACATGTACTACTGAGAAACAAAACAACAAGAAAACATAGCGAAGATCAATGTCAAATTTTCCCATTTTATATAATACATGTATAATACATGAGGTTCAGAACTATAGTATGCATCATTCCTTGATAAAAGTCATCCTCTCAGTTACTTCCTTTCTTCATTATTGCTGAATGCTATAAAATTTCCTAGAAATTTCTTTGACACAACAAATGTCTCATAGTCATACTCATGGCATCTAATAATGGATTTTTTGCATAGTGAAAAAACACTTCCTATTGATTTTAGAAAATTCTAGCAGTCCCTATTGTCAAGTTCAATTCCAAGACTTGGAGTAGCATTGACCATCTACATTTGTACCTCAACACTTGATTTAGCTTCATCATGTCCCACATTGGAGTAGGCAGTGCAATATATTAGTCCAGATTTATCAAAATGAATAAAATATGCATGCATGATCAAGAAAAATAAGATTGAATCAAGCTTAATAGGACAAAGAAGCATAGCTTTAATGAGGTAGAGAAAGAAACCCCTCGGTATCAGAAAACCACATATAGGAGCCATGAAACATTAAAGAGCATGCATCTAAGTAGAAAGTAGAGCCCAAAGAAGCATTAGCACCTTCTAGCATAGCCACGGTTATAGATTCATTTAAAAGTGTTGACTTGGGGAATGGACCTGAAATACCACTCTTTACGATAGGATCCACACAATCCGAAAGCAAGTTTGAACTTCTCGTGTTATGCATCATGAGATCTATTCTTTAATGAGTAAAGAAACACAAACACTATGAAAACGTTGATAAAAGAAATAAAACAATACCCAGTAGAAAGTATCAATGAAATGGCTTAGCTACATCTATCTCCTTATGCAAATGGAGCTTGTTCAGCCCTAAAGGATATTGGCTCTACTAAAATGCAACTTTAGTAATCAATCATCATGACCTATGTAATTCCCTTAATGAGGATATGGATTCAACGATATAATATTAACTACATTTTGTCTCCTATCATCCCTGGAAGAAGCGGATCCAAGGTCATGAAATTCCAGTGATGATACATTTAATTCCTCTTTTATGGTTGTGGTATTTTATAATATAAGCAAGTAAATGAGTTCAATACAGCAAGAAGCTTTTGCAAGCTTCATGTGTAGATTTAGGTAGCATGAGAATATAGTATAATGTCTATAGTAATGATAACCTCCATTTTTGTGGTGTTATCCTAGTATTTTTCTTCAGTTTTCCACACTCTTTCTCAGATAAATTTAGACAAAATCCCTAACTATCCTCTCTTATTGAAAATATATTGTTAGATTAACTTTTCCCCTTTTTACTTACAGAAAAAGACATAAAAAATCATAAAAGACTCAAACGGTCCCCAAACTGCATGGACTCACACGGTCCCAAGACCGCATGAAGCCAAACGGTCCCCAGACTGCATGGACTCACACGATCCCAAGACTGCATGAAGCCAATCGGTCCCAAGACCGCATGAAGCCAATCGGTCCCAAGACCGCATGAAGCCAATCGGTCCCAAGACTGCATGAAGCCAAACGGTCCCCAGACCGCATGAAGCCAATCAGTCCCAAGACCGCATGAGTCCAAACGGTCTCGGGGTCCAAACGGTTTCAGAGTCCAAACGGTTTCAGAATCCAAACGGTCTTCAAAACCGTTTGGATCCAAAACTGTCCAAACCGTTTGGACTTCACTTAAGGCCTATAAATAAGACCCAAGGGGTCCTCTCAAGGCATCAAGTTTCAGACGCCCAGAGGTTGCCTCCATCACTCCAGAGCTATTCCAACTTCCATCCTCCACCCGAAGGCTGCCGGTCGGAGATCCACGTTCCATCTTGAAGCTGCTTTCTCTCTCTCTGCCAAAGAAGGTGGGTAGAGGAGATCTCATCATCAAGCAACCTGTGAAGACTGAAGATCGTAAATCTCTCTCTCTCTCTAAGGGGTTGACTTTCCTCTCTCCTTTGTGGGGATGACACTCTCTCTCTTCTCGCCTCCTTCTTTGTCCTAGTTATGAGCGAGTAGTCTCTTTCACTAGGGTGCGGGGAGTAGCCCTGCTACCCATGGTTTCATTTCATGTAATGTAATCCATAGTTTGCAATATAGAGTTGCTCTCTTTTTAGTTCAACATCAATCGTTTAATGAATGCTTGTTGCTTGATCACCAACTTGTGTTATCTTTTATCTTTTAGTATGAATTGTCTATGTTTGTACTACTAGATTCGAAACTCGATTGAATGTTGGTTCTTGATGCATGTATCCACCATGCATCTGTTTCGGTATCTAGGAGTGTTTTTCAAGAAGTGGAGTAAACTCACTTACCATCGTTGTACTTTCATACTATGAAATGGAATCAGTTGACGTATGAAAAATACAACCTTGATAAGTCGAGGAACACACTTTGTGAAGGGAATGATGCAAAGTAGTTGACCATTCGTTCGGGGATGGCTGACTTTGCAACATTCCCACACTTCTCGTAGTTAGTTCTCCGAAAGGAAATTAAGTCTACAAAGATACTAACTATTTTAACTTTTGTTGCAGGTTATGTTTTATATTACATGTTTTGATCCATGTGTAGTGGCAGTTAAAACCGATCACACCCTAGTAGTTCCTTATCATTGATTAACATCCTTAAATTTACTTGCTTGCTTTACTTTACTTGCTCTTAGTCTAAAAACAAACAAACCAACCTTTTGATTTAAATACCAACTATTAAGAAGATTAAGTGAAATTCCAACGTTTTCCATCTTGTTGCTCTCAACAAGACCGTTGTCCCGTGGATTCGACCCTTAACTATACTACGATAAGACTTCCACGTATCATATCATATGTGGGTGGAGTTCTCGATCTAGTATAAGCAAGGCTAAACTTAAAGATTTACCATCTTTAGGATTTTTAGTGGTGCATGCAATTCCACGTAAGTGGAAGCTCCATCAAAAATCGGCACCGTTGCCGGGGACAACGGAACGTTTTAATCTCATTTAGAATCTTGCTAGTTGGTTAGGATTTTACACTTTCTTTTAATCATTAATTCATATCTTCTTAAGTTCATCATATCACTGACATCATCTAAAAGTTGTATTCTTTTCTCTACTCAGGTAGAAGATGTGTATGCAATCATCACATAACCTCAGATTCTCCCCTGATCCAAAGTATGACTCTAAGGTAGAGAGAAGCTTCCACCGTCGCATCAGACTTAACCGCCAAAGAGCCAAGAAAATGGCTGAAGATCAACGCCAAGCTGCACTAGTGATGGAGAGGGTCAATGCCGCCATAGCCGCTCAAAGAGCACAACTCATTGCTGACACCCGTGCTCAAATTCAAGCGGAGATTCGAGCGGAAGAACAGGCCCGCATCCGAGCTAAAAACGAAGCAGCTAACCAAGCTGCTCAGTTAGAGCTAAGAAACAAGCAATTGAGGGATTATGTTGTCCCTAAGAACTACGAAGATAATCATCCAGTTCGACCTCCGATCATCAACATACCCAACTTCGAGATCCGGACACAATGGATTCAGATCATGTAGGGCATCTCATTCTCTGAAGGTTCTGGAGATGACTGTATGGATCACTTAAAGAGGTTCAAGGCACTTTGCCGACTGGTCCCATAGGTCGGAGTTTCTTTTGATGCTATAATGCTACATCTTTTCCACTTCACTCTGTCCGGAAGAGCTCTGAGTTGGTACAATTCTCTTGATAGGGAGCCAATCATCACCACATGGGCTCCCTTGGAAGAAAAGTTCCTGGAGAAGTTCTTCCCCCCTTTGTTAACTTACGAAATTAGGGGGCAGATTAACCACTTCGCCCAACTTCCTGGAGAATCACTCGTAGAAGCTTGGGAAAGGTTCAAGGAGCTTCTAAGAAAGTGTCCTCATCACGGCATCTCCCAAAATCAATTAATAGAAACGTTCTACAGGGGGGTGAGTGATGACATCAAGCAATTTTTGGATTCCTTATCGGGAGGAAATTTTATGAGGAAGAACTACGAGGATGCTTGGAAAATCATCACACTTGGAGATGAGAATCAATTTAATTGGGGACGATCATCTAGCAAGGGAATCCTCAAGGTCTATAAAGCTGAGGAATCAATGGAAATGAAGGCTATTGCTGAAGCCTTAAAGACCATAGCTCATAAACAGCAGGCTCTTGAAACTTCGCTTGGAGAATTCGATAAGAAGAAAAACCCTTAAGTCCAATAGGTTAAAGCTGCCACAGGGACCTATGAAGCCTGTCATGCATTCGATCACCCAACTCTATCATGGGGTCTACTTTACAATGTGATGATGGATATGCACCCACCACCGCAGTAGTACGAACCAATCATTGAACAACCTGATGAGCAAATTCCAGAACAAGTTAATTCTATTCATTCCATTCCTGGACAAGTTTATTATAATTCTAACCAACCAAGAAACCACCCAGGATTTCAATACGAGAACCCTGCTGGACTGCCAAACCGCAACACCAGACACAAGGCGGATCCTCCAATAGGTTGCCACCTGGATTCCAAAGCAACTTTAATCAAAATCAAGGGAACCCCAGAAACAACTTCCCAAGACCCAACTACCCCAGAAATCCATCCGCCTACTATCAATATACCCATCCTCCTCTACACCCACAGTTGCACCCTCAGTTGCAGCAACCTCAGTTAGCGCTGCCTCCGCAACAACCACAACAAGGACAACAACAACTTACTCAGAAAAATACCCCGCCCCAGCCAGCAGATGAGATGACTTTGATAAGGCAGATGCTACAGTCCCAACAAACCATGCTTGCTAATCAGCAAGCTTAGCAGAAGGCAGTGGAGGCTCAACTAGCACAAATTGCTGCTCAACTGAAGCCTCCAGCAGGAACTTTTGCAGGACAACCTGAATCGAACCCTAGACACGACCAGAATAGACCTGAGCAGTTGAATGTCGTTACTACAAGATCTGGACGCACCCTTCAAGAAACTACGAGAATCACTCTTAACGATGATGATACACCTATCCTTATTCCAAATGCAAGCCCGAACCTAGGAACTGAGAAGTCTGCAGAGAACTCGAAAGGCAAAGAAAAAGAACAAACTTCCAAAGATCCAGAAATCCCGTAGTATAAACCAAGGATACCATATCTGGGGAGATTGCGAGAGACAAAAATGGACACTAGGTTCCAACGATTTAAGGAGGCGATGAAGAAACTCTATATCGACATCCCGCTCCTCGATGCCCTCTCTGAAGTTCCGGCTTGGGCTAAATACCTAAAAACTCTGTTATCAAGGAAATACATTACTGAAGAACAAGAAACTATCAAACTAGCTCAAACTACCTTTGATACCATCCTTAATAAGAGGCCAAAGAAAAAGGACCCTGGTTCCGTCGGTATCCAATGTTGTATTAGAAATGCATCAATCAAAAAGGGATTAGCTGACTTAGGGGCTAGCATATCAATTATGCCCTACTCCATGTGTAAACAATTAGGGTTCACTGATTTGCTGCCCACAACGATGACAATTCAGTTAGTTGATTCTACTATCACTGCACCTCTAGGAATTATCAAGGATATTCCAGTCAGAATAGGCAAAGATGCTTATGTCCCATGCGATTTTGTTGTTATCGATATCAAGGAGGATCTGAGATACCCAATAATTTTTGGTAGACCTTTCCTTGCCACAGCTAGGGCGCTTATTGATGTTGAAGCTGGCACGATCATTATAAGATTGGGAAAAGAAGCAATTCAATTCTGAGTTCTCAACAGTATGAAAGGCCCCATCATTCAAGAGGAGGTCTGTCTTTTAGATGCAATACATCAAATGTCCCAATTAGAAATATTTGAGCCATCATATGAGTTAGAGAATGTTCTGACTAATCCAGAAGTCGAATTTTCAGCAAATGAATTGGTTCAACAATGTTTGCAACACTTAGAGAAAGCTGAAGAAGCACCGACATCCACCTTTGAGGAGCTTAAATCTGTCACTATTCTAGAAGCAAAAGAAACACCCAAGGCTCTTGAGATTAAGACTCTACCAATGGGACTTAAACATGTCTTCTCGGATGAAGAAAAATTATGCCCAGTTATCATCAGTTCCACCTTGACGGAAAACCAAGAAGAAAGGCTTCTTGTTGAGCTGAAGAAACACAAGAAAGCCATTGGATACAAAATAACTGATCTCACAGGTATAAACCCAGCTTTATGCATGCATCGACTTCCAATGGTCGAAGAATTTAAGCCATCGAGAGAACACCAGAGGAAGCTGAACCCCAATCTTAAAGAAGTGGTTCGCCTTGAAGTCCTAAAATTGCTGAAAGCTGGCATAATTTACCCAATTTCAGACTCCCAATGGGTTAGCCCCATCCAAGTGGTTCCTAAAAAGGGAGGAACCATTGTCGTACTAAACGACAAGAATGAGTTAGTACCGACAAGGACTGTGACGGGGTGGAGGATGTGTATCGACTATAGGAAACTAAACAAATCAACGCGAAAAGATCACTACCCTCTGCCCTTTCTCGAAGAAGTCCTAGAACGCTTAGCCCATAAGAAATACTTCTGCTATCTAGATGGTTATTCTGGGTTCTACCAAATCCCCATACACCCGGAAGACCAAGAGAAAACTACCTTTACCTGCCCCTTTAGAACCTATGCTTTTAGAAGAATGCCATTCGGGCTGTGCAACGCACCTGCTACATTCCAAAGGTGCATGTCTGCCATTTTTGCGGGATTAACGGAATCCATAATGGAGGTATTTATGGACGATTTTTCCATTTACGGAAACTCATTTGATAATTGTCTTCTCAACCTTGGACAAGTCTTACAACGATGCGAGGAAACGAACCTCATCCTGAATTGGGAAAAATGCCATTTTATGGTAACTGATGGTGTCGTCCTCAGACATAGAGTGAGAGACAGAGGAATTGAGGTTGATAAGGCAAAAATCGATGTTATCTCGAAGTTATCGCCACCAAAAGATATAAAAGGAGTACGGGCATTCTTGGGTCATGCTGGGTTTTACAGAAGATTTATCAAGGATTTCTCAAGAATAGCAAAACCCATGACCCAACTTCTTACCAAAGACGCCGAGTTCAATTTTAATCAAGAATGCTTACAAAGTTTCTCAACTCTGAAAAATGCTTTAATCTCTGCACCCATACAAAGAGCCCCAGATTGGTCACAACCTTTTGAAATCATGTGTGACGCCAGCGATTACGCCATAGGGGCCGTATTAGGACAGAGAATCGACAAGAAACCTTATGTAATCTACTACATGTCTAAAACGCTTGATGAAGCACAGAAAAACTACACTAGTACAGAGAAGGAGTTCTTAGCTGTCATTTAAGTGTTTGAGAAATTCCGCTCTTACTTGATTGGATCCAAGGTCATCGTCTACACTGACCACTCCGCCATACGATATCTAATTCAGAAGCAAGATGCAAAACCCAGACTTATCCGCTGGGTATTGATGCTTTAGGAATTCGATTTTAAAATCAAAGACAAAAGCGGAGTGTAAAACGTTGTAACCGATCATCTCAGCCACATTGAAGTCGAGGATAAAGATAAAGTACCGTTCCGAGACTCCCTTCCAGATGACCAACTAATGAAAGTTACCAATGGATTCCCCTGGTATGCTGACATTGTTAATTATCTAGCTACTGGAATCATTCACCCTTCCGCCTCCCATCACAACAAAAAGAAATTCCTCCACGATGTAAAGCAATTCTACTGGGATGAACCCTACCTTTTTCGCCTTTGCACAGACGAACTTTCCCGTCGCTGCTTACCTGAAGAAGAGATCTCCCCCGTCTTAAAGCATTGCCATTCCGGACCCACTGGGGGCACATGAGTGCGAAGAAAACTGCTATGAAAGTTCTGTAATCATGTTTATTTTGGCCAACAATAGCAAAAGACTCCTATGATTTTATCAAATCTTGCAACAAATGTCAATTTTCTGGCAACATATCTAAAAGGAATGAAATGCCACTCACCATGTGGCAAGAGATCGAACTTTTTGACGTGTGGGGGATAGACTACATGGACCCCTTTCCTTCTTCAGATGGCTTCTCCTACATTTTGGTTGCAGTAGACTATGTCTCAAAATGGGTCGAAGTTGTACCCACAGTGTCCAGCGATTCCAAACCAGTCATTAAGATGTTTAAGGATATCATTTTTCCCAGATTTGGAGTTCCCCGAACTATCATATCCGACGGAGGGACTCACTTTTTGGAACGATCCTTTGAAGCCCTCTTAAAGAAATACGACGTTAACCATAAAGTTGCCACGCCTTACCACCCACAGACCAGTGGTCAGGTTGAGGTTTCAAATAGACAACTAAAGGAAATCTTAGAAAAAACAGTCAATAGACACCGCACTGACTGGTCCACCAAGCTTCTCGATGCCCTTTGGGCTTACCAAACTGCTTATAAAACACCAATCGGGACAACCCCCTTCCATTTGGTATACGGGAAGTCATGTCATCTTCCAGTGGAACTAGAACATAAGGCTTGGTGGGCCATTAAACAACTGAATTTTGACTTCAAAAGTGTCGGAGTAAACATACAACTACAATTACAAGAGCTAGAGGAGATCAGAATGACCACTTATCAATGTGCCAGGATCTATAAAGAACAAACCAAAATGTGGCACGACAGTCATCTAAAAAGGAAAGACATCGCCACTGGTGACAAAGTACTCCTTTTCAACTCCAAGCTCAAACTGTTCCCCGGAAAACTACGCACAAAGTGGTTTGGGCCCTTCATCATCAAACATATATACCCAACTGGAGCTGTCATAATTGTCGACGACAATGGAGGAGAAAGGACGGTCAATGGCCATCGATTGAAAAAATACTACACTCCAGCAGATAAAATGCCGAGACAGACTATTGAGATCAGAGAAGCCACAACATCATCATGACAACTTCCAACCCTCGTCGAGCCAACGACGTAAAACCCAGGTGCTACTTGGGAGGCAACCCAAGATATGAGCTTCTTCTTTTATTTTCTGTTCTTTTAAGTTACCTTAGAATTTTCTTCTAAAAATATAAAATTTATATAACCAAAACAAATATAAAAATATAAAAATCATAATAACCTTAACCCTCCCAAACGGTCTTGAAACCGTTTGGAGCCAAACGGCCTTGTAACCGTTTGGAGTCCAAACGGTATTGAAACCGTTTGGAGCCAAACGGTCTTGAAACCATTTGGAGTTCAAACGGTCCTAAAACCTTTTGGAGCCAAACGGTCTTAAAACCGTTTGAAGTCCAAACGGTCGCTAAACCGTTTGACCTAAGGGTTTTGTAAGGTCACCCCCCCGAATCCTATAAGTATAACCCCACCCCCTCCTTCTTCTTTCTTTCGACTCCAGACCTCTTGTAAACCCTCGCACGAACGGTTATTCATGTTCCATCCCTGCCTCCGTTCCCGCGTGACCCGCGACCAAGTTTCTCCTCACCGGCGCCACCTTCGCATCTGCATCACCGACGCTCTCGCCATCGTCTTACCACGCCCTACGTGGAAAGTTTGCAGCTAACCTGCTCAGAACACTAGGGGAAAACTCGGGATTAACAGAAGCCTGACGCCCTTGTCTTTTTACTTTTCAACCTATCACTTTAACACTCTGAGGATAGAGTGAATGATAAGTTAGTGGGGGAGTACATTAGACAAGGGCGAGGTATCATTTCTATATCCTTCTTTCTCCATCTTCTCTTTCAATTTTGTACAAAATATTCCTAGTACCTCTTACACATCTAGCTTTTGTTTTAAATAATTCATCAGATAATAAATCTTTGCAATAAAGTCATCCCCCTCTAACTTTACAATCAAGTCAGTCTTCAAGAATAATAGCACTTAGGCATATAATGGTGACTTAATAATTTCTCTTCACTCTTGATTTTCTTTCTCTTGTTTCACTTCTACATCTGACTCTCCACTGGTCAACATCAAGGCCGAAATAAGCCAGGCTCTCAAGGATGAGAGGGGCATCAGGCGACATCCAAATCAATAAGTCTCGCAAGTAGACCATTAAAAAGAAACAAAATAAGTGCATGTTGAAAATCTCTAACAACAGCTTTCCTCTCTTCAAATAAAAGAGGCTTGGCCGCCCAAAATAAATTCCCTAAAAAAAACCCCAAATCCTAAGCTTGTGAGTCTACGAATAAAAGCCAGAGAGTTGAATAAAACTATGAGAGTTGTGCCATAAATAAGGATCTATATAAAGAACCAATGAAGGTCTCACCCGGCCGGTACATTCAGCTGCCCTCATGGAGGTAGATGTGTCGTCTCCGGTAGTGGAACCCTAAGGTATCTTAATGTATGAAAGGCTTATACGGGACTCACCCGGCCAGTACATTCAGGTGCCCTCACAAAGGCAGATGTGTCGTGCCTGGTAGTGAACTCCTAGAAGCATAGACAACCCCTCCCCCACTTGAAGGGGAGTCACACATCAAGCCTTTAGCCAACCCTCATACCCACTCTAGCTTCCAGTAGGTCTTTCAGAAAGGTATAAAGCTGATTAGAGTCAACAACATGCACAAAATAAAAAGTGGTCCCAATGCAGGCTACGAGATACAGAAAAAACCTGATACCTAAGCAACTCTCAAATACCTGAAAGAGTTAAGGCAAGCAATAAGACCTTATACGACCTTAGGAGAGCTCGGGTTTATAATTGAAGCAAGAATATGGAGATCTTAACTAAATAACATCGCTTCACCATTACATGCCTCAGCTCTATCTAACTTGAGGACAAGCTAGACTCTAAGTTAGGGGGGGTGATAACCTCCATTTTTGTGGTGTTATCTTAGTATTTTTCTTCAATTTTCCACACTCTTTCTCAGATAAATTTAGACAAAATCCCTAACTATCCTCTCTTATTGAAAATATATTGTTAGATTAACTTTTCCCCTTTTTACTTACAGAAAAAGACACAAAAAAATCATAAAAGACTCAAACGGTCCCCAAACCACATGGAATCACACGGTCCCAAGACCGCATGAAGCCAAACGGTCCTTAGACCGCATGGACTCACACGGTCCCAAGACCGCATGAAGCCAATCAGTCCCAAGACCGCATGAAGCCAATCTGTCCCAAGACCGCATGAAGCCAAACGGTCCCCAGACCGCATGAAGCCAATCGGTCCCAAGACCGCATGAGTTCAAACGGTCTCGGGGTCCAAACGGTCTCCGGGTCCAAACGGTCTCAGGGTCCAAATGGTCTCGGGGTCCAAACGGTCTCGGGGTCCAAACGGTCTCAGGGTCCAAACGGTCTCGGGGTCCAAACGGTCTCGGGGTCCAAACGATTTCAGAGTCCAAACAGTTTTAGAATCCAAACGGTCTTCGAAATCGTTTGGATCCAAAACTGTCCAAACCGTTTGGACTTCACTTAAGGCCTATAAATAAGACCCAAGGGGTCCTCTCAAGGCATCAAGTTTTAGACGCCCAGAGGCTACCTCCATCACTCCAGAGCTATTCCAACTTCCATCCTCTGCTTGAAGGCTGCCGGTCTGAGATCCACATTCCATCTTGAAGTTGTTTTCTCTCTCTCCACCAAAGAAGGTGGGAAGAGGAGATCTCATCATTAAGCAACCTGTGAAGACTGAAGATCGTCAATCTCTCTCTCTCTAAGGGGTTGACTTTCCTCTCTCCTTTGTGGGGATGACACTCTCTCTCTCTTCTCGCCTCCTTCTTTGTCCTAGCTATGAGCGAGTAGTCTCTTTCACTAGGGTGCGGGGAGTAGCTCCGCTACCCATGGTTTCATTTCATTTAATGTAATCCATAGTTTGCAATATAGAGTTGCTCTTCTTTCAGTTCAACATCAATCATTTAATGAATGCTTGTTGTTTGATCACCAACTTGTGTTATCTTTTATCTTTTAGTATGAATTGTCTATGTTTGTACTACTAGATTCGAAACTCGATTGAATGTTGGTTCTTGATGCATGTATCCACTATGCATCTGTTTCGGTATCTAGGAGTGTTTTTCAAGAAGTGGAGTAAACTCACTTACCATCGTTGTAATTTCATACTATGAAATGGAATCAGTTGACGTATGAAAAATACAACCTTGATAAGTCGAGGAACACACTTTGTGAAGGGAATGATGCAAAGTAGTTGACCATTCCTTCGGGGATGGTTGACTTTGCAACATTCCCGCACTTCTCGTAGTTAGTTCTGAGAAAGGAAACTAAGTCTACAAAGATACTAACTACTTTAACTCTTATTGCAGGTTATGTTTTATATTATATGTTTTGATCCATGTGTTGTGGCAGTGAAAACTGATCACACCCTAGTAGTTCCTTATCATTGATTAACATCCTTAAATTTACTTGCTTGCTTTACTTTACTTGCTCTTAGTATAAAAACAACCAAACCAACCTTTTGATTTAAATACCAACTATTAAGAAGATTAAGTGAAATTCCAACGTTTTCCATCTTGTTGCTCTCAACAAGACCGTTGTCCCGTGGATTCGACCCTTAACTATACTACGATAAGACTTCCATGTATCATAGCATATGTGGGTGGAGTTCTCGGTCTAGTATAAGCAAGGCTAAACTTAAAGATTTACCATCTTTAGGATTTTTAGTGGTGCACGCAATTCCACGTAAGTGGAAGCTCCATCAAGTAACATGCAAGGATACCAATACATAATGTATTCAAATTTCAAATATACATAAAATATAAGTCAATGAAACAACTATCATTTGAGTTGTGAAACGACATCAATAGAGATACCAGTTGACATACAATTCCAAATCAGCAACATATATAACTAACCAAAACAAATACACATATTTCTCCTATCGGTTATGGAGTTACTGCAAAGTAAGATCTCCAGTAGTGGCCAGAAATTGATAGTCTAATTTATATAGACCTGAAGTTAGTAGACATGCTCCCAAACATCTATTCTCAATAAGGGTACCAAACTAAGGCCCTTGGTTAATAGTGGATCCTACAAAATAATCTACATAGTTCAATCGACCAGATCAATCACTGTGTTCTCATTGCAAGGGGTTAAATGCATAAATCTGTACTTTTATATTAGAATGTGGTGATGAGTTATACACACAAATTAGAGCCAAATTCTCTACTAATGTTGTTACTTTTCTATTTAGAACTAGGGTTAGTCTTGAATTAAGCTGGTTCAATGATCTTAGTCTGAACCAGATATGATGCTCAACACAACAAATAGTTGGCTTGGATTTTCAGCCACTCCGGTCTATAAGTTTGATTTCAGTTTGAAACCACATTTAGCATGTCAATTTACCAGTTTGTTAAAAAGTTTTTTGAGTGAAAAGTGTTGTCCTTAATCGCTTAAGTAAAGTTTGTTCTGGTCTATGCAATTCATCAACATGTACTACATGAATACTAAGGCTAATTAATTTGATAATATGAAGTTATCCTTTTCATATACTCAGTATGACAAAAGTTTTAGCATCATGCCATCCATAACTCAGTAGATATTGCATCTCACCAACCCAGTCCAACATAGAAAGAACATGGTATGGCTCACAAATCAAAAACACATTCAAGGTAAATTTTGGCCCAAATTGAAATTTTGGGTTGATTAAATAATTGGTTTAGATAGAGTTGATCAAATGTTGTGGCCCACTGATGTCAACCTATGTGCTCCCTTTAGACTCTTTTATGACCCAAGCCAGTTACTTCTAAGAGCATTGAGCCCTTTGTGTACCATGGTCGACCTATGTGCTCCCTTTACACTCTGTTCTAACCCACTATTGTCGAGAATAGTGAATCATCATCATCTTCATTACAGATAATATCTAACCAACATATTTGGGGCGATCCACTTGTTTGGAAGAGATTGCAGATCAACCAAATTAACATGAAAATCCAATTATCTTTGTTATTCAAATCAGCAATATATTTAAACCCCTTGAATTATGAGTCTCCACTGTTCACTTCAGGACCTATGCATTCAAAGGAATATAATTACACCCAGATCCTGGACATATTTCCACTATGACTTCCAGGTCAACTGTTCTCCCTTTTCCTGTCATAGAGTTGCCCCAAGGCTCAAATGGAAGCGTGGTAGTAGATACATCACAAATACTAAAATGTCTTACCTTTGGACATGAGACCAACAGAACAAAGACTTAACATGACACTAGATGATTCACTAATGCTTATGGATTCACACTTTTTGGCATCCTCTATTCCAGGGGTTTGATCTACTAGCACAAAATCTAGTTCATTGCCAATAAAGGTAACACGACATAGACATGAAATCGGTGATGGTTTTAGAAAGAAGAGTTAGACAATGTACATGTAGAAACTATGGAAAGTAGAATGTACCCTACTTCAAATCATGACATGTTTCATCAAGTTGGCTTGCACCAAAAATGTGTAAGCTACAAACCTACAACAACTCATTCTATAGTCAACACAAGCCTATTGACTATAGATAGACTGACATAGAGAAACCAAAGACTGAACAATGATTGTATTGATTCCATAATGGAAGTAGATGTTGTCTTCTAGAAAAAACTCCAACTTCTTAGAGATACAGGAGTAGAGCACGCCATCTAGATTCATTATAAATGGATATTTGAATGGTATAAATATTGCGTGATGTTGGCATTAAGATTCCTTATAGAAATTTCAAGGAGCTTGAATTATAATTGGCAGAAATTCTCGATGCATAAACATATACTATCTGAGCGAATGTCATCAAATCAAACATATAGTGCATGAGAAGTAAAGTGTTGAAGCAGTATCTGGGTAGAAATGCAAAAATGCTTATTCTATGGCCATATTTAAACTGCTCAATGATGATTCATAAACTATAAGAAGAGAAGAATGACAATCTCCCCTGGAGCACGCACAATGTGTCTCATCTTTTCTTATATGAAAAAATACCAAAAAAGGATGTGGAAAAGAACATAATTAATCAACAAACCTGGACGTCGTGATCTACTAGGATTCTTGGTGGGGTGTCTGGGGTAGTTTGAGAGAATTAGGACATTCTATATGCAAGATGAAAGGCATTCCCTTTGGCCGTCTATGAGGAACTGTCTGTCACCGTTCCTCATACAACCACATATATCGTCTGAGCCACTAACATTGTGTATTTAGTCGCTTGAGTCAGTGGAAGGGAAACCTTTTACCATTGTACTGCTTCGGGATACAGACATCCTAAGAGTGAGCATTGTTATTACCATTTCGTTAAAGGTTGAGATCCTGAGAAGAGAAAAAATCCACCATTATGAGAAGCTAAAACAAATCATGCAAGATCTGGTTCGTTGTGAATAACAAAGGGGAGGAGATCGAGATGGTAAAGAGAGAAAAAGCTAATAATTGATACAATCAATGTTTTACTGGACCATACATCACCATTTGCTATCAAATTAGGCGGTACTTGTCAAGACGTTGTCCACATTTCTGAGCTGATATTCTAGATGGCGATTCCAGTCGGGCCGCACAAAATCGTCCATCAACTCTTATCATCGATTGATGTCATTGGAGCTACGAGCGGGGATGTCACACCCCGATCTCACACTAACCACTAATCACGAGATTAGGGCGCGACGGAGGGATTATCACATAAACAAATCACTGAGAACTTTTTCTTTTAAAACCTCATAATGATATTCGGATTATTGTTGTAAACTAAAACATAAATAACTATTGCGGAAGCATTTCAATTAAACTGGCTAGAGAACATAAACAGAGTTTAAAAAATGTAATATTGTTTAACAGAAAGTAAACATAACAGTTAATTTACATCTTTATACACATTCGCCATACATACTCTCTCTCACCCACACCATGTCCCAAGGACCGAGGGAAAAGGACTAAGAGACCTCTAACTACTAACTACGTATACCTTCTACAACCTAAGCGTTAGGATGAAAGGATCCTTCAGATTTCCTGCTGCTGATGATGTCCTGAAAATGTTTTGAGTAGAGGTATGAGCCTACTCGCTCAGTGAATAGCATTTCATTTAGCTATCACTAAACAACTCATCAGGTTTATAAAATTGAAATAAACATAAATACAGTACAAGCAGGGCAGATCTAATGACATAGCAGATTACAGAATATAATCGCATTTCTATGCAACAACAGATAATTTAAACCAATAAACAGATATAATGAATTGACACAAAAGTCCGGATATATTAATTTACTGTGATCCTATATGATTTCATATTTCTATTATTATTATGCCCTAATCATATGCAGTGTACCCTGCATATAAAGATCCGTAGCGAACTACGATCCCACCGAACAAGACTTAGCGACACACCCGGGAAATGCTAAGTCTGACGCCAGCCCTGCTCTGCCACAGGACCCCAGGCTCATCGGCCTCACTGCACTACATCGAGTGCTCTAGACTCCTCCTCTAACCTGAGTACACAAGCGGAGAGTCTCACGGGGTTACCTCCATGACATCGCACGGAGCTTATTGCAATAACCCCCAATTTTCTCCAGTGCCACCGTGACATCGCACGCGTTATTGTTGGACACTGCCACTCTATCCTCGTGTCTCCATGACATCGCACGGATAATGTTGCAACACGAGTTTCACCCCTAAGAAGCAGATCTGTCAAAGGGGTTCTACGGTGTTAGGGCACCTAAGTCTATAAACTGATTAACATATAAACATTTAAACAGGAAAATCACATTTACTAATTTCATATCAGATCACAATACACTGTCATTCTAAACTGACAGAGCAATATATTTCAAATCATTGTAATTTCTGAGAAATTCTCATACCATGCATTCAGACAATTTAGAAATGCATAAATAACCCAACTTATTTCAATCTGGCACATACATAGCGAATTTAAGCAATTGAACATCTTATTGCACAAATTAAATAAATTTATTTCACATACGAGAATCATACTCAACATTTGTCAATTCTCTAAAATTCTCGAAAAATGTGCACATTAACCCTAATCTTGGTTTTTGCATCACTTAACTCAATTAAAAGTTAATTACATATCACAACACAATTTAATAACAATACTTGAGAATTTCTGGTAATATTTCAGAGAAATGTGCCATTTCATGTAAATATCAATTTACACATATTAACGTCAAAAGATATATGCAATTAGGATTTTCTTGCATATTTTTATTTATTCATCTCAACTTTGAAATCGTACATCTGATAATTTATCAGAAATCCTCATTGTCTGGGTTCATACCCAAACCATACCATTTTCAGACATGAATTTCTAATTTCAACATTCAAATGAGCAATTTAGGTTCCAGTGAACCATATAAATCTAATGATTCAATCTGTACTGTTTAAATGCTAAATTTAATCATATAACAGCGTCTAGGAGCAGTTTATGAAATAAAAAGTCGGGCGACGCCAAACGCTGCCCGACGCCTGATAACGTATGTTATCAGTGTAATTCACGCACAAAACCGAAAATATTCAAACGCCTGAGTTTATTAATGATAAATAAATGAAATCCTACTCACAGCGATTCGGACTGTCCGGATTCGTCCGGAAACGCATCTAGGGTCAGTTTTTGGGCGATTTCGGATCGTCTTCTTCCTTTGATTTATTGGTTTACTATTCCTGCAATTCAACAGCAGATCAGTTCCTTTACGATCAGATCTGAAATTGGCTCAATTGATAGATGGATCTTGGCTAACGACTACGGAAATCCTAATCTGGACCTCAAGCCGAAATCAAGGCAACGTTCTGGAGTACTGGTTGCCCCCAAAAGCTCCTCACGAATGAACTAGATATCGTGGCTTTACTGCTGCTGCTCGAACATGACTGGGGCGCCGCCCCTGCTACTTAGGCACTGTTCCTTGGTGGTTGAGCGTCGCGATTGAGTGAGGTAGGAGATGGATGGAGCTCGACTGCTCCCTTTATAATTCCTAAACGGCCACCCTTGCTGCTGCTCCTAGCGCTGGGCGTTGCTACCTGGTTCAGACCTGCTACACACAAGAAGCAACACACACGTTTAGGTTGAAAAGAAGGGCCAGCTGAACCAAATCACGACTATTAGCTACGGATCCACGCTTGAACCACAAGGATGAGCTCCTTGGCACCACTGGGTCATCTTTCTCCTAGGTTCTGCCTTGGAATTAACCAGATTCAAAGTAGGGTGCCGGCCCTGCTAAATGGAGGCGCAGGTGGAACAATAGGGGCAGAATGTTGGGGTTTCCTGCCTTGGGCCCTTGGTCGGAGTCGAGGGCAGCATTTGGTGGTGATGGCCGCGCCCAGCTACCCCTGGCTGGCGTTGCTGTAGCTGCAGGTGCTGCTTCAGGCCGACGATGCCATACTGCAGGTCGGGCACTGCTAGAGCAGGGCAAAGGAGAAAGAAGGAGGAAGGAGAAGGTAGAGGAGGGGTGGGCGTAGCCAATCGGGGCTAAGAGGCCAAAAATTGGTTGCCCTAGCTCACGTTGGTCCGGGGACGATGGAACTGCTGAGCGCCGCTTTGCGGCTGCTCTGCTCTATCAGGTGAAAAAAAAGAGATCGCGATAAGGAAGAAAAGGAGGAAAAGGGCTTATAAACAAAATATTTGGAAAAATTGCAAAATAAGCCCAAAAGACTTGAAAACGTCATAACTAACACATCGGATACCCGATTTGGATAATTTCTTTTGCATCAATTCAAGCACGAACTCCTCTATCTACTCAAGGCATGAAAACATACTAATTAGACTGTCTCATTGGATCAAAGCTCTAATTGAATCAGTGAGTACCTAACTTGATTAACCTAACGATCAACATTCCTATTATCGTTAATTACCTCAGATAAATAAATCTCACTATTTATTCATGACTTAGCTTATCTTAATCAACCATGCTATTTAATAATATACTCAAAACTAATCAAGGTGTTTCATACTAATTGAGGTATTTACTAGATAACCTCAACGTGGGTCATAACAATCTCCCTCCCTTATAAGAATTTCGTCCTGAAATTCCTAAAAGAGAAAAGGAAACTTGTTACGCATATTTGACCCAAAAACTCCCACGTGGCTTCTTCTAAGTTGTGGTTTCTCCACAAAACCTTGACTAACGGTATCTCGATTCTTGAGCTTCTTGATCCACCGATCAACTATTTGAACTGGTCCCTCAACATAGGACACATCTGATCTGAACTGTGCAGGTTCTGAGTCCAGTATCTCCTCTGGACCAGGGTAACACTTCTTCAACATCGATACATGAAACACGTCATGTAAATTGAGCAACTCGGATGGCAAATCCAACTTATGGGCTACAGGTCCAATCCTCTCAATGATAGGATATAGGCCCATAAACCTAGGAGTCAGTTCACCTTCTTACCAAACCCCAACACTTCTTTCCATAGTGAAACTTTCAGATACACTTCATCACCAACTTCAAACTCAAGAAGTCGACGTCTCATCTCAGCATAACTCTTCAGCCAGTCATGTGCAACTTTCAACTGTTCTTTGATCACAGTAATCTTTTCAGTGGTCAAATCCACTATCTCGGGTCCAAGAATCTGCTTTTCACCAACCTCATACCAACATATGGGTGATCTACACTTTCTGCCATACAGAGCTTCATATGGGTCATACCAAGACTAGAATGGTGACTACTGTTGTATGCAGATCTATAAGGCTCAAGTGTTCTTCTCAACTTCCATAGAAATGCGAAACACATGCTTTCAGCATGTCCTCAAGAGTCTGGATGGTCCTTTCTGACTGACCACCCGTCTGTGGGTGAAATGCTATACTGAATCTTAATTTTGTGTCTAAAGCATAATGCAACAGATTCTAAAACCTGGATGTGAACTGAGGATCTCAATATGATATGATTGAAGCTAGAATACCATGCAACCTGACTATTTCATCCACGTATATCTTAGCCAACTTCAAGTCATCAAAGGTTGACTTAATATGAAGATAGTGAGCAGACTTAATTAGTCTATCCACAATCATTCATATCGAGTCACAACCTCTAGGTGTCCTGGGTAACCCTATCACAAAATCCATTGTGATATGTTCCCATTTCCATTCTGGTATAGGAAGAGATTGCAAAGTACTTGTAGGTTTCTGGTGCTCAGCCTTAACCTGCTGACACACACTGCACCTAGTCACATACTCAGCTACATCCTTTGTCATATCAGGTCACCAGTACAACTTCTTGAGATTCATGTACATATTAGTGTTACCTGGATGCATAGCATACATCGATGCATGCACTTCCTCAAGAATATATTCTCTCAAATCACTATCTCGAGGTACACACAACATGTCATGCTGATACAACACACCATCATCTGAAAACTTGAACTCTGGTCTTTTTCCCTTGTCATGTCATGCATGATCTACTGCAACTCACTGTCACCCTACTGTAGTTCCTTGATCTGATCACAAAAAGTAGGTTTGACTTGTATCTGTGCAATCAACCACTATGCTCTATCACCCCTAAATCTAAGTTCAAATTCTGCATCTCTATTAGAAGGTCTCTCTTGAAACATGCCATAGAGAATACATCTGATGTTGAACTTAACTTCCTGCTCAGAGTATCAGCTACCACATTCGCTTAACCAGAGTGATGATCTATCGTCACATCATAAAGATAGTGACGCTGTGTCATAAGAGCATGAACTACAACAGATATCTCCAAAACATGTATCAGGTAATACTCCTCATTCTATGCTACTTACTTCATATTATTACCGTAAGAATTTATTTCAAAATACACTTCAGTTATGTTATATTTCTCCTTTTGTTTTAAACACACTTGTTACATTTCAATTTATATCTTACTCTTTTCTCCGAGTCATTTTCATGTTGTTTGTCTACCTTTCAGATTGGCTACAATTAAACCATGGATCACTATCAGTGCTAGATTACTTTTCATAGAACAAATCTCATGATCTTATTTTATAGAGATGCTAGTACTCAAGGTCAAATCACTAGTAATATCCCTTGAACTACTACAACTCTAAACATTCTAGGGTTTAATCATTATCAATAACATAGCGTTATTGTGATGTGACCTTGCTTCCTTTGTTTGAAATCCAAACTTGGATCTTATAAATTTTACTAAAGTCTTTCTTATCTTATCATTGGAATTTCCTTTCTCTTACTTGGGCATTCAGATACATTACATTATCAATTTACCTTGCTATGGTTTGATCATCATATTGTGTGTCATTATTTCATTCACTTAGACGTCTCTACCTTGGTAGTTATGCAACATATATGATGCATTCATTTTCTAAATTACACGCTTGTTCTTTATTTTAAAAGCTAGTTTGTTAGTCTATAGAGACTTAGAATTCAAAGGTAGTATGTATGAATGCACTAAACTTTATAATAAATATATACATGCCATACTCTCAATTATGTCATGTAATCCTCATTCCTTAATCAAGGTCATCCTTTCTAACATTTTTCTTAATTCAACTAAATTTCTTGTCCTGGTCTTATGATTTACATAAGGCTCTTTGTTTCTATGTACTTAGTGTATACTTAACTCTTTTCTTCTATTTTCTATTTGCTTTGAAATACATAAACGTATTTTACTCTATTACATGATCCATTCCATGGTCGATTCTTACGTCCTAGCCATTACATACTTTTCTCATTTCTTTTCCATATTCTCATATTCAGAGTTCATATAATACAAATCAGTAAATTTAATTCGAAGCTTATATCGTGTTCCATTATTTCCAAATTAAGAATTGCTCAAATGAGACTCCAACATTGGGCTTCTGATATCAATTCCAGCTACTTCTTAGCAGTTCTAATCTTTCTCTTACATCTCAATATTTCAACGTATATACATTCTTACTATGATTTAGGTCTAAATCATCCAGAGTCTATCCTAATTATATTGTTAATAGGAGTCATTAGATCCCAGTAACGCATCCTGCCAGCCGGACCAGGCCGAACCTGTAGTCCTGAAGCCAAGAGCTACTCGGGATTAACCAACTCCCATTAATCTCAAACATGCGAAAAGAATATCCATTTAGGGAAAATTCATTTAAACGTAACTTTTGGTCTACTTGATACAAAGAATATAAACAATAAATAAATCATTTCATGACATACAACAATATAAAAGAATCATATTTATTCTACAAATTGAAAATCTAAATTCATGCATATAAGAGCATTTCTAGTAATTTTCAATCAAATAAACAATAATAAACAAGAGTTATATCGCATCCAATGTTAAACCTCTTATTCTAACATTAATTTCTAATTTCTTAACCCTAAGGTTTCTAGGGTTTGTCTCCAGCCTATCCTTCCTCTGCATACCTGGCCAGGGCATCCAGAGAAGAATAGACAGAGTAGCTTGATACTGGTTAATCTAAGTATTCAGACACCTGGCCAGGGTATCCAAACACTTAGATCTCCCAGAGCTAAAGACACATCATTTCTTATTTATCTCACTTATAACTCTATCTTTCTACACTAATGGTTCTTAACAACTCAACCTAAGCTCTCAACTTGATCCTCGTGACCACGTACTCTTTCTGCCATCTGCAATACTATAACAGAACATTTCCTGTTATAAAATTGCAGTTAGAAGGAAGACACCTAAGTCATAATCCTATTGGTTTCTTGTCGTCCCCTGACCTTGACTTAGAGTAACCATGTACTCAACCTATGCTCTAATACCAAGATGTCACACCCCGATCTCACACTAACCACTAATCACGAGATTAGGGCGCGACGGAGGGATTATCACATAAACAAATCACGGAGAACTTTTTCTTTTAAAACCTCGTAATGATATCCGGATTATTGTTGTAAACTAAAACATAAATAACTGTTGCGGAAGCATTTCAATTAAACTGGCTAGAGAACATAAACAGAGTTTACAACATGTAATATTGTTTAACAGAAAGTAAACATAACAGTTAATTTACATCTTTATACACATTCGCCATACATACTCTCTCTCTCACCCACACCATGTCCCAAGGACCGAGGGGAAAGGACTAAGAGATCTCTAACTACTAACTACGTATACCTTCTACAACCTAAGCGTTAGGATGAAAGGATCCTTCAGATTTCCTGCTGCTGATGATGTCCTGAAAATGTTTTGAGTAGAGGTATGAGCCTACTCGCTCAGTGAATAGCATTTCATTTAGCTATCACTAAACAACTCATCAGGTTTATAAAATTGAAATAAACATAAATACAGTACAAGCAGGGCAGATCTAATGACATAGCAGATTACAGAATATAATCGCATTTCTATGTAACAACAGATAATTTAAACCAATAAACAAATATAATGAATTGACACAAAAGTCCGGATATATTAATTTACTGTGATCCTATATGATTTCATATTTATATTATTATTATGCCCTAATCAAATGCAGTGTACCCTGCATATAAAGATCTGTAGCGAACTACGATCCCACCGTACAAGACTTAGCGACACACCCGGGAAATGCTAAGTCTGACGCCAGCCCTGCTCTGCCACAGGACCCCAGGCTCATCGGCCTTCAGGCTCATCGGCCTCACTGCACTACATCGAGTGCTCTAGACTCCTCCTCTAACCTGAGTACACAAGCGGAGAGTCTCACGGGGTTACCTCCATGACATCGCACGGATCTTGTTGCAATAACCCCCAATTTTCTCCAGTGCCACCGTGACATCGCACGCGTTATTGTTGGACACTGCCTCTCTATACTCGTGTCTCCATGACATCGCACGGATAATGTTGCAACACGAGTTTCACCCCTAAGAAGCAGATCTGTCAAAGGGGTTCTACGGTGTTAGGGCACCTAAGTCTATAAACTGATTAACATATAAACATTTAAATAGGAAAATAACATTTACTGATTTCATATCAGATCACAATACACTGTCATTCTAAACTGACAGAGCAATATATTTCAAATCATTGTAATTTATGAGAAATTCTCATACCATGCATTCAGACAATTTAGAAATGCATAAATAACCCAACTTATTTCAATCTGGCACATACATAGCGAATTTAAGCAATTGAACATCTTATTGCACAAATTAAATAAATTTACTTCACATACGAGAATCATACTCAACATTTGTCAATTCTCTAAAATTCTCGAAAAACGTGCACATTAACCCTAATCTTGGTTTGTGCATCACTTAACTCAATTAAAAGTTAATTACATATCACAACATAATTTAATAACAATACTTGAGAATTTCTGGTAATATTTCAGAGTGCCATTTCATGTAAATATTAATTTACACATTAACGTCAAAAGATATATGCAATTAGGATTTTCTTGCATATTTTTATTTATTCATCTCAACTTTGAAATCGTACATCTGATAATTTATCAGCAATCCTCATTGTCTGGGTTCATACCCAAACCATACCATTTTCAGACATGAATTTCTAATTTCAACATTCAAATGAGCAATTTAGGTTCCAGTGAACCATATAAATCTAATGATTCAATCCGTACTGTTCAAATGCTAAATTTAATCATATAACAGCGTCTACGAGAAGTTTATGAAATAAAAAGTCGGGCGACGCCAAACGCTGCCCGACGCCTGATAACGTCTGTTATCAGTGTAATTCGCGCACAAAACAGAAAATATTCAAACGCCTGAGTTTATTAATGATAAATAAATGAAATCCTACTCACAGCGATTCGGACTGTCCGGATTCGTCCGGAAACGCGTATAGGGTCAGTTTTTGGGCGATTTCGGATCGTCTTCTTCCTTTGATTTATTGGTTTACTGTTCCTGCAATTCAACAGCAGATCAGTTCCTTTACGATCAGATCTGAAATTGGCTCAATTGATAGATGGATCTTGGCTAACGACTATGGAAATCCTAATCTGGACCTCAAGCCGAAATCAAGGCAACGTTCTGGAGTACTGGTTGCCCCCAAAAGCTCCTCACAAATGAACTGGATATCGTGGCTTTACTGCTGCTGCTCGAACATGACTGGGGCGCCGCCCCTGCTACTTAGGCACTGTTCCTTGGTGGTTGAGCGCCGCGATTGAGTGAGGTAGGAGATGGATGGAGCTCGACTGCTCCCTTTCTAATTCCTAAACGGCCGCCCTTGCTGCTGCTCCTAGCGCTAGGTGTTGCTACCTGGTTCAGACCTGCTACACACAAGAAGCAACACACATGTTTAGGTTGAAAAGAAGGGCCAGCTGAACCAAATCACGACTATTAGCTGCGGATCCACGCTTGAACCACAAGGCTGAGCTCCTTGGCGCCACTGGGTCATCTTTCTCCTAGGTTCCGCCTTGGAATTAACCAGATTCAAAGTAGGGTGCCGACCCTGCTAAATGGAGGCGCAGGTGGAACAATAGGGGCAGAATGTTGGGGTTTCCTGCCTTGGGCCCTTGGTCGGAGTCGAGGGCAGCATTTGGTGGTGATGGCTGCGCCCAGCTACCCCTGGCCGGCGTTGCTGCAGCTGCAGGTGCTGCTTCAGGTCGACGATGCCATACTGCAGATCGGACACTGCTAGAGCAGGGCAAAGGAGAAAGAAGGAGGAAGGAGAAGGTAGAGGAGGGGTGGGCGTAGCCAATCGGGGCTAAGAGGCCAAAAATTGGTTGCCCTAGCTCACGTTGGTCCGGGGACGATGGAACTGCTGAGCGCCGCTTTGCGGCTGCTCTGCTCTATCGGGTGAAAAAAAAGAGACCGCGATAAGGAAGAAAAGGAGGAAAAGGGCTTATAAACAAAATATTTGGAAAAATTGCAAAATAAGCCCAAAAGACTTGAAAACGTCATAACTAACACATCGGATACCCGATTTGGATAATTTCTTTTGCATCAATTCAAGCACGAACTCCTCTATCTACTCAAGGCATGAAAACATACTAATTAGACTGTCTCACTGGATCAAAGCTCTAATTGAATCAGTGAGTACCTAACTTGATTAACCTAACGATCAGCATTCCTATTATCGTTAATTACCTCAGATAAATAAATCTCACTATTTATTCATGACTTAGCTTATCTTAATCAACCATGCTATTTAATAATATACTCAACACTAATCAAGGTGTTTCATACTAATTGAGGTATTTACTAGATAACCTCAACGTGGGTCATAACAGGGGACGTCTGCTAAGGACAATGATCTCTGGCTTGCCTTGACGCAGATTCCGATGTGATATTATCCTCGCTTCTATTTTCTTATAGATTCATCCTTCTCAGACTTCCTTTCTATGTTTGTTGGGTCGGGTGCTACAAAGGGGAGGAGACTGGGGTGCTGAGGAAATGAGAGTTATAGGGAGAAGAAACGATGAGTGAGGCGCTATCTGAGTGGATGGTTTGGCAAGGTCAGGTGGGGGAGATGGGGATCAGGTGTAATGGGACACCGATGGTGATTGGGGGAGGACGGAGTATTCACTCAACGTGCCAATAGGGGTGAAGGGAGCAGCATGCGGCAAAGTTGAAAATTTTCAGTGTGCTGGTTATTTGGGAGGGGGGTGCAGAGAGAGGGAGGGTTTGAATTTGAAAATAAAACATTGAAGTGAGTTTAAATATGTAGTAAAATTTGTAGTCATTAGAAATATTTATATATGTTTTCTTTACATTTTTAATATTGTAATGAAAAGAAATTTTTAACTACAAATATGACATATATAGCTATAATAATTGTAGCTAAATCATGTTTTTTTTGTAGTGTTCATCCCCAGACATAATCTCATTGTCCAACATTTACCCCATCAAAGTTTTATCATCTTCAGTGGGGTTTTAGCCCGAGACATAATCTCATTGTGTAACATTTACCCTCATCCAGATTTCTTAAATGTAAGTATTGCAAGTTAAGTTCAATGTCAACATTACTAGTTCATTCTATATCACAGTTCTCAATAAATATTCATAGAGACATAAGAACTACAAACAATAAAAGCATATAGATATCATGTATCATTCCTCATACTCAGAATGTATCATACGACATATACTTATCCCATCCAATTTCAATAAATGCAAATAAATTTCATGCATAAACATGCAGAACACACTTAGTTCTCTTCTTATTTTATTTCACATTATTCAATTAGGGTTACTAATCAATGCATGTTGAATATCATTTGAAGTCCATAAAATAGTCCATCCTCATAGTATAAGTATTCTATCAAGTAATCACAATCCAAAAAAAACAATTTTGTAAATCAATCAAAATGCTTGAACCTCATCTTTTAATTGAATTTAAATATATTTATGTGCATTCCTAAATCCCTGATTTGAGATTGTTATTCATTAGCATCATCTAACTCATCATTTTAGGGTTAGAGTTTGGTTCTTAAATTCTTATACTAATCTTCATCTTTTTCCTTCATTTTGTATTCATTAGTCTCAACTTCTTTCATATCATGTCTATTATAGTATTTGAACTAATAGTTCTTATTTCACTTGATATAGAATTCTTCTCTTCTAATTAACTTATATCAAAGTCCAATTATAGTATATTCCATTCAATTTGGGTCAAGCCACATGTAAATAAAATATAAGATTAAAGACTTCATCATAGTAACTTCATTAGTTTCATCTTTAACTTTCCATCACCATTCATTACATTTTGTATAAATAATTCTTATATTTAGATAGTGTACCATATTATTGACTTCTAACATCATTCCCATAATTAAGAATGATCATTCATTATTATGATACTCACTTTAGGTAAAAAACATGAATTCAGGTTACATCTTCTTACACTATAATCTCTAATCATCCTTCACAATTCATTGTTATGTAACTGGCATAAAAGACTCACATTCATATCTAATTCCATAAATTATGCTAAAATAGATGAATTAGACTTAGATCATATTGATCAAACTTGTCATCTTCAATTGGAATAATAACACCTACATTTGAGAATTTCATCACATTCAGAAGACTATATACAACGTTGAGTTTTATCTTTCATACATGACTAAGTACTATATTTCTAGGGTTTAAGAAGTCATCTTAGTTCAACATATCATAAGATTCATATTATTTAGTAATCTCATCATGGTGTACACAGTTTCATTAGGTCTATTCACACATATGGAAACCCCAATTTCCATTTTCACACATTTCATTCATCAATCATAAGTATACATTGACTAACTAACTCATTTGATTAAATCCTTCAACAAAAACCCTAAACATGGAATATCACCACCTCATATTGATCCTTATGCATGTATCATATTCAATTTCAGTAAGACTGAACAAAACATGCATATAATTCTATCTAATACAATTCAAATATGCTTCTATACATGTCAATTTAATTCTCAAACATATTGGTCATTGGGCTGATTTTTAGGCAATATTCACATGAAATAGCATAGTCATCTATCCATAGAATTTTTCATGGATCCTCAATCAATATATCAAGAACTAAAAAAGTTCCAATAAATGAGAAATAATCGAAATTAGTAGAATTTGATGCCCTAATTTCTTTCCAAATCAATACCCAAACTCATTTATATACAAATAAGGTTTTTGAATATTTTAGTCGGATAGAGTTAGGATTTCAACATGAATACAGAGCTTAAGAGGTAGATAATACTCACCTAATGTGGCAAGCACCTTAAAAATATAGTAAAAACTTTGAATTTCTATAATTCCAATGAAACTCTAGCAACTGAATCCATTTCTTCCTCCTCTTAACTCAAAAACCCTAAAAATGGAGATTAGGAGGGAAAGAGTGAGAAAAGGGGAAGATTTGATCTCATTGACAATCAAATCAGAGGAGGGACAAAATCTTGACACGTGAGAGAAGATTCTCCATGAAAGACTATGCAAAGAAGCTAAATTACTTGATTTCATCATATCTCGAACAGTGAAAGCCTAGGTCAACACCTCCACACTTTCTCCTGTCAAAACCCTAGCTCTCCTCTCTCTCTCTCTAGGATTTCATCTCTCTGGAATGGATCACAAAATATGAGAGCTCCTTGGGTTCTAGGTTTCTCATATAGATCAATTAAGGTGCTTGGGTCAATTGCGAAGTGGCCAACTTTACACTTTCTTTTATTTCAACAGATTTTTCTATCATAAAACATGTTACTAAAATCATCTACTGAATAGGTAAAATCTCCTCCAACAATTATGAAAATTTATAATATTTTGGGAGAGAAGATTTCATATCTCCAGTAAGAATTCCAGATCAATCCAAGTTACCAATAAATAAATAAATAAATAAATATTGGACTGATATTTTTCAGCCAGAATGCATGGTTGATTGAGTTTGTCCATGGGAAACTCAGCTGACACCACACTCTGTAGAATTCAAACATCATGCAAAAATTATGCTAATTTGGTAGTATATCTAAAAAGGAGTTCATAGTCTGGGATTAAAATTTTAGATCAATTATATGTACCAATAAAAAGATAAAATTAAAATATCACACTTCTATATTCAATCTGAATACATGGTCTGCTGATGTTATCCTGGGGAAACTCATCCGACAAAAAATTCAAAAAATATGATATTTTACAAGAACACTAATAATTGAGTTCTCTAAACTATATCCAAATTTCAACTAAATAAACGTTGTATATAAAATAGTAAAAGTCATTTAGTACACCACTATACTTATCAAATTATGTATTCATATGTTACCAAAACCCTAATTTGTTCGATTAGGATTTTCAATTCTTCAACCCTAATTATTCAAAGAAAAAGCATGATCATAATATTTCATTAGGCTTAAGGAATCATAATTAGAGTACATTAACTCAAGATTAAAGAATGATCAATTTAGTTAAGCATGAAATCATCCAAGTAAACACAAATAGATGGTTCATATGAAAATGGCTTGTTACACCTGTTATGAACATAAATTGCTCGAAACCAAAATGCTATCTCTAGAGGTTTGAATGTTGAGTGATGACTCCCGATAAAAGAGAGAAAGAAAGTCATTATGGAAATGACTATGACCCAGCACCAAGAGAGGATGGTCACAAGAGGTCAAGACCTAGAAGGGAAGGCCGACATGGAACCAAACCCCAAAAAGAAAAGGTTGCATAAGTCCACTACAGGGAGCAAAGCTTGTGAGAGGCTATACCACAAAGATTGAACAATTAAGGGTTGACAAGTTATAACAGAAAATACATGTTTGATTATTTATTAATAATTTTTGATATGGTTGTTATGTTGTTATACCTACATGCATATATTTTGGGTTGCACCACTTACACAATATAGAAATATTGTGACAATATTTTAGATTTTTTTTCATTTTAGGTAATTGCCATATTTGAAGATATGAAGACATGATGAATCAGATGAAACCAAATGAAGAGATTAAAGTTAAGTAAAGGAAAATTAGTTAGATGTCTACTATCATGTGTAATAACTTCTCTTGTAAAGTTCATGTAACTTCTTAGAGGAGTCTCATTCTATATCATGAAATCAACATTTGTGAAATAAAAGGAAATTATATGCTATTATTTATTATTTACTAAATCTGAATTCTTGGAAATTTAGACAATGACTCTCGACTGTAAGGTCCTTTCTTAATTGGGAGACACTAAAAAGTGAGGTTGTCACAAAGACCCCCTAGTCTAGCTTCATGCCCATTTGGAGCTCCTACGTTTGGTTGATTTTACTGGCGTTGAACAAACAACATAAAACAAGGTGCTTGCCATGAGCAGCCCAATGTTTTATCATTTTCTTCGATTTAAATTTCTTTTCTTGATTAGTTGCATCTCAACATCATCATTTTAAATTGTTACATTTTAATTTCATATTTAGTTCAATTCTTGGTTGTGATCTTGAGCGTCTTAAAATATTAATTGTAAGAGGATTGAGCTACACACTACTTCATAAACATCCTAGACAATCGAATGAACTACCGAGCTGATCATATGAGTGAGCCATAATCATATGAATCTTAAGCTCGAGGCAGGATAGTCGGTCGGCTCACACCTTTAGTCGATTGGATAAATCTCACAATATGCTAGCAAGAAATAGTCAAGCGAGACGATAGTTTGGAACCTTGTCGATCAACTCACATGTCGCGATGGGAAGCTTCACGGAGTCAACTGATTGGTTCAACCTTTGAGTTGATTGTTTGCATTTTTTTTTAATATAGTATATTCTCAGGGCATCGAACCAGTGGAATATATCACCATCAGGTCGGTGCACGATCTATATATTTTGAATATATTTTCTTCTATGGATGTTGTAACAAGCCTTTGAGGTACTATGTCTATATAATGAGGGGGTTTCATGTAATTTTAAGCTATTTTGTATATAGAAGTGAGGTACTTCACAAGTACTCTTGTTGTATTAGACATGTAATACTTACATGTGTATGATAATATATCTTGGGAACGGTAACATGTTGAGGAATGATGAAAATTTTGAGCCATCATATCTCTATATAGGTAGCGATGTTGATATTGTCTGTTATACTTTTTGGGTATATATCATGAGTTACTAAAGTGGAGAATGATATTGTATAACAGACATGTAGTATGGCACCTTAAGGTGTTGGGTACTTGGTATGTATTTTGAGTTCTTTGTTCGATATCTCAGGAACTTTTTTTTTCAGAAATCAATACTTTACGATATGACATATTTTAGAGATTAAGACTATACATGTACTGCATTATACGATAAATGTGTTACGTACTATCTTTAAGCGTTTGGTAGTATATATCAATATAGTGAAATGGCAAAAAAAGGGACAAAATTTTGACGTCACATATCTTTTTTTGTTTTTTGAAGTGATTGACGTCACATATCTATACGTTGGCATTGTACTCAATTTTTACTATGATGGTATCACGGGTACTAGGTGTTTCCGCAGATGTGTCTCGTATCTCTGCTATTATGCAGAATTAAAAAAAAGCGCTAATAAAAAGATTGAATGAGTTTACTATGAATATAAAAGTGGAGGAATATCGTATTTTGGAAAAATCGAGAACATGAAGTTGGAATCGCTAATATTCACAGATCAGCATGCCGCAATGAATATGTACCCGGGCCTACCGCCCGTCACACCCTGAAAATAGGTTGTCCCTGAAGCATCAGACCAAAGAATAAGCATTCCTTATGTGTACCGGGGGCGGGGGCATAAGGGCTTTTGGTCGTCTTATTGGTGCATACCACGATCAGATATGCGACTGAGGTGAAGTCGTAATAAGGTAGCCGTAGGAGTGGCTGGATTGAACCCTTCGCGACCTAGTATGTCCCACTTTTCTATTTTTCTTCTTATTCATCAATCTCCAATCAAAACAAAACAAAGCGGGCACTAAGATTCGACTTGAAAACACCCGATTCTAACCCAACTCGAAATCCAAATAAAACTTCGAAAACTTGACTTTTTGAGTCGAGTGAGGTCGGGTTGGTAATCCTGTCCAGTCACCTTCCTATGGCACTGATGGTGACATCATCAACAAAGATGTGGTCATTATATTAAGTTCGTTGTTTTCTGTCATTATATAGAGTGGAAATACAAAGTGATTTAGGGCCTGTCTGGTTTGAAGTAAAATCAATACGCAACCGTATTTGCAAAACAGGAACCCAAAAACAACGAGTTAGAACCCGATTGTTCTCATTTGGTTGGACGCAAATTGGAGTCATTTCGTTGCTTGTTTTCGTTCGTTTGGTACACTGTTGTTGGTTACCTGTTAGTTGGCAGACGTGATGAGAACCTTTTCGTTCGTTTGGTACACTGTTGTTGGTACACTGTTGTTGGTACCTGACATCTCGGTAGATGACCAGATGGCTTTTTCATCTTGGCTTGGACTGTACAACGACTAGGAGCAGAAACTCTGAGTCCTCCCTGAGACACACACCTGTAGTGGCAGGTAGTCGAGTAAGAGGAGAGACGGAGAAAATGAACTGCGCCCATATTGGGTACGGTTCAATTTCACAAATTTGTTGATACCAAGAATGGATCCTGCAGTTTACTTTCACGTTGTGGGTTGAAACTTCTCAAAGTCAAACACATGTAGTTGAAAAATATGTGGAAATGATTCTTTTAGGCACGTAGCGTTTTAAGCGTGACTCAGGCACAGGAAGAGACTGATTTGTTGGGGGAGAAGTTAGTTTGGGGGTGATGACGTAGCAGGTTTTAATTGGATGGATTGATAGAAGTTGTGTAATATTTAAATAAATTTATTTTGCTTATAACTTTTGAACCGTGATGAATTTTTTAACAAAATAAAAACCATTAGATTCGCTATGAAAAATGCATTCCAACAAAACTAATATTGATATATTTTTAAAAATATATAAAAAAAAGACATGAATGAGTTATTCTGGATGTCAATGAACTATTTTGGGCGTCAATTAACCATCTTTGGGTGTCATTAGTCATTTATGAGCGTCGTTATAATTTTAGGTGTCAATGAACCATTTTGGACGCCATTAAGTGGTTCTTAGGTGTCAAACAGACCTATTTGGGTGTCGTTATTTTGTTTTGGTTGTGAATCCCTTATTTGAGCGTCATTTTAAACTTGGGTGTCAATGAACCATTTCAAGCGTCAATTACCTTATTTGGGAGTCATCTTTATACTTTTGGGTGTCAATGAATCATTTTGGGCGTCAATCAACTATTTTTTGGTGTCAATAACCATTTATGGGCGCCATAGTATCCAAAAATGTCTTATTTGGACGTCATTTTAAAATTCTAGGAGTCAGTGAATTATTTTGGGTGTCAATTACGTTATTTGGACGTCATCTTTATAATTTTGGGTGTCAATGCACTATTTTGGGTGTCAATTAACTATTTTTGGGTGTCAATAGCCATTTATGGGCACCATAGCATCTAAAAATGACTAAATGACGCCCAAAAATAATTTAATAGTTGTTTTGATTGTCAATACTTTTTTTTAGCATCATCTTTATATTTTTGGATGTCAATGAATCATTTGGGCGTCAACTAACCATTTTTGGGTGTCAATAATCATTTATGGGCGCCGTAGTTGGTTGTCAATTAAACTATATATATCATTTTTATATTTTTTTTCAAAAATATGTCGATATTAGATTTGGTAGATTGTATTTTTCGTAACGAAACCAACGATTTTTATTTTATTAAAATTTTTTTACGATTCAAATGTTATAAGTGAAACAAATTTAATTTTCAATTGCATAATTTGAAAAAAAACCACCCAATCACCATCTGTCACGTAGTGCGATTTTGAGGCTGATTTGAGGCTGGTTTCACCCGCGCGTGAAACCAGGCGCGTTGAAACTTCTCAAAGCCAAACACATGTAGTTGAAAAATATGTACGGTTGTAGCTGCACGCGTTCTGTTTCAATGAAACCAAACGGGCCCTTATCTGTTTTGTGCCGTAGTTCTGAACTCATTTTATGGTTTGATGTATTTAAAGTATGTGGTATAATACCGGCGAATAGTGGTTTAGCAGATAGGAGGGTGGCAATCGGTTCGATCCTAAGGTAATGAAACATCATTCCGAATAGCCGGTCATTTTAAAGCTAGTCTCGAAGCAGTTTTTGATGCTCCTTCGTGTGCGAGTAGTTAGATACCTGAGAGTTTACGGTGTCTATTAAGCTATACCCATAAATTAAAAAACAGAGCCGTGGTATAAGGTACTGTCAACTTGTTTGATTTCTAAACAACACGACTTCCGACAACATTGCACTAAACATTGCCGTGGGTTTGATTAATGGCAAGATATTTCGCGATACCAGGGAACAGCTTCGTTTTAAAACATGACTTTTCCAGCTTTGCTGAAAGCCTGAAACCAGCAGCTGCAGATTGGATGAGGTCAATGGAGGTTGCCGCCAAGTCACAACCACCAATAATGGGACAGACCTCAGGTTAGGCTGCCACCTAAATGTCTGCATTATCCGTTGGCACTTGGCAAGAACCGAAATCCCAAAAGCCGCGTCGGCCGCCGGCATGGATTTGTGTACTGTTGTGCATGATCGCGTGATCCAGGAAGCACGAAATTGGAAGTTATCGCGAACCAGCAATTGGAAGTTATCGCCGGCATGGATTATTCCCTGTGTCCCTACTCCCTAGTCGGCGTTGAAGGATGAACGTCCCAGAAGTCAAGGACCAAATCTATCTAATTATCATTCATGTTTCAAAAACATGCTTAATGTTGGGCTATTATCCTTCCAGTCCAAAAGGAATCCAAAGCCCATTAGGGCTCGTTGCTAATTGTCTCTGTTTGAAGGGAGGCTATAAATGCTGCCGCTTCCATTGCGTGAGACCAGTCCAGCAGCCGTATAAAGCAACACAGACACAAATTTTAGCCAAAAGACAATTAGTCAAGGAGCAGATGTCAAGAAAGAAAAAACATTGTTTTTACCGCTGAAGGAAGAAGAAAAAGAAAGGAAGCGAGGCAAGACAGTCCAGGCATCCAGGTGTCTTCTTCGTACCATCTACTACTATGCACTTTGTTGAAGTGGTAGAATTGTATGGATCTCTCATACAATGTGATCTTCTTGGTATGTTATCTTAAATTTTAATGAGGAAATATTGTATTTTTGCTTCTTATAGTGCATTTGCCCTTGGTTGGTCTCATGGTTTCTCCCTCACATTGTGAAGGGTTTTCACTTAAAAATCTGGTCTTTTCATCTTTCCTCTATCTACTTGTGGTTATTAACGCTTTCACATATTATTTTCTGTGTTGCATCGTGGTTGCATAACATACATGCACATTTCCATCAACAAACCTATCAAGTGGTATCAGAGTCCTAGTTGGGCAGATCCAGATCTATATGGGGAAGGTGATGATGCAACAATGATAAAGTGACGAGCACAAATTGGCAGATCTGGCAATCCAAGATAGATGGTATTCTATATTGTAAGATTTTGTATGATCTGATAGGGGGACGAAACTCAAGAAATAATTCTGATGCAGATTGGAAGAAACTAAATTGAAAGACCTTGCGAACAATTAGAAAGTATCTTGATATTTCTCTATTTCAGTCTGTCTCAAAGGAGACCGATGTCAAAGATTTGTGGGAAAAACTCAAGAAATTATATGAGTGAAAGACTACCACACATAAAGCTTTTTTGATTAAGAAGTTGGTGAACTTGAAGTATCAAGTTGGTACAAGTATTGTTGAGAACATGAATGAATTCGAAAGCCTTATAAATGAATTGGGGTCCATGATCTTGTTGGTGAACTCTGGACTCTACTTCTTTTGGGATCATTACTTGACAATTGGGAGACGCTCATGGTGACAATCAACAATTTTGTACATGAAGGAAAGTTGAAACTTGAGCAGGTGAGGAGCAATCTACTGAATGAAGAGAGACTTGAAGACGAGCCTCGGGCGACAACAAGACAGAGGTACACTTACATAGAGCATGGGTACTAATAGAAGAGACCGTGGCATATCTCAGAGTCACGGTGAGTCCCAGGATCACAAAAAGTCTCATGGTAGATCCAAGTCGAAGAGTAGAGAGTGCTTCAGTTGCAACAAGAAAAAAAACATAGGTCTGGAACAAACGACCAAAAGGATGAAGACAAGAATATCACAACAACAATGTCAGACAACAAGAATGATGACGATGATGTAGTCATAAAATGATGACGATGACGTAGTCTTGACCGTCCGGGAGCAGTGTTTGCATGCCGAGGATGATGATTTTGAGTGGGTGGTGGATACTACAACTTCTTATCATGCTACCTAGTAAGGAGTTCTTCACTTCATATAGGTAGGGAGACTTTGGGAGGGTAAATATTAGAAGTTACACCTTCTCTATAATTATCAGAATAGGAGACATTCATGTTCAGACGAGTGTCGATTGCACACTCACGCTCAAAGATGTTCTTCACATTCCATATTTTTTGCTCAAACTGATATATGTTTCTTTCTTAGATAGAAAAGGTTGTCGTCTGGATTTTGATGGTGGAAAATGTAAAATTACAAAGAGGGCTTTAGTCATTATATGAGGTAAATTATGTCACACATTGTAAAAAACCCACCTTAAAGTTCTCAAAGGAGGTGATATGCAGGAAGTTGAGGATCACTAGGTAGATCAATAACACAGATGGTTATGACACATGAGTGAAAAAGGATTTCAACTACTATCAAAGTTGGAATTGATTTCTTTTGACAAGAACATTAGTCTCAGCTTAGGCAATTCATGTTTACAAGAAACCATTGATGAGTTTCTTTCAAGACAAAATCAAAGGTGAATGTATATGTTCTATAGTTAGTTCATTTGGATGTTTGCGGTCTGTCTGAGGTGGCTTCACTGGGTGGAAATAAGTATTTTTTCACATTCATTGATGATGCATCTAGGAAGGTGTGGATCTCTTTCTTGAGTACCAAAGATTATGTTACGACCCATATCAGGGTTAGTCAACAAATACCTCGAATTACGTGAAACCCCTCAATTAGTGTTGAATATCAAATTAAATATCATGGTTAATCAAATGAGTTAATATGTGAATCAATGGTTGAGATTTAAACATCTGAGGTAATTAATGTTAATGGCTATGATGATCGTTAGGATAATTAAGTTGACTTGAGTACTCACTGTTGAAATTAGTGATTTGACTAGTTGTGACAAGCTAGTTAACATAATCTTGTGCCTTGAGAAGGTAGAGAAGTTTGTGCTTGATTGGATGCAAAAGAAATCATCCAATTTGGACCCCCGAGGCCATAGTTATGGCAATTTTAAGAATCCTGGACTGAAATGCAATTTTTCCAAATTGATTTGCATTAAGTGGGTCGGCTACCCTTTCCTTTGTTTTATTTCTTTACTTATCCGCCTTCTTCTTCACTCACCCGATAGAACAGGAGAAACCACTCTGAAGCGGCGCCCGAACAGAAGCGGAAAGGGGCCGATTTTGGGGCGACCTAGGGCGATTCAATCGGCGATTGATCTTCGTCTTCCGCTCCTCTACCTTCCCTCTTCCTCTTCCCCTCTACCCCTTGCCCTAACCACGGCCAACTAAGCAGCGACTTACTAGGGCTCCTCCTAGAAGGGGCCGCCCAAGATGCAGTAGGGCGCCGGCCATGGGCTCTCATGAGCGTTGCCAACACCTCGAATCGACAGCCCCGACTCCAACCTTGCGGTCTCAACCGGAATTCGCAGCTTCTGGCTATGTTTAGGCACCCAGTCGATGGCTCTCTTCCAACCCGAAAGTCAATACGTTGCTGCTTGCTTGAAGAAGGTTTGGCCATGGTAGCTTGGGCATGACCTAGCACTTGGAATCGGCGCGATTGACTTCGACCGAGAGCCGTGCAAGAATCCGTAGCCCTAGCCCAAGCTTTAGCTATCAACCAAGCTTCCCTTTCACCTGGGCGTGAAGGAGCTGCTGCTTGCAGCAGCATGCTTGATTAGAGTCAACCTGGGTGTAAAAGGTATTAAAAGAGGTAGTTCTGACTTCGGCATAAGGTCTTGATCATGAATTCGTAGTGTTAACTTAAGACTTAACTTTTGATCGAGCTATCCTTAGATTTTCTTTTGGGTTAAGATGCTAGTTACTGTTTTATTGCAGGGTCAGCATTTTGATCGGCCGAATTTGGTGTGATTCGGCCGAGTTTCCTTTATAAGGAAATCGAACAGGGTTTTGATCGGCCGAGATTGCGGGTTGGTCGGCCGAGTTTCCAGCCAATCGGCCGAGTTCCCAGATTGGTCAGCCGAGTTTCAGTACAGTGAGTAGTAGTTCATTTAGAAATCATTATTTAACTAAATTTAAATGCTTAATTACTTCTGTATCAGTTATTATAACTTTTAAACATTGTAGTACATACAATAGAGTATGTTAGATTCATTGGAACTTGAAATACTTGATATGCTTAATGAAAATGATGAAATTTCCTGTATTATAGTTGCAATGTATTTGCTGATTTAAAAGTAGATGTTTAGCATTGAAACTGGATAAATGATACTAAATCATGTTTAAGGATGACAAAGGATATACATGTGTTTCAAGTGAATGTTCAGAATGTGCAGTAAGTATGGAATGTGATATTCTTGTTTTAAATAGTTATATGTTAATCAGTTAATAGACTTAGGTGCCCCAACACCGTAGAACCCCATTGCGCGGTATGTACCTTTGGGGGGAAACGATCGATCTAGCCTTGTGCCTAGATGATCGGTGGCTCGTGTTCAACAATAATCCGTGCGTGTGTCACGGTGGCACGAGGGCAGAGAGACAGTGTTCAACAATAATCCGTGCGTGTGTCACGGTGGCACTGGAGTAAATAGGGGTTATTCAACAATAATCCGTGCGTGTGTCACAGTGGTAACCCAGACCCTCCGATTGTGCACTACAGGTTGCGGGAGGAGTCCAGAGCACTCAGAGTTAGTGCAGACAGGCCCTTGTGCGCCTGAGGCCCTTGTGCGCCTGAGAGTCCTGTGCAGACCAGGACGGACAGTCAGACTTAGCATTTCCCGGGTGTGTCGCTAAGTCTTGTACGGTGGGATCGTAGTTCACTACAGATCTTCATATGTAGAGTGTGCTGCATATGTTTGGGGCATAATAATATAAATATGTAATCATATAGAATCACAGTAAATTAATATATCCGAACTTTTGTGCCAATTCATTATATCTGTTTATTGGTTTAAATTATCTGTTGTTGCATAGAAATGTGATTATATTCTGTAATCTACTATGTCATTAGAACTGCCCTACTTGTATTGTAATTATGTTTATTTCAATTTTATAAACCTGATGAGTTGTTTAGTGATAGCTAAATGAAATGCTATTCACTGAGCGAGTAGGCTCATACCTCTACTCAAAACATTTTCAGGTCATCATCAGCAGCATGAATCTGAAGGATCTGTTCATCCTAACGCTTAGTCTGTAGAAGGAATATGTAGTTAGAAGTTAGAGGTCTCTTAGTCCTTTCCCCTCGATCTTTGGGACATGGTGTGGGTGAGAGAGAATGTGTATAAAGATGTAAAGTTAGCTGTTATGCTTTATTTTATGTCGAACAATGTATTATGTTGTAGACTTTCTGTATATTGCTAGTCAGTTTAAATAAAAATGCTTCCGCAGTTTATTTAGTTTCATTTTACAGCATAAATCAGATTATCCTATTAATGGCTTTAAAATTTTTTAAAAGCTTTGAGTGGTTTGGCTTGTGTGTAATCCCTCTGTCGCGCCCTAATCTCGTGATTTGTGGGTAATGCGAGATCGGGGTGTGACATCTTGGTATCAGAGCATAGGTTGAGTATATGAATACTCTAAGTCAAGGTCAGGGGACGATAAGAGACCAATAGGATTAAGGTTTAACAGTTTTTCTTCTGTCTGTAATTTTCTAACATGAAGTGTTCTGTTATACTATTATAGATGGCAGGAAAAGGATGTAGTCACGAGAACCAAGTAAAGAGTTTAAGTTGAGCCGTTTAGAATCATTAAGGTCAAAAGATAAAGTTATAAGTGAGACGAATAATAAATGATGAGTTTTATCTCTGGAAGGTCTGAGTGTTTAGATACCCTGGCCAGGTGTCTGAATACTTAGATTGACCAGTATCAAGCTACTCTGTCTGTTCTTCTCTGGATGCCCTGGCTAGGTATGCAGAGGAAGGATGGGATAGAGAGAAACCCTAGAAATCTTAGGGTTATGAGATAAGAAATTAATGTAGGAATAAGAGATTACATTAAGGATGCAATATAACTCTTACTTGATTTTTCTTATTTGATATAAAGATCACTAGAAATGCTCTTATATGCATGAAATTAAAATTTTCAGCTTGTAAAGTAAATATGGTTCTTTTATATTGTTGTGTCATGAAGTGAAAAGTTTAATGTTTGTTTTCTTTGTATTAAAGTAGACCCGAAATTATGTTTAAATGAGTTTGCCCTAAGTGGATATTCTTTCCACATGTTTAAGATTAATAGGGATTGATTAATCTCGAGTAGCTCTTGGCTTCAGGACTACAGGTTCGGCCTGGTCCGGCTGGCAGGATGCGTTAATGGGATCTAATGACTCCTATTAACAGTAAAATAAGAATAGACTCTGGATGATTTAGACCCGTAACATAGTGAGAATTTATACACACTAGGATGTTTTAACTATGATAAGAAGTTTAAACGTTCTTTTGTCTTGAGATTTAGGGTTTGAGAAGTATAGACCCTAATCGGCCCAAAATAGGGTTTTGATGATACATAAACACAAAATTTGATAAATAGAATGTCTCACTAAATGATTTTTAGTATTTTATACATAACTCTGTTTTAGCTCAAATTTGGATATGATTTGGACATATAAAATGTGAACAATATTGGAAAATATCAGAATTTTTGAAGAATGTTCTGACCTGTTTATCGGCCGAGTTTCAAACTCGACCGATCACATTTTCAGAATGATATAGTAGTGTGATAATTGAATTTTATCTTTTTATTTGTATATCCAATTGATCTCAAATTTTAACTGTGCTTGAAAAACACAATTTTAGACACTCTGTTAAATTGGCGTAATTTTTGGATGACTTTTGATCTCTACAGTGAGGGTGTCGGCCGAGTTTACAACTCGACCGAATCTGCTGCAGACTGCAATATAGCAGTGCACTGTTTGATTTTTAATTATTTATTGGTAATTAGAAATGATCTCAAATTTTAACTGGAGGTCTGAAACTTCATTAGGTATAACATATAAAATTTCCATAATTTGTGTATCTTCTGTCAGCTATTTAATAAACGAATTACAGAAACTATTGTGAAAACTGAATTTTCAGCCAGTATAATAAAAATTGAGTGTTGAGTTAATATGCTATTGACCCAAGCAGCTCAAATTGATCTATATGATCGACCACACACACACACAATAATGCTATGATACTGATATGGACCAAAACCCTAGAATGATTAGAGTTGTAGTAGTTCAAGGGATATCACTAGTGATTTAACCTTGAATACTAGTATCTCTGTAAAATAAGACCTTGTGATTTGATCTATGTAAAGTAAGCGGGTAGTGATAGTAATCTAGGGTTTTAAGGTAGTTAATCTGAACGGTACATGAACAACATGAAATGACTTAGAGAAAAGAGTAAAACATAAAACTTGATATGTAACAATAAAAAAGTAGTATAGAATGCGGAGTATTATCCGATATATGATCTAAGGATAGCTGATGTAGTTCATGTTTTTAAGACATGGTGTCACTATCTTTATGATGTGACAATAGATTATCACCCTGGTAAAGAGAATGTGGTGAATGATGCTTTCAGCAGAAAGTCAAGTTCAACAGCTAATGCATTCTCTATGGCAGGTTTCAATAGAGACCTGTTAGTAGAAATGTGGGAGTTGAACTTAGACTTAGGGGTGACAGCACATAATGGTTTGATTGCACGGATGCAAGTCAAGCCTACTTCTTATGATCAGATCAAGGAACTACTATAGGGTGATAGTGAGTTAAACCAGACCATGCATGACATGATAGGAGGAAAAGAGACCAGATTTTAAGTTTTTAGATGATAAGGTGTTGTATTAGCATGACATGTTGTGTGTACCTTGAGATAGTGAGTTGAAAGAAAAGATTCTTATGGAAGTGTGTGTATTGATGTATGCTATGCTTTTAGGAAAACACTAAGATGTATATGAATGTCAAGGAATTGAAACAGATGGTCAGATATGCAGAAGGATGTAGCTGGTTAGGTGGTTAAGTGCAATGTGTGTCAGCAGGTTAAGACTTAGCATCAGAAACCCACATGTACTTTGTAATCTTTTCCTATACTAGTATGGGAATGGGAACGTATCATAATGGATTTTGTGATAGGGTTGCCCAAGACACCTAGAGGTTATGATTTGATATGAATGATTGTGGATAGACTAATTTAGTCTGCTTACTTTCTTCATATTAAGTCAACCTTTGATGTTTCGAAACTTGACTAAGATATACATGGATGGAATAATTAGGTTGCTTGGTAATCCAGTTTCAATCATGTCATTTTGAGAACCTAAGTTCACATCTAGGATTGTAGAAACAGTTGCATCGTGCTTCGGGCACAAAGATAAGATTCAGTACAACCTTTTTACCCGCATACGGATGGTCAGTCTGAGAGAACCATTCAGACTCTTAAGGACATGCTGAGAGCATGTGTTATGCATCTCAGTGGAAGTTGGGAAGAACATTTAAGTCTTATAGAGTTTGCTTAGTGTGAATGTTGAGTTTAGAAATACACAACTGATAATGGTTCATTTGAATATAAACCCAGGCAATACAAATTTGGTAAACCATTAGGTGCATGATTTCAAGATAGTAAGATAGCATTAAAATATGCAAATAAACCTAGTTGCATGCTTCCTGTTATGTTAATGTGTGTGACTTAACATTTACATGAATTGGCACATTTCTCTGAGATATCATTAGAAATTCTCAAGTACTATTAATTATTTGTGTTATGATATGTAAGCAACTCTTAATTGAGTTATGTGATGCATACACCAGGAATTTGGTTAATATGCACGTTCTTCGAGAAATTTCAGATAATTGAAAAATATTACAGATGGTTTCTTATAGGTGAAGTAAATTACTCTTATTGGTGTAATAAGATGTTCAATTGCATGAATTCCGAATGTATGTGCCAAAATTGATTTGAGTTTGGAATATTTATGAATTTTAATCTGCATGCATGCATGATATAAAGATTACTCAGTAATTACAATGATTTTGAATATACTGCTCTGCCAGTTCTAGAATGATACCGTATTGTGATTTGAACTGCAATCAAACATATGAGATAACGGAAACCCTAAGAGTAGGGTGTTGCCATGTGACTAGTCAATGAGATAACCCTAAGAGTAGGGTGTTGACATGTGATGAATGAATAAGGCAAATGAAACCCTAAGGATAGGGTGTACGATGAATCAAGTATTTTGATATCAATTCTCAGTATGAGATGTAGTGATGTTTAACAGTTAAATTGCATGATTTTATTTTAGTACCAAATTGACATGCATTCTGTTTATTTAAGAATTTTAGTTGGTCTGCATGTATAGTATGATAATTTCTCAGTAATTACCATAAATTGAGATATTGTTATAACAGTTTTACAAAGACAATGTTTTGTGGTTTGATCTAGAATCGGATCAGATGTGTCCTAGGTTGAAAGACCAATGCAGATAGTTGATCAGAGGATCAAGAAAACTCAAAATCGTGAGAAACCTTTAGAGAAGGTTTTGTGGAAAAACACAACCTAGAGGGAGCCACATGGGAAGTTTTGGGTTAGATATGCGTAACAAGTTTCCTTTTCTCTTTTAGGAATTTCGGGACGAAATTCTTATAAGGGAGGGAGATTGTTACGACCCATATCAGGGTTAGTCAACAAATACCTCGAATTACGTGAAACCCCTCAATTAGTGTTGAATATCAAATTAAATATCATGGTTAATCAAATAAATTAATATGTGAATCAATGGTTGAGATTGAAACATCTGAGGTAATTAATGTTAATGGCTATGATGATCGTTAGGATAATTAAGTTGAGTTGAGTACTCACTGTTGTAATTAGTGATTTGACTAGTTGTAACAAGCTAGTTAACATAATCTTGTTCCTTGAGAAGGTAGAGAAGTTTGTGCTTGATTGGATGCAAAAGAAATCATCCAATTTGGACCCCCGAGGCCATAATTATGGCAATTTTAAGAATCCTGGACTGAAATGCAATTTTTCCAAATTGATTTGCATTAAGTGGGTCGGCTACCCTTTCCTTTATTTTATTTCTTTACTTATCCGCCTTCTTCTTCACTCACCCGATAGAACAGGAGCAACCGCTCTGAAGCGGCGCCCGAACAGAAGCGGAAAGGGGCCGATTTTGGGGCGACCTAGGGCGATTCAATCGGCGATTGATCTTCGTCTTCCGCTCCTCTACCTTCCCTCTTCCTCTTCCCCTCTACCCCTTGCCCTAACCACGGCCAACTAAGCAGCAACTTACTAGGGCTCCGCCTAGCAGGGGCCGCCCAAGCTGCAGCAGGGCGCCGACCATGGGCTCTCATGAGCGCTGCCAACACCTCGAATCGACAGCCCCGACTCCAACCTTGCGGTCTCAACTTGAATTCGCAGCTTCTGGCTATGTTTAGGCACCCAGTCGATGGCTCTCTTCCAACCCGAAAGTCAGTACGTTGCTGCTTGCTTGAAGCAGGTTTGGCCATGGTAGCTTGGGCACGAGCTAGCACTTGGAATCGGCGCCATCGACTTCGACCGAGAGCCGTGCGAGAATCTGTAGCCCCAGCCCAAGCTTTAGCTATCAACCAAGCTTCCCTTTCACCTGGGCGTGAAGGAGCTGCTGCTTGCAGCAGCATGCTTGATTAGAGTCAACCTGGGCGTAAAAGGTATTAAAAGAGGTAGTTCTGACTTCGGCATAAGGTCTTGATCATGAATTCGTAGTGTTAACTTAAGACTTAACTTTTGATCGAGCTATCCTTAGATTTTCTTTTGGGTTAAGATGCTAGTTACTGTTTTATTGCAGGGTCAGCATTTTGATCGGCCGAATTTGGTGTGATTCGGCCGAGTTTCCTTTATAAGGAAATCGAACATGGTTTTGATCGGCCGAGATTGCGGGCTGGTCGGCCGAGTTTCCGGCCAATCGGCCGAGTTCCCAGATTGGTCGGCCGAGTTTCAGTACAGTGAGTAGTAGTTCATTTAGAAATCATTATTTAACTCAATTTAAATGCTTAATTACTTCTGTATCAGTTAGTATAACTTTTAAACAGTGTAGTACGTACAATAGAGTATGTTAGATTCATTGGAACTTGAAATACTTGATATGCTTAATGGAAATGATGAAATTTCCTGTATTATAGTTGCAATGTATTTGCTGATTTAAAAGTAGATGTTTAGCATTGAAACTGGATAAATGATACTGAATCATGTTTAAGGATGACAAAGAATATACATGTGTTTCAAGTGAATGTTCAGAATGTGCAGTAAGTATGGAATGTGATATTCTTGTTTTAAATAGTTATATGTTAATCAGTTAATAGACTTAGGTGCCCCAACACTGTAGAACCCCATTGCGCGGTCTGTACCTTTGGGGGGGAAATGATCGATCTAGCCTTGTGCCTAGATGATCGGTGGCTCGTGTTCAACAATAATCTGTGTGTGTGTCACGGTGGCACGAGGGCAGAGAGACAGTGTTCAACAATAATCCGTGTATGTGTCACGGTGGCACTGGAGTAAATAGGGGTTATTCAACAATAATCCGTGCGTGTGTCACGGTGGTAACCCAGACCCTCCGACTGTGCACTACAGGTTGTGGGAGGAGTCCAGAGCACTCAGAGTTAGTGCAGACAGGCCCTTGTGCGCCTGAGAGTCCTGTGCAGACCAGGACGGACAGTCAGACTTAGCATTTCCCGGGTGTGTCGCTAAGTCTTGTACGGTGGGATCGTAGTTCGCTACAGATCTTCATATGTAGAGTGCGCTGCATATGTTTGGGGCATAATAATATAAATATGTAATCATATAGGATCACAGTAAATTAATATATCTAAACTTTTGTGCCAATTCATTATATCTGTTTATTGGTTTAAATTATCTGTTGTTGCATAGAAATGCGATTATATTTTGTAATCTGCTATGTCATTAGAACTGCCCTACTTGTATTGTAATTATGTTTAGTTCAATTTTATAAACCTGATGAGTTGTTTAGTGATAGCTAAATGAAATGCTATTCACTGAGCGAGTAGGCTCATACCTCTACTCAAAACATTTTCAGGTCATCATCAGCAACAGGAATCTGACGGATCTGTTCATCCTAACGCTTAGTCTGTAGAAGGAATATGTAGTTAGAAGTTAGAGGTCTCTTAGTCCTTTCCCCTCGATCTTTGGGACATGGTGTGGGTGAGAGAGAATGTGTATAAAGATGTAAAGTTAGCTGTTATGCTTTATTTTATGTCGAACAGTGTATTATGATGTAGACTTTCTGTATATTGCTAGTCAGTTTAAATAAAAATGCTTCCGCAGTTTGTTTAGTTTCATTTTACAACATAAATCAGATTATCCTATTAATGGCTTTAAAATGTTTTAAAAGATTTGAGTGGTTTGGCTTGTGTGTAATCCCTCCATCGCGCCCTAATCTCGTGATTTGTGGGTAATGCGAGATCGGGGTGTGACAAATTATGTCTTTTAGTGTTTTTAGAAATTTAATGTCATGGTGGAACAGGAGATAGAGAAAAAGCTAAAATATCTCCACATGGACAATGGAGAAGAGTACACCTCTAGGAAGTTTTGGGGCTAGTACGTGTAATACGTCATACACCATGAAAGAACAGAGCCTGACACACCACAACACAATGGTACAAATGAGAGGATGAATTGTACCATAATTGAGAAAGTTTGATGCATGTTGAAGATTGTAAAGTTGCCAAAGACACTCTCAGGTATGGCAATGACTTCCTACTATCTAATTAATCAATCTCCATCCGTTCTTTTGGGGTTTGTTATACTAGAGAAGGTATGGATAGGAAAGGATTATTCTTATGCTCATTTGCGAGTATTTGGGTGTAAGACTTATGCACATGTTCCAAACAAAAAGAGGTAAAAATTGGATGTAAAGTGGTGCCATGTATCTTTCTTGGCTATAGAGATCAACTGTTTGGCTACAACTTTTAGGACCCTATGAAAAATACAACGAGCAATCATAGAGATGTGACTTTCTGAAAGTGAGACAATGATAGAGCCTGAGAGTGATGATGCATAGGCCATTTGATCATGTGATAGTTCTTTTGATCATGTGTATGGGGATGCTTTAGTTTCTTCATAGATGTAGTCTTTATATGATGAAGAAGATCACCATGATCAGCCTAAGAAGCATAGTGAGAGCATGTCGACTTCTCCTATTGTAGATGCACAAATGAGTAATTCAGACTCACAGTCAGAGACTTCTGGGTAGGGGAGAAAGATCATCACCATGCAGAGTCCTCAGAGCAGCAGCTGAGGAGGTCTGACAGAGTCTGTCATCATTCATCCACATATCTAACATCTAGGTATATTCTCCTTACTAATCAGGGAAGGCCAGAGACTTTCCAGGAGGCACAGACTCATAGAGACAGAGCACACTGACATCAGGCAATGCAAGAGGAGATGTATTCTTTGTAGAAGAATGATACCTATGAGCTTGTGACACTTCCCAAGGGTTGGAGAGCACTAATGAATACGTGGGTATATAGGATGAAGAGATATGAAAAAAAAGGATATCAGATGCAAAGCCTGACCAGTTTTCAAGGGCTTTTATCAAAGACCAGGGGTGGATTTTGATGAGATATTTCCTCCTATTGTGAAATTACTTCGATTAGATTAGTTCTAGGCTTGGTTGCTAGTCTAGATGTGGATCTTGAGAAAATGGATGTGAAGATCATGTTTTTTCATGGTGACTAAGCTAAGGAGATCCACATAAAACAACTAAAAGGTTTTTAGGTAAAGGGGAAAGAACACTTAGTCTATAGATTGAAGTAGAGTTTGTATGGTTTGAAACAAGTTCCTATGCAGTAGTACAAGAAGTTTAATTCTTTCATACAGAGTCATGAGTACCACAAGACAAGTGTAGATCCATGTGTTTACATAAGGATGTTTCCCAATGAAAAGTTCATTATTCTACTACTCTATGTGGATGTCATGTTGGTAGTGGGTCAAGATGTTAGTTTGATTAGTAATATGAGATCGAGCTTTTCAAAGACTTTTAAATGAAGGATTTGGGACCAACAAACAGATCTTGGGGATTTAAATTACAGATGATAGGAATCATAATAGGTTGTGGTTGTCACTGGAGACCTATGTTGAACATGTTCTAGAGTGGTTCAACATGAGCAAACCCAGGGTCGTGTGTTACAACCCTCTTCTAGACTTGCTGGTATTCCTAGGGATTTAAGATAACCTTAATGCTTGTTGTATTTTTATTAGTAATATGGTACCTTGCGCTTTATCTTAACTTTGTTAATCTCAAATACTTGCATGAATAATTCATAATCATGACTTAAGCATACCACAAGATCTGGTGTTTTAGTTGACATAGGATTAACCATACATATATGTGGAAGGATAATTATATATACTTGAGTAACTATTTAACAATTAATTTATTTAATAATATTATCAAACTAATATTGTATGATTGTAGAACATTCAGTTACAAATCAAACGTAAAAAGAATGAACCAAATCAAAGTTCAAACTAGAGAGTAATGGTATTTTGTAGTAACATGTACAACTTCTTGACGACCACCAAGAATTGGCTTTTTTAGCGACCACCTAAATTGGGCTTTCTCAACGACCATCGAGACCCAACGGCTAGTGGCCGCTGAAGTCCCAACTATCGCCGAGAATCACCGCACATGATAGCTAATCCTAAAATGGCTATAACTTGGGATATACATATCCATTTTTAACGAAACAAAGTGCATTAACAATGTGATTTGATCTTCTATCTTCTTAGACCCTTAGGCTAACAAAATAAGATCGAGAAGGCTATTCCTAAGGTTATTTTTGGGTAAGAACATGAGGAACGATGAAAATTGAATGTTTCATCATAGATTCAACTTGGTAAGTGGTTTTTAATCATCGATCCTTCATTATCCTCATGTTCCCTTGCTCAAAACTCCTTGGTTTGTCATCTGAAGATTTTGGCTAACCTTCGTTCTTCTTCTTCTACCTCCAACCAAATGTTTTTCAGCTTGTTTTCTCATTAGTAGCCTTTTTGAGAGGAGATCTCATGGCTTAAGATGAGGTTACAGTATGTGTGAGCATGATCTGATCTTGGTTGGTGGACATACTTAGATCAGTGATCTGTGATAAGATTAATGAGTTGAAAATCACCTTTATCCCTAATTTACAATATATAAATTCAAATAATGCCTTTCTAGTACTTAAATATTTATTTATGGCAATTGTGATGGATTTGATGAATCAGTGCACTGATTTTTAGTAATAGAAATGTTATATAAATAATAATGTAGTGATGTAATATCATATCAAAAGTTGATATATGAAATGATATGATTGAGAGGTGATGAAATGGTATATTTAGAGGCACTGGGAAGCTGGGCTTACCTAATTTAGAACTAAAGAGTCGAACTATGGTTTATGAAAATTGTTAAAACTCCTAGATGATATATGTGCTAAATATGAGATGCTCAATTAATAGAAATAGGATAGTCATTAGTTATGTTGATGAATCTTGTTAAATTCTAAAAAATATCACTAGATGTTAAATGACTTAGACACTGTAGAATCCTCACAGAAGGCATGCACAGTGAGGAGAAAACATGCTTCCCAACTAGAGATTTCACATAGGTTGAGGTAAGACAGAGCGCACCAGTAGGGTGTGGGGGTCTATACTAGTGAGGGTGGGCTCCTTAAATGATTGGCATCCAAAACCAATTGGGGATGTTGGTGGTACCTAAGTCATGAGTTGTGGTGATCAATGGACATCTTCGGCAGGTCCACTGGTGAACAATAGGCCTAAGGGCTTTGACTTCCCACCCGAGTACCCAAGTTGAGAGGATTCTAAGATATTTGGCCGCTCCCATTAGTCATTGAGAGCCAGACGTGGCGATGCCAAATGTAGATGTGGCATTGATACTACAGACTTAGGAACTTGGACATGCTTCTAATTCTTATACAGTGAGATCATATCTTACTGTGTTACTTTCACATGTTGTTGGTCACCTCATGTAGGTCTAATGGCATAATAAATAGATTAAAATTCAAGTGAATGGATTTAGGTTATCCTTTTATAGTATTTAGTATTAGTTTTCAACTGCCATGCTGAGTGATTTACAATTATAAGCTATCATGATTATATGATTTTGTGTCTAAGTTATATCATGTACAAACTTCAAAATATCTTGGTTACTTGTTGATTTTCTACTCAATGAGCCAATAACTTATCAATATACTAAACAATTTTTCAGTTGAAGGACTAGCTCTTCCTAAGGAGACACAAGCCATTTTTTATATCAAGAGTACTATAGAGGTCCTGTAAAGGAAACAGTTAGAATAGATAGACAATCTCTTATCCTTTCTATGGATCCTAGGAAGGAGAGTGTGAGAACAGAGAGAAGTTTGTAATGATGCTCAATGTATATTAAGTGTGAAACTATTTCTTCAATGTAATAGTTAAAATCTGTTGTATCCTTTAGTGTTATGCTTAAATGAGACGTTATTTTTTAGTAAGTGATGTTACTATATATGTAATAAAAGAAAGAGTTATGGTTGATTTTCATTAAGTAACTAAAAGTTGATTGATAGGCTAATCTCCTTGGTGGACCCTAACCCTAAATTAATGGGTTTTGCGTAGCGTCAACTTTGTGGTATTAGAGCATAGGCTGAACCTAAAATGCATTTAGGTTTGGGGCGGGGGTGATAAGAGATCAATAGGATTTGGTTGCTTTCCTCTTTGAACTACAATTTTCTAATAGATGTATTATGTTATGGATATACAGATGGAAGGAAGAGGATGTGGACATGTGAGGAAAAAGTTGAGAGACATTATGGCCATGACCCTCGAGGGCTGGCTCAAGGTGGAGAAGATATGGATGAATTATCAAGGATGTATCACATTGTTTGGAGACAAAAGAAATATAGAAGGTGCACATGAGATCTTCATCTTCTACTAAGGATATAATGAGATCCTTGGGCTGGTGAAGAAGCTTGGTGGGACTGAATTTTTTGGAACAATAGATCCAACTGTGGCGGAGGTCTGACTTTGACAACTGGAAAGGTCTTTCGTCTAGTGGAGTTACCAGAGTATAAATTTTTTATCATGCGATCTATCTACTCATGGGAGATGATAAGTTGTGGTGATGTGGAATAGAAGATAAGAGGATAAATATAGTGATGACATGGAGGGACTTTGTGGATGAGTTTCACCTTAAGTATTTTCCTCCTACCATCCTAAGTGATAAGATCAAACATTTGGAGAACATCAGATAAGGCATTATGATGATTGGTGAATATGAGGCATATTTCACAACGTTGGCTAATTTCTATATGCAGTTTGTTCCTGCTGATGTAGAAAAGTGCAGAAGATTTCAACAAGGATTCAGATCAGAAATTAAACAGACTATATCGTCTATTGGTTGGAAAGACAAAGAAAATTTTGGAGTATTTTTGGAAGAAGCAAGACATGCATAAGAGTCAATTAATGTTGATAAGAAGTCTAAGAGCAAGAAAAGATCTTGAGACTTCAGTTGAGGAGGACAAAGCAGTAGTGGATACAAAGGAGGTGGTGGTTTGTTTTCTAAGATAGGGTGAGGTCTTGGTTGTTTTGGGAGACAAGGATCTAGTTCCTCACCGAGAGGAGGAAGGCCCAGTTCCAGTAGATAGAATACACCGACCAGGGTCCACCTCCAACTAGGTCTTTGTGATCAATGAGCCCATAGAGAGAGGACACATCCATGTGTGAGAAATGTGGTAGGATACACTCTGAACATTTTGGGGAGTCACTACTCAAACGTGCTATCATTGTGGATAGATGGGATACATGAAAAGGGATTGTCCAAAGCTTCAATATATTTTAGAACAAGGTTCACAATTACAATATTAGACTCCGTAGAGGCAGGCTCTAGTTATGGGGGAAAGTTCTTCAGTGGCTTTAGGTCCTAGAGGGGGCACCTAGTACTTGTAGTGGATAGTAAGGATAGCTTGGCAGAGGGAGAGCTACAAGATGCTTCTTCTCAATGACACCATCTGAATGTGTAATCTCACCTAGAGTTGTGACAGGTGAGATGATTCTCTTTAACAACATTTTTGTTAGAATATTGATAGATCTTGATGCGGCACATTATTTCATTCAAAGATCAATAGTTAGTGGATTCAATCTTTTAAACCAATATTTATCTTATAAATTGTTTTTAAGAGTTCCATTAGGTGAATCATCAATTTTTTCAAAAGTATGTCCTGGTTGTCTATTGAGATTTAGTGGGTATAAAATAATAGTTAATATCATGCCCCTACATATTAATTCTTTTCAAATTATTTTGGTTATGGACTGCCTTGAGACATATTATGTCTAGTTAGATTATTAGAAGAAACAAGTTATATTTCAAGAAGGTGGCTTTTCATGTGTGTTTACCGAAGATAGGAACGTCTTATCCACATGTAGTGTCAGTTGTTGTAGATGATAAGATGATGAGAAAGGGGTGTGAGGCCTTTTAGAACATGTGGTGGATGCCAGGGCAGAGAAAAGAACAATCAATATAGTAAATGTTTTAGTATTATGTGAGTTTCCTAATGTCTTTCCTGACGAGTTACCAAGTTTACCACTTGAAAGAGATATTGACTTTGATATACAAATTTTACTTGGTAGGCATTCAGTAGCATTATCTACCTATAGAATGGCACCTACAGAGTTAATGGAATTTAAAAATCAATTACAAGATTTATTGTATATGGATTTATTCAACCTAGTACATCACCTTGGGGATCTATAGTATTTTTTGTGAAGAAAAAGGATGGAATCATGCAGTTATGCATAGATATAGGCAACTGAATGAGATAACCATTATTAAGAATGGCTTCGGTGGTGTTTGGCGGTCATGGTGGCAGCTATGGGGCGGTCATGGAGGCAGGGGCATCCTGCACCACAATAGGCCACCAGAACCCATGAATGCTGTTAGTCAAGATCAATCCCATGGCATCGAGCAACACTCCAAGGAAGGAACAACGACCATGGAGGAAGATGAAGGGAACAAAGAGGAAAACCCTAAAGTCTCATATAAGAATAAGCTTTGCAGCACTCTTACATATCTAAATCCTATTTTCCCTGATCTCCTAAAAAGCTCTGACATCTCGGTGGATACAGGAGGCGTCATGCCAGCCATCTGCGTCAGCAACGATGCGATATGGCCTCTCATCAAACCCTGGAAACACGATGTTGTTGTCAAGGCAATATGGGTCAATCTGGGCTTTCAAGTCCTCGCCAACAAGATACAAGCTTTATGGAAACCCAAAGAATAGTTCAGAGTCATTGATCTAGATCAGGGATACTACATCATCCAACTCTCATCCTAGGATGACTACCTCATGACAATGACCGGAGGGCCATGGACGGTATTTGGTAATTACCTATCTATTCAGCCATGGTCCCCCTCCTTTAGACCATTAGACCCAATCCCACGGAAGCTGGTGGTATGGCTACGTATCCTGTAGCTTCCGATCTTCCTCTATCAAAACCAGCTGCTTGCTAGCATCGGGGATCTGGTAGGGAAGACGATCAAGATCGATGCTCACACCTCTCAGGGTTATAGAGGGAAGTTCTCTAGGGTGGCAGTGGAAGTAGAAATGCAAAAACGCCTCCTCCCGGTAGTCTTCATCAACAATGAATATTTTCACCTCTAGTATGAAAATCTCCCGACGGTCTGTATGAAGTGTCGGCGATTGGGCCACAACAAATCTGAATGCAAGTTCATCAGTCCACCTCAATTGGACCTTGCCTCATCGTCCATTTCAGTTCCTCTACCTAGTGTATCCTACACTATGGAAATCCATGCCCAGAAGCCTGAGCAGCGCAAGCCCGTTCACAAAGACACCACTACTGCAACTAAATCTAAAGGAAAGCCAAAGAACATAGAGAAGGCGGACACCACAATCACAATCTCGAATAACGAGGCCCCCGCCACCAAATAGGAGGCGGATGATTGGGAGACAATGGTCGACAAGAAGAAGAAACGACAAGCGAAGAACACCAACAATCCCAATACGGAAAAAGGAAAGCATTCAGATGGTAACAAGAAAACCATTCCCACCCCTCCATTTGACACTGCTATCATACCGTGAGATGATCAAATAAGCTATGGGAGGTCGCAACAATCTCCACCGGATGGAAACTACCAGTTCAAAGCACATAATACTGCCAATTCAGACCACAGTCGTCCTCCCTTATGCCGCTACGACCAGGGTGGTCCCAATAGCATTGGTTACATGATGCTACATAATAGGAAGATTGTGTACCAATTTGTTCGAAGCCCTGATAGGGTGAGGAAGAAAAGCCACAAAAGGGAGCAACATAATGGTGAAGACACCCCCCAGAACCAAGCAATGTAGCCCAATCTCTCTCGTTCCAGGATGCAGAGCCACCTGACTAGAGAGATGCTAACATGCAAGTCAATGATGAAGAAGGTGATGAGCAGTCAGTTGGGCTACGTGTCGCATTCAATTAAATTGCCTTCCAACCTTTTAATATTCGTCTTAATGAAGATGTGTTGCTGGAATATCCATGAAGCATGTTCACAAGACAAGATTAACATCATGAAAGACCTAAAATATTCACATAACCTTCAACTTCTTTCCATCGTGGAGTCGCGATGTAGTGGTGAGGTTGCATAATAGATCATCCGCAAAGTCAGTTTTAACAATTCTCACAGTGTGGAAGCAATAGGCTTCTCAAGGGGGATTTGGATCATGTGGCATAATAACAAATGTCATATTGAAATTGTTACTAACCACCATCAATTCATCCACTGTAAGGTGAATGACTCTTGGTTCTTAACGGTGGTGTATGATAGCCTAAACCTAGTGAAGAGACACCTTATCTGGAGTAGGTTAGCATAACTTTTTGTAACCATTCCTTCATCTTGGGCCGTAAGCGACGACTTCAACACCATGTTGAATATATCTGAGAAGAGTGGAAGTAACTACTTCAAGAAAGACACAAAAACTTGCTTCAATAATTGTCTCATGCAATGTGGTCTCCTAGACATGCAAAGTAAGGGACATTTTTTCACCTTCTGCCGTGGCAGAATACAAGAAAAGCTTGATCGCCTGGTGGCCAACGAGGCGTGGTTGGACAAACATCCTGAAGCAACCATCAAAACACTTCCTAGGGTGGACTCAGATCATCACCCACTCCTCCTAAACAGTGATGGTGGGAATAAAAAGCCTCAAAGATTGTTTAGAACTAAAGCTAGCTGGAAGATGATGCCTAGTTTCCATTCTAACCTCCTTCCAAGGTGGAACAAGGACAAAGACTTCATCTCTGCCATTTCGGCCTTTAGATCCCTTACACACACTTGGGAAAAAAATGAATGTAGGAGTAACATAAAGAGAAATGAGACTCTCTTAGGCGCTTTGAACAAAGATAGGTATCATCTACATATCCTTCTAGTGATGTTTCTACTGACCTTTCTTCTACACTTCAGGAAAAATATACTGCTATCCTCCAACGTGAGGAAGTTGATTAGTGACAAAAGACCCATGTAGACTGGCTAAAATGTGGGGATAATAACACCTGATTTTTCAAATCATATGCAAAAGCCATGTGCTTCTTCAATAAAATCACCAAACTAAAAGATTCATCTGGTGAATGGTTGAGTTCTCTGACTGAGATCAAGATCTTAGTACACCAGTTCTTCACTAACCTGTTGACTGCAACTACCCCAACTTGTCAGTCACACATCAATGCCTATGCAAGATCTTTTCCACCTTTGTCACCAGACTACATTCAACTTCTACAACGCATGCCTTCCACAAAGGAAGTACGCACAACCCTCTTCAAAATGGCCCTCTCCAAGGCCCCTGGCCCAGATGGGGTGTACATCAAATTTCTCCAATCCAATTGGCCTAGTGTGATGAAGGCAGTCTGTGAGGTATCATTGTCTGAACAAATCCCTCCCAAGATTTCTAGTTCATACATGGTTCTTATCCCCAAGGTGAAGATGCCTCATAGCTGTAGTGATCTCAGGCCGGTCTCCTTAACCAACGGATGCTTCAAACTGATCTCTAAAATACTCGTGGAACAAATCAAACTACTTCTAAATGACTAGATATCCCCGACTCAGTCAAGCTTTATTCCTGGAAGGCAGATCAGTAATAACATTCTCTTGGTATAGGAAGTTATCCACTCAATGCGTACGAGAACATCCATAAAGCAACTTCTATGCATCAAGCTTGACCTTTCTAAGGCCTTTGATCATATGAGCTGGGAGTTCATTAGCGATACACTAAGGAGAATAGGTAGGCCGATCAAGATCTATAATTGAATTATGCAAATCATCACGCAAGGCTCTACATCTATCCTTTGGGAAGGAACCCTGCTCAAGCCATTCAAGGCCACACAGGGTGTCAGGCAAGGTGACCTGATCAGCCCCTACGTTTTCATCCTTTGCATGGAGCGGCTCAGTCAAGAAATCACAAATGTTGTGGACAAAGGATCATGGAAGCCAATGATCCTTTCCAGAGGTGGTACCCCACTCAGCCATGTCTTCTTTGCCAAAGATATCCTGCTCATGGGGGAAGAAACTTTGGCACAAGCCACTGTTATAAAGAAGGTGCTCCAAAGGTTCACCAATGCATCATGCCAGCTCATTTATAAAGAAAAATCTTGCTACTATTTCAGTACTAATGCCCAACATCTTGCAATTTGAGCCATCAGCAGGAAGCTTGGCTTCCCATGGACTACAAACCTGGGTAAATACTTGGGTGTACCAATCCTACATCATCAGGTGAACAAGGATACCCATGCCAGGATCATCAACAATATAAAGGACAAAATTAACAGTTAAATAGTGAAACACCTCTCGCTTGCTGGCCGTATCACCCTTGCTAAGTCGACTCTAAAAGCCCTGCCTACATATACTATGCAGACAGTTCGTCTATCCCCCTCTCTGTGTGATGATTTGAACCGTCATATATGATGCTTCATTTGGTCAGACAACTGGGAACAAAAGAAGCTATCTCTAGTCTCTTGGAACAAGGTCAATGCTAGCAAATCAATAGGAGGTCTTGGCATCAAGGATGCTCATGACCAGAATCAAGCCTTAATGTTGAAGAATGCCTGGAACTTCATTAACACACCTAATGCTTTATGGGTGAAGATCATGTCTGAGAAGTATATTTGAGGGGATATCATCTCCAGGAAACCCTTCTCCTCTGCATGGAGCTTCATAAAAAAGTAAATTCCCATCCTTAAACAAATGGGCACTCATGTTATCAATAATGGTGAGTCGACCAACGTTTGGAATGATATATGGATCCTTAGTAATTTGATACAGGACCTTGTACCATCCTTCCAAATACCACAAGGCCTTGAAACCCTCAAGGTCAGCTCAATGCACTTAGTCCCACAATCTTGGGATTGGGACTTCATCCACCACTTCCTGCATGAAATGGTCTGGTCGGAAATCAAAGCATGTCTACCTCCAGACATGGAAGCCGGTCCCGACCAATGGAGCTGGCCACTTGACGCTTCTGGTGAATTCATGTAACGACCCTGACCTGGGTTGTGAGTTAACCCTATTTGTTTTGGATAATAAAGTTTCTTATAACTTTAATATAATCCTCTAAGGTGTTTTTTTTATCATGTGACACACTTATGTTCCAAGTTTGGTCCTGATTGAATGTTGTTTGAGCAATGTTCCTTTCTTTTGGACCAAAGTGAAATTTACTCAAGTTGAGGGGTTATATTGCAATATGTCACACGTTGAACGTGCCTTATGTGTTTTAGTATCATAATATAGAGAATGATTCTAAGTGGTGGCTTGTGTAAATCCTAAATTCCAAGTTGAACCTGTTTGAAACAATGTTGGTGCATTGTGCACCAATTTTGGTACAAATTGTAATTTACCCAAAATGTGGGGTTGATATGCAAATTACCACCCCTAGAGTGTCCCTACTCCCTCCTAGTATCATGTATAGGAGAGAGAAAGAAGGAGACGCCATGTTTGAATCAACTATGAATGATGGTAATCTTGGTGATGAAATGACCAAGAAAGGGGGTTGAATATGAAAGCCTAACTTGAGTTGTATCAAGTTGAAAAGGTTATATATGAGTGCCTATCGGCCAAGGAGCCATAGGACAAGCATCATATCATTTTTTGAACTCTTGTCAAAGGCCATATCGTGCAAAGAACCTCAAGGAGGTGAGTTGTGTCGAGTTACAACTTCCTTAACAAAGTTGTATCGGGCTGTGCAAAAAGTGATGAATTAATTGATATATTTTATTCAAAAGGATAAGTAATGGATGAATTTGCATCTCTAGATGATCCTCAACCATTTTCAAGCCAAGATAAATGTTGAGTGGCATATCATGCAAGTGATTGTCATATCGTGTAAGAGGGGTGGCATATCGTGCAAGGGCACAAGGGTATAGTGTAAGAGTGTTAAGGAGCAAGAAGGAGCTCATACTTTACCCTAAGGTGAGGCCATGATCATTTTCAACCTTGTATTGAAGTATGATTTTATGGTTTTGATCTTCCTTTCTTTTCTTCTTCACCAATTGATTATCCATGGTGATTCCTTGTATATGAAGGAGTTATGAATGAGCCTTGGACGTTTGATAAAGTCATCTTCAACCTTAGGAACATGGATCTTTGGATCTTGGAGCTTTGAATATGTTCTTCAGGTGGGTTATATAACTTGATCTCAACCATGTTATTATTCATCACCTAAATTGCTATATTTAATGATCTACTTTTAATTCTAAAATTTCCTAAAATAGTTGATGAAATTATGAGTTCTAGTAGATGCTTAGACCTGTTTCCATGAACTATAATAGTTAGAACTAAGGTCTAGAGCTTGAAGATGATGGTATCACTTTATAAAAGTGATATTGATTGCAAGAACACAAGCAAGCACCTTTAACCCGATATGATGATGCACCTACTTCACTAAAACGATATGGATATGATGGTATACCTTCTTGCACGATATGGGGGTGTCGTATACACCTCTTTCACGATAGGGAGTCAAGTATAGACTCAATGAACGATACAAGGTTAAATGAATACTTATAAGTTGACATGAAACCCTAATTTGGGTAACCCAGTATGAGTAAAGAATAGGAAATGCTATTGCATGATATGGTAGCCCGATACACAACCCTAGTTGATGTCTAGCACGACAAGGTGATGGATTAATACCTCACACATGACATGGGTAACACATATAAACACCTCTAGCCCCATATGAATGGTGTGTAAATACTTCCAGCCCGATATGGTGAGTGCTCATATACTTACAACCCGATATGGTGAACATATGCACACTTCTAACCCGAGATACCTTATAAAGGTGAGAGCCAGACACTCTTAGGAGTGATGAGTGTAACACCAAGTAATGGTGTGTCTAATACCTTGATAGGTGAAACACCTAGAGTGGTTGATAATGGACAACCTTATATTAACAATGCCTTGACCCGAGATGAACCCATATCATTGATGATAGTTGGGTAATTCAAACGTGTGACTTATGGCCAATACACTACATGAAATATGTGATGTGTTAGTGTAGAAAGTATTAGGATGGGATATACCCTAATACAAGATAAGTTGATTAACTTAAGTAAGTTGAAAGTAATGAGGGAAGTAATACATCAAGGCATGATAAATACTACTTCTAGCACCTCAAGGTTGATGCACCTTAAATCCAATCTACTTGGATGAGTAACACATGAAGTGTTTCATGCCAATTTTTACATTGATATGAAATTTGCTAAGTGTAGGCTAACATACCTTAAGAATGGGTTAAGCCAAGACAATAAAGTATGATGTAATCAATATTCTAGAGAGTATGAGAGAGAAACTCATACTTTGTGTTGACTATCATTTAATGATAAAAGATGAGAATAAATAAGTATAATTGAGTACTTATGATATCAATGCATGCTCCTAGATGTGTGGAGTAATGAATTAGGGTTTGAATTAATAATATGAATTTGAAACCCTATTCAGCTATAAAGGGAAACCCTAAGCCTAATAGTTGTTGCCTAGTGAGAGGTGACAAGATGTTTAATGGGCCTTGTGAGCCTTGTGGTTAGTTGTTGCCTAGTGAGAGGTGACAAGATGTTTAATGGGCTTTGTGAGCCATGAGAATAGTTGTTGCCTAGTGAGAGGTAATAAGATGTTTATAAAAGTCTCAGGTAAGAAATAATAATGTTCAAATAAACTAGGAAATGGAAACTTAGTAACATAATAATAATAATAATAATAATAAATGGATACAATAATAATAATGAAATCTTAATCACATATGCTTTATGCTTATAGACAAATAAGGGATATTGTGTTTTTAATATGCTTAAAGGAGATAAGAGGAATACTTGTATTACATAAAGGATGTGAATAAGTATGATGTCTTGGCCAAGGTTTGATACCTAGTAAAGGTGATGTGATATTCAATGATGATGCACAAGATTGGCATAGTCCAATGCCTGGAATAGATGCACATGATTGGTCATAACCCAATGCCTGGAATATTGTCACATGATTGGTAATAACCCAATACCTGGAATAATTGCACATGATTGGTCATAACCTAATTCCTAGAATAATGTCACAGGATTGGTAATAATCTAATACGTGGAATAACTGCACAGGATTGGTCATAACCCAATACCTGGAATAACTACACAGGATTGGTAATAACCCAATACCTAGAATAACTACACATGATTGGTAATAACCCAATACCTGGAATAACTGCACAAGATTGGTAATAACCCAATACCTGGAATAATTGCACAGGATTTGTCATAACCCAATGCCTAGAATAATGTCATAGGATTGGTAATAATCCAATACATGGAATAACTGCATAGGATTGGTCATAACCCAATACCTAGAATAACTACACAAGATTGGTAATAACCCAATACCTGGAACAACTACACAAGATTGGTAATAACCCAATACCTGGAATAACTGCACATGATTGGTAATAACCCAATACCTAGAATAATTGCACATGATTGGTAATAACCCAATACCTGGAATAACTACACAGGATTGGTCATAATCCAATACCTGGAATAGTTGCATAGGATTGGCATTGTCCAATACCTGGAATAGTTGCACATGATTACCATAGTCTAATACCTAGAATAGTTGCACTGGATTGGCATAGTCCAATGCTTGGATAGAATATGATGATGTATACTCACTTTACTGGTACAATTCAATACGTAGCTAGCAGATTGGTTGAGGCCAATAGATAGAAATGAGAATGATTCATGGATGACATACCATGCTAATGAGCATCACAGGATAAGCTTGAGATGTTAATATAGTATGATGGGTAAATGATATACTTGTTCTTCATATTCCTTATAAAGTGAATAGATGATTTACTGCTCTATCATAGATAGTTGAAATGCTTTAAAAGATGAGAATATTCTAAATTGCTTATCCTCTGCTCAGTTTAATATTATTTAACTGTGATAATAATATGGTCGGTGGAGAGTTATATCTCTTGCTGGGACAATTACAATTGTCTCACCCCCGTGGGATCCAAAAAATTTAGGTGGATGTGCACGAGGAGGTGAAGACCTTTTTGCAGAGGAGGAACAACAACTGAGGCAGCAGTGACAACTCAGGTTGAGTGTACTGTCTGTCGTATCTTGTAGATAGAATTCCTATGTGTCATCTCTGTACTCTCAGGTCCTTGGAGTTGGTTTGTTATGGTTTTATGAATAATCTGAGATTTTGGCTTGAATGCCTCGAGGTTTTATGTTACTCCAGTATGTGTTTCGATAGAGCAACGGTTATATGTTATCCTCGAGAAGAGATGGTACAATGTATGTACAATGTGAATAATGTTGTATATAAAGTTTTGGTTCTTCCTTAAAGAGTTTTCCTAGAAATGGATCTCTTTGCAAAATGGTTTTAAATTTTAGTGATTTTTGTTAATCCTTTGTTTATGTTTATTCCTCTTAATTAATGACGATTTGTTCATCGTTTGATCACGGTCGTCACAATTCACCTCTAAATCAGCCTACAAATGGATCCATAATGACACTGTGCCACATATTGAAGGCCCCTGGTCTCATATTTGGAAATCCTGCTTGCCAGCGTGAATCAAAACTTTCTTGTGGCTCCTTCTACACCATACCCTTTGCAAAAACATGGAGAAGCCCCACCGTCATATTGACATTGAAGAGACCTACTCCATATGTCAAAATGATTGAGACACACTTCTTCATGCACTTCGAGACTGTCCCTTGAGAAAGAAGGTGTGGTAAGGCCTTAACCCGAACCCTCACCACTTTCAAATGCCCGAAGACACCTAGATTACCTTCATTGTCTCTGAGGCATCTAAAACTTCTGTCAACTCTATAATCTGGCCAGTAGCTTGTTGGAATGCATGGACATGTCATAATGAAAGATTACATAAGGCAAGACTAAGGATATCAACTCTACTGTAACTTTCATCAGAGGATGAGAGACCACCATATTCAATCTCCCCATGGAGCACAACAATGGTAGCACTACTTCCTCTCATAGATAGACCCCTATCATGCACCATTACGAGAGATTCATCTTCACAGATGCATCATACATAAGTCCCACCACTTCATCTGGTATAGGTATCCATATCGTCGACACTAGTGGACAATGTTGTCGAGGACTAGGTGAGCAGTCCACTGCTACATGTGCCTTGGAAGTAGAATTGCAAGCTATTTTTGGTGTGGTGTCAATCGCTAGAAGTGAGAATTGGAGCAGCTGCCACCTTCTCTCTGATTTAGAACAAGTTGTACAACTGTTGGAGTTGGGTACAACTCCCCCTATCAAACTAATACCCCACATTGCTAGACTGAGGAGATTCTTGGGCAATGAGATGATGTTGCATGTTAGTTTAATCCCTAGACATTTCAACAATGTTGCACACGCGCTAGCCAAACATGCCTCTAGAACCAACATGCCATTGTTGTTTTCTAGCACTAAGCCTGCCTGGCTCAATTTGAACAATTGATGTAATCATGGAACCAGTTCTAGCCTGTATTAGAGTACAGGATCAATAAAAAGTACTCTCTAGATTATTGCAAAAAAAAGAATAAGATAACCATTAAGAATAAATTACCTCTACCTAGATTTGATGACTTATTTGATCAACTACATGAAGCAATGATATTTTCAAATATAGAACTTGGATTAGGATATCATACGTTAAGAATAAAGGCATCTGATGTACCAAAGTAAGCATTTAGAATAAGGTATGGGCATGTTATGAGTTTGTAGTCATGTCTTTTGGACTGATGAATGCTCCTACAACTTTTATGGACATGATGAACATCGTTTTCTTACCATATCTGGATTAGTTCATAGTAGTATTTATAGATGACATTCTTATATATTTTATGGATGTAGACTAACATGAGAAACATCTAAGGAAATCCCTATGATTATTAAGGCAACATCAACTTTATGCTAAGTTAAACAAATGTGAGTTGTAGTTGGATAAAGTATCTTTTGTTGGACATGTCATATCAAGAGGAGGAGTTAGTGTTGACCCTAAGAAGGTAGAATATGTGCTTCATTGGGAGAAACCTATGACTCCTACTGAGATCAAGAGTTTTCTAGGGTTAGTAGGATATGATAGGATGTTTATAAGAAACTTAAATGCAATAGTAACACCTCTTACATGCTTAACAAGGAAGGATGTACCTTTTGTTTGGTCTGAAACTTGTGAGAAAAGTTTTCAAACATTACATAAAAGGTTAACCACATCACCAGTCTTGATTTTAGCAGAGGCAGATAAAGGTTATGTGGTTTTCTATGATGCATCCAGGAGATGTTTGGGATGTGTCCTTAGCCAAGAATTAAAGGTGGTGGTGTATGCTTCTAGACAACTTAAGAAGAATGAAGAGAACTATCCCACACATGATCTTGAGCTTGTAGTAGTAGTGCATGCCTTACAGACATGGTGTCATTATCTTTATGGTGAATCCTGTCAAGTCTTTATTGGTCAGAAGAGTTTGAAATACATTTTTAACACTAAGGATCTCAACCTAAGACATTGTAGATGGTTGGAGCTTACAAAGGATTATGATTTCACTTTTGATTACCACCCTAGAAAGGCCAATGTTGTGGCAAATGCTCTAAGTAGGAAGTCAACATTGTTTGCATAAATGTTTTATATGTCATGTGTAAAAAGAGTTTTGTTAATTAAGATGAGAGAGATTAACTTGGATTTGATGTCTTTGGACAAGGTGGACTGATTGCACATAGGTAGGTTAGTCCTACATTTTATGATCTGATCAAGGAGCTTCAACACAGTGACAAAGAACTGCAACGGATCATGCATGATATGACATAAAGAAAGAGAGTTGTGATAACCCTGATTTTAGGTTGTTGATATTTGGACTAGTACTTGAGTACATAATTGGAGTAAAATGATATAATTGTGGAAGATGAGGTCTTATATGGTCAATCTGAGTAAGTTGATCTTGTGTTGATGATTCTAGAAGTTATATTAATGTATACTTTGGGTTGGATGCCCTTAAATATCAAGTTGGATAGTTATGACTTCATTTATCATTAGGGATACACATGGACCCAACGGGTGGGATGATGAACGTTTGTATGCTTCATAATCAAACAAAGTGGATTGAATCTGTCAATAACGTTTGAGGATTAATTATCTTGTATTCAAGGTTTATGGACCTATTTATAAGTTATTTCTTTCACAAGAGGTTGTTACATGATCATGTTGAGGATTTTTGGTCTAAACATTAGTAGAGGAGAGAATATACAATAATAGAAGTGTGTTTATGAGATTCCAATTGAGAGTTATTAGAGGTTAATATTCTACTCGATTATTATGTGAATATGTGGACTTTGGTCTTTTTGTTGTTATCAAACTAAGGCTGTGACGTGATATGCCACGTATCATCCTCCTTGGACGATGGGACCCATCCCAAGTACATATCCAAACATGTTATCCTCATCCGTAGGATGAAGATCGTGCGTCCCCTGGTCCTTCTTCCATCTCCGAAAGGAGCGTACCAGTAGCTTTGACTTGGCCGTGATCCTCACTAATTTGAAGAGCACGAGAACCTGGACCCTATGCTCCCTCTTCAGTGTTGTTATAGATCCGCAGTTCTAGGAGCTACCAGCAACACCTTATACAACAATTCCGGTAGAGGGAAGTGAGATATCAGCCGATGAACCCTGATAGGAATCTGTCGCTCATCCCCATCACCTGCGCAGACCACGCCTGGAAAGCCAACTGGAAGCTGCAACCAGCGCAAGACCTCACCTTAGAAATCACTCCTTTCCCCCTTCTCATTTTCTGTAATAGCAGATTCATAGGGTGAGGGTACAATCCCGTTGTTCCCCTCGCTGAGCCTCCAGACACGCCGGCGCCCCTGCTCTACGGTGGCATCCTCCGTGCACCGCGCTGGACAGAAGCCATCCAAGGCGAGAGCATGAGAGGAGGAGCCGATGCTGGAGTCATGTGGCCTGCTTTGCAGCGGCCATTGCAGAGAACCCTGAACGGTGACGACACGAGCTTTGGCGGATTCACTGAGAAGGATCGTGCACAGCTTGACCTGTTCTTCTCCTCGTTGTGGAGCTGTGACCTGGTAGATCCAGGACCTGAAGGTCGACAAAGCTTCATGCGTCCGGGTAGGCAGTCAGTGCGATCAGGACTCGCCAGTAGAGAAGACGATGGCGGCTAATTGGATCTGCAACCAGAGGTGGCGTGAGGAGATGAGAACGTGAACCTGCAAAGGAGAAAGGAGAGGAAGACTAAGCGGACGACGGACCTTGTGCTCGTCTAGGTTTCTTGTTGAGGAGCCAATCCCTAATGACGACGCACGTAGAGTAGAGGCCACTGGCAGTGGAAGATGCAGAGGCACACTCGCTGAGAATAGGTCTCGCGCAGCAGGCGGCGACTGGTGGAACGCGAGGGGGAGGAGAAGACCGAGTGGTCCGATCAATGAAACCAGCACATCATTCGGTCTGAGTTTACTGAACCAAACCATCTAGGAGTGCAAACTGAGGAGCTGAGCCTGCCAACAGGGCCCAATCAACAGTCGCCACCTCAGGAAATGGAAAGGTAAAACACTTTTGATATCCAGCAAAATGTATTGTTCTTAGAAAATGCCTAGTAAATAGCTCCCATGGCCAATAAATATGTATAAAATACCCACAGACTCAGAAATACATTACCTTTAATCCTAGACTCCTAGATCAGACCTTTGAAACATTATGAATGATGATATATAATTTAAAGTATAGTGCTCCTTTTTGCAATTCGTTAAATGAAATAAATTATATCCAGTTGATATTAATTCTCCTAAAAATTCTTCTAGATCCCTAATGATGTTTGAAACCCATATTTGGACTCTAAATGGAATAGTATTCATTATAATAGGTCTTTTTTCTAGCAAAGACTAAGAATATATACCTTTTAACTCATTTTAATTCTAGAAAATAGTTCAACCATCAGAAAAATATGCAATTTGGACCAAACCTCTAAAATGATCGCATGATCAGTAGAAAAATATCAGATACCATCCTAAGATTAGATGGAACCTATAATTGGCCAAAACCTAATTTGGACCTAAAATACCTAGACTATGATGAACATTTATTAATGATGATTAATTGCTATTAATCAGGTGATGAACAAAGATGTAGATGATCCAGAATATATATATATATATATATATATATAGGAATCTCTGAACTCAGGTACGTGGGTTTTTATTTAAGTATATGACTATGGTTTTCTTGCTTGCAATCATGATATGTATGTATGCTCTCTTCTATTTGCAAATATTGGATGTAGTAGCACTATATAGTACTCAATGTTTTATCACTTGTAAACATAAATGATAAGTAGATGCTTTGTAGTTATTTGAGGTGTTCATTATTCCCCTTATGAGGGAATGGATTAATGTTGGCTAGTACACCTCCCTAGAGCACACAGTGTACAGGGAGTTTCCCTAGAGTACTTGGTACACGGGGATGGGCCCAATATTTATGTTTTGGTACTAGTCCACCTTGATAATGCAATTCATCTAGGAAAATGACTTAAATTGGTGTATTTCGCTTAATAAAGAAGTGTTTTCTATGATTTTATTTCCTTTTGCAAATCTTTTTCAAAACTATGAAAGCCATAAATATATGTATCTTTCTGCCCATGTACACAACACCTTGTGTGTTGATTTGTTGTTTCACGTATGTTTTAGGTTCAGAGATAGCATGGGAGGAAAAGTACAAGATGTGAGCAAGTTGTACAAGTTGTACCTATTGTCTAAGATTCTGTTAGCATACATGTTCATAAACTTATAAATCTTCTTTTAATATGCAAATGTAATTCATTTTGTAATATAAATGTTGAATGCTGAGAAATGTTATGGTGTATGCCTATGGTTGAATGTTCATGTATGCATATTATGCTTCCGCATCACTCTCTGATATGATTGGATGATGTTTTTGGATTCCGACCTCTCATTCCCAATAGGGTTTTGTGACGACCCCAATTTCTATATACTTTCCATAATGACATAAACAGATGTGCGTGCACTCATATCTTATAAATGTCAAAAGGGAAAATACAAGAAATTAGTGAAGTCAACTAAAACCAGAGATATGCCAAGATCTAGTTCACAGACAACAATTAGTAGCCACAATAACCACCATTCATTAAGGATAAATAAAGTCGTACATAACTTATTCGGATGGAGAGAAGAGATATAAATAGTTCTAAAGAGATAATAGAGATACATAGGATATTATCATCCTCAAAGTACTGGAAAGGGAAAAACTACATCTATCATGAAATAGATAAGAAGAGCAGAAATCTATCTATTATATCCTCCTTGCTCATTTATTATGCCTTCAGGTACTTTGATCATCTCTTTTACTCCATTGTTTCACAAGTTCTTTGTACCTAAAAATACGGGAAACAAAACACGAGTCAAAAGAGTACGTGGTAGAAAAAGATACTATAGTATGGTTGCATAAGAAAAGTAACTTTTGAAATCAAAACGAGATAAGCAGAATTCATATTCTTTAAACAAAGTGATAATCAAGTAAACATTTCTTTTAACATGTCATTTGATGCGATTGTACTACTTCAAGCACCTTTTCAACATACATCTAATGTGGGCCATAGAGAAGGAAAAGAGAGGGATACATACATCTAACATGGGCCAGATTTCGTACATCCATGTTAGGCACATACATCCAGCATTAGGTAGTGCATGTAGCTACAATCCATCTAACCTTTCATTTTATATTCAGAGTTTTTGTCGGCAAAAGAAAATACACTATAGTATTTCATCCAAGCACATTTATAAAGTAGTTGCATCCAAGTACAATACTTTTAACAACCATAGAAAACTAGTCATATACTTATAACCACGTACCTGCTTGTTTAATCAAAAGTCCACAAATCTAGGTTCAAACAGGAATTTAGTCACCCTGCAAAGAAAGCAAGGGTACAACATTACTATTGGTCCATGTGACCAGGACTGAGATATGTTCTTAGTTATTATTCTTTTTATGTTAACATAATTTAGATCAGGTTTTTCCCCATGTTCTAATTAGGTTCACAATTAGTATCAGGTCTGATCTATTATAATTTATTTGGATTAAAGATAATAATTAATAGATTAATTAGAAGATTTTCTCAAAATTAGGGTTTCTAAGATGATTAAGGAAAAAGGAGGGTAATTCTTAACATGTTAACCATTCATAACATCATGGTTTGTATTAAGGATTCAGGCCTACTAATAAACACTAATTATCATCTAATGATATTAATTTTGTCATAAGAAATATATATATAAATTCATGTAGGAAGAGAAAGCTAAAAAAAATTAGGGTTTCTTCTAATCCTTTGATCACTTATCAACTTAGAATAGGATTTCGAGTTAGTCTGAAATCAGGGTTGCATCTAATGGTTACAAGCATTTTATAAGTCATATATCATCAAGAAAGCCATTTTTAATAATTAATTATGATTAAGGATGCCCTTTTGGCTTTAGGCTATTATTTTTGAAATAGGGAACGGATTCAGGTATTGATAGCATTTTATATTGATAGATAATAATTTTCTGATCAAAATGATATATAGTTTTGCTATATTCTGATGATCCTAGCATTTATTATGATTTTTCTAAGAAAAAGTATTTTCTTGGGTACTCAAAGATTAACGAAATAAAAGAAAGGGAATTTACCCCCGATCGACGGCCGGATCCTACTGGATCACGGCTCAAATCGATCAAGTTGATCGGGCGCCCAGGATCGGTCTGCACCTGATCTGACGGTCGAGATTCGTCTTCACCCAATCGAACGGCTCGGCCTAGCCACGCAGGCCTGCAGCTCGCTCCAGTAGAGGAGGGGGATCTCCGGCAAGGTCCCGATCACTCTTGAGTGTCGCTGGATGGTAGGTGAAGTGGAAAGTGCCTTCGCGTGCACGTTCCGAATGCGGACAGCCAAGCCACCGATCGTGGCTCCCTGTGGATTGGAGCGCCGCCGCAGCAGGGAGAAGAGCTCACCGGAGCTGAGTCAGGGAAGGGTTAGCAGGCTCTCCCTAAGGCGGAAAGGATGCCGCCCAAGGTCCTGGTGACCTCGCGATGACAGAGGAGGCAAGAGTGTGGGGGACGAGAGCGAGGCGGGGGAGATCGGGCTCAAGGTCAGGTGGCGGCGCCGCAAGGCCTCAGGAGGTCGAGTGGAGATCTCAGTGGCAACCAGGGTCAGAAAAAATCAAGTTAAAGGCAAAGGAAGGAGGGGCGACGTCGAAGGGGTGGTTTTATAGGGTTATCGGGTAGGTTTAGGGTGGATTGAGGGTCCGGGGCTTCACGCCGCCGCCGGAGTGAGAACAGCAGGGAAGGGGGAGTCTGTTCTCCCTATTCCGAGGGCGATGGGGGTCGAGATAGGGCTGGTTGACTTCGTCTTGGCGAGCCGAAGATTTCTGTTCGGGAGATATTTGGTGGAAGGGGTCGAGGTGGCGCCAGGGAATCGCGGTGTGGGTTCCCTGTATTCCCCGCCCTTTGCGGGAGGTTGAAGACAGTTTCCCATCCGTTGGATCAAGGCTGGAATCCTCGAGCTACGGATCGGACGGCTAGAACTGTCCCCCGACCCAACGGTCTGCGCCCAGCCTAACATAGGCCGCGTGACATATCATTAAAAGCCCAAATAAAAGGAACTTAGGTCTATGTCTTTATGATTAAGAAAATAATACACAAAATTAAAATGGGCATAACTCCCAAATGGTTGACTCAATTGTTACCAAATTTTAGGTGCTTGCTAGTGAGGTCAAAGTGTACCTTGTGTACAAATTTGGTAGCAAAAAATCGATCTGTAGATAGTTAAAATGAGCAATTGCCTAGATCATTAGTTTAGGTTATCAAGTAAACTAGGGTTTGCTTTCTTTTTTCCACGAGTGTTATTTCAAGCTTAGTCATGCAATGATTAAATTGAGGATAGTTTTGTCAACAATAAATTAAGAAAATAAATAACAAGAGAGAGAAAAATAAAGTTAAACTCACTCCATCACATTCTCCCCTCCTTAAAAAGAATTTTGTCCTCAAAATTCAAGAAGCCTGAAAGAGATGAGGATACTTCCGCTCGACTTCAGACTTGAGCTCCCAGGTAGCATCGGTTGGATCATGGTGGCTCCAGAGAACTTTCACCATATCTATACTCCGATTGTTGCGAAGCTCCTTTGTCTTTAGATCGAGAATTCTGACTGGTGATTCAGCATATGACAGATCATCTTTCAGCTCGAGGGGCTCATGATTCAGAATGTGACTAGGATCTTTGACGTACGGCTTCAGATTGGATACGTGAAAGACATTGTGCATGGCGCTGTACTGAGGTGGCAAAGCAAGACGATAGGCGCATTCTCCAACCCTTTCAAGGATTTCAAAGGGTCCCACATAACGAGGACTGAGCTTTCCCTTATTCTTGGCCAAAGCTCGAATAGGTCGGATTTTCAGGAATACGTGATCACCTTCCTTGAATTGTCATTCTCGTCGGTGAGCATCTGCATAAGATTTCTGCCTATCCTACGCTCGCTTCATTCTTTGCTTAATCAGTGCAACTTTGTCTGTATACAACTGTGTCTCCTCGGATTTCATCAAAGTGCGTTCTCCAACATCGTCCCAGTGTAACGGGGATCTGCATGGCCTGCCGTAGAGAGCTTCGTATGGTGGCATCCCAATACTCGCCTGATAGCTATTATTATATGCAAACTTAGCCAATGGCAAGTAATGGTCCCACGAGCCTTCCCAGTCGAGCACACAAGCTCGTAGAAGATCTTCCAAAATCTGTACTGTTCGTTCTGACTGTCCATCTGTCTGTGGATGATAAGCTGTACTAAAATTCAGTTTAGTGCCCAATTCTTCTTGAACCTGCTTCCACAGCTTTGAGGTGAACTTTGGGTCCCGATCCGAGACGATGGACGCTGGAATTCCATGCAGACGTACAATCTCCCGTATATAAAGGTCGGCCAACTCAGAGACTTTCGTAGTAGTCTTCACAGGTAGAAAATGAGCTGACTTGGTGAGACGATCCAGAATGACCCAAGCAGCGTCGTACCCCTTCCTGGTCCTGGGTAATCCCACTACGAAATCCATAGTGATATGTTCCCATTTCCATTCTGGAATCTCGAGGGGTTGCAGCAGACCACCTGGTCTTTGATGCTCGGCCTTGATTCGTTGACATGTCAGACACCTGGATACAAAATCTGCAATGTCGTGCTTCATGCCTCTCCACCAGAACTTTCGTTGTAGGTCCTTGTACATCTTGGTCGTACCGGGATGAACTGTGTACTTGGACCCATGTGCCTCGCTAAGAATGGTTGTCTTTACAGCTGACTGCTCAGGGACCCACATACGGTTCTTGTATCGAAGACCACCATCAAGACCCACTGACAGATGTGTATGAGGTTTAGTAAGGAGAGAGGAGAGCTCTGCAAGCTCAGGACTAACTTTCTGTGCCTCCAGAAGTTCAGAATGCAAGTTGGATGTGATAGAGATGTTATTGACATGCATACGATCAGCCAGGAATTGTGGTCTCCAGCTTGCTAGGTCCTCCATGTTCCTCCATTCGGGTACAGACAGGGATGCACAAACAGCTCTTTTCCTACTAAGGGCGTCTGCAACCACATTGGCCTTACCTGGATGGTAGCCAATGGTGAAGTCGTAGTCCTTCAAGTACTCAATCCACCGTCGTTGTCGGAGATTCAAATCTTTCTGCGTCAGAATGTACTTGAGGCTTTTATGATCAGTGAAGATGTCGAACGTTGACCCGTACAAGTAGTGCCTCCAGATCTTAAGGGCATGTATGATTGCAGCTAGTTCCAAATCATGGGTGGGATAATTAAGTTCATTGGGTTTTAGCTGTCTAGACGCGAAGGCCACTACTTTACCATTCTGCTGTAGGACACATCCTAATCCATTCCTCGAGGCATCAGTGAATATTACAAACCCTTCATTGCCAGAGGGTAGAACAAGAACAGGAGCCGACGTCAACTTCTGCTTGAGCTCTTGGAAGCTAGACTCATAGGCAGCTGACCAGATGAAATGCTCGTCCTTCCGAGTAAGCTTAGTGAGAGGAAGTGCCACTTTGGAGAAATTCGGAATAAACCGACGATAATATCCAGCCAGACCTAAGAAACTCCGGATTTCAGAAGGATTGCGAGGAGGTTGCCAATCAAGTACAGCAGATACTTTAGCGGGATCAACAGCTATGTTGCCCCCAGAAATGACATGACCAAGAAACATAACTTTGTGAATCCAGAATTCACATTTTGAAAGTTTGCCGTAGAATTTCTGGGCTCGAAGAATTTCAAGGACAGACTTCAAATGCTCACGATGTTTCTCCATTGAATCAGAATAAATCAGAATATCATCAATGAAGACAACCACAAACTCATCAAGATAAGGTTGGAAGACTTTGTTCATTAAGTTCATGAATATGCCAGGTGCGTTGGTCAACCCGAACGGCATTACTAGAAATTCGTAGTGCCCGTAACGAGTCCGGAAAGCAGTCTTAGATATATCAGAATCTTTGACCTTAAGTTGATGGTAGCCAAAACGAAGATCAATTTTTGAGAAGACTTTAGCAGTACGAAGTTGATCAAAGAGGTCATCAATACGAGGGAGAGGGTACTTGTTTTTAATGGTATCTTGGTTCAACATGCGATAGTCAATACACATCCGCATCGAACCGTCTTTCTTTTTAACAAAAAGGACAGGTGCACCCCAAGTGGAAACGCTAGGTCGGATAAAACCCTTATCAAGAAGTTCTTGTAATTGTTTCTTCAGCTCCATAAGCTCAGCAGGTGCCATCCTATACGGTGCCCTAGAAATCGGAGTGGTTCCAGGAAGAAGATCTATAGAGAACTCAATGTCTCGGTTTGGAGGCAGCCCAGGAAGCTCCTCCGGAAATATGTCAAGAAAATCACGTACCACCTCCAGTCTTTCTACAGGCCCGTTGTCAGGACTGGTCTCTGAGACGAATGCGAGGAAGACTTTACATCCTTTAGATATGAGCTTTTTAGCTTTAAGGGAGGAAATTATTATATTATTACAGAATCCGCTCCCCCGAGGGATCACTATAGGAGAGGAATGAGGTTGTGAGAGAACTACCATCTTGTTTCTACAGTCAATATAAGCATGATAGGTGTACAACCAATCCATGCCAAGAATAACATCAAAGTCTTCCATGGTTAAGAGAATGAATTCAAAAGGCATGTCATGATTTTCAAATTTTAGAGGGAGAACATCAGTTTTCTGCAATGTAGTGAATATTTTGCCACTAGGAGTTGACACATCCAGAATGTATCCCAAGTCCCTTATATGTAAGTGCAACATTGAGGCTAGATTTCGAGAGATAAACGTGTTCGTAGATCCAGAATCAAATAATGCTTTAACAGGATGTCCATTCAAGAAAACAATGCCTACACATGATAATTACATTTTAAAATAATTGAAGGCATTGAACAAGATATTAGATATATGAAAAAGATTTTAGGTTACCTTCGACAAGCTGGTTCGGATTTGCCCTAGCCTCTTCTGCGGTTACTACGAACACCCTGGCATTGCGGTGTCCCTGAGGGGGTGGAGCACCCGCTGGAGGTTTGCCAAGGATAGATGCATTGGGGCATTTGGCGAGGAAATGTCCCTCCTTTTTGCAGTTGTAGCAGACCGGCTTGGTGTAGCGACAAGGCCCGTCATGTCCTCGTCCACAAGTCTTGCACTTGTTGCGATAGTCCATCAACTTGCTGTTCTTTGGACCTTTCCTTCCTGAACCTCCTCCCTTTCCTGATCCTTTGTTGTGACCGGGGTGGAACTTCTTGAACTTCTCCTCTTCAGTGGTGGTTAACCCCAGGTACCCCATGCTAGGTGGCTTTTGCAAACCCTGCTCTCTCTCCTGCTTAAGGGCCATATCTAGGGCTTCATCCAGGTTTCGGGGACGGGAGGCTATGACTAGGGTTTTTAACTGTGTGGTAAGACGGTCCACAAAGTGCTCAGTGAGACGCTCTTCAGTACGAATGGGGGCATAGCGCTCCAAAAGCCTAAACTGTCTAGTGTAGTCGGCCACTGACAGCTTGCCTTGTTTGAGCTCCATGTACATCACCTCCTTCCTCTTCCTTTCAGCTATGGGCATGAAACGGTCGGTGAATAGGGTTTTGAAGGCTTCCCAACCCATGGCATCCACCTCTCCTCCCCTATTCCCACCATAATTATCCCACCATATCCTAGCCCCTCCCTTAAGCATATGAGCTGCAAAGGTGACCTTCTTCTCTTCAGGGACTCCTAGGGTACGGAATCCATTTTCCATGGACAGAAGCCAGGCTTCGGCCTTGTCCATCACTTCGGGTTGGTCTTCCCCCCAAAAGGTATCAGGGTTTAGCTTGATGAAATCTAGCACCGTTACTTCTCTCGCCCTAGGGTTACTGGGTCCTGGGGTGGCTCGGTTGACTAGGGTTTCCATGAAATCAAAAAGAGCCTTCTTCTGTTCTTCCCATCTCTCTTGGCCCGTAGGATCAGGATTTCCAGAGGTTTCAGGGTCCTTCCTTTTGTGAGAGTGAGATTCCTCAGAGGATCTGGAGTTTCTGGTTTTTGGTGGCATCCTGAAATTAATTAAACAAATCAGGGTTTATCTCTCAAAAGTTTCATTATTGTCAGCATTATCATGACTATCATTTAAATTATCATTTTCATACATATATTTTCATTATTAAAGTTCTTAATGTTACAATTTGCGGAGGATATCCTAAGACGGTCCTTATAAGTCAGTCCTTAAGACTTGTCTAAATAGAGACATTTTCTTAGCCTTATAAGGTGGAACGGAAATTTCATAGTCGAGATGAGAGGGAAATATTCCTAGAGAAAGAGGTAAGAGGGAATTTTCTAGAGATGAGAGGGTCCTAAATAGGATAATCCCAAAAGTAGAGGAACTTAGAGTATCGGCCAGGTAGACTCATACTGCCTTATAGGTAGCCTCGTGATTGCCAAGAAAAGTGGCTCGGAAACTTTAATCAGACCTCAGGCAGATGCTATCCTAGTCACCTCAACCCTTCATATCCCAAACTCAAGGACTACCCTAGACTCACAATAGAGTGAATGGGTTCATGTGACTATGTTGTGTGAACCTTGGCTCTGATACCAACTGTGACGACCCCAATTTCTATATACTTTCCATAATGACATAAACAGATGTGCGTGCACTCATATCTTATAAATGTCAAAAGGGAAAATACAAGAAATTAGTGAAGTCAACTAAAACCAGAGATATGCCAAGATCTAGTTCATAGACAACAATTAGTAGCCACAATAACCACCATTCATTAAGGATAAATAAAGTCGTACATAACTTATTCGGATGGAGAGAAGAGATATAAATAGTTCTAAAGAGATAATAGAGATACATAGGATATTATCATCCTCAAAGTACTGGAAAGGGAAAAACTACATCTATCATGAAATAGATAAGAAGAGCAGAAATCTATCTATTATATCCTCCTTGCTCATTTATTATGCCTTCAGGTACTTTGATCATCTCTTTTACTCCATTGTTTCACAAGTTCTTTGTACCTAAAAATACGGGAAACAAAACACGAGTCAAAAGAGTACGTGGTAGAAAAAGATACTATAGTATGGTTGCATAAGAAAAGTAACTTTTGAAATCAAAACGAGATAAGCAGAATTCGTATTCTTTAAACAAAGTGATAATCAAGTAAACATTTCTTTTAACATGTCATTTGATGCGATTGTACTACTTCAAGCACCTTTTCAACATACATCTAATGTGGGCCATAGAGAAGGAAAAGAGAGGGATACATACATCTAACATGGGCCAGATTTCGTACATCCATGTTAGGCACATACATCCAGCATTAGGTAGTGCATGTAGCTACAATCCATCTAACCTTTCATTTTATATTCAGAGTTTTTGTCGGCAAAAGAAAATACACTATAGTATTTCATCCAAGCACATTTATAAAGTAGTTGCATCCAAGTACAATACTTTTAACAACCATAGAAAACTAGTCATATACTTATAACCACGTACCTGCTTGTTTAATCATAAGTCCACAAATCTAGGTTCAAACAGGAATTTAGTCACCCTGCAAAGAAAGCAAGGGTACAACATTACTATTGGTCCATGTGACCAGGACTGAGATATGTTCTTAGTTATTATTCTTTTTATGTTAACATAATTTAGATCAGGTTTTTCCCCATGTTCTAATTAGGTTCACAATTAGTATCAGGTCTGATCTATTATAATTTATTTGGATTAAAGATAATAATTAATAGATTAATTAGAAGATTTTCTCAAAATTAGGGTTTCTAAGATGATTAAGGAAAAAGGAGGGTAATTCTTAACATGTTAACCATTCATAACATCATGGTTCGTATTAAGGATTCAGGCCTACTAATAAACACTAATTATCATCTAATGATATTAATTTTGTCATAAGAAATATATATATATAAATTCATGTAGGAAGAGAAAGCTAAAAAAAATTAGGGTTTCTTCTAATCCTTTGATCACTTATCAACTTAGAATAGGATTTCGAGTTAGTCTGAAATCAGGGTTGCATCTAATGGTTACAAGCATTTTATAAGTCATATATCATCAAGAAAGCCATTTTTAATAATTAATTATGATTAAGGATGCCCTTTTGGCTTTAGGCTATTATTTTTGAAATAGGGAACGGATTCAGGTATTGATAGCATTTTATATTGATAGATAATAATTTTCTGATCAAAATGATATATAGTTTTTCTATATTCTGATGATCCTAGCATTTATTATGATTTTTCTAAGAAAAAGTATTTTCTTGGGTACTCAAAGATTAACGAAATAAAAGAAAGGGAATTTACCCCCGATCGACGGCCGGATCCTACTGGATCACGGCTCAAATCGATCAAGTTGATCGGGCGCCCAGGATCGGTCTGCACCTGATCTGACGGTCGAGATTCGTCTTCACCCAATCGAACGGCTCGGCCTAGCCACGCAGGCCTGCAGCTCGCTCCAGTAGAGGAGGGGGATCTCCGGCAAGGTCCCGATCACTCTTGAGTGTCGCTGGATGGTAGGTGAAGTGGAAAGTGCCTTCGCGTGCACGTTCCGAATGCGAACAGCCAAGCCACTGATCGTGGCTCCCTGTGGATTGGAGCGCCGCCGCAGCAGGGAGAAGAGCTCACCGGAGCTGAGTCAGGGAAGGGTTAGCAGGCTCTCCCTAAGGCGGAAAGGATGCCGCCCAAGGTCCTGGTGACCTCGCGATGACAGAGGAGGCAAGAGTGTGGGGGACGAGAGCGAGGCGGGGGAGATCGGGCTCAAGGTCAGGTGGCGGCGCCGCAAGGCCTCAGGAGGTCGAGTGGAGATCTCAGTGGCAACCAGGGTCAGAAAAAATCAAGTTAAAGGCAAAGGAAGGAGGGGCGACGTCGAAGGGGTGGTTTTATAGGGTTATCGGGTAGGTTTAGGGTGGATTGAGGGTCCGGGGCTTCACGCCGCCGCCGGAGTGAGAACAGCAGGGAAGGGGGAGTCTGTTCTCCCTATTCTGAGGGCGATGGGGGTCGAGATAGGGCTGGTTGACTTCGTCTTGGCGAGCTGAAGATTTCTGTTCGGGAGATATTTGGTGGATGGGGTCGAGGTGGCGCCAGGGAATCGCGGTGTGGGTTCCCTGTATTCCCCGCCCTTTGCGGGAGGTTGAAGACAGTTTCCCATCCGTTGGATCAAGGCTGGAATCCTCGAGCTACGGATCGGATGGCTAGAACTGTCCCCCGACCCAACGGTCTGCGCCCAGCCTAACATAGGTCGCGTGACATATCATTAAAAGCCCAAATAAAAGGAACTTAGGTCTATGTCTTTATGATTAAGAAAATAATACACAAAATTAAAATGGGCATAACTCCCAAATGGTTGACTCAATTGTTACCAAATTTTAGGTGCTTGCTAGTGAGGTCAAAGTGTACCTTGTGTACAAATTTGGTAGCAAAAAATCGATCTGTAGATAGTTAAAATGAGCAATTGCCTAGATCATTAGTTTAGGTTATCAAGTAAACTAGGGTTTGCTTTCTTTTTTCCACGAGTGTTATTTCAAGCTTAGTCATGCAATGATTAAATTGAGGATAGTTTTGTCAACAATAAATTAAGAAAATAAATAACAAGAGAGAGAAAAATAAAGTTAAACTCACTCCATCACATGTTTGGAGAAGCCAAAAGCTGGGGATGTCACAGTTGGTATCAGAGCATGAACAGTAGCTACACCTAACAATTGCTCACCATGAAACATTAAACCTAAATCTCACCTTTCACTTTAAACCTTAGAAACTTAGTAAGTTGTTTTATAGGAACTAGGTTTGACTTAGCCTCTAGGTTAGAACCTAGATGTTCGAGAACTAGGTTTAGACAAGTGTATGAAACCCTCTCCATATAGAGCTCATATGTATTGGGTAGCTACACTAGTCTACATCTTGTTCTCACCATTTCACTAGGGTACATGACACTAAACTATCTACTGTGTGTGGGACACTCGGTTTTGCTGATTTGGCTTTGTTTTCCAATCGGATCGAGCCTCGACAGTTTTCTCTGACGTCTTCTTTCTCGGAGAAAAATTATATAATATTTATTATATATATGTAAATATGAAAATGTGTCCCTCACACTGGAGAGTAGTTAGTGTTCATGCAACCTAAGTGAAAGGGAGTGACATCAGTCTAGAAGAGAGAGAGTAGTCTAGATTAGATGTCTAGAGCCTTATCAAGATATGTGATACATAGAGTAGATGATAGAATGATAGTTGAAATAAGCATGTGAAATCTTATCTAAGTTTGATCTCTGATGGTATAAGTTTTCTTATAAGGTTTAAGTTGCATACTTGTTGAATCCAATTTTGTAGAATTTATGCAAAATCTTGATGATGAAAGTACATTCCTTTTTCTTACTTAAGATGAGCTAAGTTAAGATACAGTTGAATATGCATGTGCCTCAAGCTCTTTTACAAAGGAGGACCTCCAGTGTTAGGACAAGATACGTGGTGAACTCCAGAGAGAGTGAGACCCACAAGGAGAGGGTCATAGGACCTACCCTACAATATATGAAAATATGAGATATATGGGATATAATGTGTCTTAAGCTGGGTTACTCCTGAGTAGATGAGTTGTGTCCTTATGCATGATTCAAATCTATATATGAGAATTGGGTAAAAGAAAAGGATGGGTAGATGACCCATACGATAAAGCCAATCCTTTGGCTGAGTTAGGTCCTAGCTAGAGTGACATATTTTGTGAATCTCATCATTAGTTGCAAGTGAGGTAATATATGAACTTTAGTTATGAGAGTATGATGCTTTGTGCAAAAGATACTCAAAATACATGTTCTCCCTTCTTCTTCTCTTTCTTAATATACGATGATAGAAACCTCACTTGAGCTATATAGATGATTTATATATGAGGAGTCAGTCGTATAAGCTTGACCTATTCTATATTTTTCCCCCTATATCATACATGTAGTACCCAAGATTGAAATCATGATAAGTTTGACTTTAAAATATTCTCTTCCCCTTCATATGAAACACGAAAGATATGATGCTGAGATCATGGGATAAACTTAGTATATTCTTTTTTCCCCTTCACATAATACATGCAAGACATAAAAATTTGAACTCATGAACTTGATATAAAGATATTTTTGGATCATAGGATATATGATCAGAAATATAGTTCGTAACTTTGATCCTTCTCAATGTATGATTCTAAGTTGGGTATGAATATCACACCATAGGGTGAAACCCTAATAGTCAAGAATGTTACGTAAGCCCTTCTTATTTAGAAAAATCCTAATATCAAGGATTAAGATACATCTCCTCTAATGCTGAAATCATTGTAAGATGTTGATCATAAAACATATTAATGATGTTAGATTTGAACGATCTGAATATCATAGCATATAAACGAATTCCTCCTGAACATTAAAAGTATGAACAAAACATGTACCCTTAGTGGTGATGTAATCCTAAGATATCATAATGTCATGTTATGGCTAAGACATGAAGTGATGCTTCCACATATATAAGGTGGGGTGGACACACCCAAGAATCTCTAGACCCTAAGCTAACAACTTAGAGTGCATGCAATTATGATGGTATTAGAACCAAAACAATGATGATGTATACAAAGTTGAACTCCTAAATTGCCTCTTAAGGATGAGGTTAGTTGAATTTCGAGGACGAAATTCCAAATAAGGTGGGGTGAATGTGATAACCCTGATTTTAGGTTGTTGATATTTGGACTAGTACTTGAGTACATAATTGGAGTAAAATGATATAATTGTGGAAGATGAGGTCTTATATGGTCAATCTGAGTAAGTTGATCTTGTGTTGATGATTCTAGAAGTTATATATTAATGTATACTTTGGGTTGGATGCCCTTAAATATCAAGTTGGATAGTTATGACTTCATTTATCATTAGGGATACACATGGACCCAACGGGTGGGATGATGAACGTTTGTATGCTTCATAATCAAACAAAGTGGATTGAATCTGTCAATAACGTTTGAGGATTAATTATCTTGTATTCAAGGTTTATGCACCTATTTATAAGTTATTTCTTTCACAAGAGGTTGTTACATGATCATGTTGAGTATTTTTGGTCTAAACATTAGTAGAGGAGAGAATATACAATAATAGAAGTGTGTTTATGAGATTCCAATTGAGAGTTATTAGAGGTTAAGATTCTACTCGATTATTATGTGAATATGTGGACTTTGGTCTTTTCGTTGTTATCAAACTAAGGCTGTGACGTGATATGCCACACATCATCCTCCTTGGACGATGGGACCCATCCCAAGTACAAATCCAAACGTGTTATCCTCATCCGTAGGATGAAGATCGTGCGTCCCCTGGTCCTTCTTTCATCTCCGAAAGGAGCGGACCAGTAGCTTTGACTTGGCCGTGATCCTCACCAATTTGAAGAGCACGAGAACCTGGACCCTATGCTCCCTCTTCAGTGTTGTTATAGATCTGCAGTTCTAGGAGCTACCAGCAACACCTTATACAACAATTCCGGTAGAGGGAAGTGAGATATCAGCCGATGAACCCCGATAGGAATCTGTTGCTCATCCCCATCACCTGCGCAGACCACGCCTGGAAAGCCAACTGGAAGCTGCAACCAACGCAAGACCTCACCTCAGAAATCACTCCTTTCCCCTTCTCATCTTCTGTAATAGCAGATTCGTAGGGTGAGGGTACGATCCCGTCGTTCCCCTCGCTGAGCCTCCAGACACGCCGGCGCCCCTACTCTATGGTGGAATCCTCCGTGCGCCGTGCTGGACAGAAGTCCTCCAAGGAGAGAGCATGAGAGGAGGAGCCGATGCTGGAGTCATGTGGCCTGCTTTGTAGCGGCAATTGCAGAGAACCCTGAACGGTGACGGCACGAGCTTTGATAGATTCACTGAGAAGGATCGTGCGCAGCTTGACCTGTTCTTCTCCTCGCCGTGGAGCTTTGACCTGGTAGATCCAGGAGCTGAAGGTCGACAAAGCTTCATGCGTCCGGGTAGGCAGTCAGTGCGATCGAGACTCGCCAGTAGAGAAGACGGTGGCGGCTAATTGGATCTGCAACCAAAGGTGGCGTGAGGAGATGAGAACGTGAACCTGCAAAGGAGAAAGGAGAGGAAGACTAAGCAGACAACATGCCTTATGCTCGTCTAGGTTTCTTGCCGAGGAGCCAATCCCTAATGATGACACACGTAGAGTAGAGGCCACTGGCAGGGGAAGATGCAGAGGCACGCTCGCTGAGAATAGGTCTCGTGCAGCAGGCGGCGACTGGTGGAACGCGAGGGGGAGGAGAAGACCGAGTGGTCCGATCAATGAAACCAGCACATCATTCGGTCCAAGTTTACTAAACCAAACCGTCCAGGAGTGCAAACTGAGGAGCTGAGCCTGCTAACAGGGCCCAATCAACAGTCGCCACCTCAGGTAATGGAAAGGTAAAACACTTTTGATATCCAGCAAAATGTATTGTTATTAGAAAATGCCTAGTAAATAGCTCCCATGGCCAATAAATATGTATAAAATACCCACGGACACAGAAATACATTACCTTTAATCCTAGACTCCTAGATCACATTATGAATGATGATATATAATTTAAAGTATAGTGCTCCTTTTTGCAATTCGTTAAATGAAATAAATTATATCCAGTTGATATTAAGTCTCCTAAAAATTCTTCTAGATCCCTAATGATGTTTGAAACCCATATTTGGACTCTAAATGGAATAATATTCATTATAATAGGTCTTTTTTCTAGAAAAGACTAGTTATATACCTTTTAACTCATTTTAATTCTAGAAAACAGTTCAACCATCAGAAAAATATGCAATTTGGACCAAACCTCTAAAATGATCGCATGATCAGTAGAAAAATATCAGATACCATCCTAAGATTAGATGGAACCTATAATTGGCCAAAACCTAATTTGGACCTAAAATACCTAGAATATGATGAACATTTATTAATGATGATTAATTGCTATTAATCAGGTGATGAACAAAGATGTAGATGATCCAGAATATATATATATATATATATATATATATATATATATATATATATATATATATATATATATATGAATCTCTGAACTCAGGTACGTGGGTTTTTATTTAAGTATATGACTATGGTTTTCTTGCTTGCAATCATGATATGTATGTATGCTCTCTTCTATTTGTAAATATTGGATGTAGTAGCACTATATAGTACTCGATGTTTTATCACTTGTAAACATAAATGATAAGTAGATGCTTTGTAGTTATTTAAGGTGTTCGTTATCCCCCTTATGAGGGAATGGATTAATGTTGGCTAGTACACCTCCCTAGAGCACATGGTGTACGGGGAGTTTCCCTAGAGTACTTGGTACACGGGGATGGGCCCAATATTTATGTGTTGGTACTAGTCCACCTTGATAATGCAATTCATCTAGGAAAATGACTTAAATTGGCGTATTTCGCTTAATAAAGAAGTGTTTTCTATGATTTTATTTCCTTCTGCAAATCTTTTTCAAAATTATGAAAGCCATAAATATTTGTATCTTTCTACCCATGTACACAACACCTTGTGTGTTGATTTGTTGTTTCACGTATGTTTTAGGTTTAGAGATAGCATGGGAGGAAAAGTACAGGATGTGAGCAAGTTGTACAGGTTGTACCTATTGTCTAAGATCCTGTTAGCATACATGTTCATAAACTTGTAAATCTTCTTTTAATATGTAAATGTAATTCATTTTGTAATATAAATGTTGAATGCTGAGAAATGTTATGGTGTATGCCTATGGTTGAATGTTCATGTATGCGTATTATGCTTCCGCATCACTCTCTGATATGATTGGATGATGTTTTTGGATTCCTACCTCTCATTCCCAATAGGGTTTGGAGAAGCCAAAAGCCGAGGACGTCACAAGAGTAGAGTTTAGATACTTAGATGATGGGTTGCTATATCAACATGATAGATTGTGTGTGCCAGATGATAGTGAGTTAAAGAAATAGATTCTTGTAGAAGATAACTCTTCTACGTATGCAATACAACTAGGAAACACAAAGATCTATAGAATCCTTAAGGAATTGTATTGGTGGTTTGGTATGAAGATGGAAGTGGTTGAGTATGTAGCGAGGTGTGGTGTATGTCAACAAGTCAAGGCTAAACATCAAAAGCTGACAAGTACTTTGCAATCACTTCTCTCCTTGAATGAAAGTGGAAGCATATTACTATGAGTTTTTTGGTTGGAATACCTAGAACACAATGTGGTTTTAACTCTGTATGGGTATTAGTAGATAGGCTAATAATGTCTTCTCATTTTCTACCAGCTAAGACAGCATGGGATACACCAAAGTTAGCCAGAGTCTATATAGATGAGATAGTCATACTGTACGATATATCCATTTCTAAAATATCTGACAGAGATCCCAAATTTACACCGAGGTTTTGGAATCAGTTGCAATGTTCCTTGGGAATAAAGTTAAGGTTTAACAGAACATTTCATCTTTAGACAGATGAATAGTCAGAAAGGAAAATTGGGATCCAAGATGATATGGTGAGAGCATGTGTTTTGCAGTTCAACGGAAGATGGAATGATCATCTCAGTCTTATGGAGTGTGCCTATAGCAACAATTATCATTCAAGTTTAGGCATGGGCACTTATGAAGATTTGTATGGGATAAAATGTAGATCTTCTATTTGTTGGTGTGAAGTGTGATAAAGGAAAATTCTAGGTCCATAGTTGGTAGAAGAAACAACAAAAAAGATATATATGATTAAAAAATAGTCAAAGGATTCCCAGGGCAGACAGAAAAGTTAGGCAGAGAAAGGCTTAAACCACTTCAGTTTGAGGTTGAAGATGAGTTTTATTTGGAAGTTTCACCATGGAAAGACATGCTGAGGTTTGGAAAGTGAGGCAAACTAACTACTTGATAAATGGGGCCCCTATCCAATCATTTTGAGAGTTTGACCAGTTGCATATAAACTTGTGTTGCATTCAGAGTTAGCCAATTTACATGATGTGTTTCATATATCTATGTTGAAGAAGTGTCATCCTAGTACAAAAAAGGATTATAGACCCATATCCTATACAGTTAAGAGAGGATATTTCCTATGTTGAAGGACCAATTCAAATTATAGATCAAAGAATATGGAAGCTTAAAAAGAGGGAGATACCCATAGTAAGTTTTTTTTGGAGGAACCATGGTGTAGAATATGCTATTTGGGAAGTAGAATTGGAGATGTGTATGATGTATCCTTTCCTCTTCTAGGAATTTAAAGACACAATTTTTGTTACAGGGGGAGAATTGTTACATTACTTTTCTAGATTTTTTGTTAATCCTTGGGATTTAAGGTAACCTTAATGTTCTTAAATTTGGTAACCTCAAATATTTGTATGAATAACTCAAAATCATGACTTAAGCATACCACCTGATCTGATGGTTGATATAGGATTACCCACACATATGTGTGTCAAGATAATTAATGATACTTGAGGAAATAATTAATAAATACATTTTCATTTGAGAATATAATCAAACTAATATAGTAGTATTGTAGATAATTCACTTACAATCCAACACAAAAATAATGAACCAAATCAGAGTTCAAATGAGAGAGTTATGGCATTTTTAGTAACATGTACAATTTCTTCACATCCACCAAGAATGGGCTTTCTCAGCAATCGCCAAGGCCTAGTACCATTGGTCGCTGAAGGCTCAGAGACTTCCAAGGCCTAGAAACCAGCTATCTCTGAAGTCCCAACAACCATCGAGAATCACCATCCAGGATAGCTAATCATACAATGACCATAACATGGATTATAAATATCTATTTTCAACAAAACAAAGTATGTTAGAATGGTGGTCCAATTCTCTATCTTCTCATACTCTTAAGGTGAAGAAAACATGGAAGGCAATTGCTAAGGAGATTTTTGGGGAAGATCGATGAAAATCTAAGGTTTCATCATAGATTTAACTTGGTAAGTGGTTTTTAATCATAAATCTTTCCTTCTAGTCTTGTTCTCTTGTTTGGAAATCCCTGATTCATCAATAAAAGGTTTCAGTTAACCTTCGTTCTTCTTCTTATACCTCCACCCATACATGTTTTGATCTTGTTTTCTCACTAGAATCTTGTTTGTGAGGAGATCTTGTGGATTGAGATGAGATTCCAGTCGGTGTGAGCCAAGATCCAAGCTTGGTTAGTGGATAGACTCATATCAGTGATCTATGATGATACTTGTGAGTGGAAAACCACCTTCTAACCCTGATTTACAATCTACAAATTCAAATAATGGAATTTTGGTACTTAAATCTTGCTTTATGATAATTGTGATGGATTTGATAAATCAGTGCAGTTATTTTTTATTAATATAAATGATATATAAATCTGAATTTAGTGATGTCATATCATATTGAAACTTGATATGTGAAATTCTATGATTGAGAGGTGGTTAAATGGTATATTTAGAGGCACTGGGGAAACTGAGTTTCCCTAATTTTGAACTAAAGAGTCAAACCATTGTTTATGAGAACTATGAAAATTGTCAGATGATTTTTGTGCTTAATACAAGATGCTCAATTAGCATAAAATAGGATAATCAATAGTTATGATAATGAATCTTGTTAAACTCAAATACATATCACTACACATTAGATTCCTTAGATATCGTAGAATCCTCACAGGAGGCCTAGACTGTAAGGAGAAAATGTGCTTCCCAACTGGAGGTCTCACGTAGGCCGAGGTAAGTCAGAGCACACCAGTAGGGTGTGGGGGTCTAGGACAGTGAGAGTGGGCTCCTTAAATGATTGGTATTGAACATCAACAAGGGAAGTTGGTGGTACATGAGTTATGAGTTGAGGTGATCAGTGGGCATTTTCAGTAGGTCCACTGGTACACAAAAAACCAAAAGGCTTTGACTCCCCACCTGAGTACCCATGTTGAGAGGAGGAGTCTGAGATATCTATTTGCTCCCATTAGCCCCTAAGAGCCATATGCGGCGATGCCAACTATAGACGTGGTATTGATACTATAAACTTAGGATCATGTGCATACTTCTAAGTCTCATACAGTGAGATTATAGATTTCTATGATACTTTCACATGTTTTTGTACACCTTGTGTGGGTCCAACAACATAAAAGTGGATTAAAATTCAAGTGAATGGATTCAGGTTATCCTTTTATTGTATTTAATATCCATTTCCCACTGCCATGATGAGTGATTTCCCATGCTTATATGCTTCTGTGTCTAAGTTATGTCATGTATAAACATCAAAATATCTTGGTTACCAATTGATTTTCTACTCACTGAGCCATTAGATCATCAAACTACTTACAAACTTTTCAGGTAAGGACTATCTCTTCCTAAGGAGACAAAAGCCAATTTTAGCAAGAGTAGAAAGGAGGTCTTGAAAAGGAAATAGTTAGAATAGATAGAACCTTTTATCCTTCCTCTAGATCTTGATAAGGAGAGTGTGAGAAAAGAGAACAATTTGTAATGAAATGTACATGATGTATATTCAGTGTAAAACTCTTTCTTCTATGAAATAGTTAAATTTTGTTGTGTGCTTTAATGTAATGCTTAAATGAGTTGTTATCATTTAGTAAGTGATGCTACTATATATCCAAGAAAAGAAAAAGTCATGGCTGATTTTCATTAAGTAATTAAAAGTTGATGGATGGGTTAATCTCCTTGTCGAACCCTAACCCTGGATTAGTGGGTTTAGTTCACTTCACTGTGAGTACTCCACTATCCGGTCATTTTAAGAGAAGTCATGCTCATCTACTGGTGAGGAGAAGGAGGTGATGGCTGGGATTTCCTATTATTTCTGTTGTGGGGAGTTTTATGTACATAGTAGTGTGTACTCGTCCTAGCATTTCTCATGTGGTTGGTATTGTGAGAATGCTTCTCTCAAACCATGGGAAAGATCACTGGGAGGGGTTCAAATGGATCTTCAAACACTTCTGAAGAACTAGTAGCTTGTGTTTAATGTTTGGTGGTTCTGAACCAGTTCTAAAATGCTTCTTTCATGCTGACATGGCAGGTGACATTGATCATATGAAGTCTACATCTAGGTATGTTTTCACTTTTACATGGGATCCATATCTTGGCAGTAAAGGTTACAAAGGTGTGTTGCACTATCATCCTCAAATTTTGGTAAATTTGAAATACATAAATATAAGCCTCAATTGAATAAACAAATGCTTGATTCATTATTGATTAAATAATAAAATTATCTTTGTGGCATGGTAAAACCCATCACCCATATAACGGTCCATGAGACCATTTTCTTTGCAAATAAGTCCTTGGAGCACGAGTTACAGAAACAAAGGGAATTTTTACATAAATAAAATATATTGGCTTTATGGAATATGAGATATCTGAAATATGAAATAATATGCAAGTTTTTAAAGGAAAATAAGATACGATGTTTTAGACAATTAAAGGAGTAATTATCTAGCCAGTTTGGCAACACATGTTTTGACGCATTAAATGATGTTATCTCGTCCTGGATTTTGGTATACTTGAAAATAATAAAGGAGTTTTAAAATTTGGGAGAAAAAAGACATTCAATGGGATAATGATATTGTACAAAATAATTTTTTAATAGAACAAGTTTGTTTATAAAAGGCATCCGAGTAAATCCTTCATATTAGATATGAGTTAGGAAAGGGATAAATGAGTTTCCATGAGAGAAGAATAATTGATTGCAGGAATATATCAAGATAGACATAACAGAATCAGCTAGAATTTTGTGATAAAGTGTTCCCTAAATAAATTAAGTGACCAATTATTCAATGTGCACCATATAGTTAAGAATATTCCTTAGTGGCTTATTGTTTCCAAAGCCAAGTTTTAATAAGAAAGTGGTGGTTCCGTGACCTGTGGATTATAGAATAAAAACTAAGAGTTTTTATAAATGGAGGAGCAAATGCATTTAATTACTTCCTAAAAGAGATCCATTTACAAATTGGAAATCAATCCATATCTATAAATTGAGAAAGGTATTGACCAATTTCCCTTGTACATCAAGGATTTTACGAGAAGTGAGGTTTTCCTATGTAGGCATTGGGTATATGTAGAATATATAACAACAATTTTCCTTTCTAAGGGAAGGGAGAGAAACAAGTAGCAAAAATAGTAAAAAAATAGTGATCTGATGAAGACATTGATTGAAGACTTTCATGATGAACTGAAGACTCATCTCAATACAAGATCCATCTAGAAGTAATGATGAGTTGATGAATCATATGTCATACAGGAACTTGAGTTCCGTGTCAAGACAATAGTCAAAGCTAACATGAGTCAATCATAGCCACAAATGTGTGTGTTCCCTTTGCAGGTCATGCACAACTATCATCATCATACAACCATATGAGTGAATAGTTGCACCATCTTGTTTGACTCTTGCCAAGGGTATAGCAATGCAAGATTGCTACATATGAGCATCTACAACATGAGGCATCTATGAAACACTCATACACTCCAAAAAATAGCCCAAGTAGATGATTAGACTGAAGAATCTAGTGAAGTATGTAAAGCCATTGTTTCTCAAGACAACAGGTCAAAATCTTCAAAAGGTTAGAAGACTACAATTCTAGCATAGAATAAGATCACTTATGTTAGCAATACCACCATGTACCCTCCACTTCCACCTTGGAGTTATCCTCTAGTTCCAGGACCATATGGATGCCCACCGCATCTAGGCTTACTTGTAGCATTAACAATTGTAGTAAGCTTAGAAATATGACACACTATATGACGAAAATTTTACAAAATTGGGAGATCAGAGGTCAAGATAGCAGAAATTGACACCTTCAAAGTTCACCACCAGAAGGTCACAAATCCTAATTTCAAAGCATGATGAAAGGAGATACACTTTTAGAAGCGACTATGGATTCATCCATTGTCAATGAGGAGATACTAACATATAAAACAAAGAGATGGTTCACGTCCTTAGAGACCTCTCTCAATAGCATTTTGTCATCGATCAAACACCTTGTGGAATTTCAAGCCATAAGGAAGCCCCCCAAATCCCTTCCAAAGAGCTATTTCAAATGCTTATTGTGATGTATATCGCAAAAAGGTACACATAATAAACTTATGTATATCCCTCAAGCATTACATAAAAGAACTAAGTGATGCAGGTTTGGTCCAAGTGGACACCCTTATAGAAATCACTCTAGAGCCTACCATCGAGGTTCCAGATGTAGCCACAAAATTGTTTGAATTCATGCTCGAGCTAGAGAACAATAGGAATACACTTGATGATGTAGTTGTGAAGTTGATTGAGCATCTACTCGAGCTAGATATCTACCAAAGAGCACCAAGACACAAAGTTATCTCGAGTCCTAAGCATTAGAGGATCATGAAGGTTCTATCTAAACTAGTTTTTCTATAAAAATCATTAAAATGAAGAAAAAAATTAAGTATAGAAAGACAAAGTCATACTGGAAAAAAATCAAATTGAAAAAAATCAAAGTCAAAATGAAAAAATACATAAAAAATTTAAATTCCACTGAATCTAATCATATTCCTGAATGCTTCCCCCTTACACCCTAATGTGGAAGGGTCAAAATAGAACAATAGGACCTAGGAAAGAAGGAGAACGACCTTTGTCTTGAGATAATGGTTCAAAAATCTGATCTCACTCATAAAAAAATAATTTAACAATAAATCATCTCAAGCTTAAATTGCAAGATTACATTACATCTCACAATCAAATAATGTCCTTTTCTAGGTCTTATTAAACCAAGAACCCTAGAGGTGAATTGGAACATACCAAAAAAGCCAGAACATCCTGAATCAAGTTTAGGGGTCACTCTCTACATGAAATTCAATGTTTAAATATGACACCAACCCTGCTCATGAGGCACAACAATGATGTGTGGGAATGATAAGCAAATTTGGATCCCTTGTGGCATTTTCACGTCTCACCATATTCATGAGGATCTATCCTAGAGAACACACATGGGAAACCTTCTTTAAAAAGCTCCCTTTGATCCTCAATTCAAGTTCCCATCTCAAGGCTTCAAGCATCAATGTCCACAACATCATAGATTAATTGAATATACAGTAATTGTGAAACCGAAATGGCACTCGAACTTGAACATATGCTTGTGGTGAATTACTTATTAAGAATGACATTCAAGAGTAGTGGAACATATAAAATCTCTTTTGGGATTAAAAAACTCCCATCATAAGGTTATGAGCATCAATGCCCATGGACTTAGATGCAAAATGATCAAAATGATGAACAACTAAGTCTAAAGGACTCCCAAAATGCGGATACATACTTTTGACACATTGTATACACCAAGAAGCATCAAAATAGAATCCATAGGGGTGTCTATGGAACTTGTCACCTTAACCCAACTGGGTAGGGGGTTGTCTCTCACTACATGACACAATTTGAGTCATACAAGCATGGCATCAAGATCCAGTGAGCATCAAATACATTCTAAGAAAATCTTCCCTTAGTGGTACATTTGTCAATGATCACCTTGAGGGAATAACCAACACGTTCATAAGAATATTTTAGGCAAGATTAAACATGTTTGCAGTCTCAAATCACCTTAAACACCAATACTATAAAGTGGGGAGTAGAGTGAATAGGGTAGTTGTCATCTTCCATCAGATAAGAAACCATGATTAAATGACCATCTCTGACATAACATGATAGGACTCTTGACTAACATGGGTTACCACAACTTATCAAAGGAGTCTCACTCCACAAAACCTGAATGTTGACCAGCCGCATGAGCCTAAAAGAAGAAACCCATACAAGGTTTGAAATCTCAAACATCATCCATGGTAAATAGAAACATAAGAAGCCACAAACCATGGTATGTCAAATCAATTACTACGTTGATTTCAGAACCACTTATTTCTGACTAATATGATCACATTAGTGTCAAAAGAAAAAATTAAAACCTTTGAAACAAAACAATGGTGCAAAATTCCACCACCATAGTGCAAATCACGATAATACCTTTCCTTGATAAAGAAGAATGAAGAAGGGAATTATTGGATGATAGTGCCTCACTCTGTGTCTATTTCACAGATCATTTCATCATCAAGAAGGTCTCCTCCGACAATTTTGACATATCTAAACAAGTAGAATCTGTTTGGGAATTATTGACAGAAGGTGGTAGATAAAAAAGACAAGACGAACTATATATAGTCTAAGCTAAATCTAACTTTAGAAATCCTTACATACATCTTTGGAGAAAGAAATCAACATAGCCCATCATCTCTTAAACACCTTACCTTCTCTCTAAGATAGACTTGCAACTCATGAATGAGGTTTACCTCTTATCATTAGGTGATGCCTCACATGGCATACTCACCACACAATAGATATTGAATCAACAAAGGAAATCTTATCCAAAGAACCTATACAATTATAGCCCAACTAGAATGAGCTCATGTCTCCTTAGAATACTTCTCTCACAATAGAGTCAACCTGGTGTGAAATCTATTGATGACGACCAAAGAGAAGAATTAATGTTCTACCTTCCTATCAAGATGCACTAATTATCTTTCAAAAAGATACTAAAGACCTATTATAACAACAACATCAGAGACACATCAACAAAGAATATAAATGATATAATGGATCTTGATTCCAGACAATCATCATCATTTATTTCACAATGACATTCCTTTCCTTTAGAACAGACGAATCTAAGGAGATCAAAAGTCTAAACAACTTGCATCTGACTTCATTGACAAATCTTAATCTAGATTCATAAACCATGTGATTTGTGGAAGAACACTAGCTTGATATTATGCCTTTATTAAAAGTCCTAATCTATTCTAGGCATCTTCAATTATGATAACTCGTATGGATTGTCGCTTCAAATTTTTTTTGTGGACATGAAACATGACCTAAAACTAAACCAAATCTACAATGATATTTCAAAATCTTTTTATGGTACTAGACCATGATCTAATATTGAACCAAATTCACAATTATATTTCAAAAATCCTTTTATGGTCCAAGATCATGACCTAGAACTGAACCAAATCAACAATTACATTTTCAAACCTTTTGTAGGTCCTAGACCATGACCTAAAATAGGGTCAGTCATGTGATTCATCTTCGAATATATTTTGGGTCTTGGACCATAACCTAAACTAGATAGATCATGTTCTTAATCTACTAATCTCTATTGGATCTTAGACTAAAACCTTAAAGTAGACCATAAGACCTTTCCTGAAGAGGCATTGTTATATTTTAGTAATAAAGCTCTACATTTTGGTAGGCATTCAGACCTCAAGCCCAATAATCAGATAGGTATCTTCCATGAATCTCTATTCCCATTGTACATATATTGATTGATTCTAACAATATATTGAGTCATATCTCAAGTAGGCATTCTTCATGAACCAATTCCTATCCTAAATAGGAATCAATCTTCTAGCCCTATCTTGAATAAGTGTCACCTTGAAATCAAACCCTAAATTCAGGTAGGAACACCTGATAGGTCCCTATATTCAGGTTTTCACTCCCTTCAAAAGTGTTATGAACAAATAGAAACCTAGATCAAAGTCCTACATATAGTACAAAAATGCCACTCTTATCAACACCAGACCATCTTGTATTGAAGAGATTTTCTAGGGAGTGTACAATTGTTCGATACAGTCATTGGTTTTAAAGGCCACCTTAAATCTTAGAATTTGTCCAATACCATACTTAATCCATATTCATCACTCTTGGGAAACAATAAATGCTCCAAGGATTAGATAATTGATTGATACAAGTATTGGTCATGAAGGCCACCATAAATAAAGAAATCCTCCTGACACAATCTTATAGATTTAAGAGATACTCTAGGGAGCAGGCAGTTTTCTCATATAGTCACTAGTCATAAAGGCCTCCATAAATTTGGAATGTTGTTTGGTTCCCAACCTTATATATCTGGAGCAATTCTAGAAAATTGGAAATTCTCTAGGGAGTAGACATAGAACCAATATAGTCACTGGTCATGAAGGCCACCATAAATCTAGAATTTTTTGTATAGCCAAATCTTATCAATTTTTATGAACTTATTGATACATGAAGATGCTATAATTTTTAGAAAAATGACTAATACCATCATTGTCCATGAAGGAAACCTAAATTGGATAGATGTCTGATAGCCAAGGTATCCATCTTGAGCACTCCTATAGATTTAGAGCATATGATACTATGCTTTAGAAGGTCCTAACAAGCAATGTGGAACTCTTCGATTGACTTGTTGATACTTTTTTTATCCCTACATATAATAAGATCTTTCAAATGATCATATCTCTCCATTACCATATGTATTGATTTGCTTAATACTTTAATGAGGTCCTAATATCTTCATATCTAGTCAGACACTATCACTTCAACAACAAACCACCTATTAGGTATGTAGTTCAAAGGAGGGTTGACCAAATCAAGTGAGAACTATAGAGTCATGGATAATCTCTTGTCAACACTCTAGGGGAAGGATGATAGACTAGTGGAGGAACATTTTGTGGAGGCCCCCTTAATTCTAGATAATCAGCTGATGCCCAACCTTATATTTTTATAACACTCTTCCAATGAACTTTATCATACATGAATTGTAAATTCTGTAAGGAACAAATGATTAACCTACTACAGTCACTAGCTGTAAAGGCCACCTTATATCTGGTATATTTTTATAGTTCCCAATATCATTCATCTTGATACTTTCAATTAATTATAACAACAAAGATGACACTTTTGAAGATCCTAACAACCAACCTAGAATCCATTGAATAGATGTGTGACACAATATATTATGGAAAAAGTATTGTATAATTACTCTTTTAGCCTCACCAAACATGAGTTTCTCACTTCTAACAATTCCCATGACTTCATGAATCTATAATGGCCTCCAAAGTGAAATTACCTACATTTGGAATCAATTTGATACACATATGTATGCATGAAACCCTAGATTTATTATACCCTTGGATCCTTTGATTAATTCCTCAATCTTACTTGATCATCTTGATTTGAATCTTTGTATACTTGTTCCACTCTCTATTTTGAGGTCCTGATCCAAAATATGGGATCAAAAGAACCATCATACAATGTTCTTTGATTTTTACAAATTGTACACACAAAACATCCCCTTTTTATCCTTACTAGGCTCAACCATTTTGTATTCTTTGGGTGCAGTGGGCCTTTCCAGCCTTGGCATTTGCTGATCTATTCTCTAATCCTCTTTAATCGAATATTATTCGGCTATTAAATTTTCTTTATTTACTGATATCTTTCCTATGCATTTACACTGACCACGTGTCTTGATTTTCCCCAATTAGGCAAACTTGAAGAATTATGCAGAGATGACTAAGATCGTGTCTACACTCAACAAACTCGGATGACAAAGATAAATCTTCTAAATGATAAATTAGTTTGGTTAGTTCTTTTAAATCTTTTTTTCTTCTGATTTATTGTTTCTTTTTGTATATGTCGGTGTGTGAGATCCATTAACACCATTTAGGGACATGCACTTCAATTCCTTTACCACACTCCTGGAAGTGGATTGGGATAGGGATAAGAATGGTTTTGTGATTATAGGTATCAGAGCATACACATTCTCATTTGCATTAAATAAATAATTTCTCCAGTGTCTTGAACCTATGAGACCCTAAAAATCCTTAATGGTGAAACTATAGTGTCTAGGATTGGGTTTCTATATAATAATCACCTCCTATCCATCTCACATTGTAGCTAAGGTTCCTCGGTCTACCTAAACAAAGTTAATCTAGAAGGGATTTTTTGTAACCCTAGATAATCATCTCACTTCTCATCTTTTCTCTATGAAACCCTAAGACCACCCTTTAGATTGTGGTAGGGTGACTCCTCATATCTCCTCTCCATTGTTATGAATCATGATTTGATGTATGCTCACCCTATTTGGTTAGCTTGGGAAAAAATAAAATATGAATATATAGAAGAATATCATTCTATGATTAGATATACTCTTAAATTGACCTACATGATTAAAAAGACTCATAATAGATGTATCTTGCAGATGACCCCACAAACTCGTAATCAAGGGGCAAAATCCTTTAGAATAAAGAATGATAAGATGGAAAAGTTAGATGAAAAGAAAATGGAAGCTGACAAGAAAATAGAAGTTGAAGAGGAACCTAAAAAAGGAAAGGGAGAAGGAAAAGGTAAAGGAAAATGAATATGGAAATGAAAAAGACAAATTGTGGACAAGGGAAAAAGAACTAGAATTGATGAGGAGAATAGTGATTAGTATGAACCAAGAAAGGCCCTCAAGGATGATGGTTGGGAGCTACAAAATAAAATATTTATGGGTGCCGTGATAAACTTGGCAGAACACCAGTGTCCCTAGACCTTGGGGGAATCCACTTCAATGAACAAAACCTGTAACCATCAATGATTTTCTCAAATTTAATCCATAATCATTCTATTGTGAAGACAAGGAGGATATTCTAGATAAAACTAATGCATGAGTAGTCACTATTGGAAAATACTTTCAAAGTGGTAGGATGTCTTAAACCAATAAAGAAACCTTTTCCATATATCAAATAAAAGGTACAACCAAGATAGGGTGGGAAAACTACATCAACTCCTGAAAAACCATTCCTTTGAAATGGAAGCCCTCAAACCTATCTTTATAGGTTGTTTCATTCCTAGAAATGAGTAGAAAGAAAAGAAGAAACAATTCATAGCCCTAACTCAAGGTGACTCATCTCTCTCTGAATATAGTCATAAGTTTCAAATCTTGGAGCGTCATGCTAAGAATTTAACTCAAGAAAATAAATTGGATTGTTATGTCAAAGGACTTGATGTGGCCATACAAGCTTTGGTTGCTTCGTCTAGACCTACAAATTTCCAGTATGAATTTGACCATTCTTTGAAGATGGAAATAACCCTGAATACAATACAAGGGAAGAACCTAATCTTGGCCTATGTAGGGATTTCTATTGCGGTGATAACCAATCCTAAACAAGGGGAAGGACCTCAAGATGAAAATTACCCCAAAAAGCCCCCATCTCATGACTGCCACATGGACCTAATAAGAAGAACAAAAGAGGGCCAAGACCATATAGGTGCCTCAATTGTGGAATAAGGAACCCTAGTCACTAATGGCAACATAATCCACTCTATTTTTATTAAAAGAAAGAAGGTCGGTTCAAGAATCAATGCTCCTACCCACCCCTGCATGGCCTGCCAATGCCAAGCATGCCAACAAATAGGAAGATAACAAAGGGAATTAGAAATAGTTTATGCAACTATCTTATTTTGTATCAAACCTTATAATCACCATATCTTTGAAAGTTGAAATTGTATGCCCTATTGTATTGGGCTTTCTACTTTTGCTTATGACCCTGAAACTAATTTGAAAAGTTCTATCTTTGTTGGACTAGTTGGATCATCTCTATTTTGAACTTGAAATTTCTACTAGGTGACTTGTCAATTTTGTACATTATATCTATGATGCTAAGAATGATTATGTGAATAATGATATCATGGATAATTTGAAAATACTAAACTTTGGGGAAAAAAAATCTTCTAATGGGGAGGAGGATGCAACAAAGTGCATTTTGGCACAAGTATGATCTAATTACTCTTTTAGCCTCAACAGAAATGATTTTCCCACTCTGAATGATTCCCATGACTTCATGACTCTATAATGGCCTCCAAAGTTGAATACCTCACATTTTTAATCAATTTGATACACATATATGCATGGAGCCCTAGCTCTGTTATACCCTTGGATCTTTTGATTAATTCCTTGATCATACTTGCCCATCTTGATTTGGAAATTTCCACACTTGTTCCACTCTCCATTTTGAGCTCATGATCCAAATTTGGGATCCATGCGACCTTCCTACAATTTCTATGATTTTTATAATTTGTACATACAGAACAATCCATTTTTCCTTATTTAATCCTTTTTCTGCTTGACCCTTTTGTTTTCTTTGGGTGTCGTGGTCTTGGACAGCCTTGGAACTCACTAAACCATGATCTAATCCCCTTGAACCATCTTCTATTTGTATGCGAACTGGGTTTCTAGCCCCTAATAGGGCGTGCCCCATGTCACAACGTAGAAACTATCGAATGTCAATTCAATAGTGTTGGAATCATCTCCTATCTTGTGCCTAACGAGGAAATTTCCCCAAAAACCTAGCTAATCCTAGACAAAGCCCAACCACCTGATCACCTCCCCCATGCCCTAATTTGTATCCCTTTCTCCCCTTTATGACTTCCTAAGCCGTCCACACCCTTTAATTACTCAAAACCATAGCTTCAAAGCCAAGAAATCTGGCTGCCAACTCTCTTAAACTAACACCTACCACAAACCCTAAACCCACACCATCATCCTATAGAATCCCCCTCTCGATTTTTCATGCATCTACAAGCACTAATTACATCCTAGATTTTGATCCCCTACCTCCTCTCTTGTATGCCTCTCTTACACCGCCACAAAACCACTATAACACCACCTTGCTACCTGTGTAGGTGACTGGCTGTGGATGACAAAATCCTAGCCCTCAATCCAGGTCAGTGGTCAAGGTCTAACTGAGATCTAAAAACCCTTGACCTTGTCTAGCCCACCTCCTCTCCTTTCTATCACACATTGACATAGTTTTTACTGCACTAACAAATTCACTTAGGCTTAAATCCCTATGATTTACCAAAACATTCTGCAACTGTATCACTAGAAAGCATATGAGTCTTATCACAGTATAGTTAACGAATGAATCCAATGGAATAACAATTTTTAGAATCTCATTAATTTGTATCCAGTTGAGGAGTTTAGTTAAACTAAGTGCAAGAGAAAGTAAAGGTAAACTAATATTTAGAACCATAGTTGATATGAGTATAGTTAAACTAACTATAAGAGAAAATAGGGTTTGGATTAATTTTAAAGATAATTGGGGTGGAATCAGGTTCACCACCACTATCCATGTTAACATGTACTTAAAATATCTAGTAAAGATAAAACTATCAAAAAGGAGTAAGAAAAAACCATATGTTAGGAAATAGAGATTACATAATCATCCCCATGGACCATGGATGATGAACTTACTACTCCAAAGATGTCCCTTAAATGTTCTCTTCTAGACATCAACCAAGTCAATCAATATTCAAATCCTAAGTATATAAGTTCTCACAACAAAGAATATAATAGACCATGCAAAGTGGGATATCAAGCCACAAAACATGCATAAAACGATTAACATTGAGCTGAAAAGTTATATACAAGCCATAGAATGTTGTTAAGGCAACATATTAAACATAGGTGATGGGGATTCATCTTTTGATGAGATGTTGGATTCAACATTCGTTGAGAACTCTCAGTTGGAAAACCTTCACGGTCCCTGAGGGGGTAGGCCTATGGAGTGTGTAGAGGTGTTAACGGTCACTGGCTTACCAAGTTCTCAGTGGTCACCGACCCTCTGGGTTCTCAGTGATTGCTGACTATGCTCCTTAGGACCAGACTCACCCACCCCCGGGGGTGCTATTACTATAATTAACAGGCCTATGTCGATGAATCTTCTAAATGATGAGCATGCTCACTTAAGAAGGGAATGGCCATCTAGAATGGGGTCCAAATTATCAAAAGTTTCTTGGTCCTACTATTGGGACTAGCATGTCCTAGACTAGTGCGCATAATGTGATTCTTAATACTCCCATGGAAACCAATGGATTTAATAAAAACCCTAAATATTCACATAAATCTAAGGAAAATATATAAGAGAAGATTCAAGGGATATATGAAAGATCTAAGTGCAAAATAGGGCAAAAAATGGTGATTGAAACTAAGATGAATATGAATTCATCACACACATGCTTGGGAGATAGTTCTATCTCAACCACAATATCAGGTCCTTATCAGTTGTTGACTGACCATTTGATGGTTGCAGATTTTCCACTCCCCTCCTTTTCTGGTATTTTCCTTCTCCTCTTCCCAATATTCATTCTAATTGATCAAAACTTGCAAAATTAGTATATTTTGATTCCTAACTCCAAAATATAAGAAATATAGTCAATTTTTATAATAAAAAACTTAATGAAACATTTAAAAATACTTTTGAAGCTTGATGTTATACTCCTTTCACTGATATCCTAAGATTTTGATCTTTTTCTTAAACAAATTTGATAATTATGAATGATCTCTAGAAACCATAATCTTAAACTCTGATGGCTATATGTGTTGGTATGTATGCCAGGAGATCAAGTTATATAATGATTGTAATGGCATATCCTATAGACAATTTGATCACTATAAAGGCAATATTCCAATTTATTCAATTATTTAGTTACGAGATAATGATAAACATACTAAATGTATAGAGAATGATATTACTCAGTGACATATGTCTTCAGGTTGAGGACCTGAATAATGAGATCATATGGATGTCAATAGTATATGCATTCTTGTTATGTCCCTAATCAGATGTTATTGTGGAAGGCTAATAGACAATAATAACACATAAGACTAGAGTGTGTGTTGGTTGATGACAACAACTCCATAGTCATGATATGTGATATCAAACCAAGCACATAGATACTTGTTAGAGAATAGTGTATCACATAGACCCACCTTGAGAGTGAAACATGGAACAATGAATGGTAGTCAGATTCATCTCTCATAGTCATAGTGATGATTTTTGTTCTTAGACCTAAAGTCACTATACTCATCACATGTCGTTCGGTGTGCTTTGACATCATCCACCGTGATCCTAAATAAGGGTTTCCATAAAGGGGTGGTGCTTGGGTGCATTGTGACACATGGGGATGACTATGAGTGATGTAGATGGGATTTGTCCCTCTTACGGGAGTATAATATCCTAGCCACTTGATAAGCTAGACTGAGAAATGCATGGCCACACTGATGTGAGTCAATATGTGATATTAAGCTTACATGTATCTCAGACAGTCTGCTCTAGTTCAGGGAACATGGATTGAATGTTGAAGAGGATGATGATTACATGCCTCGAGTTCAGTCCAGATATCAGGACAAAGGAACTATACATTCATTGTAAAATCTGTGATAGATCATAGGTTAAGGTGTCCTCCAACTTCTCCAATTACTTGGGTATCAATGAAGTCTTTCTAGATACCAATCATTGCTTGTAAAATCATAATATGATTATGAATATCACTTCCAATGTAATGCAGAGCCTACTGGGTCACACACATATGATGTGATTGGAATAGGAGTATAATTGTGGGCATGACAGGAAATGTTCCAAATCAAAATGATTAACAAAACATTTAGATAATCTAATATAATAATATTGGAATATAATATGAGTTAATTAGTTAAAGTGTATAAGATAATTAATTAGATTCCATTACTATGTCATCTGTTTGATCTAGAGATATTAACTAGAGATGGATAATATAAATTAGTTAATCAATGAATGTGATTAATTTATCAATTAAGTGATTCTATAATTTTTTTAATGGTCCACGAGCGGCTTGTTTTAATGAAGCTGTAACCTTTTGTTTCCGAAGGGTTTTGAGAAACCCTCCTTCCTTTCTCTACTATTTATAGGGGCATGACGTCCGACTTTTAGGCTAACGCATACGCTCACACTGAGGTTATGCTCTTGTATGTGAACCCTAGCCTTCATCATCCCCAAGTGAGAGAAAAGGAGAGAAATCGATGCTAGCACGTCATCAAGTAGAAGGGTGCTCCTTCCTGCCATCTTAGAGAAGTGCGACATGGAGTACCATCCCATCTGTGTGGACGGAGTAGAGATGTAGATGTTGAGTTGCCTATGTTTAGAGGACGACTGAGGGCTGTCTATTCACACTAGGAGCGACACACATCACCAAGAAAGGGACATCATTGTACCTGCTCCATGACGAGGTATATCACTATCCCCTCTTTCCAAATATGTTGTCGTTGATGAGATCCTCTATTAGGGTCTTCTTGGAGAAAATGTTATTATTTCCGTTTCTCCAGTCACCTCCACAATACCCAACAATATAGAGACCTAAAAAAATCATGGCTTTAATAATGAAGGATCTAGACCAAATGGTGTTGACTTATTCACTTTTAATATCAAAGAACAAGATTTATGTATCCAAATGAATGATAAAACTTGATGATGGGTTCGAACCTTAGAATTATGATATTTTGAATATGAGTGTTTGAAATGTTGTGAGACCCATAATGCTGACACCTAAACTTCACCCTTGATGATGATTTGGTAATTAAGTTCTCATTATAGATTAGGTGTAAGACATCCACTAATATTGATGATATGATGTCAAAACATGAGGTTGGACTTCAAAAAGTTGAAAAATTGGAGTATTGGTCAATAAATAGATACCACATATAAGAAAAATAATGTGGCTTAAGAAGCCCTAATTTGGTCCTTATGACCCCTACATATTGTTGACCAGAATACTATTGCATGAATACTCATTAATGTCCTGGGGTTTGACTTTGACTTAGTTTTCACTCTCAAGGATCTTATTACTCTAAAATTCGGTGAAATGTATGCTTATATTCCTGTTTTACATATGTATGGTAGTGATTTTTTGTATTGTATGATTATTTTACTATGACTTGGCATATAATAGTAAATGGATGAACTAAGTGACTTCCTGTGATACAATGTTCTGATTTTCCATTATAAGCACATTCTAAAAACCTTGTACATCAAAAGAAATCTATTATACATCAATATCAAACTTGAATGCAAACAGACCCTCACCAATGGGTGGATCCAGGGTTTAATGCATTGGTACAACCAAGCCCTCACCTTTGGGTGTTGTAAGGGCCTAATGTACATCATTACAAACAGATCCACACCTATGGGTGTAGTAAATGGATTTAGTGTGGAGATAAATATAACCTCACCTTTGGGTTGTTGACAGCGCTTAATGCCTATATACTTGATAAAACTGATCATGTAAGTTGTATATAGAAAAATGGTTATAAAATGCATTTTTTTTCTTATTGAAAGTGTTTCCTCGATTATATTTTTTACTTCATTTACTTTATAAATACAAAGATCCTATTTCATTATGAAATTTGTTTTGTTTTACCAATAGTGTACATGTGTGTTTTCACTGATTATGTGTCTTGATGTTCCCCAATTAGGCAAACATGATGAATTGTGAAGAGACAACTAAGATCGCTTCCCCATGAAAAATTCACATGAAAAAGATAAATCTACAAAATTATAAATGGGGTTGGTTAGTTCTTTTAATTTTTTTGTTTTTGTAGTTATCATTTCTTATTGTATATGAAGTGTGTCATATCCATTTAGACCACCTAGGGAAGGTCCCTTCAATCCCTTTACCATTGTCCAATCAGTAGGATTGGGATTGGGGTACAAATGGTTATGTGATAGTATGGTAGATACTTTAAAGAGTAGTCAACTGATTGGTACTATCATAGGTTGTGATGTCTACCTTAAATATGGAAAATAATCTGATACCCAACCTGATCTATCTCGAGCACTTTTAAAAGGTGGAAACACCTTAAATCTAGAAATTTATCTGATATCTCATCTATGGTCCTAGATCATGACCTAAAACTTAACTAATGTGACTTCATTATAAATCATTCCATAGTACTTGATGATGACATAATTTGGACTAAACTTATGGTCATATTTCCAAATCTTTATTGGCTCTTAGTGAATCAATAATGTTCTCATAATTGTAAATCTTTGTGAAGTCAAGATCATGAATTATGACTACACCAATCATATCCTGAACATATATCAATATTTTTAATACCTACATCTTGTAGGAGCTTTAAAATGATCACATATGATATCATGTCTATATTTGACAATCTTGTCTTATTAAGTATGAGTTTTAAAAGAAGTTTGATGAAATCATATGTTAACTAGAAATTTGAGGATAATTTCTTTTCAAAAATCTAGGGAGGAGATGATGGACTAGTGGGGGAATACATTATGGAGACCACCTTATCGTTGGATGATCACATGATGTTTGGTATCAACTTGTTTGAACACTTATCCTATGAACTTATCCTATAAGATCACACATGCTCTAGGGAGTAGATAATTATCTAGCACAATTATTGCCGTAAATGTCACCATATAGTTGGGACAGTGTCTAATGCCCCAATCCTCAATCTTGACCAATCAAATCCCTATAGCAGATTGGCAAACTGAATGGATTTTATCTTTTAGGTTCATGGCCGTAATACTCATTTGGTTCACTCCTTCATTAAAAACTCCATTAATTAAATGTGTAGAAAGAGAAATATAAGATGACTACTTTTCAAAATTTTAACATCCAAGAAGTTTCCATGATTCTCAATGATTAGAGACTCCTGAGTCTTAATGTCGTTGACAAACCAAAGATCACATTTTCTTTTCCACATCCACCTTTTCTAACTAAGGAATGATTTAGTTAGAGAACCAAACATGTTATGATTTCAAAACTAAAGCAATGATGAGAGTCACTTTTCTGCTAAAAACCTCTTATGCCTCATCAGAACTCCAGGGGAATGAATGATTGGTCATATATAGGCTCAGTCGAAGGGTACCATTACTGTAGAGAGGTAATTTATGCCCAATCTTTTCATCATTAACTCATCCTTAGAAGGAAAAGTCACCACTTATTCTTTTCACCCTCCACAAGGTTTGTTAAAACATCTTTCATGAGTCCAACCTTATTGCACTTTATGACAAAAAATGGGTGTCAAATTGGCTTGATCATGCAGTTCTCACCCTTATCTCGAACCTTACCTTGAGAGGAGAAAACCTTCAACAACCCATTTTTTATCACTATATAGAATTATCAAGATAAATGTTAATTCTATGGCTAAACATGTAGTTCACCCCATTTTGCACATGTTATCCATTTCACATTTTTCCAAAATTTCCACATTTTACTCTTTTCCATATTTTTCACATTTTATGCATAGTTCATTGTACCTACTTTTACCTAGTTGGTGCATTCTAAAAGAAAATTTGTTATATGTAATTTAGTGCAATCTACTCATTAGAGACACTTTTTATAAGCCTTTTCCATAAATTGCCCAGTAAAATATCCCAAATAAAATATTTTCATTTTTCCCATAGATAATTTGATTGCATTTATCCACAAAAAAATACTTATATATTGGATTGTAATGAAGGAAAATCTCGAGTTAATGTTTTTTTGCTCTTCTTCATTATTTAATTGATTCTTATTTGAAATCTTCCTTATCTATGCTTTTCTATAAAACTTTCTTGAAATATCCACATAATTAGAAAATCAACAGTATCCTGCCCGCATTACCCAGTGGGTCAGAGCTATTCACCAGTGTCATATGGCAGATGACCTCAATCTGCAAGAAAAGCCTTGTAGTGCATTGACACTATCTGCCACCTCTTCCAGTTGAAACCCATGAACACTAAAATCCACCTATAAATTCCCCCCCACACCCTTCATATTCCAGGACCCTTTTGTCTCTCTTTAAGCTAAGAGAAACTACCTTCCTCTTTTATTTTCTACATGTGATTGGAGGATATTTCCTCTAACACCAACTATGCCATTAACATCGGTAGGCTGCTCAACAGTTACAATTGTTGATTTCTTTGGTGTATTCATAACCATTGCTTGATTCATATATGTTGGTATATGCACACCATTTCAAATATCTAAGATCCTTCTAATAAATGCATCTCGACTCTCTCTTCCTACACATTGATCCCAGTTGCAAGTGATAAATATGCATTGTGGGAGGTCCTGAGGAGATTGGGACCACAACACACCTAAAAATTAATCTCTTTAGGTCTATAATGGGAAATCCATAGCTATATCCATCCCCAAAGGTCTTCCATCCTTAAAATCTTTTTTATTGCTTTATCAACATATACTCTTACAATATTCTTGATCACCATTGTTTTTATTTGATATGACTAAGAAGGTTGCAATATCGTTATTAGGCGAGATGGGGGTTCTAATACCTTCCCCACTAGTAATAAGATCATCGAGTTTGATCTCTAAATCATTCATGCCTTTCTAATCCATCCATAGGTGGAGTCAAAATCATCCTTTTTTTGTTTTCCCATTGATTTGAACTATGATATCTGCTTTTCTTATTTTACAAATAAAATTAGGTGGTGACTTCAAGGTTTATGGATTAATCATTTTCCTTTTTCTTATACATTATTTTCATGACCATAGGATCGATAGGAGTTTTGGGCTAGGTAAGTAGTATGAAACTACAAGAGCCTCTCAAAACTATGAAATTTGGATATAAGCTAGGGCATATTTTACTTTACGTCCATAGAAATTTTGAAAAAAAATTGCATTGTTGATCACAATTCATTCAAAGCAAGAAACAAATTTAGTTATATCTAGGGTTGCATGAAATTGAATTCTTATTATAAATTTAATGCTAGGTCTCTGATCAGGGTGTTACAAATGATCAATTATTAGTGGGATGACAAAGTAGGATCAAAATAGGTCATTAAAAGAGAAAAAAGGTAAACAAATAAGAATATAGAAAACATACTTCATGACAAGGATGGATGACAAGAACAATGTCGGGGTGGAGTGGCACATAATTGGGTGGTGGTTCAATCCCAGACAACCTTAGTGATGGGTTTCTATTTATAAACATGGGGTATAGATGAAGAGTATAAGATTCCTTTATTTGGCATTTAGGTGTAATCCTGTCGAGGTGGAGATGTATCTAATTAGTGGTGTTTGGAATTCGAGTTTTTTTACCTCCTCATTGGTTAGAAATCGATCTTTTAATATCCACATATGATTGTATAAAATGTTACATATTCAAATAGTTATGTATTTGAAAGTCACTTCTTGTATCTGAGTGGATATTATTTGATTGGTCTATTTGTCTTTTGAGACAAGGATCTTGTAACTAAATATTTATTACTGGATAACCTTTTCTATTTGGAAAATTAGTATCTCTGGTGGCTTTGCAATTATAGAGAACTCAACTAGTTGAATAGTATCGAGGGATGATTGTTGTATCTTTTAATATGGTGGGACCATGCCGGTTGATGGTCGTTGATTGTCACATGATTCATTGAGTATATTGGGTCAAATATTTAGAACTAGTCCAATAAGTCATGATTTTCAGTTGAATAAATGTGAGTTCCTTGTGTTGATTATATAGAAGTAGAGGATATCAAAATTTAGGTGATAAAAATTAGAAATCTAACCCTAGGTTAGGGTTTCAGAGAGAAGAATTAAGAAGAGAAAAAGACACATGAGAAAGAAATAGAGACGATAACTTGAATTTTAAATTATGTAGCTACTGTCCTAAATCGTAGAGCTCACTTTACTTACAAAGGTAACTCAAGTATTTATACAGGCGATGCTATTATGTGTATATGGGCCACAAACCATTTGCTGGTTACCAAGTAAACCACTTGACTCATTTTTGACTTAGACATTTTATAAAACACAAAATAGCCAAGCTATGTACTACTCAATCAACACCCCCTACAAACTAGACAAGGGTATCTAAAGTACCAATTTGTTGTGTAGGTCTCTGAACACTGATTTGGTCAGAGGTTTTGTAAACACATCGGGCGGTTGCTGTGAGGAGAGAATATGAGTAGTGATAATATGTCCCAATGCAACTTTTTTGCAAATGAAATGGTAATGTATCTCCATGTGCTTTGTCCTCATGTGAAAGACTGGATTGACAGAGTGTTGTAGAGCTCAGAGATTATCAGATAATAGACTAGTAGGTTGAGGCAAAGGTATATGAAGATCACGAAGAAGAAATGATAACCAAGTGAGCTTTGTTGATGTAGATGCCAGAGCCATGTATTCTATTTCACAACTAGAGCAAGCAATTGTGGTTTGTTTCTTGGAACTCTAGGATAGACATGAATTACATCAGGAAGATGCAAAAACCAGTGGTTGATCTCTGAGTAGAGGGATAGCCTGCCCAATTAGAATTGTTGTAGGTTGTGAAACATAATGATTATGTATGTTGAATGTACTCCCATAGATAAAAAAACCTTCAGGTGATGCATGATTCATTTGATAAGAAGGAAGTGAAGATCAGTGGGAGATGCTAGAAATTGACATGCAGTAATGACTGCATAAGCTATATCTGGTCTAGTGATGGTAATGTATTACAGACAGCCTACAAGACGTCTGTACAAATTCACATATGAAAGAGTGATGGGCTAGTAAATTTGTTGAAATTCAAGGCAACGAGATTAGATGTAGGTTTGCAATCACACATATCCACTTTATAGAGAACATGAAAAATGTATTTCCTCTGAGTAAGAATAAGACCAAATCCAGAACAAGATACTTGAATACTGAGGAAGTAGGAGAGATCCCCAAGATCTCTAAGATTGAAGGTATTACTTAGTGCAATTTGAAATTTGGTCAGAAAAGATATATTATTGCCTATAACAATAATATCATCAACATACATGATCAAATATATAATGTTCTATTTATGAGAGTACACGAATAATGAAGGATCAACATTGTTGCATAGAAAACAAAACTCAAGGAGAAAATCTAGGAGTTTATTAAACCATGCCCTTGGAGCTTGTTTGAAACTGTACAGGGCTTTTTTGAGCCAACATACATGATTGGGATATTTTCTACTCCAAAAACCTAGAGGTTGTTCAATATAAACAGATTCCAACAAATCACAATCAAGAAAGGCATTGCACATGTCAACCTGCATAAGTTTCCACTTGAAAGTGACATCCAGTGTGAGAATTACTCGAATTGTAGTAGTTTTAACTATAGGACTGTAAGTCTTGATGTAGTCAAGTCCCTCTTTCTGGATGTAGCCCTTAGCTACCAGACAGACTTTGAGCCTTTCCAGAGAGCCATCTTCAGTAAGTTTAGTTTTGAATATCCATTTGGAACTAATGACATGACCATCAGAGGGTCAAGGAACTAGGTTCCATGTGTTATTTTTGGTTAAAACTTCTAGCTCAATTTGCATTGCTTGTACCTACTTGGGGCATTGAAGGGCACATTTGATAGACCTAGGTAATTCAGGTATGACTTGAGTAGTCATAGAATAGCGAGAAGTTTGATTTAAGATTGTATTTTGGATCTAGTGATCATGGGATTTATATTGTGACTGGAATGTATTGAAATAGAGTCTTGGTAAGAGGTATAGGTTGTACTTAAGACAATATTGAAGTCTAAGATTACATTAGTGGGATTATCATTATTGGGGTTAGGTATAAGAACAACATCTTTAGCAGTAGGGGAACATTCTTGTTGAATTAGAGAATCAGTGATGGAGTATGTGTCATTACTACATGGAATAGTAGTAGACACAATATGTTGCCCAACTGTATCAAATTGAGAAGGCAGATGAGACTTGCCAATATGAAGGAGAACATTATCAATTTCATCAGGAAGCTTATTGATATCTGCAACATATCCATTTGAGCTTGACTTATGAGGAGTAGATTGGGTATGAGATTCTGAAGATATGTCCACAATATTTAGGAAATCAGATAAAAATGTAAGTTCACCCATAGAAACATTTTGAGGAACATGATCTTTAAAAGGGAACACATTCTCATTAAAAACAATATGCTTGGAAAAATAGATTCCATTTGTAGAGATGTGCAGGCAACAATAACCTTTATACAACTCATTGTACTCCAGAAAGACATAGGGAAGAGAACATGGTTGTAGTTTATGTTTATTAAAATCTCTGAGACAAGGAAAGCATAAGCATCCAAATACTCATAGCATGTTATAATCAGATATCATGTTCTAAAGCTTAGATAAAGGAGACACCTTATCATGATTTTTTGAAGGTAATCAATTGACAATATAGACAACTGATGAAAAGGCTTCAGGCCAATAAGATAATTGAACTTTAGCATCAAAGAGCACAGTTAGTCCTAGCTCCACAACATGCTTGTGCTTTCTCTTGACTATGCCAACTTGCTCATGTGTATATGGGTAAGATAAATGATAAACAATACCATTGTCATACATAAACTATTGTAGTTTGTTGTTAACAAATTGACCTCCACCATTAGTTGTAATAACTTGGATTTTTGTATGAAATTGATTCTCAACCATTTTAAAGAAGAAAACAAAATGATTGTAGAAGTCAGATTTTGAATTTCAGAGGATAAAACCAAGAATATCTAGTACATTCATCAATGAGTAAAGCATAAAAGTGAAACCCTTGTTTAGACATTACATGAGATTTTTCCCCACAAATCATAGTAAACATATCCAAATGGGATAGTATACTTAACATTCTTATTAAAAAATAACAATCTATGACTCTTTCCAATTTGGCAACTATTACAGAACTCAAGCTTCTTATTAGATGTACTAATTAACTGACTATCTTCTAGATACTTTTATACTTCTTTATGGGGAAGTCCTAACCTTTTATGCCATATGGGTGCAGTGATAGAAGATCCTTTTATTGTCAGAAAAACTTTGCAAGAAACTAACTAAATGGAGTACATTCCATTTTTGAGCACCGACTAGGCCAGAGTTGAATTTGTCTGCAAATGCCTTATTAGAAACAAATCTCGAAAGAATATGAAGTAATAAGGAAAGTCACGATTCAATTAAGTAATAGATAATATGTTTCTCTTCATTGCAGGAACAACAAGAACTTTTTCCAAAGGAATATCATGATTCTGAATAATGTGAGAGCTTCTAGTATGGGTAATAGGTAGATATGTGCCATCACCAATCATTATAAAATTGTAGCCCTTTGATGGAGTTTTGCAACGCCACTAAAAATCCTAGAGATGATGAATCCCTAAGTTTAGCCTTGCTAGTACTATGGTAAGATCTCCACCCACGTATGCTAAGACACACGGAAGTCTTATCGTAGTATAGTTAAGGGTCGAATCCTCGGGACAACGGTCTTGATGTAATCAAGATGGAAAACGTTTTAGTCGTACTTAACTACTTAACAATTGATATTTAGATCGAAAGTTTGATTTGGTTTTAAGCTAAGTGCAAGGAAAGTAAAGCAAGAAAGTAGAAATTAAGGTTGTAAACAATGATTAAAAACCACTAGGATGTTGCCGAGTTTCACACCACTACACATGGATCATAAACATGCAACATAATAAAAAGACCTGCAAAGAGAAACTAATCAGCTAGTATCTTTGTAGACTTAGCTTCCTTTCGGACAACCAACTACGAGGAGTGTGGAGTATTGCAATGCTAGCCATTCCCTAACGAATGGTCACTTACTTTGCATTACTCCTTCATGAAGTGTGTTCCTCGACCTTACCAAGGTTGCACTTCCATACGTCAACTGATTCCATTTCATAGTATGAAAGTGCAACGATGGGAGTGAGTTTACTCCACTCGTGAAAGCACTCCTAGATACTGAAACAGACATATGGTGACTACATATATCTAGAACCAACATTCAATTGATATTCAGATCGAAGGGTATAAACGTAGACAACTCATACCAAAAGATGATAAGTAACACAAGTTGGTGATCAAGCAACAAGCATTCATTAAACGATTGATGTTGAGCCAAAAAGGAGAGTATCTCTATTGCAAACGATTGAATTACATTGCATGAAATGAAAACATGGGTAGCGGGGCTACTCCCCGCACCCTAGTGAAAAAGACTACTCGCTCATCTCAAGAGCAAAGGAGGAGGTGAGAAGAGAGAGAAAGAACGACATCTCCACAGAGGAGGGAAGGTTGAACCCTTGGTGGAGAGAGAAACGATCTTCACACTTCGTGGTTGCTTGATGATGGATCTTCTCCTCCCACCTTCTTTGTTGATGAGAGAGAAGGTAGCTTGATGATGAGATGTGGACCTCAAACCGGCAGCCTTAGGGTGATGGATGAAGGATGGAATTGCTCTAGAACTGGAGAGGCAGCCTTTGGGCGTCTGAGATCCCCCCCTTGGAGGACCCTTGGGGTCTTATTTATAGGCTTTGAGTGAAGTCCAAATGGTTTGGAGACCGTTTGGACCTCAAGACCGTTTGGAGCCTCGAGACCGTTTGGACTGTGAGAACGTTTGGCTTCATGCGGTCTTGAGACCGTTTGAACTCCATGCGGTCTCGGGACCGGTTGGCTTCATGCAGTCTTGAGACCGTTTGACTCCATGCGGTCTCGGGACCGGTTGGCTTCATGCGGTCTTGAGACCGTTTGACTCCATGCGGTCTCGGGACCGGTTGGCTTCATGCGGTCTTGAGACCGTTTGAACTCCATGCAGTCTCGGGACCTGTTGGCTTCATGCGGTCTTGAGACCGTTTGACTCCATGCGGTCTCAGGACCGGTTGGCTTCATGCGGTCTTGAGACCGTTTGACTGCATGCGGTCTCGGGACCGGTTGGCTTCATGCGGTCTTGAGACCGTTTGACTCCATGCGGTCTCGGGACCGGTTGGATTCATGCGGTCTTGAGACCGTTTGACTCCATGCGGTCTCGGGACCGGTTGGCTTCATGCGGTCTTGAGACCGTTTGACTCCATGCGGTCTTGAGGCTGGGTCATTCTTTTATGATTTTTTTGTGCTTTTTCTGCATATATAAAAGGAAAAAGTTAGTCTGATGGTGTATTTACAAAAAGGGGTAAAATTAGGAGTATGTATAGTTTAAACTTAAAAAGAGTATGGAAAACTGAGGAAAAAGACTAAGATAAACGACTAAAATAGGAGGTTATCACCCCCCTAACTTAGAGTCTAGCTTGTCCTCAAGTTAGATAGAGCTGAGACATGTAATGGCGAGGCGATTTTATTTAGGATTTCCATACTCTTGATTCAATTCTTGACCTGAGTTCCCCTGGGGTCATATCAAGTCTTATTGCATGCCTTGATTCTTTCAGATTTTGAGAGTTGCTTGGATCTCAGGTTCTTTCTGTAACTCAAAGTTTGCATTGGGACCACCTTATTTTTGTGCATGTTGTTGACTCTAATCAGCTTTATACCTCTCTGAAAAACCTACTGGAAGCTAGAAAGGGTATGAGGGTTGGCTAAAGGCTTTGAAGTGTAGCTCCCCTTTCAAGTGGGGGAGGGGCTGTCTATGCTTTTTAGAATCTCACTACCGGGCACGACACATCTGCCTTTATGAGGGAAGCTAAATGTACCGACCGGGCGAGTCCTTTATGAGCCTTTCATATACTTGGAAACTTTAGGGTTTCACTACCAGGCACGACACATCTGCCTTTGTGAGGGCAGCGGAATGTGCCGGCCGGGTGGGACCTTCGTCAGTTCTTCGTATAGATCCTTATGCGTGGCACAACTCTCATAATTTTATTCGTCTCTCTGGCTTTTATTCAATAACTCACAGGCTTGGGTTTTGGGATTTTTGAGGATTTATTTTGGGCGGCCGAGCCTCTTTTATTTTGAAGAGAGGAAAGTTGTTCTTAAAGTTTTTCAACGTGCACTTATTTGGGTTGTGGTCCACTTGCAGAACTTTTTGATTTGGAAGTTGCCTGATTTCCCTCTCATCCTCGAGATCTTGGCTTATTTCTGCCTTGATTTTGACCTGTGGAGAGTCAGATGAAGAATTGAAGAAAAAATATGAAAATCACTAGTGGGTGGAAATTGATAAATCGCCATTCGATGTCTAAGTGCTATTTACTTATAGGGACTAACATGATTCTAGAGTTAGTTGAGGTGACTATTTTTGAAGAAGAAATTAAGTAAAAAGGATTTTAAGAATAAGGAATTGTATGGAAAGTGTTAGATAGAAAGAGGAGTGTAGAAATTGATACCTCGCCCTTGTCTAATGCACCCCCCATAACTTATCACACACTCTGTCCGCAGAGTGGCAAAGTGATAGGGTGAGAAGTTATTAGGACAAGGGCCGCGGGTTAAGGTAAATCTTCATTTGCCCCCGGGGAACGAAGTAGATTGGATGCGAACTGTCCTCGTAAAGAGTGGTAGTCCACTTCAGTCATTTCCTCTACTGGTCTTTGAAGAACAATGATGGTGTACATCTAGTAGAGGACATGGAAGCCCCAATCGTTCGATTGTCGTATTTACTGGGGGCATTTGTGGCAGAAGGCGGGGCGATGGAAATGTTCTTTGTCGTATGCCTTTGTATGCTGACTCAGAAGATCGATTAATTTCTCGGCGCACTCCTTTGCCACTACTTCTGTTGGCGTCTTTGGCGTCACGACGTAGTGTCGCTGTCGAGCATTGAACTGGCTGTCGGAACTGTTGTATATTGTGGTTGTTCCATCTGGGAGGTTTGTTGCCAGGAGAATCCAATGCTCATGATATAGGATGGTTAACATGATGAACTTCGGCGTTGTGTGTTGGAGATATGAGATCAGTGCGTCAGTTGTGCCGAAGTTCTTGAGCTTTAGGAGGTCATCTTTCATATATGGAGGCGCCATGTATGTGTTTAGGTTGGTTTGGCCAAGTAGAAACTGGTAGGCGGCCATGAGGCTGACAGAAAGGAATCCCTTATCCTGTAGAGTCTCTCGCAGTGAATCTGCCATTACGAGTATGTCTCGAGACATGAATACCAGGTCATCTTTGTCTGCGGAGAGTCGCGACATAATGATACGCAATTCAAGATCGTTCAGACCCTTACAAGCATCGCGATCAAAATCAGGAAATGTTGGGTTGATGGTATAAGCAGGATCGCTCTTGATTATATCTTGCTCGGGCGACTTGGTCTGCTCTAACTCTTTCAAAACTTGTCAGAAAGGTCGCCGTTGTCATCGCTGGACAACTGAGAAAAGGTACCGAGGAACATCATCTGGTGACATAGTTGGGTCGTTGAAGAATCGTCTATCACAGATGAGTTCCATGGCATAGTGTCCTCGTAGGGAATGAAAATCTTCAGCTACCAGGTCGTTGAATGGGATTTCCAGGTTTAGCGCTTGGATGTGTCGGATGGTGCAGAAAGCACTGTCCCTAGATCCCTCGGTGGCTTGTACTGGAGGTTTTATGATTTTGAACCATGGTTGGCTCCAGTCTTGGCGAAGAGATGGGCGTGCAGCCCAGATTAATTTAAGCAACCAGAAGGGTATACACCTGGCTTCTCCTGCTGCTTCTCCTACGAAATTTATTGTGCCGGCTGGTAGCTCGGTGCTACAGAAGTTGTATACTTTGGCGTCCCGAGCCTCGGTATCCACGATCATAAAAAGCCAGTGGTCCGAGACTTGGAAGGGCAGTGTAAGATAACGTGCCCTTCTTGCCAAACCGACATGCAGCCGCTCAACCGATTTTTCACGTATGTCTTTGTATAAAAGGCCCAAAGACAAAGCGGGCGAAGCATTAAAAACCGGTTGTTTCCGCTTGTGACTTCTATATGTTTCTATACAATTGGCGAGGAGGACACGGAAGATCGCCATTGGCACCGTGGACCGAGGTCGTAGGATGCAACGGAAATCTTCGTGTGTCAACTTACGCCTGGTTTTGGTGTTAGGATAGATTATGTCTTCCCCTGCTTTTGCATCATCCACTATAGTGTTCAGTATAAAAATGTCCTGAGCATCTAAAGTAGAGATGGCTGCCATATCTAGGTCGTGCATTTTGTGCGGCAGAGGAGGTGGCGGGGGAAGCTCTTGTGGTGGAGGAGAAGTAGGTTGTTCGAAGGCCTCTACATGGCCCTCTAGATTATCGTCCAAGTCAGAGGCTGAGTCAAGATCCTCATCCGTGTCTAGACTTACTCGGTCCGCCTCGTCTTGGTAAGGGGGAGAAGGTGCGGAGAAGAGAGCAGAGGTTTTTGGCGGGCTGGCGCTGGTTTCTAATATGCATTGTTGTAACTCAGCGTAGGTCGTGTCCTTGGTAGCTTCCCCGATGGACCCCATAGCTGAATAGTCAAATAATTGATCCCCATATGACATGTTGACATTCTCGTTGTGTGGGGACTTGGGGTGATGGTCACTGTCCTGGTGACCTTTGTCGGACCCTTTTTGGGAGGGTCCTGCTGCATGCCCGGGGTCTTCTCCGTCATCATGCTTGTCGTCCGAAGATGTATCTTTGTTGGAGTCAGCAGATGAGTCGGAGTCGTCGTCTTCTTCATCATCGTCATCCGCATCTTCGTCTGTTTTCTTTTTGTTGGCAGTCTTTTTACACCGCCGATGAGTGGCTTGTAGCTCGTCGAAAGCCACTTGCAGATGCTCGTGTTTTTCGAGCAGTGCATCGTGGGCTTCTTTGAGGTATGTGAATCTTCCCTCGGCGGAGAGGAGACGTGCTGTCAGTTTTGTGACTTGGGCACATAGCTGTTGGGTTTCATCGTTATTTGCCTCCTCTTGGTGATGATGTAGCTGCGTAAGTGTTCCATCAATGGTAGCCAAGCACGTGCTCAGGGCCTCTTGATGTTGCTCAAAGTTTGCGGAGATTCTCGAGCAGAGGTTGAGTCTGTTTGGAGATCTCATCGACTTTTTGTGTTGTAGCTTCTTACTGACGCGTTGCTTCAAGGACCATGTCTGGCAGGTTGTTGGTGTGGCTGTTTATGTGCTCAACTTGCTTAGCCACTTCGTCCTGTCGTTGCTGGATGCCTTGGAGGAAGGTAGGCAAGGCTCGGTGTTGTTCGTCGATCTTGGTTACCTGTCGTGATAGATCCTGTACACAAGAAAAGATAGAATTTAATATGTTAGAAGGATCGGTGAGGAGGTTTCGGACAGCGTCAAATTGACGGCTGAATTCCTCATCGATGTTAGTAAAAGGGACCCCAGGAGCGGAAGGGTGAGATGACTGGGGTCTGTGTGGGACGGTGTTAGTGTCTTGCGGAAGAGACACTGATGATGCCCCGAACTGCGTAGTGACTGTGGATGTAGTCACCAGCGGTGTCGGGGTTGTGGCGGATGTGAAAAGTGGTGGTATTTGAGGCGAAAGTGGTGGTAGAGACAATGATGGGGTGGAAACTGCGGGAGTAAATGGAAGGGTGGTGAAGTCGGGCATAGGGATGGAGAAAGGGAAGTCCGACGTAAAAATGGGTGAAGAAGTGGATGTGAATGGTTGCGTGGATGTGGGGAGGAAGGGAGTGGTAGATGTTGGAATGGTGGAAGGCAGAGTGGTGGTGGTAGTGGTTAGCTGCTCGTGGAGACTCTGGATAAAAGAGTCGATGGAGGATGTTGTTAAGACTTCTTCGTGGAACTGCTCAGCCTCCGGATTTGGCCGAGATGTTGGTGTCCCTGACAGTTGTTGGGCCCGCAGTTGCCTCCTGGAAGGTCGCTTGACAGGCATCTTAGTTGGTCGAGCTGTCGGGGCAGTGATGCTCATCTCCGTTAGTCCCGCTGTTGCTTTCTTTTCAAGTATTTTGACCGAAGCTAGCAGTTGAGTAAGCTCCTCGTCAGAGAAGAGGAGCTGTGTTGTGTCATAGTTTGCTAACTCCGGAAGCGGGAGGAGAGTCCTTGATGATTTGACCATAGGGAAAAATATATAATGTAATTTCCCATCCTTTTCCTTAATTATGAACGAGTTCTTCAGAGTTTGCTCATTGGTAAGGATGTCGCCCTTCAGTTGCGTGCAGCGGGGTAAAGGTTTGTCCATCTTAATATATTTGATGATAGATGTGACATGACCCCCCATGCAAATCTCTTTCCCCAGGATGGAGATTGAGCATTTCTGGATCAGATGGCGTCCGATATTAACTGGCCGTTCGTTAAGAATAGACCAAAGAACAAAAAGATCGGAGATTATAACGTTCCCCCCTTCTGTCCTAGGGAAGAGTGCGCCAGCGAGGATTTTGTGTACAGTGCGCACAAAATCAGAGTGTATGTTCGACGCCTTGCACGTCTTTGCATCGTAAGTGGGGATCCCGGTTAAGGATTTCCAGAATGTATGTCTGTTGAATTCTGGATGATCGGTTCCCACTATTTTAGCCTTTCGCAGCTGCTCCTGGTCGTCGATAAAGATGGAGTTCAGCATATTCTCTGTTATGACGACCTTGCTGCCAAAAATTTGGGTGACAAGTCTTCTGTCACCTCCATCACGTGACCTATCCATGATGTCAACGGGCTCCTTGGTCAGAAAGGAGAAAAATTCTGCGGTGGGTTCATGGTAAGATACTTCAGGTATTAGACACAACCTGGTGAGGTTGGCTTTGTCTAGCACGTTGAAGATACGATCATATATCCCCATCTTGATTAGTATGCTGGAGCTGACATACTTGGTAGGTTTTAGGGTTTTATCGGTGGAGATGGTGGTTTGGATGAAGAGGTTCTCTGGTGGTGGTATTGTGGTGGTGATGGGAATGAAAGTGGTGGTAGTGATGGGGATAGTTGTGGTAGTAGTAGGAATGGTGGTGGTAGCTGCAGGGATGATGGTGGTAGCAGCATAGATGGTGGTGGTAGGTTTTGCAAAGGGTTGATCCATAGCGGAAACAGGTCGAACTTGTTTTCTTGCCCGTTTCTTGGAGGGCTGCCCAGATGCAGTCTCCGGGACCTTGCACTTCCCTTTTTTCTCTTTGGTAGGGGATTCCTCCTCGGAGTTGGGGTTTTACTCTGAGCCTTCATCATCAGAAGAAGAGATTTCAACTTCTTCTTCTGGTGCCTCAGCTAGGCACTTCTCTAGGCGATCAAGTTTGCACAGGACTTCCATCATCTTGACATTTGGGGGTGCCTTCCCAGTCCTGTTGAAGTCTGTTCTTATCTTTTGAAGCCTGGCATGTTTTTCCAGCATTTCCTCTTTTGTCCAGATTTCAGGACCTTCGAACCTGATGGCTTTGCTTGGTGGTGATGCCATATCTGAAAAATAGGAATTTATGAGTTAGAGCGAAAAGTTTGAGAAACAAATTAGATTTTATTTGTAGTTTATGTCATTTTTTGTATTTTTGTGAAAGGTGAAAGGGTGTGGGAGACCAAACGGTTTCAAGACCAAATGGTTTAAAGACCGTTTGGTTCCAAACGGTTTCAAGACCGTTTGGTTCCAAATGGTTTGAGGACCGTTTGGTCCCAAACGGTCCAAACGGTTTCAAGACCGTTTGGTTCCAAGCAGTTTGAGGACCGTTTGGTCCCAAATGGTTTCAAGACTGTTTGGTTCCAAACGGTTCGAGGACCATTTGGTTCCAAGCGGTTTGAGGACCGTTTGGTCCCAAACGGTTCCAAGCGGTTTAGTGGAGTTTTGCAATGCCACTAAAAATCCTAGAGATGATGAATCCCTAAGTTTAGCCTTGCTAGTACTATGGTAAGATCTCCACCCACGTATGCTAAGACACGCGGAAGTCTTATCGTAGTATAGTTAAGGGTCGAATCCTCGGGACAACGGTCTTGATGTAATCAAGATGGAAAAAGTTTTAGTCGTACTTAACTACTTAACAGTTGATATTTAGATCGAAAGTTTGATTTGGTTTTAAGCTAAGTGCAAGGAAAGTAAAGCAAGAAAGTAGAAATTAAGGTTGTAAACAGTGATTAAAAACCACTAGGATGTTGTCGGGTTTCACACCACTACACATGGATCATAAACATGCAACATAATAAAAAGACCTGCAAAGAGAAACTAATCAGCTAGTATCTTTGTAGACTTAGCTTCCTTTCAGACAACCAACTACGAGGAGTGTGGAGTATTGCAATGCCAGCCATCCCCTAACGAATGGTCACTTACTTTGCATTACTCCTTCATGAAGTGTGTTCCTCGACCTTACCAAGGTTGCACTTCCATACGTCAACTGATTCCATTTCATAGTATGAAAGTGCAACGATGGGAGTGAGTTTACTCCACTCGTGAAAGCACTCCTAGATACCGAAACAGACATATGGTGACTACATATATCTAGAACCAACATTCAATCGATATTCAGATCTAAGGGTATAAACGTAGACAATTCATACCAAAAGATGATAAGTAACACAAGTTGGTGATCAAGCAACAAGCATTCATTAAACGATTGATGTTGAGCCAAAAAGGAGAGTATCTCTATTGCAAATGATTGAATTACATTGCATGAAAGGAAAACATGGGTAGCGGGGCTACTCCCCGCACCCTAGTGAAAAAGACTACTCGCTCATCTCAAGAGCAAAGGAGGAGGTGAGAAGAGAGAGAAAGAACGACATCTCCACAGAGGAGGGAAGGTTGAACCCTTGGTGGAGAGAGCAACGATCTTCACACTTCGTGGTTGCTTGATGATGGATCTTCTCCTCCCACCTTCTTTGTTGATGAGAGAGAAGGTAGCTTGATGATGAGATGTGGACCTCAAACCGGCAGCCTTAGGGCGATGGATGAAGGATGAAATTGCTCTGGAACTGGAGAGGCAGCCTTTGGGCGTCTGAGATCCCCCCCTTGGAGGACCCTTGGGGTCTTATTTATAGGCTTTGAGTGAAGTCCAAACGGTTTGGAGACCGTTTGGACCTCAAGACCGTTTGGAGCCTTGAGACCGTTTGGACTGTGAGACCGTTTGGCTTCATGCGGTCTTGAGACCGTTTGAACTCCATGCGGTCTCGGGACCAGTTGGCTTCATGCGGTCTTGAGACCGTTTGACTCCATGCGGTCTCGGGACTAGTTGGCTTCATGCGGTCTTGAGACCGTTTGACTCCATGCGGTCTCAGGACCGGTTGGCTTCATGCGGTCTTGAGACCGTTTGTACTCCATGCGGTCTCGGGACCGGTTGGCTTCATGCGGTCTTGAGACCGTTTGACTCCATGCGGTCTCGGGACCGGTTGGCTTCATGCGGTCTTGAGACCGTTTGACTCCATGCAGTCTCGGGACCGGTTGGCTTCATGCGGTCTTGAGACCGTTTGACTCCATGTGGTCTCGGGACCGGTTGGCTTCATGCGGTCTTGAGACTGTTTGACTCCATGCGGTCTCGGGACCGGCTGGCTTCATGCGGTCTTGAGACCGTTTGACTCCATGCGGTCTTGAGGCTGGGTTATTCTTTTATGATTTTTTTGTGCTTTTTCTGCATATATAAAAGGAAAAAGTTAGTCTGATGGTGTATTTACAAAAAGGGGTAAAATTAGGATTATGTATAGTTTAAACTTAAAAAGAGTATGGAAAACTGAGGAAAAAGACTAAGATAAACGACTAAAATAGGAGGTTATCACCCTTATAAGAACTAATGTTGTTTTGAATACCTACATTCTAAGCAATGTGATTGGTGGCTCCTGAATCAATCAGCCATTCTGTTAGATTGAAGTTGTTCAGCTCAAAATTCTGCATAGCTGCCATGGCTTTAGCTTGATTTGTGACTGTGTCTTCAGTAAAAGCTCTTAGAATCTCAAGACTCTAGTAACTATTGTCAAATCGATGCCAGCATCGGTATGCTTCATGACCACACTTACCACACATTTGATAGAAAATTAGGGGACGATTAGGATCAAAGTGTCCTATTGACGGCCTGATATTTTGGTTGAATTTGCACCCTTGGGAAGTAAAGTGATTGGGAGGTCTGACACCTAGAAGTATAGGTCTAGAGTTGTTGTTCTGTGTTTGAGGATTACTCATATAGTAATTGCCTCTTCTAAGATTTCTATACCTGAAGTTTGATCATTATCCATATGAAAGCCATATTAGGTCTAGAGAAGATTTCAGAAGAAGAAGATCTTCACATATCATGATCTTTGAGAAGAGAGACAACTTCATCATAAGAAGAAGGGGTGGCCTCATCATAGATAATGTGAACATATCAAAATTTTCTTCTAGTCTGTTGAGAAGGAAGTAAAATTTGTCATAATTTTATAGTTGCTTACCGATAGCATATAATTGATCACAGATAAGCTTGAAATCATGAAGTTTCTCCACCACACTTCTATTTCCCTTCTGAATTCTTAACAGTTTTGTAGTCAACTCGAAGCTCCAGAACTGAGTGGATTCATAGAAGTTTTTTGCGAGAGCAATCTAGATCTGAGAGGAGGTTGTGTAACGTCCCATGATTTAATTCCTCAGATAACATGATCTTAAAGGAATGATTGGACTACCCATATCACCAAGGTGCATCTCCTTTTTAGGGAGCCCATCACTAAAGAACACCATCGTTAAGCATGCTCATCTTGAAGTCGTACTAGGATGGGTGACCAGTCGGGAAGTTGATCTTGACTTACACGTGAGTGAGGACAAAGTGCACAGTTAAGTCTACTGATGGTCTGTGGGGCTAGTCAGTCATTCCTAAAATTCTACTAGAGCCTTGGGTAGTGGATCCAGTTGTTACAAATGGTATCAGAGCCAATTCTCCTCCAGTAGGTGGGGACCACATGGGCATGTGGCATGCCAGTCTTAAGTTGTGCGGTCCAAGCAAGTTGGAAAGGGCTATCCACTGAGACGAAATGGAGTCGCCCTTGTGATGGTAGGCATAAATGGGAGTTGGGTGTACATAGGCCATTCTAGGTCTGCCCTGAAATGGGGAAGAGATTATGAGGCCATATAGTTAAACCTTGATGAGGATGTCAAGAGTCTAAGTGGGAGAGATTGTAATGTCCCAGGATTTAAGGCCTCATATAACATGATCTTGAAGGAATGATTGGACTACCCATATCACCAAGGTGCATCTCCTTTTTAGGGAGCCCATCACTAAAGAACTCCATAGTTCAACATGCTCATCTTGGAGTAGTACTAGGATGGGTGACCCGTCCAGACGTTGATCCTAACTTGCATGTGAGTGAGGACAAAGTGTGTAGTTAAGGTTAGTGGTGGTCTGTGGGGCCAGTCAGTCATTCATGAAACTCTACTAGAGCCTTGGATAGTGGGCCCGAGTGTTATAGGTTGTCAGGCCTACTGCAACTCCAAATACTTCCTCAGTCAGAGTCTCCATGATCCACTCCTTTATGAGCATGTTTGTGTGCATCCACAAGGAGTAAGTAGGATTAGCAATGATTGTTCCTTCTTCATCTACTATGATCTTCTTCAGTTGCTTCTCTATCCCGTCGATGAAGGATTTCAGAGAGTTTCTCTCGATCAACACTCTTACTTGTACCTTCTAGTACAAGTAATTGGAGCTGGTTAGCTTTAGCGACATGAAGTTTGACACTTTGATGTCGATAGGGTAGGGATACTTTGATGCTCCAGAGGTTGTTGATGATCCAGTGATCAAGGAAGAAGCCATGACAGATGAGGCAGAGTAGGAAGAATGGTCTAATTCCAAATTAGAAATTGAACCCTAGGTTAGGGATTAAGAGATAAGGATTGAGGAGTGAAGAAGACATGTGAGAAAGAAACAGAGAAGATCACTTGAATTTGAAATTGTGTAGTCGCTGTCCTAAATCCCAACACTCACTTTATTTACAAAGGTAACTCAAGTATTTATACAGGAGATGCTATTCTGTGTATATGGGCCATGACCCATTTCTTGGTTACCAAGTAAACTACTTGACTCATTTGTGACTTAGACATTTTATCAAACACAAAATAACCAAGCTATGTACTACTCAACCAACAATCAACACATGTATTTCTCAACATTCTAAGTCAAATGAAGCTATATATAGTTAAGAGAATATCCAAAATGGGATTTTATCAACCACTCCACACTTAAATCTTGATTCCCCTCAAGCCTATCACTAAAGTAAAATAAATGAAGATTTTAAATGAAAAAGGTATTGTATTTAAAAAAAAAACATTTTCCAAGAAAGAGATAAATGAAAAATTTGCATAGCATATTTACAAACAAGGAAATCTATGTTCTCTTTCCACCATTTCAAATTTTATTAGGGTTTGATCATGCTTCATAAAATTCGTAAGTGTATTGAATCCATGACATTTGTACGTGATATTATTCAACTTGACTTATAATTGTTAGATCTTGAACTCTATTTTACATGTATCAAATATATCTAATAAACATTGATATCTTTGTCGCAATACAAGTAAAGATTTTATTTATAAAACTCAGATTCATCTAATATTCCTTCTATCTAGCACATAGTAAATCATCTCATTTAAGGGTGTAAAGATATTCTCCTCTGATAGTAATGTATAAGGTGTAGAAAGTTGCCTTGGTGAATCCGATCAAAGCTAGACATTCGATTAAGATACATTCCCATCTTGGCTCACTGTAATGTTTTGTTTATTATGCTATTATTTAGATAGGCTTCAATTAATTTTTAGGATATTATAACTTGGTTCAATCTCTTCCAGTGTTAGCTTCGTAAAGGTAAAATGTCATTAGTTCCTTATGAAAAACAATTGAAAAATGACAACAAGAGCATATTATTTTTAAAATAATAATACACTATTTTTATCTTCCAGTACGAGAATGATTTTCTGTTTATAGATAAATTCACTAAGTAAAATACCATATTATCTTCCAAGCAAAATATTATAATGTGTTAATTATGATAATTTTATTCATCAAAAATTTCAACATATTTTTTAAATTACTTACTCTTGTCAAGATTAATAAGTTTGAATACTATTTGGTAGATAAAATAATTCTAAGGTGATGGTGTATCCTTTTATCAGTTAGATAATAAATAGATATAGAAATTTCAAATCTACAAAATAAATTACAAAATGAAGATAACAATTTAATGGGAATAAAAAGTGAAAAGTACTATAAATATTTTTGATGAGACTTGATCGCGCTCTCCATTTGATACTTAAAAACGTTTCTCTTCCTCAAGCACAAAGAAAATTAAAATTGAGAAGTGTGAGTCAAATATTGAACTAGTGTCCTAGTAAAAGCACGCTCTATAGATTATGGGATGGTGTGATAACCTAAAACTTTGCTCCTTTTATGAAATTTCCAAGTTGGGCCTCACTCTCATTCTCACCTCCAACTTCATATTTGAATGAATTTTTATGCACTTTTAGTTCATCTAGCATGCATGTGTCTCTAACATGCTACTCATTTTGATTAAAATCAAAATTCACATTCAAGTAACACATCATCATCTTATTCTTAAATTTTAGTGATATCCCTATGAATTCTTATACCTAATCTTGTGATCATGTTGTATATATACCTCTCCCATTTCCAACACACTTTGATTCCTCAAAATAAGATTTTGGAGGAGGAAGTTATGTCTTCTTGAGTTTAGACATTCAAAAACCCTAATTTTACTTCGTTGGACACCTTTTTGCTCTCAGATTGGTCGTTTTGGGCCCAAACTAGGCGCCGAACCACCCAACCTCCTTACCCCTTGTTCTCTTTTTCTCTCATCTGAGTGATTCATCTAGGTGGCTTGGTCCATTGTGGACCCTTGGATGACATGATGCCATGGATCCATGGGCAATCCAATGGTTGTGGGCATTATCCCTCACCTACTGCCTGCACATCAGCAGGTGCGGTTGGGACTTTTGCATGCACCATCTCCGACCACCCAAAGCTTGTTCCCAATCTTCTTTTGCCCATCCGACTCATGCCCTACACCAATGTGTGTGAAGGAGAAGCTAGGTGGGGAATGGAAGGTGTGGGGCCAACTTTGTTTACCCCCTTCAATGCTCGTCGACCACCCTCACATCCTAGCCATTGCCACACACACCCTTTGCGACTATAAAACCCACCCTTATGTTCGTCATCATCCCCTCTTCTCCTTTTGATTCACACCCTATCCCTATAAAGCCCTCTATCTCACCCTTTGGCGGAGGCCGTAACCTACCCTAGGGATGGGAAGCCCTAGTTGAAAGAAGGTAACAACCCCTCCTCTGTAAGATGGGATGTAAAGTACCAGATCTCCCCCACTGTTCCCTCTCTCACCTACCCAAATTTCCTCTCTCTCTCTATCTGTGCGTGTGTGTGTTCTATGCTTGCACTGCTCGATGAACCCCACCATGTCATGCACATCTCGTGCCCTGCTTCCTCACTCGCATGGTTGCACGCCCAACAGGCTCACTTCGGATGGCATGGAGCCTCACTTGACCACCCACAATAATTCACTATCACCGCATTCATCAACTCAGGTGACCCCAGCAAATGAGTAGCTAGCGACAAAGAGCGGTGCGCTGACACCACAAGACATTGGAGACCGCTCCCCAAGTGGCTGGGGATCGACGCGCGACCAATTTGTGAGCCAAGCCACAAGCCCAACAAAGCCTCAAGCCAAAATGGTGGCCTCTTTCAAGGTTCTTCTCTCCATAAATCCGAATTAAATGATGATATCTTCCAAACCTTGAAACTTCTAGGTTGTTTAACCAAACCCTATGATATTATATACCATTTTGATCAGAAAAACATAACCTTGCTAATGATGTTATCATCTCATGATGATTTTGCATAATATTTCATTATTTTCCTAAAAACGTGCCCCTTGTGACTTGTGACTGATACTCACCAACAACCATGCTTAACAAGTATGATTAATGAAATGTGGCATTTCTTTCATGCAGATCAGTAGCTCTACTCTATTGTGAACGTGTCCTATATGTCTTGGACCTATTATATAAACACTAATGTCTTTTTATTCTATCATGACTTGAAAATGGCCCCTTTTAGGTATTTACTTGATGCAACTTGTATATATATAACGTTTTTGCCTGAATTATCACCATACAATGTTTGAACTTTGAAATCAGTAACCTAACTTGAGATCCATAACCTAATAGATCAATACCTCATGCTAAGTGGTTCATGTTTGACTAATAAGATCTCAAGTGCCTATTTTGTGCATCGAAAGGACTAAGTTGACCTAGTTATGTCTATTTGATGAAAAATGACTTTTATGTGATTCTCTTTCTCTATCTAATTTAGATCATTAGTTTAATCATGCTTGAAGTAAAAAAATTAACTTCATCTAACCATGCTCTTTATGCTTATATGACTTGACAATGTGACCATGTTGCATGTTTTTTACCTAGTGTGACTAGTCATGATCCCATATTGTTCAACCTTGATGGAAACCTAAATTCAGGCTAGAGTAATTACAAATCATATGATATGACCTACATATCTAGTCTAATTTAGATGGTTCTCTTATATGTAGGAGCTAATGTTGATTTTGGGACTATGATGAATATTTGATGTATATTTGGGATCTTTGGAAAATATTTTTGAATGAACTGAAACCTAGATCTAGGGAAGCATCCACATGACTCATATGATGTTTAGATTATCAATATCCTTTTGATATAAGACTCCATGTTACGTCTTTTATATCTTAGGTCCTCTTGGGGTAGGACCATCTCTAGGAATCTTACTCATGAATCATAATTTTTTCTCTACTCACAAGGTACGATTTCCTCTTGGTCCTACTATGATATTGTCTTACTTTTATGTATGCTCGTATGAATGCTTATCTACTTACTTACTTGGTTGATCTATGGTTCCTATGATAACTACTTTCATGTTAAAGTATTCTATGTTGACAAACCTTGAATATAATATACAAAAAACCATGACGCAACATAATGTTGACATAATGGAGAAAGGAGCTTAAAACATGCTTTGTATAAAATGATGTCATTAAGTATTCTCACTTTGTTTCTTTTTCTGGATTATGATCACATTTCTAACCAAGAAAAGTTTTGTATTACTCTTAAAGTGTTTAAATGCCATTTCATAACGTACTTAATGCTCTAGCATTAATATGTTTTGTTTATTGAATTTTTAGTTGCTAAATTAATATCTGACACACTGAAGACTTTAATATCAGAATGAAACATCCTAGGATTCTAGAAGTAGATATGGGCATATGCTTATCTCTTATCTCCAATTTTAGTATCATGTTGTATCTTGTTGTCACTACCTTTTTGCATATATACTACCTATGTGAAATATTTGTTCCATTCTACCAACGGGTGCTCAAATCCACTCTCCTTGGACTTTATAGACATTAGGAGTGTGGACATAGGGTATAAAATAATTCCGTGACAAATGGTATCAGAGAAAAACACATAGGCTTTTATATATGTTTAAGGCATAACACATCTTAGGGACCCGTGAAGGACTAAAATCCTTTCTAAAAAGCTTAGAGAGTCTTCCAGCATCTCACCTATTCTTTTAGACCACCTAAGCCACCCAAGTAGATGATGATTAGTTAGTCTTCTCATCCCCTCACGTGATTCTTCTCTCTTGACTATTAATCACATGCCATCTCGATTATGGGTAGCTTATGCATGGGAAAAGTAAGACTCTTTTGAAATCATGAATGTTTTTTAAGATGATGATGCCATGATATGACCTCAATTAGAAAACTCGATTATGACTAAAGAAAGTTCTCTTGCAGTTAAGTACTCATGTATGGTTCTCTTAGATAATGTTGACTACACGCTTTCTATGTTTGAGGTAAACTAACAATGATCTTGATATCATGAGATAAGAAGGATTTGTACATTGTACCTCATTTTGATGAGGTCCCTATTTGATTGAATCCATGATCCCCTATTATTGACCAAACCTCAAATAATGTCAAGAAAAATGTTTCCCGATTTTGATATATAGCATGATTATGCCTTGAAATGACTTCTCTCTTGGAGACTCACACTCATGATGAAAGACTTTGACATAAGAGACTTTTTCCTATTAACTTGTATGTCTCTTTGTAATCCAATTATGAATGATGCGATGAATTCAAATCTCAATTTTTCACTATTATGCCCAAACTCTCCAACACCCAATTTGACTTCTTGATTTCCAAAATATACCCTTACCTTGATCATGAAAGGAAGGGAACACGATTATGACCTTGATCTTGCGAAATCTTAAAATATGGTTTCCCTATTATGATCTAGATCTCCAATATTGTGACTCTATGAAGAATGGTTGGATTAGTAAAACTCTCCCAATTGGGTTTTGCTTGATGACTCATGATTAATATGGACTAATGTGCTATATTGGGGTTGTATTTGAATTACAAATCCCCTAACCTACGTCACATCCCCTTTATGACCTCCTATAAATTGTCATGTTGTTGATTATTTAGAGCTGAAAAGGTGACCTCTTCCATACAACTTTGATTCCTTGACGTATGTCCCTAATAAGTTATGCCTATGATGATATAGATTCTCGATCTCAAAATTTCAATTTAATGATGACGTTGACTATAGCTAGTGGTCAAGTTCCTAGAAATATCGAGGCCTAGATCATTCATCAATGATGAACACCATGAAAATAAACTCAATTTTGATGCCAAGAAATGTTGAATAATGCTCGAAATGTTGCTCTATTGTCGTATATGGATGAATGATCACCCATAGAGGGGTGAGTTAATCAATTGGTTTAAGAATTGAGAAAACCTCGAATGTCACCTAATGTTTGAAGGGTTAAGTATACAAGCATGAATGAATAGATACTGAGTATAATTCTTTACACCCAATATGATCTCTCTAACAGATGTAAGGAAAAGTCATCGAGGAAGTGACAAACATTAGGTGACCACGCCTAAGAGGGAAGTCACCAAGAAGCCAAGCCTAGGAGGGAAGGACAAAGATGAAGACCAAGCGTGGGAGGGAAGGTCGCCAAGAGGTCAAGCCCAGGAGGGAAGACCAACATGAAGACCAAGCCCAGGAGGGAAGGTCACCAAGAAGACCAAGCCCAGTAGGGAAGGTCACCATGAGACTGATGTTGGGACATAAAGTAAATGATGTTCACCCTAAGAGATGGAGAAAATTTGGGTTAAAGAATTGCACAGAAATTGATGCACTCAAATGTTGCTAGAGAGACCTCAAGAAAAAATGAGAATGACATCTCAATACAAACCTTGGGAAGAGTAGAGCCCTAAGTCACCCCTAAGATATAAGACAAGTATCCAAACCCTAACTTCAAAATATTTGGGCCTATGGATTTGATGCCCAAACTTGACTCTCGACATTGATTTATGAAATCCTGACTCATGAAATCTTGACTCATGATTATTGATCCCAATCATGATTTGACTCCTACAATAACTCTATTTGGATCTTGAAATCACCCTCAATATATGTGAAATGACTTTTGTGTTCCTAAATCTCAAAAATTTGAAATGATAACTACAAAATTTTTCTCATTTTGTGACTTAAGAGTCAGATCCATGTGGATTAGGGTGGGACCTTCCATTGATGTTGAGCATGAAATCACAATGTTGAAATATGATGTTTGTCTCAATTGTTGAAATCTGAAATCTCAATCAAGGACCCTACTAAGGCCAATGTAGAATCTATAACCCTAAATGTTGGGAAATAAAGTGATTCCTTACTCTTGAACTCAATCTAACTGACTTGAAATGTGATCTCTCCAAATTTGGCGATGCATAGGATGAACTCTACAAATTGTGATTCATGATATGATACTCCCTATTTAATGATCCATGTGACTATGTGTTGACCATGATGCTCGATTGCTCAATTTTGGGAGGAGAAGGATTTTTTAAGTGGTGATGATTGCTTATGAGAATGTAATGAAAATTTTAGTTTCGAATTTAGAAAACTCAATCTCAATTGATGACTTAATTTAATTTTGGGGACAAAATTTCTCTTAAGGTGGGGAGGATGTGATAACCCAGAACTTCGTCCCTTTTATGAAATTTCCATATTGGACCTCACTCTCGTTCTCACCTCCAACTTCATAGTTGAATGATTTTGTATGCAGTTTTAGTCCATTTAGCATACATGTATCACTAAGATGATACTCGTTTTGATTAAAATCAAAATTCACATTCAAGTAACACATCATCACCTTATTCTTAAACTTTAATGATATGCCTTAGAATTTTTATACCCTATTCTTTTGATCATATTGTAGAGATCCCTCTCCCATTTCCAATGCACTTTGTTTCATCAAAATTGGAGCTCAGAGGAGGAAGTTATGCCCTCTTGAGTTTAGACCGTCAAAAACCCTAATTTTACTTCTTTGGACACTTTTTGCTCTCAGTCTGGTCGTTTTGGGCCCAAACTAGGCGTTGACCCACCTGTCCCCCTTAACCCTTATTCTCTTTCAATCCTCTATTTCTCTCACCCCAACAATCTAGTTGGGTGGCTCGGTCCATTGGGGACCTTTGGATGACATGATGCCACAGATCCGTGGGCAATACAATGGTTGTGGGCACTGTCCCTAACCTACTTCCTACACAATAGCAGGTGCAGCAGGGACCTTTTCCAGCACCATCTCTGGCCACCCAAGCTTGTACCTGGTCTTCTTTTTTCCATCCAACCTATGTCCTGCACCAATGCGTGAGAAGTAGCAACTAGGAGGGGTAGGGAAGGTGCCATACCAGCTTCATTTACTCCCTCCAATGGCCATCGGCCACCCTCACATACTAGCCACCGCCACACACACCCTTTGTGGCTATAAAACCCACCCTTCTGTTTGCTAGCCTCCCCTCTTCTCCTTTTACACCCTAACCCTATCAAGCCCTCTATCTTGCCCTTTGGCAGCCGCCACACCTGCCCTAGGGCTGGGAAGCCCTAGTTCAAAGAAGGTGATAACCCTTCCTCCATAAGATGAGGCAAAAAGGGATTGGACCTCCCCCATAGTTCCCTCTCTCACATGCCTGAATGGTCTCTCTCTCTCTATTCCATGTTGGTTCTGGCTTGACAAACCCCAACATGCCGTGCACATATTGGGCCACGCTTCCTCACTCGTGTGACTGCACACCCAACAGGCTCTCTCAGGATCACCTGGAGCCACACCCGACCGTATGCACTCACTAACTATCACCACGTTCGTCATCTCACACAAACTCAGTGAACAAGTAGTAGCAACTAATAGTGCGCTGACACCATGAGATGTTGAAGACCTCTCTCCAAGAAGCTAAGGGGTGACACACGAGCCGAGCCACGAGCCTAGCTGGTGGCCCGATCCCGATCTATTTCAAGGTTCTTGTCTCGAAAAATCAGAATTAAATGTTGACATCTTCCAAACCTTGTAACTCCTAGGGTTTTTAACCAAACCCTATGATATTCTATAACATATTGATAAAAAAAATCACCTTGCTAATGATTTTATCATCTCCTATTGATTTTGCATAATATTTCAATTTTTTTGCTAAAAATGTCCCCTTGTGAGTTTGTGACCAATACTCACCATCAACCATGCTTAAAATGTATGATTAATGACATGTAGCCTTTATTTCATGCAAATAAGTAGCTCTACTCAATTGTGAACGTGGCCTATATGTCTTGGACCTATTATATGGACCCAAATGTCTTTTTAATCTATCATGACTTGAAAATGGACCCTTTTATGTATTTACTTGATGAAATTTGTATATATATGATTTTTTTAGCCTGCCTTATCACCACACAATGTTTGAACTTTGATATCAGTAACCTAACTTGAGCCTGGTACCCTACTAGATCAATAGAACATGCTAAGTGGTTCATGATTTACTAATAAGACCTGAAGTGCCTAGTTTGTGCATTAAAAGGACTAAGTTGACCTAGTTGTGTATATATGATAAAAAATGACTTTTATGTGATTCTCTTGCTCTATCTAGTTCGGATTCTTGGAGTACAAAATCCAACTTCACCTAATCATGCTCTTTATGCTTCTATGACTTGACAATATGACCATGTTGCATGCTTTTTACCTAGTATGACTAGTCATGATTCCATATGATTGAACCTTGATGAAAACCTAAATTCATGATAGACTAACTCCAAATCAGATGATATGACCTTTGTATCTAGTCTAAATTATATGGTTCTCTTAAATGTAGGACCTAATGTTGATTCTGGAACTATGATGAATACTGCATGTATATTGGGATCTTTGGAAACTATTTTTAAACTAAGTGATACCTAGATCTTGGGAAGCATCCACATGACTCATATGATGTTTATATTATCAATACCCTTTTTATCTAAGACTCTATGTTATTTATTTTATATCTTAGGTCCCTTAGGGTTGGACCATCTCTAAGAATCTTACTCATGAATCATAACTTGTTGTCTACTCACAACGTATGTTTTTCTCTTGACCGTACTATGATATTGGCTTTCTTGTATGTATGCTTGTATGAATGCTTTTCTAATTACTTACTTGGTTGAGCTATGGTTCCTATGATAACTACTTTCTTGTTTGAGTATTCTACGTTGACAAACCTTGAATATACTATATAGAAATCAATGACACAACCTAATGTTGACATAATGGAGAAAGGAACCTAAAACATACTTTTTATTAAATGATGTCATTAAGTGTTATCTCTTTGTTTCTTTTTCTAGATTATGATATGTTTCTAGCCAAGCAAGTTTTGTATTACTCTTAAAAAGTTTAAATGCATTTTCATAATGTACTTAATGCCTTAGCATTAATATGTTTTGTTTGTTGAATTTTTAGTTGCTAAATGAAGATCCACTGCACTGAAGACTCTATGATCAAATGAAACATCCTGGGATACTAGAAGTAGATATGGGTACATTCTTATCTCTTATCTCCAATTTAGTATTATTTTGTATCCTATTGTTACTGCCATTTTGCATATATATTGTATGTGTGAATTTTTTGTGCCATTCTATGGACGGGCGCTCAAGTCCACTCGCCTTTGTCTTTGTAGACATTTGGAGTGTGGACTTAGGGACGGTTTCATGACAGATGGTTAGTGTGTGATTGTGGGAGATGAGCTACTAAATTGCTAATGATGCGGCTGTGAAAATGTGCCTTGGAGTGACATGTGATTATGCTATTTCAAGCTCTCTCCCTAATGATACAAAGGGATATTTTCTTTGATATTCTTTGGCACATAATATCTATGCCTAAAGAAGTGAAGGTATGTTCTTAAATTAGAAATAATTTTGCATGGTCATCTAATGAATGATATAAGGAAAATAATGTTTCACACTAAACAAGTATGTCAAACACTCTAGATCAGACAAAAAGGGTTTCAAATGAAGTTTTAGTGTCCATGCACTTGTGTCCTCTTTTAGGCCTTTTTGGAAAAGGAAAACAATGTTGAAACAATTTGAGGACTTCTTCTAAATATGGAATTTCAATTTATACCGACCAAATTAAACTTATTTATTTCTGGAAAATTTATTTACAATTATATTTTTTATAATGCAAATAAAAATGAGGATTGTATATGATAACAGATTGAGGATAGATGACAAATGTCACTCAACATTTATATTCAATCTGGACAAATTGAACTTGATTACATTTCCAATACCCGTTCTAATCTCTACATGAGATGAAATTGTTGTATTTTCATTGAGTTTCTAATCATAACATCTCTGCCAATATCTCAAAAGAGATGACTTTAATCACACTTGAAAATAATAAAAAATGAAAGAAGATAATACGATGTTGTTTACAAATCAAGATGTTAAATAATCTTTTTTATGTAATTTAAATTACTCTATCAAAGTCCAAGACAATTGTTAGCATGTACATAGTTTTGTGTCCATGCTCACATCACTTTAACTTACGTCATGGGTGGCGGTTCATATAAGATACAAGGTTGAGATGCAAGTAACATTTTGAGACAATCACTTAGCCATTCCTTGTTTGAATTGTCTTTCATTGCCTCCTAAATCATGCCTCAAAGACACCAACTTCACTCTCCTTTGGGTGGATCTTGTACATTAATCACCCCATATCTTGAAGAGTGGTTTTTTTGACCAATTGGAATAATGAGTACCCAAGGTTCTATTGTTGTGAAGGTGATTGATGAATGTATATTCATCCTAGTTTTTGTACCTATTTTAGGCCATATTTGCATTAAGATTTTTGAGATTTCATTAGAAATAGTCTTATATCATTGCAATTATATTTCATGCCAATTTGTTTGTGTTTTGATACATTTTTTGACACTCCTTGTAGATTTGGAGTTTAAACTATCTACACCAGCCAAACCCACACAACCTAGGGGGTCTTCGCTTCCCTTCAACAGGTCAGAGTCAAGTGAAAGCTTCCTCTCATGAGGTGTGGGGAAGAACCTTGGCCTAAAATGGATTTTGAGCACATCCAAAAGGCAGTTCAATCAACTATTTTTGTTTGTAATGCCAAAATCAACTCACTAATCGACCAACCAATTGACATTCCAATATCATGAACTATCAAGTTGTGGTGATCAACCATACACTATAAACCTCTAGGTCGATCATACTTCATTGAGATCTCGTGAGAACAATCAACCTTCCACCTATTGACCTTCAAGGTCAATGGCTCAATAAGAAGTGCATCTACAGCTTGAGGAGTTCATTTGACCTCCAATGTTCTACCTTCAGCTCAAGTAAAAATTGATCAATCTATAGACCAATTATTCTCTTTTGATCAACCATCTATCTATCAACCTCCCACGTTAATAGCCAGAGTTTGAAATCCACCAACAACTCCAATATGTCGACCTTACCCAAGTTCCTTTTCCACCAAATAATGATCTCAACCATCTACGTGACACAAATATACCTACTAAAACTCGGGTGTGGAGGCCTATAAATATCCATCATACAACCATAAATCATCACTTTCATATCTTGTACAGTCAAGTTGTCCTTGTTTCTCTTTGAGAGGATAAGGATTCGACCTGATGTTGTTTGGAGTAATCGATCTCTTTAGTGAAATTAATCAACCTCTAAGGTTCTAGATCCATCATCCCCTCTATTTTCCTTGAGCAATCGACCTCTTCACCAAAAGAGAAATCAACCACTTCTAGTTCACCAAAATTTGATCATAGTAACTTTGTATCCAACGATCTCCAAGTGCTCGATCTCTCTATGAATCTACATCTTGTTATCAACCTCAACCAGTCCAGGATGATCAGTGTCTTAATCAATTAAAATCTTAGTTGATCTGCTATCCATACGCCTTCATTGCTCTAAAATGATTGACCTCCAGCCCAGAAGGTCAATCATCACTCACATGCAAGCCATGATAAGCTTCTTGACAGGTCACCCATCCTAGTACTACTCTGGACTGAGCACACTTAACCACAAAGTTCTTTAGTGATGGGATTCCTAAAAATAAGGTGTACCATGGTGATATGGGTAGTCCAATCATTCCTTTAAAGATCATTTTATCTGAGGCTTAAAATCCTGGGACGTTGCATTCTCCCAATGATGACCTTGATTTTTGGGTTTTATGAAGTCATCCCCTGGGGTTTACGCTGGCGGGGTGGGGTCATCAAAGTGGCTCCTCCTTGGGGGTGGTTCTCTAGGTAAATAAAAAAAATACTCATTTAAGGTACAAATGGATTCAAGTGGCTTAATTTTGAATAATAAAGTACATTAGGGTCAAAAGAAGTGTTTTATACTCCTTTGATCAAAGATTTGGTGATTAAGAGAATTTAGTCTTAAGTTTATGCTAATATTTATAAAGTTTTTGAAGAATCTATTTAGATGGTCAATGTTGGAGAGTTTGTCTCAGCCATGGTAATTATAGGCTTTGTGCAATGAAGGATCCATATTTTAAATTTCAATTGAATTAAAAATTCGTACTAGAAGTTATGAGATATTAGAACATATGTTTCATTTCTTTGACAATATTTTATACTTTTGTCCTTATTATCTTTTTGACTTTGGGGGCTATGAATTTTATGTGCAACGACCAGAAAGTCTTTGTGATGCCCTTTTGTTGTTCATCCCCTACCTTAGTCGTGAAAGAGGCATGGGAAAGACACCAAATCCCCCTCATTCTTGGCTTTTTGACTTTCCCAAACACCTTGCCTCTACTCCCTTTCTCTTTTCTCAACTGGAAGTAATGGAATGAGCCAGATACCAGGAGGTCGAGGTGTCATAGAAGAGGAGAATTGCCCCTCCCCGTGTAGCCTTCTCCATTTCCATGAGCAGAGCAAGAAGAAGGACAAATAATGAGAGGGAGAGGACGTCCCTTAGGCATATAATCCTGAAAAAAATCCATCATTGGAGTTGCACCTTGCACCCACGACCATCCCTTGTTGTTGATAATTTGTGATGTAGACTGATGATCTGGGTACAGCTTCCACAGTTGGGAGCCCTGGTTTGAAGCACATTTTTGACCTTGCTTCCAGTCTCAGAAGATGGAAACAAGTTCCATTGTTGAGGGCGATGTTTTCTAGAGGAAGGCTCATTCTTGCCTCCACATAGGTCATCTACTCCATTAGAGGACACCCTTGAGTCTGATGAGGGTCTTCAAAGCATTATAAATGTGGGATCGGGTGAGATACTCACAGGGGAAGAAATCCCCAATCTTCTCATCACCATGGCATCTTCCCATTGACACCTCGTCGGCCCAGAGATTGGAGGAGCCGTGTGCTAGGAAGATGGTTGCATAACCTCCCAAAGCCACCACGGTCATTACGGGTATGAGATCCGCAAGAATGGGCAGCCTTGGAGGGCATGGTACCTTGTTGTTCCTCCTCTACATGGAGGCGATGAGTCCTATTTTGTAACTAGAGATCCTGTGAGAGAAACTAGTGGGGTCAAACCTCCTTCCGATCGCATGATGCTCAATTGTGGAGGTGGCCCCATCCCAGTTATGGGATGAGCAATGCTCTTCCTTAGGCTTACATGGCGAGCATCTGGGATGGCCAAGCCCTAGATCCAATGAATGCAATAAAATAAGTAAAGGTAAATACATCAATTAATGTATAGATCTTCTAAAATACATGGAAAATATCATCCTTAGCCCACCGATTTCCAAAATATACCCACAGATTCATTAAAATGTATAATTTTACATGAAAAACTAAGATCTGCCTTTCAATGCTCATTTATGGATGGTTTTTAGTTTCCAAGACAAAAATAGCTTTAGACCATATGAAATGACATAGGTATCATATGATTGGTATAAATTATCATCAAAATAATTCATAACCACAAAGGTGTTTGCAACACACTTGTTAACTCAATTTTCTATGATATTGAACACTTTCAACTCTTTTGCATTAAAACACAATTAGTTACTTTAAACCATGTTTTAATTCTTAGAAATAGATAAATGATAAGAAAAAATATGAAATTTGAATCAGAACCTTATGATGACCCTATGATCACTAGAAAAAAAGAATATTTTTATTAATCAGTATGAATTAAATAATCATGAAACCCTAAGTTTGGTACTTAATAATCCTAAGATCAAGTGCAATGAATATATCATTTATTAATAAAACATGTAATTTTTTTATTAACCTCATATGGATTCAAGTGGGTTAATTTTGAATAATAAAGTACAATAGGGTCGCAAGAAGTCTTTTGTACTCGTTTGATCAAAGATTTGGTTATTAAGCGCATTTAATCTTAAGTTTATGCACATATTTATGAAGTTTTTGAAGAATTTATTTGGATGGTCAACGTTGGAGTTTTGGTCTCAACCATGGTAATTATATGCTTTTTACACGAAGGAGTCATCGTTTCAATTTCAATTGAATTCAAAGTTCATGCTAGAAGTTAAGAGTATTAGAACATATGTTTCATTTCTTTGACAATACTTGGGACTTTGCTCCTTTTGATCTTTTTGACTTTAAGGGCTATGAATTTGATGTGCAATGACCAATAAGTCATTGGGGTAATCTATTTGTATTCATCCCCTACCTTAGTCATGATAGAGGCATGGGAAAGACTCCAAGTCCCCCACATGCTTGCCTTTTTTACTTTCCCACACACCTTGCCTCTACTCCCTTTCTCTTTGCGTGGTTGGAAGCAATTAAACAAGACAAAGATCATGAGTCGAGGTGACATAGAAGAGAAGAACCCACCCCTATCCCATGTATCCTTCTTCATTTCCACAAGGAGAGTAAGAAGGAGGATAGAGAATGGGAGGGATATAAGCCTGGAAAAAAAACCATCATTGGAGTTGCACCTTCCACCCACGACCATCCCTTGTTGCTAACAATCTGAGATGTAGGTTGACGATCTAGGTAGAACTGCAATAGTCATGTGCCCTAGTTTGAAGCATGTTTTGACTTTTCTCCCAGCCTCAAAAGATGGAAATGAGTTCCATGGTTGAGGGCGGAGATTTCTAGAGCAAGAATGCTTCTTGCCTCCACATAGATTATCTATAGGATTTGAGGACAACCTTGAGTCGTATGAGGGTCCACAAAGCATTCTCAGGGATGGATCAAGTGAGACAAAGCATTCTCAGTGCTGGATCAAGTGAGACACTCACAGGGGAAGAAATCCCCAATCTTCTCGTCGCCCATGACAATGTCTCTTTGACACCTCATCGGCCTAGAGCTTGGAGCAGTCATGCGGCTAGGGAGATATTTGCACAACCTCCCAAGGACACTACGGTCATTAGGGGTCTGAGATCCCCAAGAACAGGAAGCCCTGGAGGGTGTGATACCTTGTCGTTCCTCCTCTGCGTTGTGAGGAGATAGGTCCTGGATTCGTAACCAAAGATTGTGTGAGAGAAAATACACAGGGGTCAAACCTCCCTCTCACCACATGATACTCAATCCTTGAGGTGGCCCCATCCTGGTTATTGGATGAGCAATTCTCTCCCTTGGTCTTTATTTTGTGGGCATCTGTGGTGGCCATCCTCTAGATCCAACGATTGCAATAAAATAAGAAAAGGTAAATACATCAATTAATGTACATATCTTGCGAAATACAATGAAAATAACACCATCAGCCTAAAAATGTCAAAAATATACCCACTCATTCATAAAATTCTATAATTTTTCATGAAAAACTTAGATATGTCTTTTGATGCTCATTTACAGATGGTTTTTAGTTTTCAAGAAAAAAAAATGCTTTAGACTATATCAAATGACATAAGTATCATATGATTGGTATAGATTATCATAAAAATCATATTTTAACCACAAAGGTGTCTGCAACACACTTGTAAACTCAATTTATACTTTCAACTCTTTTGAATTAAAATGCAATTAGTTACTTTAAACCATGTTTTAATTCTAGAAAATAGAAAATGATAAGAAAAATATGAAATTTGAACCAGAACCTTATAATGACCCTTTGATAACTAAAAAAATATTAGAATATGTTTATGATCAGTTTGAATCAATGAAAGGTGAAAGCCTAAGTTTGGGACCTAATTAGACTAAAATGAAGTGCAACGGATATAATATTTATCACTAAAACATGTAATTTTGTTTTTCACCTCATATGGGTATATGAAACATTATGCATAGGCTCCAATGTCAGATTGATGTATATAATGCATGTTATACGATGATGACCCCAAATGTGACTTGAAATCCTAATATTTAGCATTAGGATTGATTGATATAATAAGATAAAAATGATGGGAATATCCTAATGAACTTAATAACCCTAAAATGGAACTATCAAGGATTAATGATGAGAATCTAATACATGTATGTGATCATGTTCTTAATCAGGTGATGTTTATGATCTAGATGGTCAATGATATTTCAAGAAACCTATGAACCATGTATGGGATGTAAATAATTATATGGCTATGAATTTCTTGTTTGAATAATGATATGTATGTATGCTTGTTTACTTGCTCAAATATTGCCATGTAATATTATAGTATGGACTTGATGTTTGCATAGTTCATATTATAACTTGAACACATAATACAGATCTCATTTGTACAAACCTTGTGCACCTACCTGTTGTCTTTGGGTAAGAACACAAGGTTGGGTGTCTACTTGAGTAGTCAAGATAGAACGAACCATGTCGACACATGGGTTAGCTCATGGTTATGGCCTCTAAGTCCCTTACAAATAAGATTAGAAAATCTTGACACCCTCACAGACCCTTCTGATGGGAAGTTGGTCAAAGGCTTTATGATGCATAATATTGTTGGTATAATTGGATTAAATTGACTAAACGATGGGTTCTCACTTTTCCAAGTAGTTAACTTATTTTTTATTGTTCTTTTACTTATGCAAATCTTTTCAATCTATGAAAAACTTATATATATGTATCTTTATGCCATGTACTCAACACCTTGTGTGTTGACCTGGTTGTTTCACATATTTTTTTAGGCTTAGAGATAGTTTGGGGGAGTTGATGGCTTGTAAGCATATGTTCAGGTGTGCTTGTTGTAAGATCCTAGCTAGTATACATGACCTGACTTAAATAAATTGTACTCTCAATATGTAATTGGAATCACATAATAAAATAATGTTTCTTCATATATCTTTTTGAATGTTGAGATTATGTTGGTGCTTTCATCTTGTTACTTTTTAATGCACGCTAAGCCTTTACGCGTGCGGATGTTGTATCGATAATACATTTGGTTCGCGAGATCAGGGTTCCGGTTCCATGACCTCTCCCACTTAGACTCTTGACATCCTCTTCAAGGCTCAACTATATAGCCTCATAATCCATTCCCCATTTTAGTGTAGACCCAGAACGGTCCATGGACACCCAACTCTCTTCCACAACAACCAATAGAAGGGAGGCCCCATCTCGTCTCAATAGATAGCCCTTTCCAACATACCTATACCGCACAACTTAAGATTTGCATGCCCACCTACTAGATGTACATAGCTCTAAAACCAATTGTATAACTTGGTCCCACTGCCTAAGACTCTAGTAGAGTTTTAGGAGTGACTAATGGTCCAACAAACTACTACTATCCTTAACTATGCTCTTTGTCCTCACTCACACACAAGCTCGGACAAACTTCCCGACTGGTCATCCATCCTCGTACTACTCTGGGATGATCACACTTAACCAAAAAGTTCTTTCTTGATGAGCTCCCTAAAATAAGGTCCACCTTGGTTATATGAATAGTCCAATCATTCATGTTAATATCATTTTATCAGAGCCTTCAAATCATGGGATTTTAAAGTCTGACTACCCATTTGTTGCAATTTCATTCTTATTCTAAATCTTATATGAATTGATTTAATTCATTGCAAATCATTTAATGCATGTCTTGTGGATTGATTACCCACGTTACGTGATTCATTATGATCTTAATTCGTGAGGAAACATTTGAGATTTGAATATTGATTAGCTATTCCCCAATGAGAACTTTTGATAGGAAGTCTCTGTAGTAGTGGATGTATGTTCCATAAGTAACAAGACATTTGAACTTATGGTAATGTTCTCTTATGCACATTTCTAATGTTAAAAGGGGAAATTTTCATAGATCCAATTATATCTTCATGTGAGTTATAATTTGAATGAACACAAAGATTCAAATAGTGGTGGTGAAAGCCAATTCTATCCCAATGTTTTCTGTAGTAACTCTAGATCCTATTTTATTTTGAGCTTTTAGTTTCCTACAATTACTTTAACTCATCAAAAATTGGTTTTAGATATTAGTCTAGTTCACACTAAATACAAACTAGAGGTATTTTTAAAAAGGTTGTCCCTTGGGATTCAAACCTCAACTATATTGTGATAAGACCCATCCATTTGTGCATTATTGCACATTTGTTTTAGTGAAAATTAGGGATTTATATTTCTGGTGAATTTTTAGTGCGACAATATCCACATCAATAATCTTCTATGACAAGGTGATTGTCATAGACATAATAAACCATAAAACATTAGCATCAACCTTGATTTTGACAAATAGTAGGCCAGTGATGATGAAGTGCTGGAAAAATTTGGTACATATTCAAGTTGTTTTGTCACTAGATCTCTGACAACAAACTCATGCTTCACATCTTCCATCATGGAATCAACATTCCTCTTCCTTTCCTTGAGGCCCACAATTTGGGGGTGAACCATTCAATGATGATTTTTGGGGGAGGCTTCAATGATGGGGAGTAATCTTTGATAACTATATGTTTCAATCTTGTTTTGGGTAGGAGAAGAACTTTTTGTTTTATATTTTTTGTAAAAATTTACTTTTTGTTTTGTGAATCCTTATACCCCTTCACCAAAATGAAATGAATGTTACAGTAGTCAAGTTTTACATCTTATTTTTTAGTAAGTAAAAAGATCAAACTAGTTTATAGTATCATCAACAACAAAAAATAGGAACTAAACAAATTATAGATAACAAAATTAAGACTTTCGAATTTGCATGTGGGGGGAACACTTTATTTTAAGGAAGCATACCATCATGTGCAAAAAAATTGGGGTGGCCTTCTAGTACAATTGTATTTGGATTTTGTCTTGATCCATATTTGGAAACTAGGGGTCAAATTGGGATGGTTCATGATTAAGAATCCCTTGTCCATGAATCTATCCTATAGGAACTCTTAATATTTTAGTAAACGAAGATAATTGGTTTTTAATAATTTCATTTTCTATCGTACTTCAAGTTACTGAGAACTGAATTTCGATGATTGAAGGTTAAGATCGTTACTTCTAAAATAAGGATTTTGATTATTGAAAATCTAGGGTTTCCTTTATTAATAGATGATCTAGAATAGGTTTGATTTGTAACTAACTAATCTACATATTCTTAATATTTCTTATGATTGTTAATGTTGTGTAAAATTCATTCGAAAATTGAGTGTTTCCATAGGAAAAACCTAGATGATTGCGGTTGATACCATTAACATAATTTGTGTGCTCAACGTACTATTTATAAGCACTAAATTTTGGAAGCTGGGAGGAATCTTGATTTATATTACATGATTTGATAATTTTCACTTGTGGGATAGAAATATTGGATTAGATGTGAATGTCATTTTTCATGTCTAGATGATTTTGAATTAGAGCTTTGTTGTCATAAAAAAATTGATATATCTTAGATTCAATACATCAACACTCTTAAATTCACAGATCGTACCATTGTTGGAAGAAAAATGCTATGTATCTTTCACAATACTAGTAGATCCATTTATTTGGTAATGATTCGATATGATATCAGTTGTATCTGTATCACTTTAAATGAGTTAACAATTTCTCCTATCAGAATATAGAATGTCCTCAAGTTGTTGTGTTAAGAAGATGAGTCAACTCATTCATAAGACCTATAAAGAAGTTATTCATAAGAGATTAGTCAAGTAGTACATTATGAGTAAACTCCCATTAGTACCTTTTTAATGTCTCCCATGACTCACTAAGATCTCCTAACTCTCCTTGATTGAAATTTCAAAGTTGTCCCCTATAGTAGCATGTCTTTGAATAATTTTAGAGCTTTTTTATTAAAGCTTTAACTATATATTTACATGAATGACTAGTATCGACAGGGCATGCATCGTACCATGCCTCACCTTTTTTACACATATAGAAGTTAAATATATGCATGTAATGATCTCTGGTGAAACTCTATTAGTTTTTAAATTATTATACATATTTTATAATGTCTAGATATGTTGTGTAGGGTTTTTTTGAAATGCTACCACTAAAATTCTTTGTATGGATAACACTGATAAGGATATTTTATATTTTTTCCTTTGGTGCAAAAAAAATTCTTGAGGAAAATATATATATGATGGTCGATTTCTTTGATACTCCTCTCCTTCATGTTGTTCTTGCCTTAATCTCCCAGCTTGATAGGTATCACCCTAACTAAAACCTTCTATTGGTATTGCTGGAGTTTAAGAAATGATCTTTTGATCTATGTGTTGAAGTTTTTAAGTCCGAATGAAGTTGTATATTCTCCCACATAAGCTGGTTTGGTGTACCTACAGAATTAATGAAATTTGTTCAATTATATGAGAGTATAATGACACATATAATAAAATTGTTATTAAATTTGTGAAATATATTAATTCAAATAGAAGAAATTTGTGTTCACCATGATCCTCAGTAAAAGAAACTTAAAACCTAACCATACAAGACATGACTCAAGACACATAGATGTTATCCAATTAAATACATGCTACTAATCTTTACAATAAGGCATAGAGTTTTATATCTATAACCGATCACCCAACATTTGTCTTCTTATAAGTTCATGAGTTCAGTTGTAGTGGAGTCAGGATTTCTTACATGATCTTGCAAAATATTATCAACTTTATGTTAGCTACTTCAATTCTACATATCAAAGAGTATTTAGGATTTTTGATCTATAATGTAACATAAGGATAAGTAAAAGTTAAACTAGATAATAAGTGTGTTGATAGTTTTGATAAACATTCAAATAGGGTTCGTATTCCTCTCAACCTGACCACTTCATTCCTATGTATATATCACATACATAGATATCATACTATTTAGCAATTGTCAAGTTCATTATACCCAACCTTCTCTCCTATTTAGAAAGAGAATGCATACATAGTGGACAACATCTCTATTGAGATAACTTTTAAAACTTACTTGTTATGGAATGACAATCACTAGACTCAAATGACTCTTCTATTTTGGGGTCAAGATGCTTCTTCTCTCACTAAAAACTAGAGACAATTGATCGAGAATGCAACCATCAAGAAATACCTTGAGCCATTTGATCTGGAATGGACCTTCATAGGAGAAAGATGTTGATATCTATATTATATAATGATTATCATGACATAAGCAGTAGAATTGAGGTATATAGCCTGAATCTAGACTAAAACTTTTCGCTCGTGTTGTAGACAAATTTACATTCTCCTAGGGTGAAGCTAAGTCTCATCACTAGTACTTTTAGTTGGGGATATCAGATTCAAAGAAGATAAATTTGTTAGGAAACCCTAATTCCTTTGATAATGCTAATGTGGATCTACTAAAAGCATAACCAAAATTATGGGGACCACAACTCTTTCACAGTAGTTAATCTCTAGTCATGGTGGTGTGTGAGGTTGATAGGACAGTCTTTGACTGATTGTACAAGAGGTTTTGGTAGAAATGGCACATTTTTGTGTATGGATGAAGGATGATAAGCAATATGTTGGGGTGGTGGCATGGAAATGGGTGATGGTTCAAACCCCAAGAGTGTTTGTGCACGATAATATTAAATAGGTGTGAGTCATTTATGAAGAGTATAAGAGTATTTTCATAGGCACTTGGATGGAGTCTGGTTGAGGTGAGAATCATATCCACGATTGATGGCCTATGACATTCGAGTGATTTTCTTCCTCTAGCATCAGATGTTGATATCTCATAATCTAAATTCAATCAAATAAAAGTTTACAATATCAATTTTTTTGATGGCTTTATAAGTCACTCCTTGTATCCAACTGAATAGTCTTTGACTTTTCAATTTGGCTTTTGAGACAAAGTTCTTGCAACTTAGTCTTCAATTACTCAGATGCACTTTTCTTGGCGCTAATATGTTAGTTGCATAGCTGGCTGTTGGAATTGAACTAGCCTAATGGCATTAAGGAGTTATTGATGTGTCTTTGGTTATGGTGTGTCTAGGTCTGTTGCTGGTAGTGCTTAGCATGTGCATTAATGTGGGCTTCATGATAGATGTTTAGTAATTATATAAGTTCTAATTTTGGTTCAAATTCACATCAAAGTATGATTCCCTATATCTTGTATATTGAAATGGAGAAATGTTAAGACTTAGGTGATATATACATTTTTTATTTAGATTCTAAAGAAAAATGAATCTATTTACAGCTAAGAGAACAATACAAAATGGTTGTTATCAGATACAACTAAGAATTAGTACCACTTTTTTATTACTTGAAACTTGCTTTGGTTTCATTTGTAATATATTGTTTTTTATTTATCCTAAATGTCAATTAGATGCTAATTTGTTGTCAATCTACAAGGGAGAGGCATCAAAATTAAGTTATCATTAATGTTCAATATTTTATCCAACAAAATCTAGGATGAACATCCCAATACCAAACCCGCTCTTTCAAGGACCTGCACAAACATCCATCATCATGGTTTAGCCAACCCAAACACAAAAATCCTAACCCATCCATAAATAAGAAAAGTAGAGGCTGTAGTAAGGTATGGATCAGGAACACACCACATCCTGTCCAATATACCTCATACGGCTTGCTACCCTTGACTAAATGTCATCACACAGTGGACATGGCTTCCTCCACTATGTCACAGTGATCCCAGATCCATATTCCACCCAATAGTACCAATGGTCAGTAGGAACCCACATATATTAACCCAGAGATAATGGACAAGATCAAGATTGCCATCATTCAAGACCTGCAAGCTTCACAGATCTAGCCTATGTCTACCAACAACTTGCCTCCTCTACAAGAACTCCGTAGAGAGATAAGTTTCACCCTTGACTCTTATAAGTGGAGAAACTTCTTCGGTATGGATGATATGCGTAAGCTTTTCACACTACATACTTTTAATATGGTACATTTTTCTCTAGATTCTCTACATTATCCATCTTCTCTTATATTAAAAAAAACCTATGAACCCTATCACATGGAACACCGTTGATGATTTTATATCTTTTACTAGTTCTGTTGGTCTGACCTTTACAAATGATATAGAAGCAGATCTTTCCTTGATAAACTTCATCAATTTATTTGATGGTAATATATTTATATCGTATAGAGGTTCTATATTTTGAATGATACCATGAATTATTTTATATCTTGGCATATATTGTTTGATTGTATTTCTATATCTTTTCTTTGATTGTTTCAACATAGAATGTATGTAGTTTGCTACATGCTAGCAGATGTAGAAAGATCAGACAACATATTTATCACAACAAGATTGACCTTATTACTATACAAGAAACAAAAACACATTTGAGTCACATTTATCTTATATCAATAGGAGGTCAACATATCAACTCATGGTTTCAAGAACCACCATAGGTTTAGAAGTGGGATCCTCATAGGATGGAATGGTCATCACATGAACATACTGGATATGCATATTAGACGATATAACATTATAACTATGCTTAAAAATCACAACAATAATTTTACATGGTTTTTCACAGGGATATATGGAGAATTGATCCATCACAAAAATACATTCATGAGTGAACTCCATGTTTTAGTTGAGCCATATCATACACTTCCATGGCTCATGGTTGGAGATTTCAATCTTGTTTAAGGTAATGCAGAAATATTCACGTCTACGAGTTCTGATACTAACCATGGATATAATACCTTCTTTACAAGATATATACACCAAAATCAACTATGTGATATTCCCATCATTAACATTTCATAGACTTGGAAATGTGGCCCATATAAAGCCAGACTCAATTGTTTCTTGTCTACTAAACTATTGAATCAAATGTACCCACTTGCTTGTGCTACAATCCAGGCTTCTTACCTCTCTGGATATTTCTCGTTGATATTACATTCCAACTTACATTCATCGAGACATAAAACATTTAGATTTGAACATTTTTGGACCAAAAAACATAACTTCATAGAATCACTTCACACTTCATGGATAATGCATATGGAACCTAACAACAGTGGGCATAACACAACTTAAATTGAAACACATTAGACCATCCCTCGTGATATGTAACATAAACACTTCTGGAAACCGTCAAACAATGATTAAATCATCAGAAACACAACACTTTAATGACATATAACATAATAGGATTGATAATACTAGATTTGATAACTTTGTAAACATTAACATTATATATAACATGGATGAAATTCTATGGAAATAGTGATTCAAATGCACATGGCTTAAATAAGGCTACAAGAACACTAACTATTTTCATGCATGTTGTAACAACAACAACCTTATGTCCACACCCACAATATTGGATCATTTGGATGTGCAAACTCATGGCTAGAATATGATTATGGTTCATATCATTAATTATTTTAAAAGCCTTTTCAATAAATGAACATTACACCCATCAATATAGGGGGTATGATTGGGATTCCATATTGCAAAACAAGACACCTAACACATAGACATGCCCACAAACCATTTCAATATACATGAGATTACTAATGCAATGATGAGCCTAGGTATCATCAAATCACCAAGACGGGATGGTTTTAGTTTGACTTTCTATAGAGCAGAAAGGAAGCACATAAAAACTAATTTCATTGGTTTATTTAACTCAATACATAATAGTATGCATATTAATAACCTCATCAAATACTTAAAGAAGCACATATTGCACTTATTAAGAAAGTTATAAAAATATACTATGATTATAGAATTCAGGCCTATCAACCTTATTAATGCATCATATAAAATCATTTCCAAGCTCCTCAGTTTATGAATGAAACCCCTCCTGAAATGCATTATTTCACCATCATGATGTACTTTTCTACCACTTATGAATATTCATGGTGCTTACATTATGGCATCAAAAACCATACATCTATGTCAGTCTAAGAACACCCTCCTCCTCACATTGAAATTGGACTTTAAGAAAGCCTTCTATAAGACCAACTAGAATTTTCTTATTGAATGCTTACATGGATATGGTTTTCCTGACAAATGGATTCATTGGATACACTCATGTATCAACACATACACATTTTCAGTTATTACCGATGGTATACCATGCAGTTATTTCCATAGTAGAAATGGACTCAAATATGTGACCCTTCATTGCCAAATATTTTCATTATTGCTACATCCATTTTAGATATATTGTTACAACCCCAATTTTGGGTTCATTTGGTAAGAAATATGATTTCTCCTAATAAAGATAAATGAACAAATAATGATGTCTTTTGATTGAATGCATGAATTTCGTGTTGTATGTTTTCTTAATGGGCTTTATTGGTCATTGAGCCCAATTGAAGGAAAAAGAAAAGAAAAAGAAATGAAAAAGAAATTCAATTGGATAAGGAGTACATAAGAAAATAAATAAAGTAAGAACAAAAGGCTAAGGGATAATTCCAAAAAATAGAATTTTGAGTTTTTAGGGTTCCTTGGGGTTCAAGGAACTCAGGATAATAAATTGATGGTAAAAGAAATAGAAAAGATATGGAAAATATGAGTAATTAAATGATAACTTGCAATCCAAGAAAAGAGATTGTTTCCTTGAGATAATAATACCAATTTTTGTAGGATAGAAGATAAAAACATGAACAAGGTTCCCTCCATATTTTAAGTAAAAAGGAGTTACGAATTGGGAGTTATGAATTTTCCAAGTTATCTTTGAATTAGGAATATAGTTCGAATTAATTGGAAATTTATTTCCTTTTGATCAAACATGTGTGATGAGGGCCCTTGGATTTAGATCCAACGTGAACTGCTCATCGTCTAGAATCCCAGTAGGATGCATACTCTACGTTACAGGAGGTTTTTCCCCATGGAATTTATCGCAATCAAGTGCATCTGCACTTATGATTCTTGTCCCATTAGATTCGGGAAATCCTTGCGAAGGATCTAGACCGTGGTTTTACCAGGTTTTGACCTAATCTCGTGAAACGCCCAATTGGGCTAGTTGTCCAGATCGTTTAGGATTGAGACTCCTCACAGGGATGCCCCATACCCTATAAAAAGGGTATCACATGATCCCTTTTGAAGTTGCGGTCGTGTACGGCTGGTTATCGAGCTCCAAATCCCTCTCTTTTTCCTGATCGTCTTGGCTTTGACGAGGTCGCCGCCAAGGCACCGCCACTGGTTCTTCTCAAAAGAAAGGAGAAGGATGACACACAGGGACCGTGGGATCAAAGACCACAGTGAGCCACTTCGAGATCCAACGATCTCAGTGGAGCGCGCGTTGAGTTAGCCGCTCGGTGGAGTGTTGTGACGAGAGTCGTCTGATCGAGATCCATCGTGGACTCGAGTTGATCTCACGGCCAATAGCAGGAGGCGGGGCACACTTCAGGGTTAGTGGAGATGTGTTATGCTGAGCGTCAGATCCAAAGGAGGACCACGGGCGCAGCGATCCAACGACTCACAAAAAATGGTATTTTCGTCTCTCTGCTAATTAAACCAGAAAAAGGGGTTTTCTTGTGAAATTGATAGAAATAACTAGGAACCTCTAATGGAAAGACTTTATATATGAAAGTTGTGTATAAAAATACGAGGAATCTAATAAAAATACTTTTAAAACCTGATTCTGCTCCGTTTTACAAAAGTACTTTAATTTTCTAGTAAAATGTATTAAAAGTTGATGAGAAACCCTAATTGAAGATAAAGGGTGTATTTCGGTGAATTTATAGGTCAAATTGATAAGATTAACCCTGTTAATGATAAAGGTGGTTTGTTTATCCGTTTCGAATGCAAGGTTTCCTAATATAAAGTTGTAATCCATAAATAAAGGATAATATATATGGAAACCCTAATTTGGGGATAAAGGAAGAGAAACACCTTGATAATTCAGATTAAGAAGGTAAATTGCCAAATAATGATCCTAAATACTGTTGGGTATATTAAAATGAAAGAAATTGAGGGTTTTATGTAGTTTTGATAAATTAGAGATCATAATACTAATAATGGAGGCAAAAACCCTAATTTGCAAAGAAACCCTAAAATTGGAATTGAAATCCTAAGTAATGTGATGAAATTGGATACATATTAATAAAAGGAAATTGGTACTTTTATTTCAGGATTTCTATTCCTCATTGCTTGCTTGATTGGGTTTCTCTACATACTTGAATCTTTCTTGAAATCTGCAATTGAAGGTATGTGGTTACGCTTATGAATATATCGAGTTAGTTTTCCAAAGTTTTACGAAGTTTTCATCGATGACTTGGAATAAACTGTTGGATGAATTTAGTTCATGCAAACTATAATGTGGATATGACTATCACATAATATATGTGCCTACTAGCTCAGATCCTGGTCCCCTCTATGGCTTAATAGTTGACCTAGTATATGGCTACCTAGAGGGTAGGTCCATCAGGTCATGGAATGACTTAGTATATGGCTACCTAGAGGGTAGGACCATCAAGTCATATTGAGTTAGATATTGGGCTACCTTTGGGTAGTGCCATGCGACTCTATTCCCCTATGTATTGGCTACCTGTAAGGTAGGACCATGGGGGTAAAGATCTACCTTTATAGAGGTATCATATAAGTCCACTGTAGGGACAACATAGAGTTGTGGATAGGTATGGATTGAGTAGTATGGCTTAAAACGTAATCTTGGTTGTTAATTGATAATTGACTGATTACTTTGTTATCATAGTTGCACGATTATTGTTTCCCCCACATACCAGCTTCTTGCTGACCGACATTTTGTTTTTCGGCATTTTAGGTACAAATGAAAAGAAAAAATAGTAAAGTAGCATATGCAGAATTAAATGAGAATTAACGTGCACAGGAAGATTAGCTAGATTAGTGTCTTCATGGATAGAAGTTTAGAAATCCCAATTTTAAAAAGGTAAGAAAAGTTTTATTTTATACCAGTTTTCAATTTAGTTGGTAAAGTTTATTAATTGTTATTGATTATTTGTCGAACCTTTGATCTGGGTTATTGGTTAACGGCTCTGACCTTTCGGTCTCCCTTAATTGGGGGTTACTGGGAGACGGGGTCGTAATAATTGGTATCAGAGCCAATTCCCCTCCAGTAGGTGGGTCCCACATGGACATGGCATGCCAATCTTGAGCCGTGCGGTCCAGGCATGTAGGAAAGGGCTGTCCATGGTTGACGTAGCCACCCTTGCGCTGGTATTCCATGATCGGGAGCTGGGTGTCCACGGGCCATTGTGGGTCTGCACTGAAATGGGGAAAAGATTATGAGGCCTTATAGTTGAGACTTGACGAGGACATCAATAGCCTAAGTGGGGGAGATTGTAACATCTCAGGATTTGAGGCCTCAGATAAAAAGATCTTATAAGGAATGATTGGACTACCCATATCACCAAGGTGCACCTCCTTTTCCGGGAGCCCATCACTAAAGAACTCCATAGTTAAGTGTGCTCAACTTGGAGTAGTACTAGGATGGGTGACCTGTCGGGAAGTTGATCCTGGCATGCGCGTGAGTGAGGACAAAGCATGCAGTTAAGGCTAGTGGTGGCCTGTGGGGCCAGTCGTCATTCCTGAAACTCTACTAGAGCCTTAGGCAAGTGGGCTCGGGTGTTAAAAATGGTATCAGAGCGAAGGTTCCTCACTTAATATTTAATAATTATTAAATTTTACAAATTTTGTAGAACCCAAGGAAGTTATTAGAGGATTATCCGAAAGACGGAGGTGTCTAGAAAAAGGATCACGATCGGAGGTTGGCAATAGTTTTCCTCCGCACCGCTATTCGGAATATGAGGACTCCCGAAACCGTGTGACTGCCTGGCCAAAGTCTTAGGGTATGATTCAAAATACGATACCTTTAAGATTCTCTCATCTTGTTCATCCTTTCTCAACTCAAATTCTGTTAAGGACCTTAAGGATTAGGGTTTCCTCTCTTCTCCTCACCCTCTTGAGGTATAGGAAAGGTTGATAAGGATTAAGGAATCCTCCACCAAAATAATAAAAAGCATGTAAATAAGATGTCATGGACATAAGCTTAATAGAGTAAGCGTAAAGGAATAGACACATGCTTAGGTCGTATGACGCGAGTTGTCATTGCCCTCAAGAGAGACCTGAGGATAGATGTCCTTAGTAGGAGGATGAGTAGAGAGAGTTAGTCTTGAAGGTAGAGACCTCCATTAAAAGTAGAGACCTAGCAAATCCTTTGAGGATGATGTTAACCCTAACCCTAAGTGAAGGTTAGAGAGAGAGAGATGACATGATGAGTTAGATGTCATGATAAACATACCTTGGATGCCATATGAACTAGGAGAAGTTGATAACTGAGTAACTTTGGCAACCCAACCCTGGGAAGGGTCGTGCATGTTTGAGCGAAGGATAGCTCCTTCATGGATGAGGTTAGAGAAGAACCTGTAGAAACTTGTTGGGCTGTTGCAAGTAGGATATAGTTTGCACCCAAAGTGCGTCATAAGTGTTGACAGTTGGATGAAACCCTTGACAAGGGATCATGATGGATGGCTTATGAGATAAGCATAAGGGGTTATGGATAATCTTGAGTAAAGATAAGTTCGAGTATAGGCTTCACTTAGGTAGGGGCATGCTTATGATCTTGATCCTTTATGAAGAAAGGACCTATTATAGAGAGGTTGGTTGTAGGATTAGCTCTAGAGAGAGAGCAGACCTCAAGCAAGAAGGTTGGAAGCCTAAAACCCCAAAACTTTAGGAACAGTGGGAGTTGAGGATGATGTGACCTAAGTGGATGATAGTGGTTGATGTATGCTTGACCCTTGGAGGCTAATGATGTCTTGGTTTCCATGAGAGGAACCAAAACCTAGAGAGAGGATGAGTCTACTAGTACCTCTGTGCCTATGGTATAGGTGTTTACCTCTTGAGATAGGGAGAAGAATTTCTTAGACTTGGAGAGGTTTAGTAGCAGGATGTGAAACCTTATACCTAGTTGGTTGTCCTAGAAGAGGAATCAACTCTGCAGTGTTGCTTGAATGAAAGGATAACCTACCTTGGGCATGCTTGATTCATTGTTAAGAGGTCGAGCATGCAGTTGGACACCCAAAGGTGGACCTAGGGTTTCTAGGCCTAAGAGGGGAAGCAGTGTACCCGATGCTCATTATAAGGTTTGAGTCTCTATAGCTTCGAGCATGTGTAGAGGAGAAAGAAACCCCTTATGTTAAAGGTATGTGTGATGAACCCCTCACAACTAAGTTGGTCTAATGTTGAGGATGAGAACAAGTGTGACCTAGTATGGTTTAGTAGGTATGCTTGTGCTTCAGTAGTTGCTGGATTAAGCATGCTCATGTGAATGTAAACCCTAAGGACGCTTGCGATCTTTGTTATTAAGGTGTAGTTTCCTCCCATCCTGGGAGAGGGACCCTTTGGTAGGAGTTTACCAGTTTGGTTGGTTTGAGGTAACCTAAGGAGGTTTCATAGGATCTTGAGAAGCTAAGTGAAGAGTACATGGCATGAGAATGAACCTATAGACTCACAGATAACCATCTCTATGTGCTTGTGGATGTGTTACCATTGAGGTAACCGATATGGGGCTTGACCAAGGTAGGCAGGTTGCCATGATCCCTATGAAAGGATGAAAGTCAACCCATGAATGCAAGAAGAGAGATGATGAATGCTTGGGTAAGGTTCTAAGTTGAACATGTACTATAAGAGAATCCTAAGTCTATCCTAGGGTCATGTAGGGATAAGACCGATGGAAGTAGGAGTTGCCTAATTCTTTAGTGCACATGACCATAGGGTCGGGAGGTAACAACTATCATTGTCTGAGGGCCATGGGTTAGGAGATTGATCACCTTCATGAACTCATGGGACCCAAAGGGCAGATGAGTAGGGCACTCTCTGGATGCATGAAGGAAGAGGGATGACCCCAAAAGTGTCGGCACCCTAAAGGCCTAGAGGAGATGACCAAGGATGGTGCCTGGACCAAGTAAGTTCGAGACCAGTTTCCCATGGAAGTAATGGGGAAATCAAGATGATGGCACGTTTCAACCTAGATTTGAAGGTGTACTGGCAAGGTGGGATGTGTCATCTCTACTCATGGAACAGGAAGAACTTTGTGTTTGGACGGCTGCCAAATGCTTATTTCTTCTTGTTATGGGAGTGAGTGATGGGACAGTACGCATGCCATACACCAAGGATAAAAGATGAGGTGGGTTAGAACGTTGCTACGAGATATGAGGATAGAGATGATAACATACCTTGGTGGAGTGAATGATACATGGACAGGTACAAACGATAAGAGTATTAAGATAATCACCTTGGGAGGATGTTTTATCATGAGCTATGTGGGATTTGCATATGATACAAGGTTGAGTTTGATAACCAAGAGGATGATCTCATAGTTTTCTTGATAAAAATAAACTTAGAGTTCGAGATGAGACTTAAGCGGAATACATGAAGGTAGTATGTCTTCAACATTACCTGATACCGAAGGATGTGAAGTGGTAATGGATGCTCTGGTGGAAATATAGCTGCCTAGTTTGGCTAGAAGAGGAAAGATTGGCTAACACACAGATGTAACAATAATGATTGATCAATTTAATGGTTGTTTGGATAGCCAATTGAAGGATGGTGGTAGAACCTCAGATGTACTTCTTTGAAAAGGAAGGTGATGAAACCCTGAATAGAATGGTTTAGGGTTTCCGAGGTATCAAGCTTGGGGAATCATAACAATGCAGGAGATCATGATATACCTTGGTACTACAAAGATAGTAAGTGATAGTAGTATTTTGGATGTCTAAGGTGAAGTGCATGTGGTATGTTGCCATGCATGACAGGATGTGAAGGACGAACACCAGTAACCCAGTGTATCGATATAGAGAATAAAAGAGTCCCTGAGAGGGAATGGGAGTTCATCACTATGGATGTTGTGGTAAGTCTCCCTTTGACCAAGAAGGTCAAGATGCAATATGGGTTATGGTAGATCGCCTCACCTAGATAACATGAGAAAGAAGGGAGTTCTGTCAAGAGACAAATTCTGTTGAACTACATAAGAGAGAGAGATGGTTCAACTACACCATGATATGAGTTCAAAAGTTCTTGAGTAAGATCTAACGGTTCACTTCCATGAGGTGGAAGTAAAAACATACATAATTCAATGTTAGTACAGTTTATCACCCCTTACTAATGGTTAGTATGATCCAGACTAGAGGGCCTGATGAGAGCATGTGTGCTTTGTTCAGGGTGATATCTAGAGACAGTTCTTGTCCTAGGAAAGATGTGATGATGACCACCGTACCTAGTATCGAGATTTAAAGAAGCTCTGTAAGGGAGGTTGTGTAGGTCACCACTTAAATAAGGTGATGTTGGTGAAAGGACCACAGTGTGTGTAGATGAAGTCATTTTGATCGTGCAATGGCTGAAAGGAGCCTAGAGACGACAAGAGTCGTGAGCAGATGCAAGGTAGACGGACAAGCAGTTCACTATGGGAGAATATGCGACATGAAAAATCCGACCCCTCTAAGTTATAACTAAGAGAGCTAAGTCCCTGATATATGGGTCCATTTGAGATGGATTGGTGGAGAAGGTTATGCATAACCTTACCCCTCAGGATAAAGAAAGGTGTGATGAGTTCCAAGTGTCCAATTTAGAGTACTATGTGAGGTACCCAGACCATGAGCTAAACAATGAACCTAGTGAGCCCCAAGGAGGCTGAAATGACCTGAGTCACCTGTGCAGTTTATAGACTCCAGGATGAAAGAACTCAGAGAAAAGAATATGTGATGATAAAGGTTCTTTGGAGGGGCCATGGGTAAGGTAAAGCCACATAGGGGCCGTTGATGGACATGGAAAAGTCTTATCCTGAATTGTTTGTTTTGCTTGATTGAATTTTGAGGAAAAAATTCTTATAAGAGGGGAAGGATGTTACAACCCCAATTTTGGGTTCATTTGGTAAGAAATATGATTTCTCCTAATAAAGATAAATGAACAAATAATGATGTCTTTTGATTGAATGCATGAATTTCGTGTTGTATGTTTTCTTAATGGGCCTTATTGGTAATTGAGCCCAATTGCAGGAAAAAGAAAAGAAAAAGAAATGAAAAAGAAATTCAATTGGATAAGGAGTACATAAGACAATAAATAAAGTAAGAACAAAAGGCTAAGGGATAATTCCAAAAAAATAGAATTTCTAGTTTTTAGGGTTCCTTGGGGTTCAAGGAACTCAGGATAATATTGATGGTAAAAGAAATAGAAAAGATATGGAAAATATGAGTAATTAAATGATAACTTGCAATCCAAGAAAAGAGATCTTTTCCTTGAGATAAAAATCCCAATTTTTTTAGGATGTAAGATAAAAACATGAACAAGGATCCCTCAAAAGTTTAAGTGAAAAGGAGTTAGGAATTGGGAGTTATGAATTTTCCAAGTTGTCTTTGAATTAGGAATATAGTTCGAATTAATTGGAAATTTATTTCCTTTTGATCAAACACGCGTGATGAGGGCCCTTGGATTTAGATCCAACATGCACTTCTCATCATCTAGAATCCCAGTAGGATGCGTACTCTACGTTACATGGGGTTTTTCCCCATGGAATTTCTCGCAATCAAGTGCATCTGCACTTATGATTCTTGTCCCATTAGATTCGGGAAATCCTTGCGATGGATCTAGACCCTGGTTTTACCAGGTTTTGACCTAATCTTGTGAAACACCCAATTAGTCTAGTTGTCCAGATCGTTTAGGATTGGGACTCCTCATAGGGATGCCCCATACCCTACAAAAAGGGTATCACACGATCCCTTTTGAAGTTGTGGTCGTGTACGGCTGGTTATTGAGCTCCAAATCCCTCTCTTTTTCTCGATCGTCTTGGTTCCGGCGAGGTCACCGCCGTGGTGCCGCCACTGGTTCTTTTCAAAATAAAGGATTAGGACGACACACAGGGACTGTGGGATCAAAGACCACGGTGATCCACTTCAAGATCCAATGATCTCAGTGGAGCGCGCGTTGAGTTAGCCGCTCGGTGGAGTGTTGTGACGAGAGTCGTCCGATCGAGATCCATCGTGGACTGGAGTCGATCTCACGGCCAATAGAAGGAGGTGGGGCACGCTTCAGGGTTAGTGGAGATGCGTTACGCAGAGCGTTGGATCTGGAGGAGGACCACGGGCGCAACGATCCAACGACTCACAAAAAATGGTATTTTCGTCTCTCTGCTAATTAAACCAGAAAAAGAGTTTTTCTTGTGAAATTGATAGAAATAACTAGGAACCTCTAATGGAAAGACTTTATATATGAAAGTTGTGTAGAAAAATACGAGGAATCTAATAAAAATACTTTGAAAACCTGATTCTGCTCCGTTTTACAAAAGTACTTTAATTTGCTAGTAAAATGTATTAAAAGTTGATGAGAAACCCTAATTGAAGATAAATGGTGTATTTCGGTGAATTTATAGGTCAAATTGATAAGATTAACCCTGTTAATGATAAAGGTGGTTTGTTTATCCATTTTGAATGCAAGGTTGCCTAATTTAAAGTTGTAATCCATAAAAAAAGGATAATATATATGGAAACCCTAATTTGGGGATAAAGGAAGAGAAACGCCTTCATAAATCGGATTAAGAAAATAAATTGCCAAATAATGATCCTAAATATTGTTGGGTATATTAAAATGAAAGAAATTGAGGGTTTTATATAGTTTTTATAAATTAGAGATCATAATACTAATAATGGAGGCAAAAACCCTAATTTCCAAAGAAACCCTAAAATAGGAATTGAAATCCTAAGTAATGTGATGAAATTGGATACATATTAATAAAAGGAAATTGGTACTTTTATTTCAGGATTTCTATTCCTCATTGCTTTCTTGATTGGGTTTCTCTGCATACTTGAATCTTTCTTGAAATCTGCAATTGAAGGTATGTGGTTACACTTATGGATATATCGAGTTAGTTTTTTGAAGTTTTCATCGATGACTTGGAATAAATTGTTGGATGAATTTAGTTCATGCAAACTATAATGTGGATATGACTATCACATAATATTTGTGCCTACTAGCTCAGATCATGGTCCCCTCTGTGGCTTAATAGTTGACCTAGTATATGGCTACCTAGAGTGTAGGTCCATCAGGTCATGGAATGACTTAGTATATGGCTACCTAGAGGGTAGGACCATCAAGTCATATTGAGTTAGATATTGGGCTACCTTTGGGTAGTGCCATGCGACTCTATTACCATATGTATTGGCTACCTGTAAGGTAGGACCATGGGGGTAAAGATCTACCTTTATAGAGGTATCATATAAGTCCACTGCAGGGATAACATAGAGTTGTGGATAGGTATGGATTGAGTAGTATGGCTTAAAACGTAATCTTGGATGTTAATTGATAATTGATTGATTACTTTGTTATCATAGTTGCATGACTGTTGTTTCCCCCACATACCAGCTTCTTGCTGACCGACGTTTTGTTTGTCGGCGTTTTAGGTACAAATGAAAAGAACAAACAGTAATGTGGCATATGCGGAATTAAATGAGAGTTACGTGCACAGGAGGCTTAGTTAGATTAGTGTCTTCATGGATAGAAGTTTAGAAATCCCAATTTTAAAAAGATAAGAAAAGCTTTATTTTATACCAGTTTTCAGTTTAGTTGGTAAAGTTTATTAATTGTTATTGATTATTTGTCGAACCTTTGATCCGGGTTATTGGTTAACGGCTCTGACCTTTTGGTCTCCCTTAATTGGGGGTTACCGAGAGACGGGGTCATAACATATATTCATAAAATTAGGTACACAAAACGACCACATTGACTTACCTGAAGAATGTCACAACAATATTATACAATATGTCGATGACACTATCATTTTCATTAAACCCAAAGATCATCATGTTATGAATATTTTACATAAGTTGAGTATATTCTCATATATCTTAGGCCTCAAGATAGGTGAGGTCAATGGTCTCACTTGATGGAGAATAGGACAAACACTTCATAGATGGTTACTTCCCCTCGGATTTTGTAACTCACATGTTTTCTCTTCCCCCACGGGAAAGCTTTCCTAAGGATTCTTGGTCCTAGTTTCCACCATCTGGCATGTTCTCTACATAACCACCTTATGATCTACTTATGATTGATAAGGCGGTAATAATTTCTAGCTCCTGGAACATACTATGGTCCCTAAAAATTCTGTCTAAACTTAAAAATTTACTTTGGTTGTTTATGCATGATGCATTCATGACAAAAGTAGCCACTTTTCCCTATCTACTTCATGCCCAGTTTGGAATGCGGCAGTTCACGATATCATTAATGTTCTATGATATTGTGCATAGAATCTTGAAATTTGGAACTGGTTGAAAGTCACAAATGACCTTCCTAATTTCTTTTCTCAATTCAGAAGATAGTGTATACATTCAATTTGTTCTTCTTCTTATGACCATATAATCTTTCTCATAGCTATATGTTATAAATTATGGGTATCTAGAAATGCTCTCGTCTTTAGAAACGAAGTCTAATATGACATAGAATCATTAATTCTGCAATCTATATGCCTAATTCTATTGCTCGGGCATTCAAGAACATTGAGTCTACCATCAGAGACTACATGCATATTTTGACTTCTAATTGGCATTCCCCATATGATAACTAGATTTTGGTTAGAATGGATGTTTCATTAACTCATAAATAGATCTCAATTGCAGTTGTGTCACATCTTCCTAATGGATCCTGGATTTGTGGTTGGTCACAAACAATTTTCACTTTATATGTTCTTGAAGTTAAAGTTGTTGCGATCCACCTGGCCCTTCAGAAGATGAGTTCACGTGCCTTCACAAAGCTCCTTGTTCAACCAGATAGAGAGACTACTATTTTGATTATTACTAATAAGGACAGTAGCTACTCGAGGATATATACATGGTTACATTCAATCAAGTATCTAACTAGTCATAAATGGCATGTGCAATTCAGAAAATATTCAAGACAAGAGAATGAAAAACCTAATAATTTACCCAAGTTACATAGACATAATTCTAGTTACCTCAGGCTTTATGTAAACGCATCCTAGGGTTATGTTTATAGCAAATAAGTAAAATATCATGTTGTAATTTGCTTTTGACATGCTTCATGCATTCCTCCATAATGAAACAATGTTTCCCAAAAATTAAATTAACAAATCTACTATCATTTGCACTCATGTCCCACCTACATAGATGGAGAGATTCCAAACCTTTCTTGGATGTAAGAAAGAAGCCATCCCCATCAAATACTTGGGCCTTCCATTATCTCCATGGCGGTTTCCTATGACAACATGGAATCCAATCATTAATAGATATCAACACAGATTATCCATAAGGCATAATAATGTTCTCAATCATTCTAGTCACCATACCCTTCTTAACATTTCCATCGCCCCTATAATTACCTATCAACTTTGTTTCATCCCGCCACCAACCACGATTATTAAGTGGATAGATAAGATTAGAAAAGGGTTTCTATGGGACAACAATATGCACAAAACACACATGATCCACTTGAAAACTTTATGTCACCCTACACTACTACAGAAATGGCTTATAAAGTCACTTTTCAAGGTGTCGGTTGTATAAAAAAACCGACACATAAACCCTACTTTGTCGGTTTTGAACAGAAACCGACATCCAATCCGTGAAGGTTGACCAGACATGGGTACCACTTTTATTAAGTTTCAGTTAATTAATAAAAAACCGACACCTAAAATCAACCTCCAAACCCAAAATTCTAGCGAAAAAATTGGCTCCAATATTTTACATATTGCGTCGGTTCATAACTAAATAACCGACGAATAAAGGGTATTCGTGAGATAGGAATAGTTGTCGGTTGTCGTTTAATTAAAAACCGACGACTATAATCTAGTATAGTTGTCGGTTTGTGGCAAAGAACCGACACTGTTGGTTTAGTTGTCGGTTTTTTAAATAACCGACACGTATTTTCAACTTAATAGCTCACCCTGCCCGAACGATTCTTCCCATTTCTCTATTTCGTTCCCGATTTCCCTAGCTCCGACAATTTCCCTTGCTCCCTGTCGCCGCCACTGCCGCTCCTTCCTCCGTGCTCTCCGCTCGTCGCCGTCGAGCGAGAAGCAGTCGGCCTCCCTCTCCGCCCACCCGCCGGCCTCCCTCTCCGCCTGCCGGCCTCTCCTCCGCCGTCAGCCTCTTCTCCGCCCTGCCGGCCTCTTCTCCGCCTACCGACCTCTTCTCCGCCGTCACCGGTAGAAGCTAGGTCTCCTAGCCTCTCCGCCCTCTCCGCCGCTCCTTTCTTCGCCGCCGGAAGCTGCTAGGACTTTGCCTCGGCCGCTGCTCCTCTTCCCTCAAGGTGCCCACCCTGCCTTCTTCTTCTTCCTCTGCTCGTCTTCCCTCAAGGTGTCGCCCTGCTGCTGGGTATTTTTTTTAAAATTTATTTACTTCTTATGAGAATCAATTTTAATTAGGGCTCATACACATATTGATGTCTAACACCTAAATGAATATCTAGTTAGTGTATTTTCCTAGTATCGTGAAAGATTCTCAATCGTGTGTATCCAATGGGATTCTTATATATATTCAGATATTAATGTTATAAATGGAAGACTCGAATGTTATAAAATCCCATCAAAGTAGGTAGAAACAACTTATATATATTCAGATCTTAATAATTCCATGAAGCGCACATTATCTTACTCAGGAAAAGTATGTGTATAATGTAGGATTAGTTCCATATAATGGTTCTATTTTAGTAAGCACCTAGAAACCCGTCCAAGATTAACTCATTAGGAGCATTTCCTCGTTTGTTCTCTAAGTACATTTGTAGACTTCTTTTCAAGCTATCATGTCTACCACAATAAAGTTGGTTATGAGAAGCAATAAAAGGTTAACTGATGTTATACAACTTTTTCTGAAAATATATAACATCGTTATATGTACTTACATTTTGTTAATACTAATATTGTGCAGTCTCTGTCCACCCATAACAGTCACTATGAACTGGGCCTCTATGTCAATGTTAACATTCCCTATTGAAGAACAATTGGACATCATCCTAGATGATCGTTCCTTAAACCAATTGGTCATACCCAAACATTGGCGTTTTCTAAAAGGAAGACACTACATGCCTGGTAAAGTGACCCTAACTTTTGGTAATTATTCACATGTTATCGAGGTTGAGTATGATTTGGCGGGAAATCTTGTATCAAAATCCGGTTGGCGTGATTGGATTGGAGAGCTGCATGTGGTCCATTGGAACAGGCTTTTTCTCCGTCCAGTTGGCCATAATTCCATCAAAGTTTGGATAACCAACAACAACTGCGAGACCCCCGATCATCTTCTGCGGTATGAGCACACGGCGTTAGATATCATCTATGAGGAATCTGAATCTGAGGCCCCTGTCAGTTCAGATTCGTCAAAATATAGTGAGGAGCTTCGTGACACAGCTTCATCATCAAAAAGAAGTTACTGATGTATGCGGGACCATGTTGGTGTAGTATTTAGTTGTCTATCTATCTAGACTTGTCTGTATTAATAGTTTTTTAATTATGCACATGTTTAGGGGTACACCAACCCCTTTGTTTAGTTATTTTTATAACTGAAGTGTGTGTTTCCATGAATGGAACTGAAAGTTGCTACATGAATGCTTATAACTGAAGTGTGTGTTCCCATGAATGTTCCCATTTGCATGATTACACTACTATTTTCTCATATTGTTTAGTCTATTTTAATATGACATACTTGTTTATATCTTGCTTAATGATGAACTGTAATGCACACATGTGACATGCTTGGAATGTAAATGATGAACTTTTCCCTAAATTGCCAATCATGCTTTTAAAGACATTAATAATCACCCTAAATTGAAGAACTAGGATTTTAGGTATAAGAATGACAATACATTATTTGTTGTCCTAGAAACCCGTCCAAGATTTACTCATTAGGAGTAAATCTTGGATAGTCCCCAGTTTGGGACTGTTCTTGAACACCTAATCTCGCTTAGGATGTAAGTGTATAATGTGTATTGGGTTTTCAAGAAAATTTTGGCAGCATTTCCCCGTTTGTTCTCTAAGTACATATGTACTTGGAAAACAGCGGGGAAATGCTGCCAAAATTTTCTTGAAAACCCAATACACATTATACACTTACTAGTGAGATTAGGTGTTCAAGAATGGATAGGTGGTACACATTTATTATATATAATAATGACATCACATGTATTTGTTAACCCTAGACCCTAATCTTGTCCTAATATATACTTGTTTTCTCTTTGATCATAGAATGGATAGATCATGGATGTCCATTCGCAATCGCTGCACCCCAGAGTTTATTTCTGGTCTTCACCAGTTCATTAAATTTGCCGAGGAACATAGGAAACAACCTGGAGATAGGTTCTACTGTCCATGTAGACATTGCGGTAACAACTTGAAAGTCAACACTGGTGACAAAATCATGACTCATGTCATGTGCAACGGGATTATACAAGGCTATACAGAATGGCACTGGCATGGAGAGATTTCAAACCCGAAACCAGTGGATGTCGATAGCAGTGCTTGTATGGAAGAAGAAATTGCCTACGATGACGTAGATGTGAATGAACCAGTTCCAGTAGACATCGTTGATGCGATGCTGGATAGTTGTGGGATAGAGCACACCGATCCACCTCCCATTTTTAGAAACATTGTGCATGATGCTGAGATGTCGTTATACACAGGTTGTACTAAGTTTACGAAGCTTAACGATGTGTTGAGATTGTATAAGTTGAAAGCTAACAATAAATGGAGAGACAAAAGCTTCACGTCATTGTTGTCTTTGTTGAAAGAAATGCTTCCTGAAGGAAATGAGCTGCCAATCTCAACATACCAGGTAAAGAAATTGTTGTGCCCAATGGGAATGGATGCCAAGAAGATACACGCATGCCCTAATGATTGTGTATTATTTCAAAAGGACTATGCAGATTTGAAAGATTGTCCAAAATGTGGTGCGTCACGGTATAAATTGACGACTTCGGGGGAGTCCAAAACTGGTTCTCCTGCCAAGGTGATGTGGTATCTACCTATAATATCACGGTTTCAACGCTTGTTTGCCAATCCGATAGATGCGAAGAATTTGAGGTGGCATGCAGATGTTAAGAAAATTAATGATGGGATCCTACGACATGCGTCTGATTCCCCACAGTGGAAGAAGATTGATGTATTGTACCCTAAATTTGGTGAAGAAGTCAGGAATCTAAGACTTGGGCTTTGTACAGACGGGATGAATCTGTACGGGACATTGAGCAGCCAACATAGCACTTGGCCAGTCATGCTTGTTATATACAATCTTCCTCCCTGGATGTGTATGAAAAATAAGTGCGTAATGTTGTCGTTGTTGATATCGGGCCCTAAACAACCTGGAATTGACATCGATGTTTATCTTGAACCTCTGATTGATGACTTAAAGAAACTCTGGGGTGAAGGTGTGATGACCTATGATGCTTCACGAAGAGAGACATTTCGTTTGCATGCTATGTTGTTTTGCACTATTAATGACTTTCCAGCATATGGGAATTTGTCTGGATATAGTGTCAAAGGAGCTAAAGCGTGTCCTATATGTGAAGAGAACACTGATTCAACAAGACTAAAACATGGCGGTAAGAATGTATATCTCGGTCATCGAAGGTTTCTTCCAAAATTCCATCTGTATCATAGGAAGCGCAAAGCATTCAATGGATTGAATGAGGAACGCAGTGCACCTAAACCTATACCAGGGGAGGTTGTTTATGAAAGAATAAAAGACTTTGTCAATGAATTTGGTAAGAGATCACAAGGTACTACACGGAGTGACAATTCTTCATTCAAGAAGAAGTCAATATTTTGGGATCTTCCTTATTGGAGTTCTTTGACAGTCAGACATTGTATCGATGTAATGCACATTGAGAAAAATGTCTGTGATAGCATCATTGGTACTCTGTTAAATATACCAGGTAAGACTAAAGATGGGATAAAATACAGACTGGACCTACGTGAAATGGGAATAAGGTCAGAATTAACAGAAATACGTGAAATGGGTAGTAAAAGAACATACTTACCTCCCGCATGTTACACGTTGTCTAGAAAAGAGAAGAAAGCTTTTTGTGAATGCTTGATAAATGTTAAGGTGCCAAATAGTTACTCATCCAACATCCGTAGATTGGTATCAATGAAAGATCTGAAGTTGATAGGACTTAAATCTCATGATTGTCACACTCTAATGCAACAAATATTGCCCGTGGCAATTCGATCTATATTGCCGAAGCATGTAAGGTTTGCAATCACCAGACTTTGTTTCTTTTTCAACAGTCTCTGCAGCAAAGTTATTGACCCTGAGACTCTCGATAATTTGCAAAGAGAAGTGGTTGTTGCCCTATGTCAGCTTGAGATGTATTTCCCTCCTTCGTTCTTTAATATCATGGTACATCTTGTTGTCCACTTGACTAGGGAAGTGAAAATCTTGGGCCCGGTTTTCTTGCATTGGATGTATCCCTTTGAACGATACATGAGCGTTTTTAAAGGTGATGTTCGAAACCGTTATCGGCCTGAAGGGAGTATTATTGAAGGTTATGTGGCGAGAGAGGTTATGGATTTCTGCAATGACTTTCTCAGTGGTAATGACACTCCTGATAATGACAAGAATATTGACGAGCTATTTGGCAAAGGAATTTTGGGATCACGTGTGAAAGTAATCAGCTGTGAGCAGTTGGAACAAGGTCATTTGTATATTTTACACAACATGGACGAAGTGAACGTTTATATCGAGGAACATACCAATTTCATCAAAAGACAATATCCTCGAGCCAATACAATGTGGCTTGCTAGAGAGCATAACAAGACTTTTATTATGTGGTTTGAAGATAAAGTCTTACATCAACTATCTCAAACACCAGATGATATTACTGAAACTATCAAATGCCTCGCCTTTAAACCAAAGTTGACTGTTATGTCTTATGAAGGGTATGACATTAATGGATTCACATATTACACAAAGTGCCAAGATGATAAGAGTGTCGTCCAAAACAGTGGGGTCACCCTTCAAGCATCGACTATGTTTTTTGCAAGTGCAAAGGATAAGAGTCCACGTGAAGCTAAAATGTCATATTACGGTGTCATTGAAGAGATATGGGAATTTGACTACATAGATTTCAGAATTTCGCTCTTCAAATGTAATTGGGTTGATAACACCAAAGGAGTTATAGTGGATGAATTGGGTTTCACTTTAGTGAACTTTGAAAAGATTGGCGAGAAGGCTGAACCATTCATATTGGCATCACAGGCGAAACAAGTATCTTATATCGATGATCCTGCAAATGATAAATGGTCAGTTGTTCTTCATGGTACAAGACAGTTCATTGAAGATCCTATAGATGAAGAAGAGTACTATGATAAATATGATGACTCCAGTCCATTTTCAGTTGGGTTGCCAACTCCAGAAAATATTGAAGCTAATGATGACTTATATGTGTGCGGAGATCACAATGAAGGATTGTTAATTGATAAAAGATCACAATTTTAGAGGCATGCATGTTTATATTTTTTTATTGAAGCTAAATGTTTACTTTTTTATTATCAATATCATTTTCTGATTTGATGTTTCATTATCTTCTAGTTAATACAAATGCTAAACATTGTGGGAGGATGCTAAAGAACTATAGGACCAATCTCACCCGAGATTACATACGCGATGCTGAGAGTAGGTTCTTGATCTATTCCAATTCTAGACATTGATCAGTATTTCACTAACTCTACACTAATAATTTTTGTTTGTATTCTCTTTGAAAAATAAATATAGGAAGAAGGCTATGCAGGACGGACATGACATAGCTATACAGGATATGCAGGATATGCAGGAAGAAGCCCCAATGAAGAGAAGCAGGATACAGATACAATACATAAAGTGCAACACATACAAGTGGTTCAGATTCATATAACAACATGACAGACTAACACATATATAGTACATAACAAGAGCAGCGTCGAATTTACATACAACACTAGCTTAGTACATATATAGTGGGACTTATAAGGTGACGATCCCCCCTGGTAAAACAGGTTACCGACAACTACATGTTACGACTGGGAGGTCGTGATTCAGCAACAGTATGCATTAGCAGGAGGACAAACAGATCACCATATGAGGACAAACATATGGTGATATGTTTGTCCTCCTGCTAATGCATACTGTTGCTGAATCACGACCTCCCAGTCGTAACATGTAGTTTTCGGTAACCTATTTTACCAGGGGGGATCGTCACCTTATAAGTCCCACTATATATGTACTAATCTAGTGTTGTATGTAAATTCGACGCTGCTCTTGTTATGTACTATATATGTGTTAGTCTGTCATGTTGTATGGACATCGATTGTATTGCTCAGGTATTATATAGTCTCATTAGATAATATGAAATATATCAATCTTATTTATAGCTCATTAATTATATATATACATCATTCTCTTTACAGGTGTTTAAAGCTGACCCCACTATAGGAACGGACTTACCAGATGTACATGCTCCCTATACGATGGGAGAATTAAAAGAAGTAAGAGAAGAATGGGCAACAACCATACAAATAGTGGGGATTTTGTAAATGAATTTCTGAATTATAATATGTGTGAATGTTTCTACATGTCTAGATGTTTATACATGTGTCTGAGTAAAAATGAATGAAAGTGTTAGTTACTATATGAATGTTTCTACATGTGTGAATGTGAATGAATGGAACTACAGATTGCTAGCTACATGAATGTTTCTAAATGTGTGAAAGTAAAATGGAACTGCAGGTTGTATTGCTAAATGCATGTGTGAATATTTTTGTTGTTAAATTTGCAAGTTTGTGGCTTGTTGTTGGCTGATATCAATGGATGTCGTAAAACCTGCAGTTCAGTTAACTGAACTGCAGGTTTCTCATCCTACGACCAGCCACAGTAGGTCTGCAGGTCTGTAAAAAAAAAATAATAGGCGTCGGTTATTTAGATATAACCAGCGCCTATTTCCTGTGGCGCGAACATATATGGTGTCGGTTTCTTACTACAAACCGACACTGATAGTGCCCAAGCTGGCGCCAATAACAGGCGTCGGTAATTGTAAACAACCGACACATAACATTACAGTGTCGATTATTTAAATGTAACTGACACATATTCTTTTGGCGCGAAGACATATTTCGTCGGTTGTTGGCTTATAACCGACACTGATAGCGCCCAAGATGGCGCCCTTTCAGTGGCGCGAAGGGTTTGGGCGTCGGTTTCTTATCTAATAACCGACGCCTATAGTCCCCTGATGGCACGTTTTCGGTCACGCGCGAAGAGTTTGGGTGTCGGTTCTGGAACCGACGCGTAATGGGTGACCTTTTAGTGTCGCCCACATAGGCGTCGCTCGGAAACCGACACTAAAGGCCTTAAATAACCGACACTAAAGGTAGGTTCTGTAGTAGTGCTAAACAATATGAGGGATGAGAATTATCGACTTTAAAACTCATGTCCTATGTCTCATCTACTAGATTGCCTCCATTTGTTATCCTGAAACAACACCTATGGTATAGGATCATATATGATAAGTACTACAGGAAAGACAACCCATGGAATTTTATAGATACTAGATGATTCTCTCCTCTATTGTCACATATAATTAAAGAAAATCATATCATTAAGAACTTTTTAAGACTCCTTCACATCACATGCATAATATTAAATTCTGGTCTGACCCATGGTAGAACGGATGGGTCCCTATCAATAGCATTCTTTTAGAACGTCATACCCAAGTCCCTATAGACATTGCACTATATCTAAGACTCTTCGTCTCTCTACCCACAACAGACACAATTCACTCGAAATCTTATATATCAACACCTCACACACACAAACATTCATAATATTATACGAGCAAAGGAGTATGACACCAACACGACGATCACATGGATATGGGGATATAAATACACAACTAAACAAGCATCAAAATTCTTGAAATTCATATGATGTATCTTTCCATAAAAAATCATATAAAACATCATTTGCCCACCTGAAGTTCACACCCTATTATGGCTCATATGTCATAACAAAAATTATATTGATGAACAATGGATCGAACATCGATTTGCAAGACCATCTACATGTTTGATTTGTCCTGAGCAGATAGAAAATAACATACACTTATTTTTCACATGTCACAGTGCTAGGAGGACATGGACACACTACACTAACTACCATCATAATTTAGAATATAGACTCACAAAGAACATCAACTGTCCACCACAACCATACAATAGTAAAACCATCTGGCCAACTATTATATGGACTGAGAGGAACGGTAGAAAACACATGTATATTGTACAAGCACATGATTTGCTTATTAACATAGTAGAATCACATTACGAGGACTTTATGCTTTGGAGATGATACTAGCATTGATCGTCTAATGTCATTCAAAATACAACAGATGGCAACAACAAGGGGAATGTGCCACATATGATGGCTATAAAGAAGATCCTCAAGGAGACAAGAGAAAACTAACCAACATGGTGTCATATCTATGATGTTTATTTTATGTTTGGGGATGTTATAAAGGAGCCCCATCCATGCATGAACTCCTTAATCTTCTTATGTTTATTAGTTGATGATGAGGTGACACTCCTAGTGTTCACCCCAATCACCTTTGGTTACATGTACCTCCAATCTTCACGCAGTTGTGTGGAGCTTTATACATATGATGGTTATCAATAAAAAAAGAGCCTCTCATCTTATCCAATCAACGCACAAGCAAGTACAAAAGGAAATTATCGGTGTCCACTATCCCTTTATAGGGATTATAATTATAATTATGGAAATTATCGGTGCCCACTATCCCTTTTTAGGGAATATAATTATAATTATGGAGGTGACACTCCTAATCTTCTTATGTTTATTAGTTGATGATGAGGTGACACTCCTACTGTTCACCCCAATCACCTTTGGTTACATGTACCTCCAATCTTCACGCAGTTGTATGGAGCTTTATACATATGATGGTTATCAATAAAAAAAGAGCCTCTCATCTTATCCAATCAACGCACAAGCAAGTACAAAAGGAAATTATCGGTGTCCACTATCCCTTTATAGGGAATATAATTATAATTATGGAAATTATCGGTGCCCACTATCCCTTTTTAGGGAATATAATTATAATTATGGAACACGATGTTCATGGAGAGCAATAAACCTTTTTTTTTTTGAATCTGCATGGGCCGAAGCCCACCCCCTCTCCAAACAGGTGCCAGAGCCCGGATGACCCAAGAGGTTGGTAAATACAGCTGACCCGAGCGGGGAATCGAACCAGCGACCCTTCATGAGGGGCGCGCTGGCTTGACCGCCCGGGCTACGCTGGCCGGGTAGTGCAATACACCTTTACGGAATATAAGTCTTTGAACTAGAACGAGTCCACCCCTTTAGCAGCTTGCCACATATTAATTCCTGGTCCAGCAGCTTGAAAGAGTCCTTGCTGGCTAGGTAGCCTGTCTGTATTCATTCATGGGCCAGCAACTTGAAAGAGTCCCTAGCAGCCTAGCCAGCATGGCATTCATGGGCCAGCAATTTGAAAGAGTCCTTCTAGCCTGTCTATGTTCATCAATGGGCCAGCGTCCTAATTCAAGCCTGTCGTTTCGAGTGTCTCTTTCTCCTTGGTGCACGTTCGGCTAATGTTTAGCTCTTGAAGGACAAATTGAAAGGTTTCCATCTAGGCGTATCCGACCCCCGCTTCAGTGTGGATTTGCTACACGTGATCTTGCTACACGTGAACATGCAGATAAAACTGTTGACTTAGATAAAGTGTAATGGATACAAGTAGTTATCCGCTGAAAGGTGTAGCCTATTATGTGTTTACACATAAACAACAGATCTTACAGTGGGCCCCTGTGGTTAGGGGTACATCCTTTTTGTATTTTTTCTCATTCCTGTCCCTTAGCATAGAGGTGCTTGCATTCATTGGTTATGTAATACATTAGGAATGATGGTTATCGGAAAAAAGGTCTGAGGCTTCTCCAGTGCCATTCATTTTTAATAGGGACTCAAAGTACATTTGTTCTTGCCCGGGCTTTTCCACCGCTATTTGTATCCGACTGTCAGACATTTATTGAGTATAGGTGGGTTGCCGAGGGAAAATGCCAGAAAGAGTATAAACTCTTGCTCTCATTACAACAGACGATAAGCATTATATGGAGTGGGGTAATCGAATTTTGTGGCTGCAAACTTTGATCATAATCGACTTGGACATGTATGATGCGGTGTCTCAAAGGTATATCAACAATTGTTATGTTAAGAGATAATTATGCAGTATGTGTATTTATAAGTTTTGATAATGTCCGTGAAAACTTTGCAGTAATGTGCCATTACTTTGGTATGAGGGTAGTAGGGGAGCCAAAAACTAAAAGTTGGAGGTAAAATGCTTAATCGTGCAGGTCAAACCGTAGTGTGGATTGAGAATTGGGTGGGGCACTAAAGAGTTTCTATCCTAAATAAACAATTCAGTTTAATTAGTACAGAAGATACATTTTGAGTAGCGAACATGCCAGCCCAAGTGTATATGTGGCTCGGCTACTGTATGGGTTTTTTTAGATCTCAGCTTCCTTTTGAACCCAACTCCACTTGCCATGGAAGTGTCAAAAATTTCAGTTTTGTATTGTATATTGACGGCTATAATATATACTAAAGTACCAATATGAGAACTTTTTGAAATATTCTAAGTAACTGCAAAAATTTAAAGTAATTCTCAATCTATGAGAATAAACAACATTAATCCATCTTGTCTATTTATCTACCAAATGACGTTATGTTGAGAATTATCCATGTATAGTTTTGAAAGAAAACATGTTAAACTCTTAGCGAATTAGGTTTTGCTAACCCGTTTAGAATTACTCTGATTGAGATGACTACTTAATCAAAAAAGATTTGGGAAAAGACATAAAGTCGGTATAGAATTGTTTAACGTTTCAAAAATATAACCTTGATTTTTATATGATGATTAAGTTTGTCTATATGGGGGTTGTTTGTGTTTTAGAGCAAGTTGATTGACTTGTTTTGGTTTGAATTGAAGGTTTGTTAACTTGATGAAAGGTCGACTACCCTCCTTATATATATGAATTTGGCCTCATTGATGAGAGCTGGACTAGCTTGTTGACAAACTAGGACTAGTCGGATTGGTCTCCAAATTTGAGTTGACTTATCCTAAGAGAGTTAAAATGTGTTATATTTTTGGCTAACTATTGGGCATATGGAAATCGACTTAATTCGATGTTGAGATTGACTTAGTCAAGTAAATGGGTTGTTGCACAAATTCACAAGAAGTCAACCGAGTAATGGAGATGACTTATCATAAGTAAACACACTTGTGTAAATTAGCAAGACAATAGAGAAAGAACATGACATAAAACCACTTTTACAACGTGTTGAAAAATCCTTTCCACTTATGGAGCTATACATTTCAGAATGTAGTTCTAAATTAAATGTCATGTAATTCCCAGACAAGTCACAACACACTTATTAATATATACACTAAATGGTGAAAACTCACTTACACGTCATGTAGGTGTCTAACGAAGGAAATATGCAAAGTTAATGAGTTTCCATCATACATATAGATTGGATTTTCGTCCTAGAGAAGCATCTACTTGATATTAGGTCAAGGCAAATGGCATATTGCAGTTGGAGATAGGAGAACAACTTGCACAAATATGCAGAATGGGAAGAGAAGTGGGAGCAAATCTTATCCATTAGACAACCCTGATTCATGCCTACCTCTATAGATGAATTGTTGTTATGCGTGCCCATAGGGCCAATCATATGATGATTGTAATTGGACATCATATTTTTGATTTGATAATTATGAACATAATTCTTTCTATTAAGTTCATCTCAATCATGCGATAATGACCCAAACATTGTATATGTCTAAAAAATGATGTTGTCGGATGACATATGTCTTCAGGTTGAGGACCTCAACAATGAGATCATAGAATTATAAGAGTGTATACATTCTTGTTGTCTCCTTAGTCAGATATTATCGTGGAAGCAAAATAGACAACAAGTAATACATAAAACTAAAGTGTGTGTTGACTGATGACAGAGTCTCATTAGTCATGATATGGGATATCAAGTCAAACACATAGAAGAGAATCACGCATCAGACAAACCCACGATGAGAGTGATACATGGAGACCATGGAATGGTAATCAAATCAACTCTCGTAGTGATAGTAGTAATTTTGGTTCTTAGAACTGAAGTTACTATACTCATCACATGTCGTTCAATATATGTTTACATCATCTAATGTGACCTTGAATAAGGGTTTCTATAAAAGTGATGCTCAAGTGTTTTGTGACACATGATGATTAAGTGTGAGTGATGTAGATGGGATTTGTCCCTCCTACAAGAGATTGATATCTTAGCCACTTGATAAGAAATATTGAGAAACATATAACCATAGTCATGTGACTCAATATGTGATACGTGAGTTCACATGCATCTCATACAATATACTCTAGTTCAAGGAACATGGATTCAAAGTTGAGAGGATGATGATTCCATCCCTCGAGTTCAATCTAGATATCAGAGATAAAGGAACTATATGATAACTGTATCACTAATCACAGATTGTATGTTGAAGTTGTCCTCCAACTTTCCAATTACTTGGATAGCAATGATGTGTTGCTAGATATCACTCATTGCTTGTGATGTCATAATTTAGATGTGGACATTCATTTCCTATGTAAGTTGGGACCTATAGGGTCACACACATAAGATGCACCTAGAATAGGATTTTACTCATGAATATGGTTTAACTTGATTACTAAAGTGTTTAGGTATTCAATTTAAACAACAATGGCTGAAAATTGATTGACAAGACTGTGAATTGACCGGTTCAAGTGTTGAATCGATCGATTCAAGTTTCATGTCAATTTGAACAATATTGGCAGAACTAGAACTTAAATCGCCTGATTCAGGAATGAATGGATTGGTTCAAAGATGTGAAATGACCAACTCGAGTTGTGAACTGACTGGTTTTGAGATTAGTAAGACTGGATCAAGGATTGATGTTGATGTCAAATATACATTAGTCATCACATTAATTCCAATATGTTTGTCAACAGGAAACATATTGAACTGACCGGTTCAAGTGTTGAATTGACCATTTCACATGTGAACCTACTAGTTTAATAGTGAAGTGACTGGTTTGTGGTTTGCAACTTCCAAAAAATTCATGAAATTTTGTCTCTTCGACTCCCAGATGATTTGGAAACCCTAACACTATCCATCATGTAAATAAGGGGGAAATCAACACTTTTAGGTGAGAAAATAATAAGTTCTGACAATTTTTATTTTCTTATTAGTAGTGGTAACTAGAGAGCCTAAGAAAGTCTTTCATGTAAAAGGGACAGACAAAAAAGGATAGCAAGTCAACACTATCTTGTTGATGTTCAAAGGGATGACTCCTTCTCGTTGGCTCTAGTAGCACAACGTGGAGTTTCTTGTGGTCCACATGCAATATGTAGAGGCATGGAGGCCATTGTTGCCACACTAGGAGGACAAAATCACCACCGTCTGTGGTGTTACACTAAGAGGTCATCACCAATTGTTTTTGTGTGTCTTGTAAAGAGTGAACATAACCATGTAAGAGTTGTCGTTAGACTTTCTCTAGGATCAGGTTTATCTCTTCCTACCTTCGTTCCTAGTTACAACATTGTTGGCATGATTCCCTGATCAAGGAATAGGGACAAATTTTTTTGTTTTCATTGCCTTCTCAGCAATTCATATTCCCTAACAGTGGTATCAGAGCCACATCAATTGACGGTGTAACCAAATTTAAATCGATATGATCAAATTTATTTTATTTCATGTAATGTGAATATTAAAATGATTAATATGCATATATGATTGTATATCACATAAAATTTTGATATATGTATAATATATATATACACACACAATCAATACGCATTTCTTGAAAAATATTTTGATGGTGGATGTATGTGTGTGGCTAAAACCCCTTATGGAGTGTGTGCATGGTTGTTTGGTTTCTTTCCTATTATGACTCAATTTGCATACCAAGCCTCTCTCCTCTTTTCCAAATGTAAATTAATGCTCTTGTTCCTATACAACCCTTGGATGTAACTCAAGATCTTCCCTTTTACTATGTAATATGGAATAGGATACTTTTAATTTCTCTTTTAGGAAAGATAGACCTTCTTCACTAACCGAGGTGACTGACTGAGGAGTTGATCCAATCAATAGGAGGACCAAGGAGGAAGGGGTGGAGCCAGGATTTGACTTCTTGGGGACCAAAATTTATACAATATAGTGTATTTAACAATATATAAGAAAGATAAAAAATTATACTTGTGGATCAAAGGTTTTGAACCTTAGATCACATGAAAGTTAAGCACAACACAATTTGCTATACCAATTGTAAGTTATGTTTATTTATATTATGGAGAGTATATTATTGGATACTCCTTTATAAAGGTATTGAAAGAAAAAAATATAGAAATGTAACAATCCAAATTTGAACTTGCGATTTGAGAACGTCCCAAATAAAATGTTGTTGAACTACTAAGGCCCTATTTGGTTCATTGGAAAGAACTAGCATGGGATGTCAAAAAGGGAAGGATGGGAAGGTAGATCAATAGGATGTGATGCTTGTTGTATCATCCAATGTTTGGTTGCAACTAAGGATAGAATCAGATAATAACGATCATTTGAATTACCTATGTACTGAGCAAATGATGTTAAAAATGATGTTTGCTAATGGCAGAATCATTATTCTGGTTATTGGTTGAATGTGGAACCCAGTAGAACATGAAGAGGGGATTTATGGAAAAGGGAAGAAAAGGAAGAGAAGAGAAGATGGAAGAGGGAAGACGAATTGATGGGACAAATCAATAATTATGAAAAGAAGCGACAGTGCAGAGGGAGGAAATTGAAGCGAATAAGAAATGAAATTGTGGAGAAGAATTGGAATGAAGAAGCAATGGTGTTGAGGGAGGCAATTGAAGCAAATAAGAAACGAAATTGTGGAGAAGAAATAGAATGAAGAAGTGACGGTACGCAGGGAAAATAGGAAATATGAAATTGTGGAGAATAACAACAGGGGACTTACCTGTGTGAAGAAGAAAGGTAACCAAGGGGAAATAGAGGCACGATGACGGAACACAATCTACTTTTAGAATGAGTCTTCACATTGTGGAGGTGACCGGGAAGGACACCACAGAACAGAGAACTGTCTTGTGAGAAGTTTATTGCACATATGCAAGGGGAGTCCAACTAATCGACTGGAGGGTCCAACCAATCGAATGATATGTCCTAACAGCACAGTACATGCTATATGTGATGTGGATCTTAGGTGGTAGCAATTCTTTGTGGTTTCAAAGATTTGCATTAGTGTGGCCGTAATTATCACTCATATGTTTTATGACTACATGTTTTGTTTGTGAATATAACATGTATATGATATGTACTATAAATATGTGGTAACTGGATATGTATATGTATTTATATATAAAACCCCTCAATAAATATTAAGTCAAAGATGCTTTTTTCAATCAAAAAAGTCAAAGATCCTTTCCATAAGAAACACACATGAAAGTCTTGATCAACCAAGCATAGGTTAGACCAAGGTGTGGCTTCCGATCTATCTCATTGAAGTGTGAGGGTAGATATGTGGGTCTTCCAAAGTAGGGTGCATATTCTATCGTGTTGGCTTTTAGGTCAAGCTTAACTAGGTGATCTCAATGATATTAAGTTCCTAGAAGCTTAAAAATGGATTGTGATAAGGAGATATGCACACATGTATCTAAGAATTGCATGAGACACAATTGGAAAATGTTGCCTA